>OY992501.1:26391316-27591316 GCA_963921215.1 Scoparia ambigualis | reverse complement strand
GTGGGTGTAGGGAATTTATTTTTTTAATTTTTTTTATCGTCAATTACTGAGAACCTGTGCACATCTATATTGGCAAGAGTAGAAAAAGTCACTTTTAGATGATTTTCAGGAAATTTATCAAAATGAGTGACATAGGAATCAGCGACTACATTAGGAGGACTACTAGGGTAAGCATCAGAGCAATTATTAATAATGGTGGCACTATCAGGCTTGAATTCAGTAGTTGAAATTCAGAGAAAGTAGACTTATTGATATCGACAACATCAGAAGAAGGCGCTGTAAGATGGCTTTCAGGCTATTTACTTAAGTTACTAGGATAGCAATCAGCGACTGCTATACATTTCTGGATTATGGCGTCACCAGCAGCAGCAGGTTTGTTAATACCAGGAGCATTTTGAGAGGCAGTGTGATTAGACCTTTCCATAACGGTAGATGCAGCATGGGTGTCTTTAGGTAGGGGTCTATGTGACTAGATGCCATGGCATTATCAACGGGTCTTAATATCTTTATTTTCTTTTTGGAAATTACAGGTTTTAACACCTTTGGACGTTTTTTAGAGGTGGAAGATTCTGCTGCTTGAGTTCCACTTGTCTTACGGAGGATAGTAGGTTTACTGATCGGATTAAGCATGGGAATAGCATCAGTGGCAAAATAAATAAAATGCTGCTGAGCATTTTAGCAAAGGCACATACCTGGAAGAGGACCACAAAACAACTAAGAACACGGTATAAGTAATATTCCCGTTGTGCAACAGTAGTTTGGTGTAAATTGTTGGTTTGTGGGACTGGGCGAAGATTGTCGGGAATAATCTTTTTCATGTTTTCAATATCTTTGGGAGGTATGAAAAAACATTTGACAGAACAAACTGCGATGCTCTTATAAGCATCTGAAGCATCTTTTATATCGTGCCCATAGGACACTTGTCGACCAAGAGCACGTTTCGCAGCGCCACCAATTCCGTCTGCCACTCCCTTCCCGTGTCCATTTTCAGAGAATGACCATGTGGTGAAGTCCAAATTTAGTTGTTCAGTAAATAACTTTAAAAAAAAAAAGTTTTTACTTTTTATGAATTTGAATTTTAAAATGTTTTATGACAGGTAACAAATGTGTCCAGATTCCAGCTGGCTTATGACATAAATCATTAGACACGGAGCAAAATGATTGGCTTCCGTCTTTATAATAAATCGTTCCACAATGAATGGTGATCTGTCTTTGATGCACCAAATGTAACGCTTGTATCTCTTCGCCTAATTTGCTTGTATAATTTTCCGAGAAATCACACAGAATTATAGCTTAATGCGATTTCAACTGAAGTATACATTCACGATACTGAAGTTGTTGCGTCTTCATATTATGGTAATGCTTTTTAAACCGAATTAAATTATCTTGAAAGGATTGTATGAATTGGGAAACCGGACCAGTCTTAAGTTTTTTAACAGTTTATTTGTTTTCATTTCCTTCATTATTTTGCCCATTTACTTGTTTAGTGTATGTATGTTTTTCTCTCTTCCACTGCCACCATTTAATTTCTTGAGGATCGTCAGCATTTAAATTCAAATTAATGATTTTGCAGTTGGCACAGGTATGGTGTAATATTCAGTCGTGTGACGGAATATAACAATTTTTTTTTTAAATATCTTCTAGACTAGTTTTTGAATCGATTATGTCATATTTTTTTAAACCCTTAAGTTCATACTCAATGTTACTGTGTTTAACACACAAGCATGTGTCTCTGGAGTTAATAGTTAGAGAAAGAACATAAATGGGTTTATTTAAAAAATGTCGTGAAACTTCTAGTCCCTCCTTCAGATTTATACATTTTAAAAAAATTGTGTAAAGAATCTGTCATATAACGTATTTGACGTTTTTTTTTCTTCGTACGGAATACGCGCTTGCCAGCAGTGTTCCTACTAATATCGTCCATGTCAAAGAATATTTCCATTTCTTTAGTAATGATCTCATTGTGTGTAGTATATTTTTGCGATAATATAGAATTTTTCGTAGGCCTAAGCATTGGGCGGTAAATTTCGCAGGTTTCTCAGCTCTAAGTGTTTCATTAAGAACTGCAGTTTTCTAATGTCTTTTTTCTACTTTGTTTTTTTTTGTACGATGCACGTAACATATTTTAAAGAACTTCTGCTCTTACTTTTAACAATTCTATTTCTTTATACTTTATACGTTTATTCCGATTCATTTGCTTACGTAAAACATGTAACTTAGATTCCTTAATTTAATTTTATGAAATTTATAATACATATACCTTCTATATTAGGTAGTGTGTTTTTTTTTCTCTACCGCTTTTTTTTCCTTTTGTTGTTATTTTGTCTCTTTTTACATTTTTTTCTTCTTCATTAATTTCTGCATTTTTTTTAGTTTTTCTAATAATCTTTTCCAAATTTTTCTTACTTATTTCTTCTTTTTCGTAGGATTATTTTTTAGGCGTTCTCTGTAACGTTTTTGCTTCTCAGCATTGGTAAGTGGTAAATTTTGTATCTAAAAAAATAAAGCAGGTTTAAATAATGCATTAAAATTTCTAAACCATGCTATAAAATGAAACCATCGTTTTATACTGAGATTATTTTCAACGTATTATTATAATGATTAGTTGACTATATCTATGTATGTGGGATCGGAATATCACGAGTGAGAACAAACTGAATGAAATGGATAATATGTACACTAGAGAGATGAGTGAAAGAGACAACATTTATATAATACCTTATTAGGTTGGCAATAAGTTTTTTCTTTTGGCAAGTTTTATGTATTGTTTTTAAGTATTGTTTTTTCTTCTCATGGTTTTATACGACGCAGACGAAGGTGAAATTTTGTTTCGAATATCTAAATAAATTAGTATAAGAGTTTTTCGCTTCTTATTTGCCCACACGACCTCCCACAACTTTTTGGGGCTCGTCCGGGATAAGAAAGGAGTGCGTGCGGGCAAAACTACAAAATTGCGAAGTGGTGTGGCGTGGCGTGGCACGCGGCCGCTTGGTACAAAGACTGGTAGACGACGAACGACGCTTAAGACGACAAAGACTAATACGAGGACAAAGACGAATACGACGACGAAGACGAATACAACCATTGAGACGGCACACGACGACTAATTATAATCTGCAAGCAACATGTCCGGCTGGTCCAGCGACGAAGCAGATCCCAAGATGAGCATTAAAAGGCAGCATCATGTTTCTCAACAGAACCTCTTGTTCGTTGAAGAGTCAATACCAACATTTTGTGGCACTGATCCGACTTATTCAGTCACCAAATGGGCTCAAGAAATCGAAGACAACGCCGAGATATATAGTATTACTCCTATCCAAAAGCTACTTATTGCAAGACGAACTTTAACTTCAACTGCTGTTGCGTGGCTCGTCTCGGAAAGAACTTTTAAGACTTACGATGATCTAAAAAAGGCAATAATGAAAGAATTTCCAGATCATATAAACGCTAAACAGATTCACGAGTTAATGAGTAAAAAGAAAAAACGTAAAGATGTTTTTATCTTTACGACTTCTACGACTGTATGATCGAGATAAAAACATTAGGAAAAAGAGGAAGATTACCAGACTACACACATCAAAAGTGTCTAGGGATCAAGCATTTTTATGCGGATTTCTTAAGATTGAGATGTGGCTTTGTAATAAATTTATGATTTTATAAATTTATATGGATCCTTTTTGGTGCATTTCATAATTTGAAACAGGAACTTTCAATCAATTTCTAGTAAAAGATGAAAATCAGCTGTCAATATTTTCCCTATAAAAACATACAACGCATTGAAGACATTATTAGTGCTACTGTTTCCCTACTACTGATTAAAACCAACGTTATTATGGAGCGGCGACGTCATTTAAGCAGGGAAGAAATGCTCAGAGCCGTGGGAATGATAGAAGCTGGTTCCCGGCAACGTACTGTGGCTTTAGCTCTGAATACAAGTCAGAGTGTTATCAGTCGACTTCGGACACGTTACCGAAGCACTGGTACCGTGGCTGAGCGCCATGGAGGACGGTATCGCTGCACCACACGGAGACAAGACCGATACATTCAAATCACAACTCGAAGAGCTCCAACAATAACCGCCATGATGTTAGCCGTGAGGCTTCATCACTCTTCAGGGAACTTAATTAGCGACCAAACAGTCAGAAACCGCTTGCATGAAGTGAACCTTCATTCCCGAAGACCGCTAAGGGTACCACCTATAGCAATGCACAATCGTAGGATTCGATATCAATGGGCTCTTGAACACAGAAATTGGGCAGAAGAACAATGGCGTTTCGTGTGCTTTTCTGATGAGTCTCGTTTTGGTATGAGACCGGATACAAGACGTATACGACACTGGAGAACCCCTGGACGCCAACAGCGATAAAATCCTGCCAGGAAGTCCATCTTTATAGTGGTGGAACCATCATGGTATGGGCGGGTATTTGGATCGGCGGAAGAACTGAGTTGATTTGGATCAGAGGCAACCTCAACGCTCAAATTTATGCTGAGACGATTGTATCAGACGTCATCGTTCCTCTACAAGTGCAAATCGGTCCCTTATTTCAGTTAATGCATGATAATGCACGACTGCACACCGCAAGAGTTGTAAGACAGACTCTCGCCGCAGCTAACATCAATGTCATGCCCTGGCCTGCTCAGTCGCCAGACTTGAACCCGATTGAGCATGCATGGGATATGCTACAGAGAAGAGCTCTGCCGAATATGGAGGGTATCCAGTCGCAAGAAGACCTTTTTTTGTTGTTGCAACGAACATGGGCGGCCATTCCACAGCGTGATTTGGATGAACTCATTTTGAGTATGCCAAACCGATGTTCTTGTGTTGTTAGTGTTCGCGGTAGAAACACGGATTATTAATTGTTTAAGTTACCCAATAAAATTTTAAAGAAAACTGTTATTTCAGTCTTTTTTTCGAACTTTAATGTTAGTGGTTCAAATGTCAAATATCCCTTTATTAGGAAAATGGCAAATTTCTTTACTAATGCAAAGGTGACTTGGTTTATCGTTACTGTAGACAAACGAAAACACTTTATTTGATGAATCCTTAAAGAAAATTTTAATTAATATCAATCAGGAGAAAAGTTATTGCAAAAATATATGTTGATCCCTAGACACTTTTGATGTGTGTATATCGCTATACAGTACATCATAGAAGGCATTATAGATCATGAAAAAAACAAAATCATGTTTTATGGTGTAACCACCTATCCAGAATTGAAGGAAAAGCTAAAGTTGTACGATTCGTTTAAGCAGAATTTTAAAACAAATGCAAGATACAATAGCGGCGATGTTAATAAAAGTCATCTAAGCGTAAACAAAAACGAAAATCAGCAAGCAGTGCGCTGTTATAGCTGTGGGTAAGTGAATCATACGTCGGCTGAGTGTCCTCATCGGAATAAAGGTGTCAAATGTTTTCGCTGTAATGAATTCGGCCATATTGCATCGCTGTGTGGGAACGCTTCTCATCAAATAGCAAGCGGCGGAACCGGAAATGCACCAATGCGGTCGGTAAAACAGTTCTGCGTGAATTCATCAGGCTGTCAATACTGTGACGTGAATGACGACCAATGACAGCACTTCGATAAGCCGCCATCTTCAAACTCAAATGTCATCATGACATCTTGGCAAGAAGTTGTCAACAAAGATGTAAACAAGAACGGCTTTGTGAAAAATTTATTGATTTGCGGAAAAGAGATTACTAGTTTGATAGACAGTGGCAGTGATTTGAACTTATTTCATTTCATTTCATTTATTTATTGCATCACATATTGTATGTACATTAGGGTCATATAAAATATGGTAGTAATCATATGGGCCCAGGAAGGGCGTTGCAATTTTCTAATAGCACTTCTTTTTTTTTAAATTTACTTAAGTATATTACAATATTTCATGAATCATTTAATTAATTGATTAAATAGTAACAAATGATTAGTAAGTAATAATTAAAACAATGATTGTATTTTTAAATATAAAATAAATTAATCATAGAAATTGGACCGACACCTTCAACATATTATTCATTCTAGGAAAGAAAATAGTATTACTTGTTTTAATTGCAGGTATGGTTGAAAATTTTATTAGTTATTTTTTTTTTTTAGTTATAGCATTGCTTTGTTATTATCGTTAAAGAACTCGTTTAATTCATAATAACACCTGTCTTGCAGGAATTTTTTTAGCAAATTTATAAATATATTCGTGTCAGGTTCAGCCTTTATGTAATTAGCTAGTCTATTATATGCTTTTATCGTCATTGCATATGGTCCTGAGCCAGCTATAGCAAGCTTGTACATAGGCATTACTAAATTATTCGGATACCGAGACCTAGCGTTTACGTCGCTCTTTCGCTCTTTTTAGTGTATAGATTGGGATACTTGCGCACAAACTTACACAGCTCCAGTACATATATACATTTTAATGGTAGTAATTTGTATTTAGAGAAGTATGGTTTGCAGCTTTCAGTACTCTTTATTTGTGCAAGGATACGTATGCACTTTTTTTGTAGAATAAATATATCCTCCGAGTCCGTGCTGTTGCCCCACAAAATTATCCCATATGTGATCCAAGCATAGCTGTAGGCGTAGTACGCGGCTAGTGAAGTTTTGAAGTCGGAATTTCTTTTGAGTTGTCCTAGGGCGTAAATGAATTTTGACATTTTTTGTTTTATTTTCATAATATGCTGTTTCCAGTTTAAATTACAATCCAAATCCAGTCCGAGTAATGTCGTAGAGTTTAAGCTTTCTATATTATTACCATTAAAAGAATAATGTATATTTAATGGGATTTTTTGATAGGGTCTAAATTGTATAAGTTTCGTTTTTGAGAAGTTTATTTCTAAGTTGTGATCGTCCATCCATGTTAGTATGTTTTTAAGGTTTTCCGTTATTTTTTGGTTAAGATCGATATTAGAATGGCACGAGGCCACGATTGATAAGTCATCCGCGAACATGACACAAGGAATGTTAACATATTTTAGGAGGTCGTTAATGTATATCAAAAACAGGATACATCCCAGGACACTACCTTGAGGGATTGAGTTAGTTATAGTAATTCCATCCGATCTAATCGACTCGATCTTTCTCGTTTGAGGATTTGAGAATTGTATGTCAACTACCTGTTTACGATTTGACAGGTATGATTCAAACCAATTATGGGCCACGCCCCTAATTCCACACTCATATAGTTTGTTCAATAAAAGTCTGAATTGGACCTTATCGTACGCCTTAGTCATGTCGAGCATTATACCTATTGCGTATTCTTTAGTTTCCAAAATTTTCAACACCTTATGTACATAGTTAAAGAGTGCTAGGACCGTGGATCGGTTACGCCTAAATCCGTTTTGATTATCGTTGAAAATATTGAATTTTTCGCAGAATGAGTATCATCGCTTTTTCGTATACTTTAGCTGATTTAGGTAAAAGGGCTATCGGTCGGTAATTACTAGGGTCACGCTTAGAACTTTTTTTTATGGATGGGTTTGACAATTGATTTTAAGAGGTCATCGGGAAATACTCCTTCGGAAAAGGATTGATTAATCAATAGATAAAAAGGTATTGTTAATTCATCTGCACATTGTTTAAAAATCATGGGGGGTAATTCATCTATTCCGTGACTATATTTATTGTTGAGGTTTTGTATAATGCGGTTAACCTCTCGCGGGCTTACGGGACTTAAAAACATTGTATCGCTGTGCGAGTGGAGCACAGGGCGGCCGGCCGGCGCGGCCGCTCCTAACGCACTGCTTCCCACCGACGCAAAATATTCATTGAATGTATTAGAAACTTGTTTAGGGTCGCACGAAAGAATATCATTGATAAGAAGTTCTAAGTTTTGTTGTGTGCTTTTTTTATTGACTCTGTTAGTATTTTCGTTTATTATTGCACATGCATTTTATCTTATTCGAAGATTTTTTCATACGATCAATATTTACCAATCTTTTTGACTTTTTTATTGTGTGTTTTAGAACTTTTGCATATTTTTTATAGTAATTTCTTATAATTTTATTTTTTGAGTATGTCACTAGTATTTTAATTGACCTTTTATTTTTGCAAGAATTTTTGATTCCTTTAGTTAACCAAAGTCTTTTAAAATTTTGTTTTATGTATACAAGCTTTTTAGGTATAGTTTTGTTAAATATTACTAGAAGCTTCTCTATAAAGGTTTTATAATTATTATACTTAGCGTCAGTGAAACAGTTTTTCGATTTAGGAGTTACGGCATTCGAGAAGGAAAGTGTAACATTAACCGGACTCTGTGATTCGCGAGTGAATTCTTTAGGTAGATTTCGTACTAGCTTTGAATAGGATGGACGTTTACGAGACTACTTTTCATATTGTACCCCAAGACATACAACTGCAAAATTACAACAAAATGCGAAAATGGACATTTTACGCAAAAATCACAGTCGAGATGTAATAGGCCTCTTAACCCTATTGCTTAAAGGTCGGCAACGCATCTGCGACTCCTCTGGTTTTGCGGGTGTCCATGGGCGGCGGTGATTGCTCCTCCATCAGGTGACTGCCTGCTCGTTGGCCTCCTTCTAATATTAAAAAAAAATGTTAATTTTAAGGAGATTAATGATTGAGTCATGGACGCAAAGCAAACTATCTACTTAAACTCAATGAAATTATGATTATTTCATAACCGACAGCTAATTATTTGAAAAACTCGAATAACTCGAATAACTCGAATAGTGTCACGCAAGTTATTCATAAAACTCGAATACCAAAATTAAGCGAATATTGCATGCCCTACATTGTCACAAATCAAATTACCCGATATTCAGTTACCTTCCTTTTCGGGTTCTTATGACGACTGGCTCGAATTCAAAAATTCCTACTTAACGATGATTCATGACCGTACTGATTTAAACGCTATTCAAAAATTCCATTACTTACGGTCATCACTTAGCGATAGTGCATTTCAGGTTATAAGCGCATTACAATTTTCTGACGAAAACTACAATCATCATCCATCCATCCACAGCCTGACTTCACCCACTGCTGGGTATAGGCCTCTCTTTGTATGTGCCACTGTTTACGGTCCCGTGCCAATCTCATCCAGGTCCTGCCCGCGATGTTCGCCACATCGTCTGCCCATCTTGCCGCAGGACGACCGACGTTTCTGTGTCCAGTTCTTGGACGCCATTCAGTTAGCGCCTTACTCCACCTGTCATCACCTTGCCTTGCCAAGTGTCCTGCCCAGCTCCATTTCAGTTCCATTATACGATTCCCAACATCTTTGACCTTTGTTCGACTTCGAATCTCGATGTTGGGAACCCGGTCCATAAGCCTGATGACCAAAGAGCATGGCACGCTCCATGGCTCTCTGTGCAACTCTCATCCTGTACACAGCCTCCTGTGTGAGCGTCCACGTCTCGGCACCGTAAGTCATGGTAGGCAGAACACACTGGTTATATAGAATGTCGTCCAATTTGCCGAACGCGGCCCATCCCAGTTGTATTCTTCTCGCGATCTCCTTGTTTTGATGCTTCTTGCCAAAGGATAGAACATTTCCAAGATAAACGTATCGGTCGACTATCTCTAACCTCTCAGATCCAATTTGTACAATTGGATCGGTGATGCCAGAGACATCCGCCATAACCTTCGTCTTGGACATATTCATCTTAAGGCCAACTTCTGAAGAAGCATCATAAAGATGTTGTAACATGTCTTGGAGATCTTCGAGATTTTCCGCAAATAAAACCAAATCATCGGCAAACCTTAAGTGAGACAGGTGAACGCCATTGATGTTAATGCCGCAATTTTCCCAATTCAGCGTTTTGATAATGTCTTCCAATGCAGCTGTAAACAGTTTGGGTGAAATGACGTCTCCCTGTCGCACTCCTCTCTTGATTGGCACGGGTTTGGTGAGATCGTGCAGTCGTACTTGTAATGATGCCGATGAGTATAGCTCCCGAAGCACATCCACATATCGTGAGTCGATGTTGCAGCGATGTAGAGCGTTGAACACGGCCCAATGTTCGACACTGTCGAAGGCCTTCTCATAATCGACGAAGGCCATAACAAGGGGCCGGTTGTACTCATGGCACTTTTCCATCAGTTGCTTCACCGTGTGGAGATGGTCCATGGTCGAAAATCCGCTCCGGAAGCCAGCCTTTTCATTAGGTTGGTATTCGTCCAGCTCGCGGGTAATACGGTTGGTAATTATTTTTGAAAACAGTTTATATATCTGTGACAATAAACTTATAGGACGGTAGTTATTCAGCTTGGCAACGTCTCCTTTCTTATGCAAAATTATGACCAATGCGTTTTTCCACTGTTCTGGTGTGCGAACGTCGTGCAAGACTTTATTAAATAGCCTTGTGAGTACTTCAAGGACTGGCTTACCGCCTGCTTGGAGCAGCTCAACAGTAATTCCATCTTCGCCAGGAGATCTTTCTACTTTCATATTATACAGAGCTTTTGTGATTTCACTTGGTAATATAGGTGGCAAAGTTTCGGTGTTGTGGTGTTCAATTGGTGGAGCTCTAATTTCATCTTCTGCCAAATGCGGTTCTGCAGAAACTGATGTATATAATGCCTCATAGAACTTCTCGACAATAGACAAAAGCTGAATTCTATCTGTCACTATATTACCATTGCTGTCCTTTAATTTCATTATTTGTTTACTACCAGTACTAGTTTTTCTCCTAAATATTTTTGGGCCTCTAAATACTTTAATTAAATTAACAATTGTATTTGTGTTATAATTTCTAATGTCTTTTCTAATTGATTTATGTAATCATGCATGGGAATTATTGCTTCATTTGCTTCATAGATTCCAAAACGATCGACTTTTGGTACATAATCATGTCAGGGCTTTGTTTTCTGCGCCAAATATTAATAGGGAATCGCCTTTACTTATTAGAAAGCTGATAGATTCTATTTTACGAAACTTACGTGCATTAAAGTCGTTAGGAGAACCAACATCGTAATCAAATCGTGGGACACTCTTATTGTGTATTTAGTTGTGTGTAAACTCGACTCTACCACTGAGCGAGAGTGGGAGAATTATAAGGGAACTCTTATTTCCGGTCTGCAAGGTCAGGATCAAAAACGTAAATTGAAATTAAACGATTTATTAACTTTCCTTAGAAACCGTGCTGATTTGTTAGAAATGGTGAACATTAATAGTAATACAAATAATTGTAACAGTGTTCACAAGTCTCAGAATAATCAGTCAAATCATTTTTATAACAAACCATGTCAGGATAGGAAAACTCCGCGGTGAAAACACATACCTATAGCTATGTGGCTGCCAGTCATAATAATACAACTAAACGTAATTGTGTTTGTGAAATGTGTCGCGGGAATCATGCTTTGTATATTTGTAGCATGTTTTTAAATCTATCTGTTGAGGACCGTCACAAATTAATAAATGACAAAAAACTTTGTCCTAACTGTTTACGAGGGGGTCATTCAATTAAAGGATGTTTTTTCGGCCCTTGCCAGCAATGTAAACAAAAACACAACACTTTGTTGCATAAAGACTCAAATCACATTGAGTCGTGCAAGGCTCAAGTAAATTCAACCGTATTGCATTCATCATTAGGTTCAAACGATAACAACGCCTTATCTATGCCACAGCTGATGACACCGGTTCTGTTATCAACTGCATTAGTTGAAGTGCGCGACGAATATAACAGGCGACACACAGCCCGTGCGCTCCTAGACAGCGGGAGTCAACACTGTTTTGTTTCCGATGTGTTTTGTAAACGAATAAATTATACGAATTATTTACAGTCCACTGTTTGAATTTCTGGTGTAGGACAAACGGTCTCACACTTGAATAAGTTATGCAATTTTATTATATGATCTAAAGTAAACGATTATCACACGAATATTCAATGTTATGTTTTGCCATGCATTACGTCAGTCTTACGGGCCGTGAATCTCGACGCCGATTTAATGTCAATACCAGTCAATTTTAAACTCGCAGATCCGAATTTTAATGTACCTTCCGAAATCGATTTATTAATAGGTGCAGATCTTTTTTGGGAACTTTTAAACGAAAATAAAATAAAATTAGATTGCGGACCTTATTTACACGATTCAAAATTGGGATGGTTAATTTCCGGACCTATTTATACGAATAAATTACCTATTAAATTTAATAAAATTGAGTGCAATTTTTCTCAAAACTTAGACGTTGACTTGCAATTAAAAAGGTTTTGGGAGCTAGAAGACTTGTCCAAAGTGAATAGTCTCACTAGTGACGAACGGAAATGCGAATTATTATTTAATAAAACGATTAAACGCGAGGCAGACGGCAGGTTCTCGGTTTGCATGCCATTGAAAGAATCAGCTGACTTGCTAGGTGATTCATACAAGACAGCTTATAAACGATTTATTTCCTTGGAGCGGAAACTAGAGCGTACTACTGAATGTAAGCGCAAGTATGCAGATTTTATGCGTGAATATTTCGAGTTAGGCCACATGACTAAAGTAAATAGGTACAGCCAACCACATTATTTCCTTCCACATCATGGGGTATTCCGTGAGAGTAGTACGACGACTAAATTAAGGGTTGTTTTCGACGCTAACTGTGCAACTGACTCTAAAAAATCATTAAATGATATTCAATTTATCGGGCCTAAATTACAAAACGATATTTTTTCCATTTTATCACGTTTTAGGCAATATCAAGCGGTCGCATGCGCTGATATTGAAAAGGCCTATAGACAGACGCTTATTCAACCAGATCAACGTAATCTGCAGCTTATTCTTTGGCGAGATGATCCTTCAGATCTGATAGGTATTTATCAGTTGAACACTGTGACATATGGCACTGCGTCGGCTCCGTACTTGTGTATACGGTGCTTGCATCAAGTCGCAAAGGAATGCGACGACGAAGTAGTATCACGTGTTATTAGGGAAGATTTCTTTGTTGATGATCTTCTGACCTCGCATGATGATCCTGAAACTTTAATTCGTATTTGCGAAAAAAACGTCTAATATTTTAGCGCAGTATGGTTACTTGTTGCGTAAATGGACATTCAACCATGACATACAGACTTCGCCTTATTTAAAAGATCTAGCAATAGGGGAGCATACACAAACAAAAACACTAGGGCTAGGTTTGCATAACCAAAGTGACGAGTTTCATTTAACCACTAAGCTCGCTGCCGTAGATATGACTTCAATGTCAAAACGTAAGATGTTGTCTATTATTTCCCAAATTTATGACCCATTGGGGCCTATTGTTATTGTAGCAAAAATACTTTTGCAAAGTTTGTGGTTATGTAAACTTAACTGGGACGATCAGGTTCCAAATGACGTCATAGTAAAATTTCTAAAATTCGTAGATTCGATTAAACGATATTTACACACAATTAAAATTTCGCGATTTGTTGGATATGTTAACGCTCAACGAATAGAATTACACATATTTTCGGACGCGTCACAAGAAGCTTATGGAGCTTGTGCATACATTCGTACAATAAATAAAAAATCAGTTTCAATGAATTTATTATGTGCAAAAAGCAAAGTAGCACCTTTAAAAACAATTAGTATTCCTAAATTGGAGCTTTGTGGTTCTCTGATTGGTGCACGACTATATAAAATGATAATTGACGCTCTTACTTTAAAATTCGATGATGTTTATTTTTGGACTGACTCCACTATCGTAAGGATAACCTCCTTATTAACTTAACCTCCGTATGTCTCAGCACTTATTAAAAATTTTCGTGCAAAATCGAGTCACAGAAGTTAATGATTTGCCTTGCGACGCGCTGTGGTTACACGTAGAAACTAAAAATAATCCAGCTGATCTTTTGTCAAGGGGCCTTAATGTTATCAAACTAAAAAAAAAAAAAGTAGCTTATGGTGGCACGGTCCTGATTATTTGCATTGTTTTGATTGGGAACATAATAATCAAACAAAGCCTGTCTGTAAAGATTTACCAGAATTAAAATGTAAAACTGTATGTACGTTGTGCACAAAAACGGAAATTTTAGTCGACTTTGAGAAATTTTCATCATATAATAGGTTGGTTCGGACAGGAGCATACCTACTTAGATTCATTCATAACGCACGAAACACACAAGCGCATAAAACCGGTTGCTTATCAGCTGCCGAGTTAACTCAGTCCGAGCGAATGCTGTCTCGTTTCGCACAGATGCAATCGTTTCCTTCATTGTACAATCATTTAGCAAAAAATATGTCTTTGAAACACTGTAAAGAGGCGAATAAGGTTTTAGGTTTAAACGTATTTTTTGACAAACAAATATTAATTCGTGTTGGTGGTAGATTAAGTAATTTGTCTTCACTTGTAGTATAAGTCGATTTACCATGCTTTTGTTTCAACATCACCTTGCGAAATTACTTCATTCGGGACCCCAACTCCTGTTATACACTATTCGTGAAAGTTGGTGGCCGTTAGCTGGTAGGAACCTCGCTAGAAAAACCGTGCATCGCTGTGTCGTATGTATACGCTGGCGAGGTAAAACACTGCAACCTATCATGGGTAATTTACCTGCTGAACGCATAGAAGCGAGTTTTCCTTTTATGTGTACTGCAGTGGATTACGCAGGACTAGTCTTTGTTTTAAACAGAAAAGGTCGAGGTGCAAAATTAATAAAAGGTTACATTTGTTTATTCGTTTGTTTTGTGACTAGATGTATTCATTTAGAACTTGTTAGTAGCTTATCTTCAGATGATTATATACTTGCGTTAAAGCGATTCATTTCCAGACGCGGAAAACCTTTGATAATATTTTCCGATAAGGGAAAAACTTTTGTCGGAGCGGAAAAAGAATTTCCACTTTTATTAGATAGTAATCGTAATAAAATAGTCGATTTAACTGCCAATGATGGTATCACATTTAAGTTTATACCTCCATACGCTCCTCATGTAACATAATAGTAATCGTAATAAAATAGTCGATTTAACTGCCAATGATGGTATCACATTTAAGTTTATACCTCCATACGCTCCTCATTTTGGTGGCCTTTGGGAAGCAGGAGTGAAGTCGTGTAAACATCACCTCAGACGCATACTAGGTAATGCTAAACTTACATACGAGGAATTTAGCACGGTATTAGTCCAAATCGAAGCCGTGTTGAATTTTCGCCCCATGTCTTCTCTGTCCACAGATCCTTCTGATTACCTACCCTTAATTAACTCCTGCCCATTTTCTCATTGGCCGACCGTTGACCGCTCCAGCTGCTGCAGACATCACCGAGATGCAAGCTCATTGCTTGACACGCCATGACCGGGTGGAACAACTACGTCAAAATTTCTGGAAGCGCTGGTCAACAGAGTACGTCGCGGATCTTCAAGTTCGAAGCAGATGGAAGACTCACGTAAACGACATTGAACTAGACAGTCTCGTTTTACTCAAAGATGAGCAGCAACCACCTCTTAAGTGGCGACTGGTAAGAATTGTACGAGTTTTCCCAGGGAAAGATGGAGTGTCAGGAGTCGCCGAAATTTGCACGTCGACAGGGACAGTAAAGCGAGCTTTTTCCATAATTTATCCTCTGCCCATACAGGAAGATAAAGCTCTCCCAGTACATCCGTCGACGCCAACGACGAGTCCAACGACGATAACTGCATCTTAATTGGCTGTTCCTGGTTAACTATATTTTGGAAGCTAACCTGAAGCTTCCAAGGCGGGCGGTATTTTGGCGCCATCTATCCACGCAAGAAGTAAACGCGCGGCCTGCAAGGAGCTTCGCGGCAACGTCACTGCAGACGATCTACGTGCCTACGTTCACTCGTTAAAATCTCATTCGATTAGAAACCTTTGTCGCCGTTGATCAAATATTTTTTTTAACTTGAAATTAAACGCCTGTTTTAAACGAAAGTATAAAAATATTCATTTGTCCTGGATCGCATACTTCTTTTACCCTGAGCATCCAGAAACTACAGTCGTCTATTGCATTATATCCGTTTCCAGTTTTTGTATACATAATTTGAAATCTGCATATCATCAAACACTTTTGTATCGCAACGACTTGTAACTGTTCGCAAATCATTAATCTATTGCACGGATCACCAATTCTCATTTCTTCTCAAGAGCTTCATAACTATAAAAAGCGCAAACTCTTACATACTAGTCTTCCCTTGAGGCACGCCGATACCACTTCCAGGTGGTATGGTGACCCGCCGCTCCAGGTTGCTGTCTCTGTGGTAGACCGCGCTCCCGCGCGTCTTCTGGAGCTGGTGCTGATAAGGCCCTAACAACCCTTTGGCTACCCCAAGAGCTCTTAACCCCAGAAAAACATACGTGACCTTCACCGCAGCACGTGGCTCACTGCACACTAGCGAGACTGCATCGCAATGCGCCGATGCACAACAACACTTAGTCAACACTTAGTTTAAAGTTCACGCTCCAACGCAAGATACACTGCGTGGGTCTCATAACCCAAAAAAAGGCCAAATGCCTCGTGCTTAACGACCGCTGTCGAAGCTCCAATCAATTAACTGTTTGTAACTAGCCCGCCCTGGTACTAATAAAACTAATGTGCCCCACACTGTTTCACGGTTTATTAATCACTACGGTCCGCCGATTTTACTGATTATGTGCCCTACATATCAAAACTACAAAAACCAATTAATTTCACACGACCTCGCGACGTCTGTTCCTAACCTAACAACTTTTCCAACCAAAAAGTGTGCGTCACACTGACAGCCGTCAATATTTTAAAGTACAGTGTTGCCGTTCGGAAACGGTCGTTTAATTCCATACATCCTGTCTATAGTAATAGTTTAATGTCTTTGGGATTATCGGATCAAATATATTAAAAAACTTTGTTCACCTTTATTTTTAGTATTGGGCTCAAAAAAAGACTACTAAAAGCTCAGTATTCGGTTTTGATAAATGAGGGAAACAATAATGGCAGTAATGAAAGTAGTTGGACCGTCTCTTAGATGCAGAAGAGCATCCAGCACAAGATATTTTAGAGGCACGGACGTGAGGTTGCTAATGCTCTCCAACAAGCAGCAAATAAATAAATAATGAAGCTAATGAAGACAATTGTGTATTTTTTTGTTATCTGAATTAAATATTGTAAGCAAGCAGTATACAATTGTGTGTTAGACAATAAATTTTCCTTAATAATACCTATTGTGGTTTTATTAAAAGAGTATATTTTGTTTTGTAAAGATTCTGAGAGATAAAGAAACTAAACTACTTAATTTACCAAATAAACTTCATTTAAAGTTAACTAATTATAAATAAATACTTAATAACAAAAATTTATGTTTTTGGATACTTTATGTGGATCTTAATGAAGCAGTCTGTGCCCCAATAAGCAAAACGTTAACGTTTCTGCTTAATTTTAGCTCGGTTCTTAAAATAGAAAAGAAGGAGCGCCAAACGCGCCATCATACTTAGTGTTGAATACCAAATCACACGCGGAAGTCACCATATTCCTAATATTAAGCAGTAAAACTAATATTCACGTCCGTACACCATTTCCTTTATTTTTCTTCAAAACAAAGTGACATGACGACGTCTTAACACATAAACCGTAGATACAGATCAAAGACAATAAGGTAAAACCTTAACATCCCCCCTCAATTCTAATTTAACTCAAAATAAGAATTGGTATAAAATAAGTAACTAAAAAACTAACAAGAAAATTATAACTAAAATCAAACCAGAGAATATGAAACACACAAAACATTAACTTATGTTGTTGCATGTTATATGTATACCTAGACACCTATTTGTGCGTGCGCATCGCTGCGTTATTTAACAAATCCTTACAAATTCTTTCTCAATTTCAAGAATCTTACTCTAGTTTGGCTAAAATACAAATACGTATGTTGAAATTGAAACAAATAACGTATTAATTATTATATCACTAAAGAATGCCTTACAAGTTAAATTAAATTCTCCATCAATCATACAACTAACTTCCTCGACACCGTCTTCATGAGCTATTGTTGCATCATTCCTTAATGTAGATGCTCTATTGGCACCACGAAGGCGTCCCTGCATTCTACCACGACCACGTCTATATGATTCACCACCTCGGATAGGAGCCCCTCGTTGGGAAGTATAATTCAGTTTGTTTTGAAAACCTTTTTGGCAATTTATTGCTTTGTGCCCTCTTTCGTTGCAATTCCAGCATTCTATATTAAATGCATTATCTTGGTTTGGTATGAACATAACATTCAGTCGTATTTCTGCATCAAGTAGAGTCCTTTTTGCCTTTTCTTCTTTTAGAAGAATTCTTTTAGAAAGAATTTACAAAACTCTCAGGAAGGGTATACGTATCGCTCACTCTGCCCGCTTAAGTAGGACTTAAAAGACTTAGCTTTAGGCTAATCTTCTTCGTAGACAGCAACTACCCGGAACCTGGAACTGGCGGGATCAGTCTGCGCGCAGGGACGAAAACAGCGTCGTGTACGCCAGGCAGCTGGTCACGCTCAAGCTCTAGCAGGCGGGCAGGCAGCAGGCAGGCAGCGTACAGGCCCAGGGGGTGTACTCTGGTGCAGGAACCCCAAAGATTTTAGGGTCATAATATTTCGTGTAGAATTTCGGCAGTACGTCGTGGTAGGTAGCGTTGGGAGTAAGTAGCAGCAGACTCGGAGCAGCAAAGAGACTGTTCTCAGCATGAGTCGGCCTTTTATATCAACAGAAGACAGTCAAAAAAATACTCCGACTGTTATTTCAAATCCTCCATCGCTACAATGCAAAATGATCACTCAAGCAGAGACAAATAAATCAGCAACCAGACCATAGAGAACACAGAGCAATATGCACGGCTTTACACGTTCGATGAGTGTCAAAAAATTATAAGTGATATATCATGGTGTAAGACGCAGAAAAATCCATGACATTTCTTTAATATGTCTCACCCTAAAACATTATTCAATTATAAAAATTAACAATCAGCACTACAAAAATTAATCATTGAAAACCACTTCAATCCGGCTGGAACACGCTTTCACCGTCCTAACATAAGTGGCTTACGACAGGATATGGAGAGTAAGAGAACACAGACTTAGATGTCTGTGTAAGAGAACAACCTCTGTTATATGCGTCTTTGGCAGCTGTCAAAAATCAATGCTTATTGCAGGTAAAATAGATTTGTATAATTAGCTAAATTAATCATATTTGCCCAGCAGTAGGATGTTTATAGTAAGATCATTTGATTTGATATGATATTGTTACGTTGTAAATTCAGGTCCCTGTCTGCCTTTGCTAATCTACAAAAAGGTTCGCAATAATTGAAAAATAGTTACCTGTAATCATTGATGTTAAAAAATCGGGTTTCCAAAAACATTAATAATTGTGGCTTGCTTTAACTGAAATCCATTATTAGTTCTTCATAATATAGATATGTAGCTTTGGCTGACGCAAAACTAAACAACCTTTATTTGCGTTTTCAATTAATACACCTTTCTAAAGCAATTTTGGCAAGACTTTTCATTAGATTTGAATAAATTGAGATAATTTATGAAGTTGTGTTTACATTTTGATTTTGACATTTGCCGGAGAAAATTTCTGACAGCCCATAGTGGAGTTGCGTAATTGCGAACTAAAAGGGATTTAATGCTATCGATTCAATTTTAATAATAGCCGATACAGTTCTGATAATATATTACACAATAAATGAATATGTGTAATATTTACTTTAAGTAATTAAATTAAATTCAAACAAATTCGGAATGGAACTATTTTTTCTATAAGGACTTTTATCTAGAACATTCGATTATGTTGGTTTCCGAATCACTCCTTGTCGCCAGGCGACGCAAGGCTCTTAGCCACGAGCCTTTACTTCATCACCCAACAATAGTCTAGCATTGTTTAGTATATAGTGGAATATAGTAGCCTTGTTGTGCCTTGTGTCCTAGCTAAATGTGAAACAACACTAAAATTAAAAAATGGTGTTAAATAGTATAGAACTAGTGTTAGTTTATAGTTGTACAACAACGCTGGGAAGCTTTAGAGACCCCCGTTGAGCAGCGAGTCCACGATTATGATAGGTTGCAGCTCCGGTTACAGATAGCAGACTGCGGGACCAAATTCATTTAACAGTTCTGACCTAAGTGTGGAATGTAGTGCTAAGACTCCATATTGTCCGTATAATTCCAGGTGCTTTGTGAAGCTCGCCTCGCCAGAATTTAGAGCTGGGCCATAAAGCCTGGACGCGAGACCCGTTTCGTCGGAGATTCCAGCGGCCACCTGCTGCAAGGCGAGCTGACAACGCCTAGAGTCGCAGGCGTAGACGGTTTGATTTTTAACCTTCAATAATTTTCTTATAAATTCCATATTTTTTATATATATTTTATTGTATCATACCCTCTATCCAACTACACCCCGCGTTGGTGAAGTTGTGAAACCTTGAGGATCTTCGAGTTCGACAATTGTTGTGAAGTTGTATGTTAACGTCGTCTCCAGATTCGGATCGAATGTACGGTCCTGGCGCCCATTAATATTAATTTTATATCGGTATAACCCCACGGTTTCTTACGTATGAGGTGGAGATTCGAGACGCAGCACCGGCGACAACGGTAGAGGGATTACGAGTTCAGATTAGGGAACTTAGTAAACTAGTATGTTCAGACGATATCGTGGAGACTACTCGGGATCCCAAAGTAGAACTACAAGTAATTAAAGCCAAATTGGCATAGATCGCCGAAGTTATAGGTAAACATCCTTCCAATTTAAAAAAAATTAACCGTATAAAGGCCCAAAGTTCCCACCTTTTTCATTGCTTGAGCAGGGTAACTCCCCCACCTGAACTTGATTCTGATTATGAGGCCATTGACAAACAGCTTACCTATCATTTGTCAAAGATAGATAATATTAACGTGAGCTTCCATGCGTCGTTTGCACCCATACCAGAGGTTCCTAAAGTACTACTGGAGGTTGAACCTACTCTATAGACGACTTCAGCGTCTATACAAGTAAGAAGGATGCAACAGTCAGATCTCTCGACTGTAAATTTAATGGTACCGGTTGCGTAAAGGCTTTTATTGAGCGTCTCGAAGAACTTTGCGAAGCTAGAGGTATAAGCGAAACTTCGTTACATAAATCAGCTCTGGACTTGTTTTCGGATTGTGCATTGTTGTGGTACCGTGGTATAAAAGCGTCGGTTGGTAGTTGGTCGGAACTTAAGAGGCATTTACTCACAGCGTTCGCTCCGCCAGACTACGATATGCGTCTCATTTCAGAAATTTGTGGTGAAACCACTTACCTTTTCCACTTCCTAGGTATTATTTCATGTAATCATCTCATATTTTAACTTCGTCTTATATATTTGCTTTTATTTTTCCTCGCTTCTGCAACGATACATAATGTTTTAGTAACTACACACTACACTACACACATCGCAATTCCTTTATCTAAACACATTTACTTACGTGATCTAAATCACGAAACTTCGGACACTATTTTTCGACACTTTTACGTATCCCACAAGTTTCGGATCACTTCGATAATCTTATTATGCGTTTTTCCTTGTAATATTTAAATGTATCTCACTTTAATTGTTTTCTATTTACTAAATATTGTATTTTGGTTACGTTTTGAAGTATCTGACAACTTATTTTTTGCTTCGTTGCTATGCAACTTATCAACATAATCCAATCAAAACTTTTTGACTTTCTTATTTATACATTTGGCCATCTAGATTTCTCGTTTTAAAAATATTATTTTGAAATTTATGCAGAACTCAGAAACCGAGGTTTCATTATAAAGTTTAGCCGACGACTAATCATTACATCTCTAGCTTTGGATTCAAAAGGTTTACTCTACTGAGACGATCACCAGCTTCCGAATTGGAAGGTCAAGACTCCTTACTTGCCTCTTCCAAATTGGAAGGACTAGTCTTCAAATACAAACACCAGCTTCCGAATTGGAAGACTACGGCCTCCAGACATCGCGCGCGCCTACGCCTGCCTGTGCCTGTCTCGCCTGTCAGCCTGCACCTTCGCCTGCCTGCGCCTGGTGGCGCCTGCCTGCCTGCACCTTCGCCAGCCTGTGCCTGCTGGCGCCTGCTGCCTGCGCCTGCCTGCGCCTACCTGCGCCTGCCTGCGCCTACCGGCGTCTGCCTGTCGGCGCCTGCCTGTCGGCGCCTGCTTGCCTTCGCTTGCCTTCGCCTACCGGCGCCTGCTTGCCTTCGCCTACCGGCGCCTGCCTACCGGCGCCTGCCTACCGGCGCCTGCCTACCGGCGCCTGCCTACCGGCGCCTGCCTACCGGCGCCTGCCTACCGGCGCCTGCCTGTCTTCACTTGGCTGCGCCCTTCGACGTCTGCCAAGTTCAGCGCTTGCCTCCACACCTTCGCCTGCCTCCACGTCAGCTGCACCTACCCCTTCACTTTTTATATTATCATCCTACATTTTAACCATCATCACCTCCATACTCACCATCCTCACTCACCTTTTTATTTTAACTTTGTTTGTAATTTTATTTTGACTTATAAATATTTGTAAATTTCTTATCATCTTTTCTTTTTTAAATGTCGCTTCACGACATTTTGGCGCCCAACTAGCTTTTAGATTCTAATCTCTTCTTTCTTTTTACCCACTCCCTAGAGATTTTCTTTTTTGTGTTTGCTTTCTTTTTCTTCACCATCTATGCATTTTTTTTCTCTCTAAATTCTAAAACAACACTTTGTCTAGTGATTCTACAATACTTTACACACACACCTACACATTCACCTACTTAAACTCTTTTCATTTAATATTTTTTTATTTTCAGTTTTACTAAAGGTATATTATATTCATAATCTTTATTAATTTTAACAATGTCTCGACCGATTAAATTTGACTTTTTAAACAAGTCTGAACTTGAATATGAAGTAAAAATTAGATTAGAGGAACCAGAAAATACTGTTTTACTTCTTAAAAAACAGATTCTTCGCTTATCTGCTGTAATGCCAGCTGACGAAATCTTGACTTCTTCCATTCCTATAGAAGAAGACTTGCCTCAGTTAGACTTTACCTTGAACTACCTAGAAATTAAAATTGATAAACTCTTACAGGGTGATTCCAAATATTTAAGATTAGTTGAAACTTTTATAAATCATATTTATTACCGATTAGAACGTATTGACATTGACTTGTGCCCGGATCTTAAATCTACATTTGATAGTCTCCAATCCAAATGGTTTATTCTAGAAAAACGATTTGAATCTTATACCTTTCTTCCAGCTGAAAATATTTCTCCTCTTCAACATCCCGCAGCAGCCGTTCCAGAACCTGCTCTTACGACTCCTGCTGCCCTTTCTCTCCAACCTTACTGTCAGGTACCTCCTCAAACTATTCCAAAACTGCATCTTTTCTAATCTTTGAAAAGTCTTTATATTTAAACCTTTATAATTTTTTTCTATATCTCTAACTTTTTATATCTTTATAATATTTAATTTATCTTTGTGTACTTTTTTTTGGAGACCCTATTTGTTCGACTGGCAGATGGCACTTTACATTCCGCTCAATCTTAACTTCTCCTTCATCTTCCAAATTTAATATGGTATATATGTTTTAATCACATTCACATTTTCATTCCATTAACTCATTAACGTTTTTGTTTCTTTTTGTTTTGTTTAACTTAGCCTGTGCTCTTAAGCACACTTTAACGTTCTATAACGTTACTCAAGATCTATCTATTGATCTTCTCTATAACTTTAGTACCTACCTACTTTAGTTATCAAGCTTTGAACCCTACCGTTCTTAGCTACTATATTGCTTCGAGCCCTACCGCTCGTAGCTACTTAAAATATTATGCTTTGAGCCCTACCGCTCTCAGCATATCTTAATTTACTTCATTTTTATTTTCATTTCTTTATTTCTTTTTTTTTAATTTTTTTCGTTAGGAGCGGCTGACTACTCCCTAAAAAAGCCTTAGGTCTAACTTTCCACTTATAGAGCGGTCGACAACTCTTTAAATAAGCCCTAATCGTCATTTTAAAACACCCTTCTAGAGTGGTAGTCATTGAATGTGAACTCCACCCTTATTGAATGCAGATGATAGTATGTAAGAGAACGTATGTCTGTTTGTTAGGCGATGTATGTCTGTGTAAAGTTGTGTTTTACGGTTTCTTTAGAAATATGCTTTAAAAATTTTCTCTGAGTCAAAAATTTTCTGGGGTCGTGGGGGAAATGTGGTGAAACCACTTACCTTTTCCACTTCCTAGGTATTATTTCATGTAATCATCTCATATTTTAACTTCGTCTTATATATTTGCTTTTATTTTTCCTCGCTTCTGCAACGATACATAATGTTTTAGTAACTACACACTACACTACACACATCGCAATTCCTTTATCTAAACACATTTACTTACGTGATCTAAATCACGAAACTTCGGACACTATTTTTCGACACTTTTACGTATCCCACAAGTTTCGGATCACTTCGATAATCTTATTATGCGTTTTTCCTTGTAATATTTAAATGTATCTCACTTTAATTGTTTTCTATTTACTAAATATTGTATTTTGGTTACGTTTTGAAGTATCTGACAACTTATTTTTGCTTCGTTGCTATGCAACTTATCAACATAATCCAATCAAAACTTTTTGACTTTCTTATTTATACATTTGGCCATCTAGATTTCTCGTTTTAAAAATATTATTTTGAAATTTATGCAGAACTCAGAAACCGAGGTTTCATTATAAAGTTTAGCCGACGACTAATCATTACATCTCTAGCTTTGGATTCAAAAGGTTTACTCTACTGAGACGATCACCAGCTTCCGAATTGGAAGGTCAAGACTCCTTACTTGCCTCTTCCAAATTGGAAGGACTAGTCTTCAAATACAAACACCAGCTTCCGAATTGGAAGACTACGGCCTCCAGACATCGCGCGCGCCTACGCCTGCCTGTGCCTGTCTCGCCTGTCAGCCTGCACCTTCGCCTGCCTGCGCCTGGTGGCGCCTGCCTGCCTGCACCTTCGCCAGCCTGTGCCTGCTGGCGCCTGCTGCCTGCGCCTGCCTGCGCCTACCTGCGCCTGCCTGCGCCTACCGGCGTCTGCCTGTCGGCGCCTGCCTGTCGGCGCCTGCTTGCCTTCGCTTGCCTTCGCCTACCGGCGCCTGCTTGCCTTCGCCTACCGGCGCCTGCCTACCGGCGCCTGCCTACCGGCGCCTGCCTACCGGCGCCTGCCTACCGGCGCCTGCCTACCGGCGCCTGCCTACCGGCGCCTGCCTGTCTTCACTTGGCTGCGCCCTTCGACGTCTGCCAAGTTCAGCGCTTGCCTCCACACCTTCGCCTGCCTCCACGTCAGCTGCACCTACCCCTTCACTTTTTATATTATCATCCTACATTTTAACCATCATCACCTCCATACTCACCATCCTCACTCACCTTTTTATTTTAACTTTGTTTGTAATTTTATTTTGACTTATAAATATTTGTAAATTTCTTATCATCTTTTCTTTTTTAAATGTCGCTTCACGACAAATTACAAATAGGACTCAGGGGCAAACTGAATTGTCCTGTATTTACATAGCGGTCATGGAGAACCTCTTCAACAGGCTGTCTTATAGAGTAGCGGAACCTGATCGTTTGGCACGGATCAAGTTCAACATGCGGCCGGAATACACGACGGCGTTGTCAATGTTGGCGGTCAATTCCCTAGAGGAGTTAAAGGAGAAGTGTAGGCAACTCAAGCTAGGTTTTGTTAGCAAGGCACAGTTCCGCGAATCGCCGAAACCTACCGCTTCTTTTGTTGCACCCGACTTGGCTTACCAAGCTCCGAGGTGTTCTTTGCGAATCGAGGCCGCGCAAGCTGAGCCTCCGTTGTACTGTGTTCGTTGTAGGGTAAAGAGCCACTCATTATCTACTTGCAAATCCACAGAAGTAGTTTGTTTCCGTTGCGGTAAGAAGGGTGTGAGGACACCTGCGTGCCCTAACTGCAATAAAAGAGCAGTCGGGACTAAGGGTCAATCCTGTCCGAACTGCAATTCAAAAAATTAATTTCCCGGAACTACAGCCATAATTTTATTAAGTCCGATTGGGACAACTATTTAAAATAGTTACAAGTTTTTTAAAACTCTTTAAGAGTAGATTCAGTACGTTATAAGACTACTGAGGATGGTCAACCGCATTTAACCGTTTCTATATATAATGCGGATTATTACGGTTTACTTGACTCGGATTCATGCATTTCAGTATTGGGTTCCGATGTTGGCCAACAGTGCATAAAAGCTGGTGCAACCTTATACTATGATGGGTGCTTGGGCAACATCGTAACAGCCAATGACTCGCGTGCAACCGTGAAGGGTTATTTATATTTACCAGTTACTTTTATGGGAGTGACTCAAGTTATTAAATTTTATATAATTCCTGACATCACCACACCGATGATTTTTGGCGTTGATTTTTGGAAGGCTTTTAATTTAGCTCCTAATTTTTTTTAATAAATTGCTTTTTAAGTATTTTCAAAACTCTAAACACCGTACTTGCGTCTCTGAGGCATTTGCAGCCGTTTGATGTATTAACACCCGTTCAGAGGTTGAAAGCGGAGTCAATAATAAATGAATTTAAGAAGGTGTCCTTTGAGGTTAAAGGGTTAGATCGTACCCAACTGTTGCGTTATAAGATAGACACGGGTGTTGTTTCTCCTATCAAACAGCGTTATTATCCACTATCACCTGAACGCCTTAAGGAACTTAACCGCCAGCTGGATGAGATGTTAGAAATGGGAGAGTTGGGCCTAGCAATAGCGCGTGGAATAATCCCGTCCTATTAGCTCCTAAACCAAACAGAGAATGGCGATTTTGCCTTGACAGCCGAAAATTGAATGCAGTCAGCAAACAAGATGCTTATCCGCCTCTCTACGTCTCTCACATCTTAGATTAGTTGATCAGTTGCGTGACACTCGATACCTTTCGTCAATTGATTTAAAATCTGCATTTTGGCAAATTGAGCTTGATTCCCCTTCATCTAAGGAAAAAACCGCAGTCACGGTTCCCGGACGAGGTCTTTTCCATTTTAAGGTTATGTGCTTTGGTTTGACGGGGGCACCAGCCACCCAGCAACGGTTAATGGACATACTGTTTGGTCCTGAGTTTAAAAATAAGGTGTTTGTTTACTTGGATGACATTATAATTTGCTCATCGACATTCGAGGAACACATTTCGCTTCTTAAACGGGTTTTAGAATAGTTACGACAGGCTAAATTAACGAATAACTTACAAAAATCCTGTTTCTTTCGTCGGGAGTTAAAATATCTAGGTTACAAGGTAGATGAACATGGTTTACACACTGATCCGTCGAAAGTTCAGTCAATAGTCAACTTTCCCACACCTACCACCCGGAAAGAGGTAAAAATGTTCCTTGGAAAAGCGTCGTATTATAGACGTTTCATTAAAAAATTCAGTTCTATAGCGGCCCCTTTGAATGCACTTACGAGTACTAGCAAAAAAGCCCCGCCTTTTAAGTGGACTGCTGAGGCAGAAACCGCGTTTACTACTTTAAAAACAGCGTTGGTCTCTGCTCCAGTATTGGGTTATCCCGAGTTTTCCTAACCATTTGAGATTCATTGTGACGCATACAGTTTTGGGATAGCGGGCACTCTGACTCAGTTTATAAAGGGAGAGGAGCATCCAATAGCATATTGTAGTCGTTCACTGAATTCGGCTGAACGCAATTATTCGGCGACGGAACGGGAGGCCCTGGCGGTGGTTTTTGCTGTAGAACACTTTCGTCCTTATGTGGAAGGAGGTCCTGCGTTTAAGGTGATAACCGACCACTAGAGTCTGAAGTGGTTCTTTAAATTAACCAATCCTACGGGTCGATTAGCTCGTTGGGGTTGTCGGTTATCGCCTTACAACTCTATTATTAAGCACCGCAAGGGCAAGGACAACGTAGTTCCAGATGCCCTATCGCGTGCCGTTCCGGTGCTCGAAATTATGGTGCTTGACGCAGACACTTAGTTCCAAAAGTTGTGGGACAAGTGTGATAGTACTCCTAGGTCGTGTCCTAACTTTATTATTAGAGACAATAAACTTTTTGGTTTTTCAAAAAATAAATTCGGTGTGGCGAGTGATTATGATTGGAAACAAGTAGTACCAGAGGGAAATCGTCTTGAACTTTTAAAAAATCACCATAGTGATGAATTATCTCCTTATTTTGGAGTATTTAAAACCTATAAACGACTTGCACTACGTTACTACCGGCCTAACATGTATAAGGATGTAACTACGTGGGGAAATGTGATACGTGCGCCGCATATAAACACTCACAATTGCCAACCCCTGATGTTTTAGGTAGCTCGAAAGACTGCTCTAAACCGTTTGAAACAATAAGTTTCGACCTTGTCGGTCCTTTACCACGGTCTAGAGCGGGCTTCACATATCTTTTTGTGGTCGTATGCTGCTTTACGAAATATTGTTTACTCTTTCCTTTACGAAAAGCTGTTGGTAAGTCTATAGCGCAGAAACTTGAAGATGGCGTTTTCTTGGTTCACGGCATACCCCGTACGGTGATAGCGGACAACGGAACGCAGTTCACGGGCAATGAAATTAAAACTTTGTTGGAGAGGTACAAGGTACCTTAGGTTCACTTTACACCTCGCTATTGCCCCAGAGTGAACACAGTTGAACGTTATAACCGTTATGACCGCTGTATCAATTCTTGTGGAGGATGAACATAGATCGTGGGATGTTAATATTTCGAAAATTCAGTATGCAACAATCACTTCCACTAATGAAGTAATACGTTTTTCCCCATTCTTCCTAGTACATGGTAGGGAGGCAGTTAGTTGCGGAGAGGTTTTCGGCAATAATACCGCTGGACCGCTCACCCTAGCGTGCGCTTCTCGCAGTGTATATGCGAACCAGTTAGGCGTCTTGGAGGAAATCTTTAATAAAGTGAAAGGCGCGCTTATTACATCACATGACCGTAGTGCTCGTCATTATAACAATGGGAGGAGGCCCTTAGAATTTGAGGTGGGTGACACTGCGTGGAATAAGACATATCCACAGAGTGAGGCCTCCAAATTTTTCATGGCCAAATTAGCTCCTAAATATGAAAAATGTTTTGTTAGGAAAAAAACTTTCTTCCTAGTGTATTAATTAGAAGGCTGTAGTTCCGGTAAAAACTTTGGTGAATGGCACATCAAGGACTTTAAGTCTTCATGGGAGGACTGAGATGTTTTAGTTTTAGTGATTTGTCGATCATTGTATCATTGTACAATGTTTTGCTTGTAGTGAGGGGTTGAAAAGTGACAAAGGAGGGCTGTATATGCCCTGTAGTTGCTGCTGTTTTTGGCCTTGGTGGCTGTATATGCCACGGTGCTGGAATTCGTTATGTTGTTTGGTTTGTTGCTAGAGGGTTTAAAAGTGACGAAGGAGGGCTGTATTTGCCTTTTAGTCACTGCACTTTTTAGCGTTTGTGGCTGTATATGCCGCGGCGCTGAAAGCTCTTTTAAAAGGAGCTTGATGTTTGTGGTTGTGTTTTTGCACATTGGAAAGTTTCGACTTTTGGCGTGGTGACATTCTTTTTGTTTAGTTGGAATGTTTTATTACTTTTTTATTTAAGATTATAGATTAGACACCGTATTGGATGGGTCCAATCTCCGGACCGTTGCTAAGGCAACATGACAATAGTCCTGAGGAAGGTGGCCATTTATTGGCGGGCGTGTAGGCTGCTTTGAAGTAATAAGTTTTTGTTGGATTTTCTTTTTGGGCGGTTAGACAAACCTCAATCTACGGACCGCTGGTTAGGCAGCGTGATAATAGTCCTGAGGAAGGCGGCCATTTATTGGCGGGCGTGTAGGCTGCGTTGATGGAATACGTTTTTTTTTAGTTAGATTTCTGTTGGGGTGGTTTGCCTAACTTTTAGGTGCTGGTTAATATTTGTTGGGTTTGTTTGTAGGTTTCTTTTTTGGGTTTTTTTTGTTTGCGGATGCCCAGCCGTGTAAGAAAAGTACTGGGCATTACTTTAAATATTTGTTTATTGGTAGGAGCATTTAGATGTTTGTGTATAGAGGAGGTATCGTTTGTTATGAGGTTTGGACTTGGATGTGTAGACGATTCTTACATGTATTTATTATTTTATACTTCTTTGGGTTTCGCCTTTTCCATGTTTGTAAATGGATCAGACTTACCCAGTGAGATAACTGTAGTTCTTTTTCAGTAACCTGTATAGTTAAATAAGCCATTCACCCCAGCGGATTAGTGACTGGTACCAAAAGCCTTAACGCGAGGCATCAGTGTGGTTGGTGACACTGTGATAATAGGTTAACTGTTTAGCCACCAATTTTTATGTGTAGGTAATAATATTATTATAACCATAATTAGTGTATTTAATATATATAAAGTAGTCAATCCATTATAAATTAGTATTTTTTGTAATATTCATATTGAACTCCTTGAGGTTTGTCTTTTCCATATTGCTAAATAGATCAGACTCACTTTGTGAGTTTATTGTTGTGAATTTTCAGTAACCAGTATTGTTAAAAAATAAGCCATACACCCCAGCGGATTAGTGACTGGTACCAAAAGCCTTATCGCGAGGCATCAGTGCGGTTGGTGACACTGTGATAATATGTTAACTGTTACTGTAACCCACCAAGTTCTTAGATTTATGTAAGAGTATATTATATTTGACATTATTACATTTATTATGTATATTAGTTTATTGTTATGTTGAAGTTTGTATTGGGATATTTGTATACGTAAATATAGATATATGAAGAATTGTCGTATACAAGTCTGCGTTTTGTTGTTTTCACTGCCGTAGCATATATTATAGCTATTTACAGGAACATTGAAGTTATTGGGAATGCAGCTACACGGGTAGGTTTTCTTTTGGTTGTTTGTGCTTGCTTGATTGTTTGTAGTGTAGTGTGACGCTGGAGGGCCAGCGTCGAGATTTGCCCTAGTCGGTCAAACCTCTGGTGGTCGGGGAGGTACTGTTACGTTGTAAAGGTCCATGTCTGCCTTTGCTAATCTACAAAAAGGTTCGCAATAATTGAAAAATAGTTACCTGTAATCATTGATGTTAAAAAATCGGGTTTCCAAAAACATTAATAATTGTGACTTGCTTGAACTGAAATCCATTAGTTCTTCATAATATAGATATGTAGCTTTGGCTGACGCAAAACTAGACAACCTTTTCTTGCGTTTTCAATTAATACACCTTTCTAAATCAGTTTTGGCAAGACTATTCATTAGATTCGAATAAATTGAGATAATTTATCAAGTTGTGTTTACATTTTGATTTTGACATTTGCCGGAGAAAATTTTGACAGACAACAAAAAGGGATTTAATGCTATCGAATATAAATTAATATGTATAATATTTACTTTAAGTAATTAAATTAAATGTAAACAAATCCGGAAATGGAACTATTTTTTCTATTAGGACTTTTATCTAGAACATTCGATTGTGATAAATATTTTTTATCTGGTTATTGTCTCTGCCCGTAGGGGTTACCAGAGAAGAAACTAATACTCCCTAATATTTAGACAGGGTATTAACCCAAGTTGACTTGATTTCCAAAATTTAAAAAAAAACGCAATTTAGATTGTTAAACGTTAAATTATCCCTAGTTAATATAGTTTGATTGTTGACAGATTCATTCTGTGTCAAAACGAGTGCTGAAAACGTCATATTTGACGTTTTGGTAGTTTGAAGGAAAAGTTCTCAGGGAACCGAATGTTAATTATTTCTTCGTTTTCGGGTAGAAATCCTAGGCTGGCCTTCGCCCTCTGACACTTCCGGCTAATTGAAAGTTGGAGGGACACGACGCCGAAATGAATCATTATCTGGTGTGAGTTGGTGCTATGTGTTGAGATCGATTTTACTGAGGTATGAATTAGTCGTAATAGTGTAAGTGGATTTGAGGCGTCATTAGCTTATAAGAATAGTGTCAACAAGTGTGTGGTTTATTTCTAGGATCCGTGCTCACATCGAAGTGTCTGTCGCAGAGTCCCGCCACGCGCCACGTGCGAGATAACTTATCACAGCGCGTAAGTCTTACTTTATCATTGTTCTGAAGTATTTCCCTTGAGCTCTGTTGACCCATGGCTTAGACTCATCTATTACTATGAATCTAGAAATTCGATTATGTTGGTTTCCGAATCACTCCTTGTGGCCAGGCGACGCAAGGCTCTTAGCCATGAGGCGGACGTGTCAGACCTCTTTAGAAAGTGGACACTTCATCACCCAACAATAGTCTAGCTTTGTTTAGTATTGTTTAGTGGAATATAGTAGCCTTGTTGTGCCTTGTGTCCTAGCTAAATGTGAAACAACACTAAAATTAAAAAATGGTGTTAAATAGTATAGAACTAGTGTTAGTTTATAGTTGTACAACAACGCTGGGAAGCTTTAGAGACCCCCGTTGAGCAGCGAGTCCATGATTATGATAGGTTGCAGCTCCGGTTACAGATAGCAGACTGCGGGACCAAATTCATTTTACAGTTCTGACCTAAGTGTGGAATGTAGTGCTAAGACTCCGTATTGTCCGTATAATTCCAGGTGCTTCGAGAAGCTCGTCTCGCCGCCAGAATTTTGAGCTGGGCCATAAAGCCTGGACGCGAGACCCGTTTCGTCGGAGATTCCAGCGGCCACCTGCTGCAAGGCGAACTGACAACGCCTGGAGTCGCAGGCGTAGACGGTTTTTTAATTACCAGTTACAATAATTTTCTTTTAAATACCACATTTTTTAAGTAGGGTAGCTTACCCTGTATACAACTACACCCAGCGTTGGTGAAGTTGTGAAACCTTGAGGATCTTCGAGTTCGACAATTGTTGTGAAGTTGTATGTTAACGTCGTCTCCAGATTCGGATCGAATGCACGGTCCTGGCGCCCATTAATATTAATTTTATATCGGTATTACCCCACGGTTCTCTGGTTTATTGGTTTTAAACGTTTGATGGTCTTTATACGGTTAATCTGATTAAAACATTTACTTTAATATTTTTTATAGACGGAGTAATTTATTTTTTATTTCAACATCATACTCCGGACGGTACTGGTTTTATCCCAACCACTCACGACCATAGCTTTTACCACTGAAATATTAGCTGGCTGGTTACGTAGTAGAAGGAACAATATTATAAAATTTATTTAAAATTAAAATTATCATCGACCATCGATCGCAGGGTCATTTTTGACCCTTAGGATTTTCTTGTGTTTTAGAGTGTTTAATAGCTTTGTAATAAGGTTTATGGAATGAAACAATAACGTAAGTACTCCAACAGCTAGAATTCATTGTTGACCAATCATTGTATGTTTTAAGTTTGTCTTTTATTTGCAAAGCAGCACAATTTAGGATTTGTGGTTAGACATAAGTGTTACAGTCAGTAGACTTGAACTCAATTCGATCCTAAATTTAACCGTCAAAGTAGCGTATGAATACATTTTATCGATGGTGTCGTAACTTAAGAGTACAAAACTTCACATTTCCAATCTCGATCGATCGGGATCGGGTTTGAGAGTAAAAGGGGTCAAATTTGGCTTCATTGGCAATAAGTTGCGACGCAATTATGGCCTCGGTCCGGATGAACCAGACATGTGGTTGGTCTGTCCTGAATTTTGCGAGTCACGACGACAATGCGACCGAGTCGATGGCAGCAGTCGAAGATGAAGAAGGATCCAGGCGCTGATGGTTACTTGGCGGTGAGGCTGGCATGAGAAAGTGGGAAGTGGGAAGGTGTACACCGGGCGGCGTGGGAACGGCGCCGAGCGACGGCGTCGTCTTGCTTAAGGGCGCGTTCTCACTGAGAGCATTCGCGTGTAATGAGCATTCGTCGTCGAATATTCGACTGGTATGGACGTTGAGCCGAGCGTACGCGAGCACAAACTTCGGCCGGTGTGGACGTCGCAACGCTGTTCGCGGAAATGGCTCGCATTCGAATGTTCACGCAAACAAAACGCCCAAAAGCGAGTACTCAGATAATGAAATGAATGTAGGAATATTACTGGCCATTTGTAAGCAAGGAACAGTTCTTTGATCGTGAACTTCTTGGTCTAGTATTATCGTGTTGGTGTCAATTCGGAGCACTATAAATGCTGCAGCCACGACCGCGCTATCCGTCATTTTGAAATTAATGACATTTTGTATTCGAATGCTCCGAGCTCGGAGGTTCGACTCGAACGTTCATAGTTTTGCACGAAAATAAATGTTTAGTTCGCTGGGCAGAATTTCTTGCTCGCCGGCGATTGCTCTACAAATACTCGTTACCATATGATTGTTTTTAGGAGATATTGATATTTACATTTAATGAGTACCTTGCGTTAAGTTGAGATTTTGTTGCTTTGAAATACAATCGAGTAACCCTTCGGATTATTTTTTTGGAGATATTGATATTTACATTTAATGAGTATTGTTTGAGTTATAACTTTGTTAATTCACAGATTTTTTTATTTTTGTATTTTAATGAGGATTCTTAGAAATTCTTCGGTTTTTCTCTCTGGAACTACTTCAATTAAAATAGGAAAATGCAGTTATGTTTTATCCTTACGCCATTGTGACTAATACATACATAACTTTATATAGTAATGGTCGAATGATAAATAATCGCTTACATTGGCCAAACAATCACCTCCTCTGCACTGGAAAACAAAAGCTGTTGTAAAAAAAATATGTTTCTGTAAATTAAATCATTAGTATCATCTCAGCCATGATGACGACAGCTGAATACTAAGATAACAACGACGACAAAGTAGTATTTCCAAAGACAGCAGTTAAAAAATGCTAGATTATTCAATAACCGTGTCGCGTAGCGGTCAAAGAATACTACCACCCCTCTCTTACCTTGGGTGTCGTAAAAGGCGACTAACGGACTAAAGACTGCACATACATTAACAGCATAGAGCGGCGATGAACTCACCACCAGTAACGCTCAGCACATGTGCAGTCGCTGTTTGGTGAAAAGTGGACTATGGCAGAGGAATGCTTTTGCTATCCTCATTGCCTAGGCTCTGGCTAACCCTTCAGGGATAAATGTCGTGATTATATGTATGTATATTAAGTATTATGAGAGGTTTTCAAACCCCCACTGATAGAAAATGTTTAAAAATAATCCTAACAATTTTATTCATTAGTCCAATCATCCGGAAGCATATTGTTCCATATCAAACCTACTTTATGCGCGTGCGCATCACCTGAATGAACTAACAGAAGTTAAATAAATTCAAATCTTTCTTAAGTTACTGCAAAAGCTGTAACATACTAATTTGATTTGTATTTCTTTTGCCTTCAAAAGGATCTAAAATTTAACACAGGAAGCCCTTTATTAAGTGTTTAGTAAGAACTAAAACTAAAATAACCCTCCAAACCTTAGCTGAACAGTTTCTCGTTGATCCTTCCTGAAATTTGGCAGTTGTGAGTGATACTTACTTCACATTACTAAATATAACAATTGAGTGTGTTCTCATTTCTTTGTTTCCTAACAGAAAGTAAAAATATCAATAAAAACTAAAAATTAATGGTATTTTTTTGCAATGCTTATCATATTACCATTTATTTTTATTGCCTTACCATCTCAGCATTTCAGAAAAAGATTGGTCCGGGTCGCCTACAACCCAAATTCCGCACCGGACATTTGTGTGACATGTTATGGACTCATTTTTTTCTTTACAATCATCTCTGAAGTTTTTGTATTCTAGATACGACCTTTATCATCGATTTACGACATTAGCATTATGAGAATGAGTCTCTTCTTCAGACGATAAATTGCTTTGATAAATAAGTAACCACGGGTTCAACAATAAAAACACGGTTATCCATATTTAAGCAATGTTTGTAACATGATTATGATATTTTTAGATAAATTATATTTATCTTTTTTAATCTGCTGTTGAACAAATTTTTACCATTTTCGAAGTTGATTGAATTAGACTGCCTGAAAGGACTAGCTACTAATAGCTACAAATCTGGTATGGTGTAACTAAGTACTTACATTTCGGAAATCAGGTTTTGTTTATCGACTTTTAATGCTTACTGTACGTAATAATTAATTATACTTACGTAATTACTTTCTTTATGTATCTCTGTTGAATGAAGAATTTTTAACATCTAGAAAAAAAGTCGTAATTTTTCTGTATACTAATGTTAACTATAACATAAAAATGGAATATTAAATGATGTGTCAAATATTTACAATACTAGTTAGTAAGCAGATTGATGTAAGAATATGAACATTTGTGTTCATGTTTTATCTTGTACCGTCTAATATGGTATGACATGATAAGAAACCTCGTAGGTTATAATTGATTAAAAGGCAGTAAAATTAAAGTGTTTTTAATTTCATGGTTCCTTACATGGTAAAAATATTTCTAATTAATCACACGGTATTTTACGCCAGTATGAGTAAAGCAATGACTGCATTTTTTGTTTTTAATGAGTCAGTGACATTGTGGCCCTGTTTTTAAAAAGTCAGGGAAAAGAGGGTTTTTGCTTTCCGGTGGTATCCCATAAACTTACAAATTACAATAATTTTAATAAAGCGTCGCATGCTAAAGAAAAATACAGAGATCCATATAGCGATCAGAAAACATAAAATAAAACTTTAATTCAGCTTAGTGTATGCGATTTTAAACTTTCTGTTCCTACTGGACTTTAAATCGCAATAACTCAGCTGAATAATAGTTTTTTCAAATGTGTTTCTAATAACTTATTACATTTCTGTATTTTCCCTTAGCATGAAAAGTTTTATTGAAATTGTCTCATTGGTTGGTAAAATTTTGAACATGAAGGTATAGGTTACGGAAATGCGTAAACCCGTTGAAAGAATATGGTCACTATATCATGGCTGTGGTTTCTGGTTACAACAAGAAGTAAATCAACATAATACTAATAATAGAATTGAAAATAAGCACTACAAAAACGAACGTAATTATACATATATCGGTGCATTTTTTTAAATTTGCCACAAATTATGGTTTTGTTAGTGTCGGGTTATCTAAATGAGAAAGTGAATGAGAGATACGTTGGGAGGCTTGAGGAGGTCTATGTGTATATTAAAATCTTAGAGTTCTTAAAAATAATTTAAGTACTTTACTGTACTCGCACTTCACATTAAAAAAATTAAAATGAAACTTTCCTACAATCACACCAATTATTATCTAGCCGAAGAGAAGTTTCGAAGAAACTTGTTAAATGGTTACTAGACAACGGATAAACATACTTAAAATACTTAATTACATACTTATTATACTCGTACATAGAAAACACCCAGATCCGAGACAATTTAGAAAAAATAATTTCTAAATTGACCCGTCCGAGATCGAACCCGGGACCTCAGAGATGGCACCATGAAAACCGGTGTACAAACCACTCGACCAAGGAGGTCGTCAAAATTGTTGATAATTTTTTTACAGTGACGTAATTTGATTTATAAACTTTTCAATAACATAGCCACATAGGAAATAATCAAGTGGCGTAATATCAGGTAATTTCGCGGGTCATATGATGGGGCCGTCTATACCCATCCAGTTAGTTATGTTGCAAATAATAATTTCTGTATAATGTCTACCTACCTACACAAGATTTCGTAGCAAAATTTGGTCCTTATGCTAACTGGGTCAACTAAGTATAATAACGGCTACGACATTCGATTGCTAACAGAATTTTGACCAGCTTCGATCCTTGATTATGTACTATCGGGGATACGTACTGTTAGACTGAGTCTGTTGGTAGTCTTTTTAAAAAAAACTATTTTATTTAAACACTTGATTTATTTGAAACAGAGGAAATATTAATTAGAATTGGAACACTTTCATTTATAGAAACAGAGGAGTGTTCATGTCGAAGGTTCAGGCCAGACTGAACTCCAGCGCCGGTCGTGGGCGCTACCTCGACTGAAAGCTTAGTCAGCTAAAATACAGGGGTTGCTGCAAGGGGGCTAACTCTTGCACTATTACATACAGTTACAATATATAACAACCCCCCGCATAAGAATAAACTTACACGTTGAGGTGAAGTTTATATTTATATAATTTAAAGAGATGGTGCAGGATTAGAAGAAAGTCTACGTCTTTAGAGAATTTTCTACAGTTTTTTTTGATAATATGATTTTCCTGCAAACAACAGTTTTATAAATTCTGAATATTATATATAACAAAATTTACATACATATAAATAATGTAATACCAGAGTAGAATTACTATAAAGCACAATATGAGGTTTATCTATAATTTTTTCTAGGTCTATAACAATAATTATTATTATCTAATGCTATTTTATTTAAATCTATGTTTTTAAGTTAACAATAGGCAAATTCTGTTTAATATTCTGAAATTGTAACATATTACAACACTTATCAGTAGTGTATTATTGGGAATTCTAAAACACGTTTTTACGACATTGGTCGAACGCAGTGAGATCAATGGAGTTGGGAATTCTAAAACACGTTTTTACGACATTGGTCGAACGCAGTGAGATCAATGGAGTGAAAACGTGTTTTAGAATTCCCAATAACCTTTTTGAAAATAGTGTTTTATTATATAGTTTCCCTTGATAGAAACTTGTAAATACTGTAGCTTTTCCTTAGCAATAATATTCAACCTCCCACCTCAAGAGTTTAAATGTTTTGGCACTATGATTTCAAATCATTTTGATAAATTCCTTAAAACTCTGCGGTCAAGTGCAAGCAGCTGATTATGAAATTCGTCAAACAAAAACAATCGTTAAAAATAGAATGCAAATGTCCTCCACGATCGAATGAACCAAAACGACATGGTAATTTGTTGCCGAACAGTATACGTTGTATTGTTTGTGGTCCTTCCAATTGTGGAAAGACCAACTTAGTAATTATTCGTCTATTATTACATTGTGACGGTCCCCGTTTTCATAATCTTTATGTATATTCAAAATCTTTATATCAGCCTAAATACATATTTTTAGAAAAGGTATTAGATTTGGTAGCAGGTACATCTTTTAACAAATACAATGATAACAGTGAAATTTTAAGTCCACACGAAGCTTTGGCTAACTCAATCATCATATTTGACAACGTTGCTTGTGAAAACCAAAACCACATCCGGGATTGTTTTGCTATGGGACGTCATAAAAATATCGATTGTTTTTATAAAAATCAAACCTATACAAAAATACCTAAACAACTTGTAAGGGACAATGCAAACCTAATAGTATTATTCAAGCAATACGATGTAAATTTAAAACACGTTTATGAAGAACACGTAAGGTCTGACATGTCATGGTCTCAATTCCGTGTAATGTGCTCAATTGTTTGGAGAAAGCCGTACAATTATATTGTAATAAAAAAGGATTGTGAACGAAATAAAGGATGTTATAGAATGACATTTGATACGTTCATTGTGGTAGATTAATATACATAAGCCGTTGTAATTTTATATATAAATCACTTTCTTTTGTGATTTGGAGTTGAAAGGGAACCTCACAAAAAAAATGGAAAGAGATCTAAAAAAGCAAATAGTAAAATCGGCAACAGCTGTAAAGAGAAAAGTAGATATGATCAAGGATGCAAAAAATACAAGCAATATGGCCTTGGAAACCATATTCAAACCTATAGTTGACCCTCTTAACTTATTAGCAAGTGAAAATGATGGAAAACACAATGTGGAAGAAAATAATTATACTCCCAGTTTTAATAAGATTAAAAATAATGTAAGCGAGGAGTCATATTCTTCTATTGAAGAATTTAATGAACCTAGCAGTGAAGAAGATGAGCCAGATCAGGAGTTATATGAAAAATCTAACAAACCCTTAGTTTAACACCTACTCAAGGCCATAATGTAAGTGATGGATCGTTTAAATCTCTACAATCGTCACCAAACTATAAAAATCAGTCTTTGTCTTGGTCAACATCATCTGAAGTAATTTATGATATACCTTTTGGAATCAAATATGACAGAGGTAAACTAATGCTTGGAAAATCTCGTGTTTATGACGATGGCAACACTTAAAAAGTTGGAAACCATATCTATAAAAAAACTGTTGGTTTAAAAGAGCTATTGTTTAAAAAGAAACCAAATCTAGATGTAATCACAGATGATAATTTAGGTAAGTATAAACTACTACTAATAGACACTAATGCTCATAGGCGTAATTTTGAACCAACCAAACCAATAAACAGCAATAAAGGGTATAATAATATGAATATTATCAAACCATTATTTAAATTCTCTAAAAATGTGACTACTAGCATGGAGAGCCTTTCGCAGGAAAAAGGTATTAAGCTTTTAAAAAAAGTTAAGAAAAATACAGACCTTGTTTATTGGGACGATCCGAATGAGTTGGTAGATCGATTAAAATTGCTGTTTGCGTCACGAGATGCAGGTAACACCGGTTTAGATAATAAAATTATCGCAATTATGGAAGAACTGTGGGAAGCAGGAATAATCAAGAATGTAAAATATAAAGAGCGTTTGACAGGGAAACGGTTCACTTTGAATAACGCATCAGTGCAGCAATGAACATTGATAAATTTGGTCATCATGTTCATAAGCGTCTACGATTAGCGGAATATATTGATACCTTCAGCGATACATTGGTGAAGTCTGAAACGGGAGAATACGATTTAAAATCATCGAAACTAAAAGGTGTGACGTCACCAGCGAAGGACGACGAAGCTGTAAATAAAGCATAATGGATAAAACTGTTCAAGAGCTCAGAAATGAAATAAATAAAGTTCATAGTCGTATTCAAGTCTACTTAAAGAACTTAGAAACAGCAAGTTCAGAACGTTTATTTACTACGTTTTATTCAAAAACTGAAATAGATAGTATGATTAAAGCAAGAACAAATAAAAATGAGTAAAAAAGACATAGTCGACGAACTTCACAGAGCCGTTAGAAAGAATTTTCCACGTCGAAGTACAATTATAAAAGGAATAGATGATTTATGGCAAGCTGACTTTATGGATTTTCAAAAGTATTCACATTTTAATAAAGGATATAAATATGTTTTAGTAATAATCGATGCTTTATCGAAATATGTATGGGTTAATCCTTTGAAATCAAAAGATAAAAGTTGTGTTACAAATGCAATGCTAAATATATTATCGAATTCATCTCGAATTTTATAATGATACCTTTAAACAGTTGATGGTAAAGTATTGCATTAACCATTATTCCACTTACTCTATAAAAAAAAGCATCAATTGTCGAAAGAGTAATAAGAACACTAAAAGGGCACCTTTACAAGCTAATTAGCTTATGTGGTCAATATCAATGGATGCAAAAGCATTTGAAACACGTAGTTCAATGCTATAATAACACTAGGCATCGAATAACAAAATTTAAGCCAATTGAGTAGTTGTTAGATCTAACATTATTAAATCACAAAGTAACAAGATAAACCAGAAATTAAAATTGCGAGTTGGAGATCATGTTCGTATAAGTAAATACAAAGGGGATTTTTATAAAGGTTATACCCCAAACTGGTCATCAGAAATATTTAATGTTATTAAAGTCAATCATACAAATCCAGTAACTTACCACTAAGAAAATAACCATAAGCAGAGAATTTTCGGATCTTTTTACGGTTATGAATTACAGTGAACAAAATTTCCAGATCTAGAAAGAAAAACAAACTTTTTGTTAAATGGTTAGGTCTCAGTGATGACGAAAATAGTTGGATTGACAAAAATGCATTTGTGTTATAATATAAATTAAGCATTATTATTTAATACGGTCACTTAATAAACATCGATGAAGGAAGGAAGTGGTGTTAACGACATAATAAATAATATACCGTTTGAGTTACATTTACCTGGTTATCAATTTTGTGGTCCCGGAACAAAACTTAAGAAACGGTTACTGAGGGGCGACCGGAGCATAAGCAAATTGGATGAAGCTTGCATGTATCACGATATCGCTTACAACAACAGTGATATAAACGTTCGACATAACGCCGATTAAGAACTTTTGAATATGGCTAAGAAAAGATTGCAATCGAGAGATGCTGGAAAAGGCGAAAAGGTTGCCTCATGGATAGTAAAGAAAACTATGAAAGCAAAACTCAAAGCTGGGGCTGGAGTAAGTTCATTTGTGACTGGTGTTAAGAAAATCCAAAATAAAATCAAAAAATTAAAATCTAAAGACAATCCTATAAAATATGCTAAGCAGCTGCAAAAAAACTGTTTACTAATAAAAAAGGAATACGCTTGCCTCGGTGTATCCCTATACCGAAAAGTGGGGGTTTCTTACCTCTTATTCCAATTTTCGCTGGATTGTCAGCTCTTGGTTCACTTGCTGGTGGTGCAGCAGGTATAGCAAAGGCTGTCAATGATTACAAGGCTGCTCAAAAAAATCTTCAAGAATCGGAACGACATAACAAGATGATGGAAGCTGTAGCTCTAGGAAAAGGACTGTATATCAAGCCTCATAAAAAAGGAGCTGGTTTATATCTCAATCCTTCAAAAAACTAATGAAACGGCTACCCAGACGCCCTCTCACTAATTTCGATATATTGGAGCATGCTACTGATATTCCACACTTTCGAGGAGTTTTCATGAGAGATGCACTGCCTTCAAAACCAAGAAAGATCGAGTGTGCTATAGTAAATTTAGATAGTTCTGATAATCCCAGAACTCATTGGGTAGCCTACATTAAGCATAATGACTACTGTGAATATTTTGATAGTTTTGGCAATCTAAAGCCACCCTTAGAGTTGATAAATTATTTAAGATACAGTACAGTATCAAAAGTTCGGAACTACAAACTGTGGCCATCTTTGTTTAATTTTTTTAAGAGACTATTGGAAAAACCATTTATATTGATAATGAAATAAAAAAACTTATCAGTACAAAAATGTCTTTCACTGTGTCAATAACTGGCAGAGGAGAATCTTTAATAACAAATTACTCGCCAACCTTGCAATTACGCGGAGAATATGAGTGTGGACTCTTACATTTTTCATCTTTTAATTCTATCCCGAACATAGATGAAAGAAATAATAAATTTTACTATGGCAGTGATAGAATTATCAAAATACCTGAAGGATCCTACGAACTTCAAGATATTTGTGATTTTTTGAAAAGTAACATTAAGGACGCGGCTTTAAAATTGACTTGCAATAATAATACATTAAAAACATGTATTTACTGTTCTGAAAATGTGTACTTCGATAAAAATGATTCTCTTGGTAAAATTTTGGGTTTTGGTATAGATACAATAAAAGCTAATATAAGCACCGAGTCTCGGTATCCCGTCAGCATTTTATCAACAACTGTAGTGCGAATCGAATGTGATGTAATCAGCGGGTCATTTGTGAACGGGAAAGCAAGTCATATAATTTACGAATTTGTTCCTAACGTACCACCAGGTTATAGAATCATCGAAATACCTAAAAACTTAATTTATTTTCCCGTCAATCAAAGTTCAATCAACTCTATTAACATAAGGTTGCTAGACGCTGAAAATAAGCAGATCAACTTACGTAACGTACGTACGTACTTACTTAAGAAGTACAGCTGTATTTAAACTTTAGAAAAAAATGTTAAATTTCAATAAAAACCCATCTACATCTACTGTTCAAGTCAGTTCTAAAAGATCCTCTCCGAAAAGAACACCGCTTCGTTTAAAGAAAAAGCTAACTAAAAGCAATAAGGAATTTTTAAAACTACTGGGTTTGTTAAAATGAATATTTTAAATATTACTCAACCGGCATCGTACGATAACAGCATCGAAAGTTTCGAGTATCATTCGTATAAACCATATGTAACAAGTTTTAACAAGAACGATGAAATTCGAATACCTATTAATCAGCAAGATTTGTATGTGTTGCCTGCACTCAGCAGTTTGTACATTGAGGGCACTCTGCCCAATGTGAAACATGTTATTTTGATACCAATTTAGGTTAATTAATATAATAATTATTATAGTCAGGGTCGCCGTCGTCGAAATCGATGAGGAGGACTATATATAAGTATGACAGTACTACTAAACAACAAGAAAAAGTGACAAGTGTTCATTTTGTTAATAATCCAGCTTTATTTCTTTTTCAAGATATTCGATATAAATTAAATGGTGTAGAAATAGATAAGGTAAAAAATACAGGGATTTCTACAACTATAAAATCTTATCTTTCGTTGAATGAAAATGAATCGAAAAGTACAAAGTTTGGGGCTGGTCGCCTACAGGTACGACCAATGTCAGCAATGGAGTATTCTCTGCATCAATTCCTCTAAACAAAATCTTGGGTTTTGCAGAAGATTATGAAAAAATCATAATTAAGTGTAAACATGAGTTAGTACTGTTGAGAAGCAACAAAAATCTCAATGCTTTTGTTCCATCGGGAGAAGTTGATGATGGGTTCCATGGCGATAGTAAATAACGACTGCGTCTCTTAAAGTGATGTTGTATATTTACAGTGACTACATTGTGACTAACTTATTATCTAAACCTTACAAGACTATTTATACAGTAATACTACGTACATGTTGGAGGGATGATGCCGTGACATATCTTTATCGGATCAGCACGCGTTTAGGAATGTGCTTACTAACTCTTTAACCGATACGTGATGATAATAAATTATGTGGCGACTCAGGCCGCCACAGTACTCCCCCTCTTGAAAAAGAGAATGAAAAAACCATCAGGTCTTCAGCTTGGAGATGCCAGTGGTGCTCTAATCCACGTTAAGTCGTGATGAGCGTGCTCAAGTCTTCATTGACAAAACGAGCGTTTTTCGGTCTACGTGACTCGAGACGAGCGTGTGCTACCATGTCTGCTGTGAGTCGAGACGTGTGGAGTGCGACGGTACTTATTTTGACCGTCGAGTGATGCCGAGGATCCAGGAAGCGTTACGTTACTGCGATGGAACCTTAAGGCTGGCTGGCTTGCTGAATGCTGTATATGAACAAAATACTTATTATAGGTATACCTTTAAAAAAACGATCGGTCGTTTTACATTAACGTACACGAATATTTTTTATATATCCTCTCAACATCATAATATTGATACTAATATTATTTTTATATCACGTTATACCAAGACTATATTATACACACAAATTAAGTGGCATAAACAAGTACAACTTTAAATTATGCATATTCTTACAGTGAACTTTAAATTACGCATTACATGTTAATAATAAATTGAACTAATAGACTTAATAAAATACATAATAACAAAACATAAAAATTAGAATTGACTAAGATTAAACATTAATTACATAGAGATAAGACACGTTGCATTCAATATACATATTTAATATAAATATTATTAAAATTGACTAAAATCTTATTATTACATTAGTTACCCTAACATGGTTCATTTTTGTGCTTATTTATTCTACTGTATTCTTATTGCACAATCAAAGCATTTTAAACTTGTTGAATATCTTCATTTTGAGTACAACTTCATTATAGCTTCATAATTATCCTCAGACTGGCGTATTCCTTGGCTCTTTGTCAGATAACCTGAGAAATCAATTCGCACTGGAGGTAGCTAGTAGCATTTAAGTATCTTATGAAGTGTAATAATATCTCATAAAACAATCGACTGGTAAAATAATGCTTCTAAATATCTCTTCCCGTAATTATAAATAACATACCTCAAACCACTTTGTCAGTCGGTAAGTGAGGCGGTTAAACGGGTGAATACTCGTTGCATACATTTATTCTACACACATCAAAAGTGTCTAGGGATCAAGCATTTTTATGCGGATTTCTTGAGATTGAGACGTGGCTTTGTAATAAATTTATGATTTTATAAATTTATATGGATCCTTTTTGGTGCATTTCATAATTTGAAACAGGAACTTTCAATCAATTTCTAGTAAAAGATGAAAATCAGCTGTCAATATTTTCCCTATAAAAACATACAACGCATTGAAGACATTATTAGTGCTACTGTTTCCATACTACTGATTAAAACCAACGTTATTATGGAGCGGCGACGTCATTTAAGCAGGGAAGAAATGCTCAGAGCCGTGGGAATGATAGAAGCTGGTTCCCGGCAACGTACTGTGGCTTTAGCTCTGAATACAAGTCAGAGTGTTATCAGTCGACTTTGGACACGTTACCGAAGCACTGGTACCGTGGCTGAGCGCCATGGAGGACGGTATCGCTGCACCACACGGAGACAAGACCGATACATTCAAATCACAACTCGAAGAGCTCCAACAATAACCGCCATGATGTTAGCCGTGAGGCTTCATCACTCTTCAGGGAACTTAATTAGCGACCAAACAGTCAGAAACCGCTTGCATGAAGTGAACCTTCATTCCCGAAGACCGCTAAGGGTACCACCTATAGCAATGCACAATCGTAGGATTCGATATTAATGGGCTCTTGAACACAGAAATTGGGCAGAAGAACAATGGCGTTTCGTGTGCTTTTCTGATGAGTCTCGTTTTGGTATGAGACCGGATACAAGACGTATACGACACTGGAGAACCCCTGGACGCCAACAGCGATTAAAATCCTGCCAGGAAGTCCATCCTTATAGTGGTGGAACCATCATGGTATGGGCGGGTATTTGGATCGGCGGAAGAACTGAGTTGATTTGGATCAGAGGCAACCTCAACGCTCAAATTTATGCTGAGACGATTGTATCAGACGTCATCGTTCCTCTACAAGTGCAAATCGGTCCCTTATTTCAGTTAATGCATGATAATGCACGACCGCACACCGCAAGAGTTGTAAGACAGACTCTCGCCGCAGCTAACATCAATGTCATGCCCTGGCCTGCTCAGTCGCCAGACTTGAACCCGATTGAGCATGCATGGGATATGCTACAGAGAAGAGCTCTGCCGAATATGGAGGGTATCCAGTCGCAAGAAGTGTTCGCGGTAGAAACACGGATTATTAATTGTTTAAGTTACCCAATAAAATTTTAAAGAAAACTGTTATTTCAGTCTTTTTTTCGAACTTTAATGTTAGTGGTTCAAATGTCAAAAATCCCTTTATTAGGAAAATGGCAAATTTCTTTATTAATGCAAAGGTGACTTGGTTTATCGTTACTGTAGACAAACGAAAACACTTTATTTGATGAACCCTTAAAGAAAATTTTAATTAATATCAATCAGGAGAAAAGTTATTGCAAAAATATATGTTGATCCCTAGACACTTTTGATGTGTGTATTTTCCTTTGGATTTTATTTATTTACTTCTATAGAAAAATCCACAACTCTGTACAAAATTGTTTCCGTATAGCAGTATAGTCATTAATGCCGTGATCTTGAATTTGCGCAAGCGTAGAGCAAACGGCGAAAAGTGCTGCGTCGGAAATTCTTGCGCGTTCGCTGCGCCGCACAATTTATGACATACGAGTAATGTGTGCAGTTATGAAATCGTTAGTTTATTTTATTTCACATTGTTTTTTCTGGGTACCTTATTTCTTTGCCTTGGTCGATGAAACGTTTTTGATACGATGTGCCGGAAAGGAAGCCAAAGTTGTGAGTTGTAAGAGTGATGTTAAATGACGCAGTCGCAGCTCGGTGTGGCTCGGCGTAGTGATTTTATTTTGAAAATCTTGCTGCGTCCGTCGCTGAACACAATGTTACTGCCATGGTTGATGTGTAGATATTGCAAATGACTCACGTGTTCTTTTCGTGGTACTCCGTTGGAAGGTTGCTTGTTGCTTGAGCGGGGTCACCAGTGTTCCGTCTGGCGAAGTATGAGAGGTAGAGATGATGGAGGGTTCCATGGCGATGGTAAATAACGACTGCGTCTCTTTATGCGATGTTGTATATTTACAGTGACTACATTGTGACTAACTTATTATCTAAACCTTACAAGACTATTTATACAGTAATACTACGTACATGTTGGAGGGATGATGCCGTGACATATCTTTATCGGATCTGCACGCGTTTAGGAATGTGCTTACAAACTCTTTAACCGATACGTGATGATAATAAATTATGTGGCGACTCAGGCCGCCACACTTTGAAACTAAATACCGATGAAGTTGTGGAGGATCTAACAATAAGTAAAATTGTTTGGCGAGTTCCTCACATTAAAGTTTCAGACCGCGAAAGAATTAATTTATTAAAGCATTTAGAAAAAGATCGTCCCATAACAGTAGCATTTTGTAATTGGGACTTGTACGAGTATCCGTTACTACCCAAAACACGTAAACACGCGTGGTCTATAAAAACCTCATCTCAAATTGAAAAACCACGATTTGTAGTTATTGCTTTACAAACTAACCGTAAACATAATGCGAAACAGTCTATGGCAGAGTTCGATCATTGCTTTATTCGTGATGTCAGAGTATTCTTAAATTCGTCATATTACCCTTATGAAGGAATGAATATTAATTTTGCTGACAACAAGTTTTCATTAATATACGAACAGAATGCAAGATTTCAGCAGTCTTATCATGGTCGTAGACCAGAGCCGTTGTTGAGTTTGAAAGAGTTCAAAGATATCGCTCCTTTATTTGTTATTGACTGTTCTCGCCAACACGAAACGCTAAAGGGATCAATTGACGTTCGTGTTGAAATAGAAACAGATCAAGAGATACCTGATCAGACCGCCGCATATTGTCTTATACTGAACGACTGCATATTTGAATATAAACCTCTGAGTAACATCGTTAAAAAACTATCATGAATAAAGATGTTATAATAGTGGATGTGCAAGGTTTAAAAATGATAAAAATGAATTCATAATCAAAGAATTAGTTATAGGCACATCAGAACACACTCAAATATTTTTAATTAAACCTCCATATCCATTTTCTACACTGACTCTCGAAGAAAGAAAACGTCTTTGGTAAATAGAAAAAAACCGAGGATACCGATGGAGTGAGGGACATATTGACTACAGAGAATTTAAAAGACTCATTAAACCTTACTTCAAAGAACGCAAGATCATAGTAAAAGGAGAAGAAAAAGTTAAATGGGTGCGAGAATTATGTGGACATGAAAATGTTTTAGATATAAGTGATAAAGGTATACCTAATTTAGAAACTCTTAGTAAACTTTACTGTAAAGATATGTTTTCATTCAATTGTTTCATTGTATTTGACTTTTATATATTAATATTATAACAAACCAAGGCTAAGAAAGAAGACGAATAAAGATATAATAATAATATAAATAATAATAATAAAAATTATTAAATTATACTCAGGTATACCACATAAAAAAGTTTGAAAGCATTGAAAGTTGAGTATCAAATTAATATTAAAATATAATAATAACTTGAATTAGTAGCATTACTTTTTTTTCAACAAGTATAAACCTAAAAAAGGCTTGATTTGTGTCCCCAGGACAAAGTAGATATTTTATCTCAAAGTACAATGCGTTTGTCATCATTTGAAGATAGAGCAATTTTGTTAACAGCTTGAGTAAATATATCATGTTTTAAAGACTTAAATAAGACGTTCTTTTTCCTAAGCGACTTATTAAAAAGTAGCACGTTATTAAAATCTTTAAAATTAATTTTTTTAACGACTGATTTTTTAACCCCTTTTGCCTTTTTTAATTCCTTATCTTGAGTTTTTACACAATACAACTTAGATCTTAAGGCCACAAATTCAACGATGAGTTTTCCTCCCATCTCATCTTTAAATAATCCGGGGACTTTTTTGTTTCTCCTACCTATGTTATACTCATTATTTTCAATGTAATTGCTCGTATCAAAGTACGGTTGAAAAGTGGAATTTATGTCTTTGTAAATGTCGGTAGCGCCGATAGAATACAAAAAGCTGTCAGTATCGGTGTAACATAGCTTTAAATTGGAACAATAAAATGGTTTCATAATAGAGTAGTGAAAATCATACATATAATGTTTGGATATTTCTAACACAGTGAATCCTATATAAATAGGTTTATCTAAAATAACAGACTCAGTTTTCATTTGTATAGCTACAAAATTTTCTGTAAAAACAGAACAACTGTGGAAATTAGGCCTTGAAATTAGTTGTTCGGCTGTGTAACATTTTTTAGTTTTATTTCTAGTGTCTGCCCACTGATTCACTAAATGAACATTTAACCTTTTTTCAGTATCTTCTAAAGTTTTTCCAAATATGCTGTTATTTAATAACCAAAAAAAATCCTGTTCAAATGTTGATTTAGCCTTTTGACGTAATTCTGTGTTTAAATCTATATATTGTTTTAAAAACGGGCTTCGTTTGAATTTTATTACTCTTAAACTTTTTTTAATAATAAACCATGTCGTAAGCACGTTTTCAAATGTACATATTGTATGACGTAATTAAACTTGTCGTACAAATTTGGAATTAATTTCGGGTTCTTAGATCCGGGGGGTGTAAACTTCTCAGGACAAAATGGTTATTCATTATGCAAGTCGTGTAGATGTTCTGGGTACTCTAAATCTACTTCTAAAATATAACCATACTCAGAGGCATTTGGTACTTGAAGAACATTTATTTGCGTTTCACTAATTGAATCGAAATCAGAATAAGGCAAATAAGAACACATTGCGTATCCATATAAGTTATTACAATCAATGTAGATAGTAAATAATTATCTGGAATCTTCGGATCGTAATTTGACATGTATTTGTTATTCGCCTTAGCGTATCTGTTAGAGCATAAACACACACCACCACGAATTCTCTTTTGAATCATACGTAAGATTTCTAGATCTTCTATAAGTTGTAGTTTTACTTTCGTTTTAAGCAACATTGCATCAAAACTTAGTCCTAGGGCCGTCATGTAAAATGCAGGATCTAATTTATAGTTATATTTACAAGTTTGACGAAAGTTTTCAAAAACATCTGCAAGTAAAATAACATCTGTTTTAAGATATAAGTCAGTATATTCGCCTAGATTTTTTAACTTAAACATATTCCAAATACATCGTGCGTGAGAATAATCTGAATCTGAAATGATTTCATCGGTTAAAGTACTATAAAAATATTTGAGTGGTGGTAACTTATCTTCTTCAAAACGTTTCCAGTTTGTCATATATTCATAAGGATATATACCTTTGCGACAAAGTAGATCAAATTTTTCGGTGTCCGGGAAAAAGTGAGACAAGTGAAGAAAGTTCTCTTTATTTAAGTTTGCAACCAGTTTTTCTAAGGTAGTCTCTAAAAATTTGAACGTATCTACAAATCGAACTGGCACATATTCTTTAAACACTGTCCTAAAAAACTTTGTAAAAGATATGTAATTTTCCTTATTCTTCACTATAACTTTTATTTGACCCGGTAAATCTCCTAACTCTCGGATGAATAAGTGACTATCGTATCCGGATAAATTGTGAAAAAACACTGGAATAAATTTCGGTAAACCAAATTGTAAATTACAATGGGTATGTGCAGCTCCGCGATAATTTCCTGTCAAGTGACAATGATCTTTAACTTTATCGTCAAACAATAACATGTCACAAAGAAAACAGTATTTAGAATTATCAAAGTTCTTTTGCTCCTCAGCTGTTAATGCTATCATTGGAATTGTTTGTTTTAGAATATTTTGTATATTAGTTACATCATCTCGAAGATATTCCAAAAATTTTGCAACACAATCCTGGCCACGATATGATACGTATTTATTTTGAGCGCTATCATGCGAACAAACAATGTAATATGCGAAAGCGGCAGGTAAATGTTTTTGTAAGACAGTTGTATTATTTGAATTGAATTCATTATTATCCAATTTGGGTTCTGATAATGATTCGAAATCCGCATATCTTGCATTCTTTCGTAATGTTTAAATTGAATTAGGGTACCAGGATCAGGCAACAAAGTCCGAACACCGCTACAGATGTGAGCATTTAATTTCTGTTCATTATTTAAAAAAATCATGCAGTCATCACAAAAGTTTATTTTTCCATGATGTTTTGTCAATTGGGGTCTTAACAATCTACTCAAATTTTTAATCAAACAGTAATGTTTATGTTCACCCTTTTCTAATAATAATAAATTAATATGATGTTTCTTTTTGTTAACTGTCTTATAGAGCGGCCCAACAATGCTCGATTTATTTGCAAGACCGTATACATTAACGCTTATATCACCATTATTTTTTTCAAAGATCTTTATATCCGAAATTCCGACTGGAAATGTCATATTTTGAGTGTTTAAAATATTTTCAAAGCGAAGGTATGAGGATGTTCGATGTGCATTGCTTTTAGCAGGAAATAATGATGCTATTATACACCATAAGAAACAAAATGAATCATTATTTTGTATATTAATGCAAGCGTGCTTTCAAACCGGGAAACCGGGCGGTTCTCAAAGGATTGTACTTGTTAATATTAACTTCTAAATATAGATTTCTTAAAAAAGCCCAGCCGCTATCCCGTTCCTGAAATTCGTCGATCTGAGTTACAATATATTGAATAATTTTTGAAAACATACCTTTAAAATCATAATTATTGTGCAATACTACATTTTGGCTAAACACAAATGATTTTATTTCAATAATATTATTTTTTGGCATAATAAATTCAGCAAAAAATTAAAAGTTAATTTTAATAGACTGATAGGTAGCTAGCCTCGCGGCCAATAAGTCATGCACACGAGAGCGGAGCCGGCGCAGGTACTCGGCCGGCGGGCACGTTCTGAGCTCGGCAGCGCTATCACTATCGCTGGTCAGCGGCCGCACTCTGTACGATGCAATCCGATTTCGGAACGCACTACTTATTTTTTCAATTCCATCACTTATTTCGATAGAACTATTATTTTTATGAACATTACTCCGCAAATGGGCTGAAAATGCTTTACTTTTAACAAATATTTCACACACTGTGCAGTAAACTGTTTTATTTGCCATATCTGTTATATTTTAAAACGATACTATACTACATTAATATTTAGATGGGTTACTTAAATATAAAGCAAAATTTTCCTATAAGTACCTACCTGTGTATTGTCTATTATTATTATTACTTATTATTATAACATCTATGAAAATACCATACGAATTTACCATAATGCATGTATCATTAAAATTTGCTAATTAAAACTGCCACCCAGGTGCAGGCGGCGGAGACTTCTTCGGTGCTAGCGCCTTCCTTTTCACTGTCTTAGGCTTCGGGTCTTTCTTAGATCTAGGAAAAGAAATTTGTTGTCATTAATATAAGCAAACAAAAAAACATTTTAAATGTAGTGTGAGTTTAAAGTCGCAAAAATATAAGATCAACCAGTTTTAACAGATAGAAAGATTATTATTATTAAATAACTAGTGTTTTTAAAGCATTAAATTGAAAAAAAGAAATTTGAACATTATAACTATTATCATTATTAGTAACATGTACTCTATGTACAAATTAATTCATCTAAATAATTTAATATTTACGGTCACTTTCTAACTTTCTAACCTACTGGTTGCTAAACGTGACTCCAGCGTGGCATGATTGTCACCCTGTGGCTCTGCGTACCGAACAAGTGACAATAAATAATAAATAAATAAAATAGTCAAACTACTTTAGTAACCGTGTGGACAAGATAAAGAATTAGAGATTTTCCTCGCTTTACTGTATTACCTACTTTATTTTGGTAGATGCATCATCACTTTCGGAGCCTGCAAAATCATCCGTTGGCTGTTTCTTAGCTGCCTTGCAGGGCTTAGGGCTGAAGTATTCTGAGTCAGACCTGGAAATAATTTAAAAATTATAATAAAACAAAGTTAACAAGTTATTTACAGACAATCAACACAAAAAAATATTTATGGATTATGTATTAAAAATATTCACTTTTTTCTACAGACCCTACTACCTTTAAGGCTAACTTCTTGCTTAACATAGCTACAGCGCGTCATAGTTGTCACCTGTGACTCTGCCTATTCTATATGTGGGAATAATTAAGGCGTGATGTATTATGTATGTACTTAAGTAAACACTTACATAGAAAATTATAATCAAAACTTACGAACATTATTTCAAGTGCACGGATCCTCGTGTTGGCTGGTAATCGGTAACTGGCAGGCGTGTTGTGGTGGAACAGCTGGCTGTCGGCGTTCGGTGATGATGGGCAGTCTGTCGGTGTTCGATGATGATGGGCAGAGTCCACTTGCAGATGGGAGCACTCGGGCAGAAAGTAGGCAGCGCGCGGGTAGAGCGACCTCGTTGATACCGACGGAGCAAAGGAGCAATTTGTCACTAATTAATCGAAAATCCTATTAAATAGGTTTTTTTTTGCTAAATCAGCAATTGCTTATTCAGGTGTGAAAAACATTTTACTACACATGAAGCTTATTTAAATAACAAAAAAAAAGGTTTACCTGGAATTATGAACGTGTCTATCACCCGTCTTCCAATAGTTCTCAAATAAAACCAACCGTTCTTTTGATGTAAATTGGTAATCACACTTTAATTTGCATTTATCGAAACATACAGGTCCAATTTTCTTGGCTTCTATAGATTTTTTGATTTGGACGTGGTATATGCGTTTCCGCTGTTTTTAAGAGCCTTGGTTTTATTTCTCTTCCAAGATGCAGGGTTACATTTTCTTTTTCGGGATAGCAACTGAGGTTTAACACTAGGGGGCTGGGTGTTTATACTAGGTGGCTGGGTGTCAATACTAGGGGGCTGGGTATCCCTGGGGTAAGGCCTCTCGGCCCACGTTCAGCGTGGGACAAGGGGCCTTATGCTAATCCCTGGCGCCCCTTCTGGGCGCCGAATTCTAGGCGGTGCCCCTTCTGGGCCCTGCACATCCACGTGCGTGTCCACTCTGGGTCGCACGCTCGCCGCTCCTTCTGAGCGGCTTTGAGGAGAAGAGTTTCGGCGGCGCTCCTTCTGAGCACCGTCCTTTGTGGGGTTGCTTTGTGTGGGTTACGACCTCGGGTGTCGAAGGGCGATTGTTGGACCCGCGGAGGGTCGGGCGGCATCTTCCTGGGCGGCGAGTGAGATGCAGTGGTAGTGAAGCGGAAGCTAGTGCGGTTTTACCGTACTACCGGGCCGGTTAACGGCTGCATACTCAGGGGGACCCCTCCTGGGCGGCAAGTGGGGTGTAGTGGTAGTGAAGCGGAAGGTAGTACGGGTCATGCCGTGCTATCGGGCCGGTTAACGGCTGCACACTCAGAGAGGACCCTCCCCGGGTCCGGGGGTCGTGTATTGAGTGCCGAGGTCGAGGTTTGTAGGTTGGAGTTTACGGGGCCAGTGGTCCCGGTCGGAGCCAAACTCGTGGGCAGGGTTTGGGTCGGAGTCGGGGTCCGGGTTGCCAAGGAGGGTAAGGCGGGCTGGAGGAAGGCCGCGTGTCTTTGTTTTCTGTGTATTTTGTGTGTGCCGTAGGCAATTGTGTAGTCTGTTTGTTTGTAGTTGTGTGTGTTGCCCGGTGGGATTTTGTTGTTTATGTGGGATACGGCCTCGGGCACCGGGAGTCGAGTGTCGGGCTCAAGACCCCGGTGTGTGTTCGCTGGCGAACGTGGACGAGTAGTGGGCTTAAGGCCTGCGAAAGCCACGGGGGGGCTGACTGGTTGAGGCTCCCGCTACATCGGGAATCGTCGGGGCATGGAGTGGCCTTCCCTTACCCGGGGGGGGGGGGGGGGTCCGTCTCCGAGTTCCGAGATTTGGGTTTCGGGCTCGAGGTTGAGGGTTAGAGGGGTGTTGGTTGGTGGTGGGGCTAGGGGTCCGAGTCGGAACCGGATTCGTGGGCAGTTTCTGGGTCCGAGTCGGGGTCCGGGTTTTCAAGGAGGATAGGGCGGGCTGGTGGAAGGCCGCGCTGTTTGTTTTGTGTTTTTGTGGTGTTGCCTGTTTGTGGGGGGGCGCTTATGCGCTTTTTTGTGTGTGGTTGTGTGTGTTGTCTCGCAACGACGCCAAGCGCCTCACGCTTGGCGTCGTTGCGAGCGGGATGGGCTTTGGTATAGGTATTTTACCATACCTCCCCAAAAGCCCAATTTGTGCTGGGTGCGCTGCCCGTTGGGGTAGAGCGTTTGGGGACGTTGCGAGTGGGGATGGGCTTTGGCGTGGGTATGTCACCATACCTCCCCAAAGCCCAAGGGTCGGAGGACCAATGTGTCTTTGTTGTGTTTTGTTGTGCCTTGTCAGGTGTTGTCATGTGTTGTCTGTATATATTTTTGGGGGATTGCGTGCCCATTAGAGGGTGGGCACGCTTTTTATGTTGTGCCGTGCGCAAGGTCGCGCGTGTGTCGGCGCGTGACCGCTTGCGGTCACAGGTTGGCACACGGGCGACGGGGTGACCGTCGCGGGTTGATCTCCAGTGGAATGTACCGCGACATCCACCTCAGCCTTCAGCTTCGGATTGTGGGCCCCCAGGGGTTTAGTGGGTGTTCCCCTCCGTCTCGCCCTCCCAGCCAGGCTAAGCCTGGCAGCTGACCTGGAGCCTCTCTCCTTGTCAGTGGGGGCGGAAAGGCGGACGGGCGAGTCCCAATGACAACAATGTATTGGTTACAAAGTTTTTATTCCCTTTTACAAAAGAAATTACAAGAACTCAGGGGGTGGTTCACGGATCGCTCACTCTGTCCGCTTGCTAGGACTTAAAAGGGACTTAGCTTTAGGCTAATCTTCCTCGTAGACTGCAGCTACCCGGAACCTGGAGCCGGCAGGGTCAGTCTGCGCGCAGGGACGAAAGCGGAGTTGTGTACGCTAGGCAGCTGATCCACGCACGAGCTCTAGCAGGCGGGCAGGCAGCAGCCAGCAAGCAGCAGGCAACAGTGCACAGGCCCAGTGGGTGTAGCCTGGTACAGGAACCCTGGAATACACCAAGAAAAGGAATGAACTTATGTTCACTAAGTCCCGGCTTTTGTGGCTGTTGTAGAACAGCTACAATTAAACCAGGCCCTCTTTACTAAGTAAAATTATGATTGGAAAACCGTTAGACAATTCTACAAGGAGACTACAACAAAAGCGGGTAGATATCAACATTGTAGTTAAATGTTGTCTGAAACGGTAAGAATGACAATAAATTAACTGGGAATGGTATTTCGTCCACGGAATCACAGGAACCTCGCGTCCTCCAATACCATTTACACATGTTAGACAGTAATTGTAACAAGACAGGAATACCATTTATTCCCTTTGAAGGTAACATGACTTTAAACGAATCATATTAATTTAGGCTTTACGTTAAACACTAACAATCTATGCAATTACCAAACACTGCAAAACACTAGTAATATCTGTAAAACTAACATACAGCAGTTCAACAAAATAATTCAAGTTGGAAATACAGGTTGTGGTTTTAAACAGTTGCCAAATTTAAGGAGGCGATTGTGTTAATGTGAATGATTATAAATCAATTTTTAAAAAAAATACGTTAAAAAAATACAAAAATTATTTTGTTCCTGTTGTATGTCATTCTTTTAAATATACTACGTTGCTTATTGGTACCTATTACTTCAAATACCGCCGCTTGCGCCGGCCGTCCTTTCATCCTTTGTCCTTTGCCGCCCGCCGCGGGCGGCTTGCCGACAAACGGGCGGCCCGCTACCCGCTCAAAGCGGGACGAGCTAGACACGACGCGAGACGCACGAGAGTCTGCTCTGTAGTCAGTCTCCCGCTACCCGTGCCCGCGAGCGCACGCGCACGGTTGACAAGGGAATTTCCGTGCCGTTTTCAAACGTAGGTAGGTACCTACGATGTCTCGTTATTCCAATCTCGACTACGTTGAAATGGTGCGGATGTATGCCCTCGCTGAACGACGAACGACGATGCTGGCTGCTACACAACTCCTACTGGATTACGGGCAGTTCAGTATCCCTGCGCACGCCAGTGGTCGAGACAACGTGGGCCTGCCCGTCAACTTACAGGAGCAGATCTTGCAGTTCTTCGACGACAAGCCACGCGCCAGTACACGTGATGCTGGGCGGCACTTTGGCCTTGATCACACCATCGTTTGGCGCTTGTTGAAGAAGAACCAGCAGCACCCATTCCATTTTCGACGAGTTCAGGATTTGCTTCTCACTGACCAGTCCAGCCGAGTCGAGTTTTGTAGGTGGCTCCTCGAACATCAGCACGTCATCTGTGGCCTGACGAGGCGCTGTTTTTGGAGTGATGTAAAAAGGCTAGTGTATGCTGAGGAGGTTACAAGTGTTGTGCAATTGCGTACGCGAGTGGTGTCCGCTTTTTAAACGGCGAGAGAAAACATTTACGTCCTCAACCAATTAAAAGAAAATTAACATAGGTAAGTCACCGTTTTACTTAGGCACATTTTAATTTCATTTCATTTCCATACCTACATACTATTGGCATAGGTACGTAGTTTTACTTTTTTCTGAATGACTACTGGGAATCGAACCAAGAAACTTTTAATTAGGAAGTGGCTATGTAACATACATACCTACCTAGACTAAATAACGTAGGTACCTATTTAGTTTCTAGGATGAAGTTGCGTGAAATAGCCATGAAGGCAATGTTTGTTTACGTTAACGGTTGTTGACCTCAGAGTAGTATATGTAAATTTCGAATAGAAACGTGAGATGTTACGAAAGATATAGGACACCGACCAATAGGTAATATTTTATTTTTATATTTTTATTTAAATCATAACTATTTGTTCTACACTTGTATACAATATGGCAACTGTTTAAAACCACATCCTGTATTATAGACAACTCACCGAGATTTCGGGTTATATTTTCGCGCAGAATTTTAACAGTGCGACGTTGCAAATAATGTCGCGAGTAGGTAGGCACAGCGGGAAAAGAAAGCTTTCTCAGCGTGTCTCCTTTTTATATTAGAGTAAATCGCATAAAAAATCGATATGGCTGTTAATTTAAACTCCCCAAATGATATCTACCAGTCATGACGCTCGAGCAGAGACAATAACAGAGCGACTAGACCATAGTGAAGACAGAATCAATAATGGCTCGCTTACACAATCGCAAAATTATAAGCGATACTCAATAATGGCTCGCCTACACAATCGCAAAATTGCAAGCGATACGCTACTTTCTCCTTTATTATGATTTTCCCTTTAATCAACCTTATTTGATTAAAGGAAAATTTACCTTTAGCACCTCCAGATCAAATTGTAAGAGACCACCTCAATCCGGCTGGAACACGCTTTCAACGTCCCACACAAGTAGCTAACGACAGGATATTTAGAGTAAGTGAAACAAGCTCTGTCATTTGCGTCCTTGTCAGCTGTTAGATGTGTACAATTCGCTAAAATAATTTTATTTGCCCAGCAGTAGGACGTTTATAGTGAGATCATAGTGAGATCATTTGATTTGATATTATATTATTTAGGATTTAGTATTTGTGTTTAGACAGAAGTGTTACAGTGTCAATACTCTGGGGCTGGGTGTCAATACTAGGGAGCTGGGTGTCAATGCTAGTGGCTTGGGCGTTATCACTAGGGAGCAGGGTATCAATATCTGGGTGATTGTTGATGCTCTAAGATAGATGACCCAGTGTCTGTGTTTGATGGCTGCATCTCTATGTTCTTGGGTTCGTCATCTACCCTCGAAGGTCTAGGTACGGGTGCGGAAAATTGGTATTAAATGCGTTTTTTCTCTGTCTCCGGTAGAAAATTAGGATCCTTAGCACTATCGTCCGAGATAAAGCAGATGAACTAGATGACGTAGAACTGTCGGAGTCGCTATCAGATGAGTCGCTAGCTGGAACAATTTAAATTGGTTTTGTCGGAGTTCTTAACATTATGCTCTCGTCGTCATCACTTAATGATATATTGTAATCTGGCTGGCATCAGGGTAGGAATCCGTATCAAAATTATCATTTTCTGTTTCTTTTTGTAGTCCGAAGATTGCTTGTACCATTTGAGTTTCCTGAGAGTAGTTAGAGAACAAAGTTTGATTTTCTTGAGGTCGTATGAAAGATGGTAGTATGTCCTCAGTTTCCTCATTGACTAACGCCAGATTTTTAGGATTGGGCCGACTCAGTGAATTGCAGTTTACATCAAAATATGCCTTATCCGTATCCATAATTATGTTTCATGAACTTCTTGAATAATATGTTGGGAGTTGTCAATAAGCCAGTTTTGTATCCTATCTGACTTTTCATTTTAATTCCCAACTGCCATGCTCAAAAACATTCTTGTTTTTTTACTCATCCTGTAAATGATAATTCAATATTACTCACTAAATATTACGTTTATTATAAATTATTTCTTTGGGCGCAAATGCAACACGTGGTGGTGTGCAAATTTTTAATCTACGCTAGCAATTTATTTATATATATTATATATATATTTACAACATATTTAGTTACATTAACGGTTGGCGCATTCGGCTTACAATTACGGAGGTTAAGCAACTTTCGCATAGGTCGGTCATCGGATGGGTGACTAAAACTTTAATATCTCGAGCTCCTCCGTGCTTCGAAAGGCACGTTAAACCGTCGGTCCCGACTGCATTAGCAGTGGTTAGCACCCACCAATCCGCACTAGCACGCATGGTTCTCCCTATGGTGTTTACAACCATAGGGATGGCCTGTGCCCCAGCAGTGGGGACATTAAAAGGCTGGTGATGTGACACCAAATATCTAGCCCAAGGTTGGTTCAATAAGTACCAGAGGGCCCCTACTCTCTTTGTAATTTGCGAAATTTCGGTTTGTTTTCGGATCGTTCGTAAAACTTTGCAAAAATTAAGAACGTGTGTTTTGGCCATCTACGACTTAGTCGTTAATTCATGTTCGAATTTTTAAATAACACCGCGAAATGTGAAAAGCATTGCGTCCGCATCCTTTCCTTCGCCATACTTAACCACTGGTGTGAGCGAGTAAGCACCACCGCCAATCAACGACCCGACGGGCGCCCGCGACGGACAGTACCCTCTGCATTTTTCACGGGTACTAAAAAGTAACGTTTTTGAAAAGACACCGCGAACGCGCTGCTCCCGAAAATAATCATAAAATCAGCTCAAACTTCAATTACTGATAATCATAATAACCCGCTCATTAAGTCAAACTGCCCGCGAAGTGAATTTGTGCGCAAAAGGAAGAGGAGATCAGCCCAGGCCATTGCTGGTCGGGTCATCTGCAGCTCCAGAGTTTGGTGAGTCCTTTACTTGTCTGTTTCCTTTCTACTCCCGAATCTACAACAGACAAGACTTCCATCCTGACTACCTACGACGCAGCGCTATTCTTTTCTACATCCAATTCTAATAAGTAATAGGTAATTACTCAATTATTCAGCCGCACGCCACAACATTTTTGGTACGCCTTTGAACCGGATAAATACCTATTTAAATACTTAAAATAACCTATTAACCTACTACACCACATATTTATTACACAAATTCACTCATTTATTAATATAACATACACCGCATCATTTATTACACTGCAGTATTTCGTTCCCACGCGTAGGAACCTACCTACACAGCGCAGAGCAACCATATTGGTTTACCTACACTAAACCATTTTATTTTGTCGTTTCGTAATCGTACTTAATTGTTACAAACACACTGAACTTTTTTGCCGCTTCGTTTTTTACGAGAATAAATTGTTTTCTCGCATATTGAAACTACTCCGCTTACGATTTTCGCCTTATTTGTAGTCATAAACTACCATAATTTAACCGCTCGCACGCGCCGTTCGCTTATTATTAGCTACCTACCTACTTTTCTTTTCCGCGCAATCTACCTATTGCATCCGTAACCGCAATCTTAGCTATGGACGCTAATAAAATTAAATTGTTACAAGCTAAAAACAAAGCCATAATAAATAGGCTTTCTGCTATTTACGATAGTGGTAAAAGGATTTCTACCGCCGTTAGAATGGATCTTCGTTCATCGGAAACATTTATGGCCGACTCGGAGTCGCTAAATATTGTTCGCGCTAAGTATATCCAGAATTTAGATACAATTTATCTAATTCATAACGATAAATTTGAACCGGATTATTCGAGCCTCACTCAGTTCGATGATTTGTTTACTAAAATTTGCGAATTAGGTCATAATGCAATACAAATAACGCTCAGATACAACCTAAACTTGCTTCTATAAAGTTACCGCCCATTAACATACCATTATTTGATGGCAAATTTAAAAATTGGCCCGTCTTTTACGAGTCGTTTAAATAAAACATTCACGACAATACCGAATTAACAAACTCGCAACGAATACAATACCTAATGGGTAAATTGACTGGGAGTGCATTAAAATTAACCGCAGGGGTTATCTTAAAAAGAGAAAACTATAGTTCCATTTGGGATAGCTTAGTTCAGAAGTATCAGGATAAACGAGCATTTGGCTCATATTACATGAATATTTTATTTAACATTAAACCTGCCTATAATAATTCTACTTCACTAAACACTTTCATAGAAACTTTTCATGCCGCTGTGTCCGCAATGGAAAAATTAAAAATAAATGATTTAAATGATTTTATATTGCTTAATTTAGCTGTTCGCAAATAAGATTCTAGTACAGCTCAAGCTTTTGAAATGTCTGTAAGAAACCAAGGAATTCCTTCTTATAGCGAATTATCCGAATTTATTAAAAGTCAAATTGAAATACTCGAACGCACTTCATTGCCAGTGAGCACTGTGCGAGGATCAACTAATTTGCATAACTCGCGTAATGATCACAATAACAACCGCTCACAGCCGCGTAATACAGTCCACCAGTTCCACCACTCTTGCGTTACCCGCGATTCCCGCGACAATGCTAATAATAACGCCCAGTGTCCAATGTGACATATGTCCGATCATTATCATTTATACAGTTGTGAAAAATTTAAATCATTGCCCGCATCCCGCCGTCTGGATTTCATAAAAATGAAACGAAGTTGTGTAAATTGTTTAAGTTAAATCATACTGCATCTTATTGTAATTCGCACCATTCGTGTAAAATATGTAATAAAAGACACCATCCGTTGTTGCATTTAGAATCCTCTAATAATAAAAACAATAATAATGACTTTTCTAATAATCATACAATCAGTAGCACAGCAGCGTCATCTCATGCTCTAATATCGCAGCAGTCGCCATCATCCCGCCCACCACACATGCTTCGCTAGGCCCACAGGTATCGCTATGCGCCCGTGTGTCGTCTAGTAAGACGCCTAATACGATTTTATTATCGACCGCTCAAATACTCGTGCGTGATAACAATAATCAGAATGTTTCTATAAGATGTTTGATTGACAATGCGTCTCAAAATAATTTAATAACCGCCGCCTGTTGTAAAAAGCTAAATATAAATATTGTACCACTTGCCAAATCCACTATTAAAGGTGTAGGTACAACTTCACGTCCCATTCTGGGCTACGTTAAATTACATATAGAGTCCAAAATAAATACTTGTTCTTTCACGCTTACCGCATTGGTTTTAGATTGTATAACTGACCGATTACAAACCGATTATGTTGACACTTCTGTCATGAAAAATTTAATTGATATTCCGCTCGCAGAACTTCAGTGGCATATGCCAGGGGAGATCAACTTATTGTTGGGTGCTCAGCTGTTTCCATACTTATTGTTAGATAGAAAAATTATTATGCCTCCTGCACCGCCCGCGATTGAGACCGTGTTTGGTTTTGTTTTAATGGGAGAAGTACCCGCCCGCGTCAAATCTGACAAACAACATATTACATCTACCGCGACCTTTTTAACGTGTTACGATAACCGCAACGCAGACGACTTGCTTACCAAATTTTGGGAGTTAGACGAAGTCCCCGTAAAAAAATACATTAGTCCCGCAGACAGTGATTGCGAGCGTATGTACAGCTCTACCGTGTCACGTGACGCTATTACTGGTCAATATTGTGTTGCGTTACCTTTTCGCGACGACCCTAGCAGGCTCGGTGACTCTCGCTCTGTCGCTCACCGCCGTTTGATATCGCTAGAAAAGCAACTAGCAAACGCAGAACTACGAACTAGTTATAACGAAATTATTAATAATGGTTACTTAAGCGAAGTATTACCCGATGATCCCTACTATGGACAGGGTTACTTCATACCTCATCATCCAGTCGTACGCCGCGATAAACCTACTACTCAAGTACGTGTAGTTTTAGACGCAAGCGCTAAATGTCATAATGGTCTGTCACTCAATGACATTTTACACGTTGGTCCCGATCTTCAAGCTGATTTATTTATATTATTGCTCAACTTTCGTTTGTTCCCTATCGCAATTACCGCTGACATAAAACTAATGTACCTCCGCATCGCATTATCTCTTGAGCATAGAAAATATGAAAAAATATTATTTAGATTTGACTCTAATCGTCAAATTCGTGAATTTCAATTCAATAGGGTTGCCTTTGGTTTAAAATGTAGTCCCTTTTTGGCTATGCGTACTGTTCGTCAGCTAGCAAATGACGAGCGTGAACGGTTTCCTCTTGCCGTCAAAGTGGCCTCGCAGAAAATGTACACAGACGATTTGACGACGTCAGTTCTCACAGTAGAAGAAGGTATACAATTATCTAAAGAATTGATACAATTATTTAAATCTGGTGATTTTAATTTAACCAAATGGGCCAGTAATTCTCAGGAGCTTCTCTCTACTGTACCCGAGTCCAACCGCACCGCTCAGGAATTTTCATATAATGACAATATAAAAATACTAGATCTTGAATGGCTTCCCGCTCAGGATATATTTATTTACACCACGTCTCCTATAAACGTAGAGTGTACTAAACGAACAATGCTTTCCACAATCGCACGCTTATGGGACGTATTAGGTTTCGTCGCACCTGTAATCCTTTGTGCCAAATTACTCATAAAGGAGTTATGGAAAGAAAACATTGGTTGGGATAATAAACCACCCACCTCAATTATTTCTTTATTTAATACATTTGCGCATCAATTGCCGCTACTATCTTCATTAAAAATACCGCGTACTTTAGCCGTTTCTGAAGGCTGTATATTAAACATTGTTGGGTTTGCGGACGCTAGTCACAAAGCTTATGGTTGCGTTATTTATTTACATGTCACAGATCCGCACGGAAATATTCACGTTAGCTCGGTGTGTGCCAAATCTAAAGTGGCTGCGGTGAAGGTAGCTACACTAGCTCGGTTAGAGCTATGTGCCGTGCTTCTTATGTCAAAATTAATCAAATTAGTTAATGATACATACAGTAAACGTACCGCTATTAATAATATATTCGCTTTCTCAGATTCCAAAATAGCCTTTCATGGATACAATCTTCGCCTCATAAATGGAGTACATTTATCAGTAACCGCATCGCTAAATGTCAAGAGAATCTTGACTCACAACACTTTTACCATGTTAGTGGTGTAAGCAACCCGAGTGATTGTCTCTCTCGTGGTATATTACCTGAACAATGAATTAACCATGAGTTATGGTGGCAAGGCCCCGAATGGCTTCAGCTTCCTACTGCTGAATGGCCAATCACTCAATTTGAACCCACATTATGCGAGGAATTACTCGAGTATCACAACAAAACACTCACCGCTGCCTCCATTATATATCACATCACTTATTATATATTATATATCATATCATACCACTGCTTCATCTGTAGTTCCGAAACTACTTCATACACTTGCGACAAAATTTTCGTCATGGAATAAAATTTTACGCATCATAGTCTATATAGGTACTTAGATTTCTACGCATTATACCGCGCTATAAAGGCATCCAAGCTTCTCATTTAAATACCGCTGAAATATACTTAATTCGCTCATTACAACATGTTCATTTTGAAGAAATTATTCGTGGTTTATATAAAGATAATTTACCTGCTACCCCGCTCAGAAATCTTGATCTTTTGTAGATGAGGTTGGAATATTAAGGATCTACCTTTTGAATCACAGCACCCCGCTTTATTACCTAAACATGATCATATTACTTATCTTATTATAGAACATTATCACCGCATACACTGCCATGCAGGCGCTAATCTTCTATCATCTTTATTACGACAAAGATACTGGATTATTTCATCTAGAAATATAATACAAAACATAGTTCATTCTTGTAATTACTGTTTTAAAACCGCACCTTCGCATATTAACCCTAAAATGGCCGATTTACCCGCGTGTCGTGTACAGGAGATAAAAGCGTTTGTTCATACTGGAGTTGACTACGGAGGACATATAAATATTACACCATGTAGGCGAAGAGGTCAAAGAAGTATAAAAGTTTGCATTTGTCTTTTCGTGTGTCTTGTGACCAAGGCAGTTCACATTGAGATAGCGTCTGACCTGTCATCAAACACATTTTATCCGCTTTTAATAGGTTCATTTCCCGCCGTGGACCAGTATCATGTCTTTATTCCGATAATGGAACAAATTTTATTGGAGCTAAAACTCAGCTCCAAGAGCTTGTTGCACATCAACGCATTGAATGGCGTATGATACCTCCTCGCGCCCCACATTTTGGCGGCCTATGGGAGTCAAATATAAAAAGTGTAAAAACTCATCTTAAACGCATTATTGGGTCCCAATTGCTTACATATGAAGAACTTTTAACCGTTCTAGTTCAAATTGATGGTATTTTAAATTCGCGACCTCTCTGTATTCTCAGTGAGGACCCTTACTCCAGAACCGCTAACTCCCGCACAGTTTATAATGGCTTCACCACTCACTTAATTACCTATATCAAATATTTCCGATGAAACGAAAACATTATGTAACCGCAAACAATTACTTGACCAAATGGTTAATAGCTACTGGAAAAGATGGCGATTAGAATACCTACATAATTTGCAAGTGCGACAAAAATGGCTTACAGATAAGGCGAACATCACGATCGGTACTGTGGTCTTAATTAATCAGGACGGGGTCCCGCCTTAACGATGGCCAATGGGAATCATTCAACAGATCTATCCCGGTAGTGATGGTACTGTTCGTGTAGCCCTTGTTAAGACCCCAAGTGGTACATTTAAACGACCTATCGTAAAACTTTGTCCATTACCATCACAATAAAGTACCTAACCGCATTATAAACTATATTAACACATTACATACATACTTGATTAGATTAATGTTTTATATTTTAGCGTTTTATTAACGCTTAAATAGTTAGGTACATCACTATATAGATTGTGCATAGTGGTACATCCCTACAGAGTACTCCCTAGAGACTACTCGTATCTGAGCGGCCGATCACGGACGCTAAACTTACCTGTAATGTAATTACCTAAATTGTGACAAATAAATGATATGGACCTAAAGACTATTTAGAAATTTAATCCATCTATCCTAGAAATTTAAATAAAAATATAATGAGGGAACACTATCCACTCAAGTCAATTGATGAAATTAGGTCTCAGCTTCAAGATGCAGCATATTTCTCGCATCTTGATGCATTTTCTGGTTTTTGGATGCTAAGATTAGACGAGTCCAGTTCAGACTTATGTACCTTTCAAACACCTTTTGGTAGATACAAATACTTAAGATTACCGTATGGCATAAATGCATCATCAGAAATCTTTCAAAGAGTCATGATGAATTTGTTCGGTGACATAGAAGGAGTTTTAATTTTCATATATGATTTGCTTGTCTATGGAAGCACGCAGTCACTTCATGATGAATGGCTACGTAAAGTCATGGAAAGAGCTCGTCAAGTCAACCTAAAATTTAATAAGCCAAAATGTAAAATTTCAGTCTCAGAAGTTTGCTTTTTAGGCTATGTTTTTAATAAAGATGGTGCTAGGGTTGATCAAGAAAAAGTCAGAGCTATCATTGACATGCCCACACCTAGTAATGTCAAAGAATTACAAAGAATTCGAGGTATAATTAACTATCTAGGTCCTTTCATTAGTGATTTGTCAGAAAAAACTCAAGTATTGAGGAGTCTTTTAAAAAAAAACTGTCTGGGTATGGGATGAAAATCATGACAAATGTCTGAACAGTCTCAAACATGAGATCACCCAGTCACCAGTTTTAGCACATTATAGTCCTAACAAACCATTAGTTTTGTCAGTAGATTCATCAAAGTCAGCGTTAGGTGCAGTGATATTGCAATGCAATAAACCTATTGCATATAGTTCAAAAACTTTGACTCCTACGCAAGAAAGGTATGATCAAATTGAAAAGAGCTGTTAGCTATACAATTTGGATGTGAAAAGTTCCACCAATATGTATATGTCACGAGTCACTGTACATACAGATCATACACCATTAGTATATTTATTTAGTAAACCATTGCATGATGTCCCGTCTAGATTACAACGCATGATGTTAACGTTACAAAAATATGATTTGAATGTTATACATGTACCAGGCAAAAAAATGTACATTTCAGACACATTGTCTAGGGCAGCCATCAAGGAACATTATGAACCCAAAAATGAGTCTGAAATGTCATGTCATGTCAACCTTATGTACTCTTATTTAGCAATAAGCCAAGAATATAATAAGAAAATATGTCAAGCTACCAAATATGATGAATCATTGCAATTGTTAAAAAAATATTATTATGACGGATGGCCAAGTAGCAAAAATAGTATCAGTCCATTGTTAAAGCCGTATTGGAACATACAAGGTGAAATACATGTAATTAAAAATTTAATTTTTAAAGGTTCTAAATTGATAGTACCACAGTCTATGTACAAAGAAATGCTAGAAAAAATTCACAAAGGTCACCAAGGTATAAACAAATGTTTAAAATTAGCTAGAGAATCTTTATATTGGCCTAATATGTCAGTTGATATAAAAAACTTAATAGAACAATGTCTTGTGTGTGCCAAATTCAAACCTAGCAATCAGAAAGAAACATTAATTAATTTTGAAATAACTAAATATCCATGGCAACAAGTAGGTATTGATTTAATGTATTTTGATAGTTTAACTTATTTAATTGTGACAGATTACTATTCCAAATTTATTGAAATTGCTTTGTTAAACAAAGATAGTCGATCTACCAATGTGATCACTAACTTGTCCATTTTTGCCCGTCATGGAATACCTATGTCTTTAGTGTCAGTTGGCGGACCGCCTTTCCAATCATTAGAAATCAAAAATTTTGTTTTTGAGTGGGACATAGAACATATTGTAACTGATCCATATCATCCACAGTCAAATGGACAGGCAGAAAGTTTAGTCAAAATTGTCAAAAATATGTTGAAGAAATGTAAGGAGACAGGAACGGATCCATACATAGCATTGTTACATTATAGAAATACTCCAAAAAATAATTTTTCGTCTCCAGCTCAATTGTTAATGTCTAGAAGTCTAAGAAATAATATTCCTATGTCATTAAAAAAGTTAACACCTAAAATTGTAAAATTCAAAGATTATAAAAAATCTGTAGAAAAAATGATGTACAAAAGTCTAAAAACTTTAACAGAAACGTTAAGCCATTGTCATTGTTACACACGAACGATCATGTTTATTTTAAGAGAAATCCTGTAAGTAACTGGGAACATGCAGTAATAAAACAAAGATTAGGTAATAATAGGTCTTATATTGTAGAAGATGTCAATAACGTTAGGTATAGGCGTAATAGGGTTCATCTGAGACAAAAGTTTAATTGTATTGACTGTGACCACCCTCCCATGCAGTCCAGCTCATCGCAGGAGAGTGATGAGGTGAGACCCCGAAAAGACCCATGTGCAGTAACTGTAACTCGTTCTGGTCGTGTTGTAAGACCGCCTAAAAGGTGGATTGAGGAAATAGACTAATAAAAAATTGTAGTAACTTAAACTCCATTTACATTGTAATAAGAACTAAGAAGGGGGATTAGGTACATCACTATATAGATTGTGCATAGTGGTACATCCCTACAGAGCCGCCATATTTATTACTCGTCTCTGAGCGGCCGATCACGAACGCTAAACTTACCTGTAATGTAATTACCTAAATTGTGACAAATAAATGATGTGGACCTGAAGACTATTGTATCATTAAGAAGACCCAAAGACCGACATAACAAAATATACTTATGTAAAATTTTAAACACTGAAAAAGACGACAACCTCATGCGGGAATCGAACCACACACCTTCCGCATTCCGGGCGTCTGCCTTAACCACTTGGCTACCGAGGTCTGGCTTTCAACCGTCGAAATTTGTCAGTGCTTGATGTTTATGTTTTTAGTCAGCCGCCCGGAATGCGGAAGGTGTGTGGTTCGATTCCCGCCTGAGGTTGTCGTCTTTTTCAGTGTTTAAAATTTTACATACTTGATTACTTTATTTTATTTTAAACACATTACATATATATTATTATCTACATTTACATTATGCTATACTCTATATTAACTACACTTTATTAAGAACCCTAGGTGTTCTTTAAACCGCGAAGGATGTTTTGGCCACCTACGACTTAGTCGTTAATTCATGTTCGAATTTTTAAAAAACACCGCGAAATGTGAATAGCGTTGCGTCCGCACATCTTTCCTAATATCCCTTTCCTTCATACTTAACCGCTGGTGTGAGCGAGAAAGCACCACCGCTAATCAACGACCCGACGGGCGCCCGCGACGGACAGTGCCCTCTGCATTTTTCACGAGTACTAAAAAGTAACGTTTTTGAAAAGACACGGCGAACGCACCGCTCCCGAAAATAATCATAAAATCAGCTCAAACTTCAATTACTAATAATCATAATAACCCGCTCATTAAGTCAAACTGCCCGCGAAGTGAATTTGTGCGCAAAAGGAAGAGGAGATCAGCCCAGGCCATTGCTGGTCGGGTCATTTGCAGCTCCAGAGTTTGTTGAGTCTTTTACTTGTCTGTTTCCTTTCTACTCCCGATTCTACAACGGACAAGACTTCCATCCTGACTACCTACGACGCAGCGCTATTCTTTTCTACATCCAATTCTAATAAGTAATAGGTAATTACTCAATTATTCAGCCGCACGCCACAACACTGTGTGGTACCGGTATGCGGGCATTTATTAAAACTGCCGATAATATGTTGCTTTAGCAATTGTTTGCAAGTATTATCAATTAAAAAATAATTAAAATAACTTCACAATTAATTTTCTTAGATACTGTACATTTTTAATGTAGTGCATATGCTGCGTGTTCATCGTTATATGTATCACTGTTGCTTAGTACAAGGCAAGTCGTGGTACGGGGGAAAAAACTATGACAACTAAGATAAGACTTTGAACTATCGCGTAAGTACATATCTACTTACTGCTTGACGTTTCGGCCGCGATGCTGCGGCCGTGGTCACAAGCGAACTGGCGGTGCGCGGCGTCGTCGGCTCGGGCGGGTATTTGTTTCTTCATCCACCCTTATACGTTCACTTAAATTGTCACAGTGCAATGAATCTTCAGTAACACGACTCTGGCACACTACACTAACAGTATCGGAGTTTCTTGTTGTAGACTGACGTTGCGGTTTGCATTTGCCAATCACTGGATTCCATGCTGATGATAATTTAAACCCGTCCTCCCGATTGAAATTTTTATACTTATTGATCTCAATCGCTTCACGTATTATCCTGCTATGATAATCCAGCAGGTGTTCAGCTACCGCCGATTTGTCTATTTGTCGATTTTTGACAGCTGTAGATCTGCAGTTAAAGGTAAGAGATGATGGTACTTTATCACACTCTGTGCACCGCAAACCTACTCACACGGACAGGTACCTACACGCCTCTTCTCATCATCATCCTCGGCATCTTCAGTCTGTGATGACCTCACTTACCAACAGAGCTCAGAACCTGTGTGACCCTGAACATCTTCAGGCTGAGCTAGCTCACGTTCAGGAGGTACTAAAACGCAACGGATACAAGGTGTCACAGAAGAGGAAAATGCAGAATGGAAAGAAAAATCGTCTAGAAGTGAGTCGCCAGGCAGCGTTTTTACCTTACATAAAAGGCGTAACGGACAAAGTTGGAACAGTACTAAGAAACTTCTCCATTAAAACTGTATATACTCCGTTATGCCAAATATCTAACAAATTGCGGTCGCCTAAAGACGTCATACCTTTCCAAACACCGGGAGTTTATAAACTCGATTGCAGCTGTGGTAGTTCGTATATTGGACAGACTAAGAGGACTATCGCAGAACGTGTCAAGGAACACATCGCAGCTGTCAAAAATCGACAAATAGACAAATCAGCGGTAGCTGAACACATGCTGGAAGCTGGAGTTAATCACTGGATGGAGTTACATGATCCTAAAATCCTCTCCACCGATCGTTATTATCATAGCAGGATAGTACGTGAAGCGATTGAGATCAAGAAGTATAAAAATTTCAATCGGGAGGACGGGTTTAAATTATCATCAGCATGGAATCCAGTGATTGGCAAATGCAAACCGCAACGTCAGTCTACAACAAGAAACTCCGATACTGTTAGTGTAGTGTGCCGGAGTCGTGTTACTGAAGATTTATTGCACTGTGACAATTTAAGTGAACGTATGAGGGTGGATGAAGAAACAAATACCCGCCCGAGCCGACGACGCCGCGCACCGCCAGTTCGCTTGTGACCACGGCCGCAGCATCGCGGCCGAAACGTCAAGCTGTAAGTAGATACGTACTTACTTACAAATTTAATCGTGTTTAGTCCACGGACCTGAAAAAAAGACGGACGGAATGTCACACTATAAAGATGTGAAGCGTGCAAGGTCCTACAATTTCGTTTGTTGTACATGACACTACACTCACACAAATACAGCAGGTCCGACAACCCGCCACCATTTTACCCCTTGTGACAGCGACAGTGACGTCTTTTTGTATCGACGAAAATTTGAAAAAAATGCCGTCTTGTGTGGTGAAGTCATCAAAGAACTACATGAGTAAACTTAAAAAATCACAAGGAATCACCTACCACGCGTAAGTTTAGACGATTCGTGATATTTTGACGTGACAACGTCTTATAAATTGGTTTGCCGGGTGACACTTCAAGAAACTGCGTTACGCTCCGCTCACGTTATGCGCTCACAATGAGAGCGAGTGAGAGGCACGCGTCCCTTCCACTCGGGCATGGTTAGCCCGCCTAAGAGCGAGAGAGACAGACATAAAAAGTGAAAGGCACGCGTCCCTTCTATATTATTTCATCCATCTTCCTACTATACGAATGAATATTCACATTAAAATTATTTTACCACTCAAAGTCGTTGTCACGTAAAACTTTCGCCCGTATACCGACTTTACAGGCAACCAATTTTTTTTTTGTTATTTATGTTTTATTGAATGTGATGAAAATTGTAAACAAAAGTACAACAATGTGGCTACTTTTTTACGGGAAAATTACCCCTAAAGTTGGGAAAATTGTATTTGTTGCATGTGACTCGGTACGATCAGATTTCGTAACTTTTTAGGGTTCCGTATATATATATATCGCAAAAGAAAATAATAGAACCTATATTATATTTTTTTTGAAATAACTCTTGCATCCTTTTTAATAGGTTTTCTAGAAATAAAAATCGTAGAGATGACTGGGTTTTAATTATTTGAAACTGCAGAGAAGAAAACAATTGGAACCCATCATCTGGTAGTACCGTGTGCAGTGCACATTTTGATGACGTAGATTTTGTAACTACGGCTAAGGGGCTACAGTGTTTGGTTCCGTGTGCCGTTCCAAAAAGGGTTAATATTATTGTGTTTGTAATATTTGTTATTAATTTATTATTTCTTTGGCTGATTCTTAATTATTTTATTACTTGCAGTTACTTTCGAACTCTCCAGAAACACAAATACAAAGCACTTCGTTACCTATACTGCAGGTAGTTATTGTTTTTTTTGCACAAGGATTAATTTAATGTTTGATGCTATGTAACATTTAATTTTGTAAAACGCTTTTTAAGATGTCATCAAATGTCAGAGGAATAGCAAACGATCAACAGGCGACGTCATCATCACGCACGATATCGTATTCGTTGCAGGTGTTGTGCCTTTTAAAAAATCTACGTAATAAAGTGGTAACAAACCTACTGATTTTAGTAGACTATAGAATAGTAGAATAATATGATATTAAGAATGTGAATGTTTGTATGTTTGTTTGTTTTTGTTTACATCTGCCAACAACCATATGCTCTGTTTGTGTCAAGTCATTGTATACGGCTTATGATTTCGTTGTTGGTATAGACCTAGACCTGATGACTTAATAAAATATCAATGCAGAAATATCAGATGCCAGTAAAGAATCCCTACAACAATATAGATTTGTCGAATACATCTTTACAGCAAGTATATGACCAATCACAAAGATATCTGAAATTATCAGTCTTTGTTGAATAATTTATCATAATGATGTTTTTTTCTTTAAAACAAACAACGGATCAGAAGCATGTGATTTAGATCAGCCTTGGTTACATGTATCAAGCGAAACTGCTTCTTCACAACAAGTATGAACTTTTTTTAACAAATAAAAATTCTTTTTCAATTCTCCGGTAGGGCCCCATTTTCGCTGAAAAGTGTGTTTGCCCCTTGGTATATAGTGGTTTAGGACCATGAGGATGTATGAGGGCTCAAAAGACGTAGAATTTCAATGGCTTTCAGATGGTGAATAAACTTTTTGTATAAGTCGAAAACTTTTTTCGAAAATTGAAAAAAAAACCAAAAAAAACTTGATTTTTTAACACCTTTCCTTGGAATATCTTCGATATCTCGTGAACGAGGTCAAAAATCAAAAAACTGAGAGAGACGCCTAGAGATATTGAGACGGGGAACATTTTATATTTTATACTTTTTTTTGTGGGAGTGATAGGAGGGGCGGTATGCTCCCCCTTAGCGGCGCGTGGAGCGTCGCCGTGCGGTATTACTTGGGTGTCATAGCCCTGTGGAACTTCGCAGCTTTGAAATACGACGATCTATTAGGACTTAATAGACGCGGAAAATTAAGGGCTTTAGGATAGTATAAACAAATTTTGGAAAAGTCGATAAATTTTTTGAAAATATTTTTTTTTATTAATTATCTTTATTAGCTATGTTCATTTTCAATGCTTCCTTTCAAGTCGTGTAGAGCACGAGGTCTGTGAATTTTTATATAAGTAATGCTTTATTTTTTGTTTTGGGTCTTTAAAATTTTGACATTATTTTTCTCTTTCAGCTATCACCGAAAATTGAAGCACGAACAACATATTTTTTTTATTTATAGACGCTTAAAAAAAGAGTTGACAAATGTTTGTATGGGAGTTCGCTAATATCCTTTTATGCCTAACATGATTACTATAGATTTAAATGATTTGAATAAAAATTTAACAGAACTACTATAAAATAAGCTTTTGAAACTAAATTGTGTTAACGGAAATAAAGTACAAATTATTTTAGTTATCTAAGTAATATATAAATTATATGTCAGTATTTCTCTTACAAACATCTCTATTTAAATAGGTACACCCCGTTTTTTTATTATAATACATTATGTTTGTGATGGTAAGTTCCTTGCTATGATGGAGAAGGCAAAGTTGTGTATGATTTAGGCGATATCAAAATTCCCAATTTGCTCTAATGGCACTGATTATTTCATCATTATAAATGATTATTTTATTATTATTCATTACTTAATACATAAACATCAAACATTATGTTAAGTAAATAATATATTTATTTATACGTACAAGTAACATGTGTTTTCTTTTCTATCACTGTGGTCTTAAAAATGATGTTTGTTAAGTCATCAACATTAAGATTCTGAAGTGCAACCGTTTAAATTGCTGAAATATCGGGAGCTCACAACGAATAAAAACATGGTTTATGCAATGTCACGTTTTAATAATATGTATATGATTACATAATGTTAACAATGTTTTAGTTTGCGAGATTGAAAAATTAAGGAAATTGATGGTTTATGATGGCAACTAAAACTAAAATTACGCACACACCAGAAACAGGCGGCCATTAGCATGCTTCACTCATGATTAGACGAGGTTACGTCCGTCTTTTTTTCAGGTCCGTGGTTTAGTCCCGTTAAAACAGTTTTAATATGACAACTAACACAAAATTTACCGTCGTCCTTCTCATTTTATGTATAGAGGTTTTAAATTAATCAAAGAGTTTTTTTTATAAATTTTTGACATAACAATTTTAAAAGTGTTTACGTCGGATTGTCAAATTACACGTGAAAATATCAAAACTGATATTAATTTTTCTGTAAAATGAATTTCGATGCACGAGAATTGTCTGACATGCTTTTAATTTACGGCGAAACACGCGGAAATGCAGCTCATGCCTTAAGACTTTATCGCGAACGATTCCCAAATTGACAACATCCGCACAATGCTCGAGTGATAACAGCGGCTCTACACCGAGTGCGTGAAAATAGGCCGATAGTCCCTGGTCAGCCTGAAGGGGCTATGAACAGGATCGTGCCAGTGCAAGTTCAAGAAAGGATTTTCCGGCATTTTAGGCGGGTCCCAACGTCAAGTACCTACTCGTGTTGCTGGTCGAATGTTCGGTACTAGCAATAAAACTGTGCACAAGATTTTAAAAAGGAAACATCCTCCATTTTCGCAAACATCCTTACTAGTTTTTAAACGTGCAAAAGTTACTCCCCAGGGATTTGCCAATAAGGCACTATTACTGCGATTGGTTTTTACAAAAATGTGACGAGGAAAATGACTTTGAACAAAAAATAATATGGACCGACGAATCTACTTTTTCTAAAAACGGAATGTGGAACCGCTGAAGTACTCATTACTGGGATGATATAGAAAACAATCCCCATGTGTTCCGAGAGACTGCTCATCAGTACCGGTGGACAGTTAACGTATGGGCAGCTATTCACAACACCAGGATCACCGGGCCCATTTTTATTGATGGGACCTTGAACAAGCAAAGGTTCTTAGATTTGATAAGTGGTCCATTCGTGGACTATTTAAATACTCTTCCTGAGGAGAACCGTCGCGGCACATGGTATCAGCTGGACGGTGCTTCTGCCATTCAACCATAGTTGTGCGGGAAAGGTTGAACCAGATTTTTGGCCACCGTTTTATCGGACGCTTTGGGCACACTCACTGGCCCCCCAGAAGCCCTGATCTCACGCCTTTGGATTTTTTTTGTAGGGTACTGTCAAAAATGAAGTATTTGCTACCGATAGTGAAACTGTAGACCTTATAAAAGAAAAAATTACAGCCGCTTTTCGTAAACTGGAAGAAAATACTGACTTTGAAACAATTCGTAATTCGATTACAAGACGTTATGAATTGTGCCGTAGTCAGGGTGGCCGACATATTGAACACAGAGTTTAGCTGAATTTAATTAAAATGGGGGGTTTGTATTTAAGTTTTATTTAGTTTGTAGGAAATAAAGTGTTTATCAAATGTGACAAGTCCTTTTACTTTGCCGTTGATATCTTAAGTGCAGTAATACTAGTATCGTTAACTCTTGAAATAGGTACTCTTGATTAATCATAATAATCAAAGTATCCGTCGACTGTCATTTGCACTTGTCAAATTGCTGTGCTTTACATTGCTGGCAATAATTTTTTTCTGAAAGTTAACAAAGCCTAAAAAGTTGTTAATTAATTAAATTAATGTTATGGTTACGTTACAAATTTACATTATTTTAACCTCCTTTAAAAAAATCCAGAGTGCTGGTAACACACTGTATATTTATTGATTATATTAAAATTCACCTAAAACACCAAAGATATTCAAGACACTAGTTTCAATAAAGATCTGGTAACGATCCGACAAAAAACCGAAACTTCGCAAAATTCAAAGAGAACTCACAAATACCTAAACAAACTTTAATACTTTTTTGTAAATGCATACACTTAATATACATAGAAACACCCAGACCAAGACAAATGTTCATGCACACAAATAATTTTGTCTTGCCCGGGGATTGAACCCGGGACCTCTGGCGAAGACAGACCAAATTTACCTCTATAAATAATAATGCAACACAAAAAGTACACGTTAGTTTCATATTGGAATGCAAAATGTACAAATTTCGAAATATGGCATTGCTTTATTTCGTAATGGAATGCAAAATGTACAGATTGAGAAATATGGCATTGCTTTTATTTCATGTTGGAATGCGACAAGTACGTATTCCAAAATATGGCATTGCTTTATTTCATGTTGGAATGCAACAAGTACGTATTCCTAAATATGGCACTTTTACATTCATAATATTCGGAATGTACTTACTTGAAATTGGAATGCAAGACGGATGTATTCCAAAACGTGGCCCTTATGCACGGTAAACTGAACACAATGTTAGGTGGTTTTTTGAAATGTGGCCGTTTCGTATTCAACAGAGGTGCGTTCACTGTAAGTGCTGGGTCGCAACTAACAAAATGGCGGTTTTGATCTGAAGCTGGCGCGTTTGACAGCCCAATGCAAAAAGGGCGGTCGTTCGGTTTGGCATCAAAATGAGTAAAAATGACGGGAGTCCTTAATAAAACGTAAAATATTGCAGTCTTAGGCCTCAATTATGCAATAAAACGATTTTATTTATTTTATTGATTTGTGGCCCTTTTGCATTTAATGAGCGATATGTTTTTTAAACGGATTTCTAAAGTCTGTTATTGCGATTTCCAGACATTCGTTTTCAAGAAAGTTTTTTAGCAGGTTTTGTAAACTCTTGTAAATATCTTCATAAGTGCAATTATTAAAATGGGAGAGTTTAGTGAACAGAAAGTAAATTTCTTCCCAGCCGATTCAAATGAGAGGAAAGAATATAAGGATCTGTCATTTTCTAAGATATCTCTGTTCGTTAAGTTGCCTAGTGTTTCTTCCACATGAGGATTGGAGTTATCTAAATCAATTGAAGTTGGAATAATAATACACTTACAGGCGCTTTTCATGATACTTTCGTTGTGTTCTAAAATATTGGAATTAAATGAAACGTTTTTATCTTTTATTAACTTCGAGTGTTGTGAATAATTATACTTTGTGATTTATTTTCATTTTCTGTTACAGGTGCAGGAGCAATAGGAGACGGTGCAGGAGTATGAAGAGACGGTGTAGGAGCATGAGGAGTAGGAGTCTTAGGAGTTTCAGGAGGAGTAGGTGGTAAATGTAACCACTCTTGATCGATATTAAAATCATTACCATAGGGACTTAAATCCCGGAGACCAAAGTCATCTAGAAAAAGATCTTGTTTACTAGTAGAAGGTTGAGGATCAACGACGTTGGAAGGCTGAGGTTTGGATCTAGTGCCTGTGCGTCATAATCTAAAGCCATGTTGCCATAGTTTTCCAGTAAATCTGTAAAAGGTAAGTCATAGTTATCAAAGTTAGATTCAGTAGATATGGGTACATCCAAATCTTCGAGTGTGATTGGATCAAACGGAGAACCAACGTTATCATCGTTAGAGGGAGGTGACGTTTGATGATTTGGATGTTGAATTGGGTTTACGGGATATCTCGATAAAGTATCAGCGTTACCATTTTTGTATTCTATTTGATAATTGAATTCCTCAAGTTTTAGCCGCCAACGAACCAGCCTTGATCAAGGGTCTTTACAATTATAGACATTTTAGTGGCCTATGGTCTGTTACTATTTTAAACGTGTATCCATAGAGATATGGACGGAACATTTTGGTGCCAAAGATGATTGCTAGGCATTCCTTTTCAGTAACGGAATAGTTTACTTCTGCTTTATTTAACGTCCTTGACGCATCGGCTATGGGTCGGTCTTTGCCGATTTCCCCTTGCGATAGGATAGCAGATATCGCGGAATTGGACGCATCACAGGTAAGCACAAACGGTTTCGTAAAATCAGGATAAATTAGAATAGGAGCGGACACGAGTTTATTTTTTAGTTTTTCAAATGCTATTTGTTGCTCGTTTGACCAAACAAAAGGAATATCTTTCTTTAAAAGAGATGTTAGTAGTTTTGCTATTCCTGAGAATTCAGGGATGGACTTCCGATAATAAGGCACTAGCTTGAGAAAGGATTTTATGTCCTTAGGACATTTGGGAGTAGAAAATTTTGTAACTGATTTGATCTTTTCAGGATTAGGTTTTACTCCTTTATCGCTTATTATGTGCCCGAGATAACCAACTTCCTTACGCAAAAACTCACACTTGTCTGGCTGGAGTTTTAGATTGAAACATCTAAACCTTTGGAAAACAGGAATTAAATTAGAAATATGGGATTTTAAATCATAGGAATAGCAAATTACGTCATCTAAATATACAAAGCAACGGATCCCTTGTAGCCCTGAAAGAGCAGAATTCATTAGTCTTTGAAACGTAGAGGGCGCGTTTTTCAGGCTAAATGGCATGCGCGTGATTTGATAATGCCCTTCGGGTATATTAAATGCTATTTTTGACAAATCTGGTTCATTTAAGAGGATTTGGTGAAAGCCTGATGCAAGATCCAGGGTAGAGAAGTACTTGCTTTTACCAAGTTGATCGAGGATTTCTGCGATATGAGGTATGGGGTATGTATCGCCTACTGTGGCGTCATTAAGCTTCCTGTAAACAATGACAATACGCCATTTTTGTAAACCGGATGCGTCTTTCTTCTTAAGGACGACCCATATTGGTGAAGACCAAGGTGAATTGGAAAGTATAACGATATTTTGCTCTGGCATTTGATCGATTTCTTTTTAAACTACGGCTTTATGGATTTCAGGAAATCTGTATGATTTAGTATGAATTGGATTGTCAGTGTTTGTTTTTATTTAACGCTTTAGAGCAGACGTATAGGTAAAGTCTTCTCCGGGGAGATGAAAAATGTTAATCGAAAATTAACATGTTTTTATATATTTCATTGTGTATTATTTTAAGGTTTAACGCCTTTGTGTTATTGATCATAAGTTCAGAAAAAATCACTTGTCATTCAAGCAGTGATCGTGATTGGTCTAACGGCGGCCAATAGAGGGCACTTAATGTCAAAAATGTCTAGTTCAAAGTTTTTAGTTTTAAAGATGGAGTCTTTAATTGGTTTTCTCATCAAGGCGTGTGGACGCCATTTAATATTAACTAAATTAGTTAAATCTTGTTACCTATTAAAATCAGTGTGACAAAGTAAAGTATTTATTTTCATCATCTGACCCATCACCATCATCAACTTTCAACGTCTCAAGGGTCTGAAGCGACGTTTCGAACCCGCCGTGCGCGGCCCTTGAGAAAGTCATCAACGTGTACGATCCTTGGTTGTCACGATCAAGGCGGGCCGAGAAATTCTACGCACTTTTTTGGTGAACCCATGACGGGAATCGTTTAAACCCAGGAAGGGATAAACAGCATTATAGGTACTGGACACGCGGTTGCCGTCTAAGGTCATTGCCGGCAAACTCGCGTCTAAGCTGCCGTCAAGATTATAAGTTCAGTGTGAAATACCGAATATCAAGTCAATCTCAGTGTTTCAGTGTTTAAATTCAGTGTTCGTAACAATCATCATAATTATCACCTTCAACAAAGGGTCGAGATTCGACGGGGCGTATATATGGAAGATACGCCATTTTGCTTCGCATCGCTACGCAACGGCAACACAGTCAGCTGACGCAAGAGGGCGCGCGCTGCGTTTCATCATTCTTCGGATATCGGTTCACTCGTTCTTACGGACACCTAAGTTTGGTGTTATTGTGTTATCAAACCAATCTCAATCGGTCTAACTTCATTCAATCTTTGCACTTTATAAGTGCCCTGACTTTCAACAGTTGTCACGATCTAGTCGTAAGTCATGGGCGACTAAGTCGGGACACTGCTATCGATGCTTACGGAAGCACTATGCAAGTAACTGTACTCATAGGAACTGGTGTTCTCATTGTGGCTCCCAGGATCATAACTCACTCATTTGCAACGCAGATGAGAACATCGGTGCTCCCCGGCAGCAAAATCAACCTGCTGCTCGACTGATCACCCAATGCGCAGGTGGTCGAGACACGCCAACTTCGTCAAAAGCGCGTCATGTCTCACCACCAGTGCATATCACTGGTGTGATCCAGGAAGAAGCGAACCCATCGTCAGCACATCATCATCATGAGGCTCCACCGATGCAGTCCATGGCTCATCACCAGTCAAGGCCACAAGTTGCTGACAGAGCACATCTTGCTCAGACCACCTTTCATTCACTCATGTTTGGGTCACGAATGAGCCCTGATAGAGCATGAGATAAGGTAACTGTTGGTGCATCTCAGGGACCACCACTCCCCATAACTATTTGTCCTACTGCAATAGTAATGGTCAGGTCAGGTGATGGTCAATTTGTCAAGGTCCGGGCCCTGTTAGATACAGGAGCCTGTGTTTCAATCATCAAACAATCATTAGTTCATCATTTAAAATTGCACCAACAGGGTAATAGTAATACTCTTTACGGAGTAGGTCATCAAGCAGTTACTACACCGGACACTGTTGTCAAATTAGTCATTAAACCAGTGGGAGCACAATTACCAATAGTTGGTACCAGGGCAATGGTTATGTTCACATTATCAGGAAATATTCCACCATATGATATTAAATTAAAGAATCAGTTAAAGTCATCAAATATTATTCTCGCTGATTAACTTTGATAAAGCTCGAGATGTAGATATCATACTTGGTACAGATGTGCTTAATTATGTACTTGATAGTTCAAAGATTTCAACCAACATTCCAGGGACAGCGGCTTATGGATCATGTTTCGGTCACGTTATCATGGGAGCGATACACACTCAACAGTCACCATCGACGGTCACATCACCCAACCAGTCGGCAGGCACTTCGGTAGAAGACTATGGACTCCATGCAGTCAGACTGGAGGAAGTCTTAGAGAAGTTTTGGAAGGTGGAACAGCCCCCTTCGAAGCCAGCTGTTCATCCGGATTACTTGGAATGTGAAAGGTTGTATAATTCAAGTACTCAACGTATGCCAGATGGCAAATATTTGGTTAGGTTACCATTACTTTTAACAAGGCCACCATTGGGTGAATCAAAGGCTTTAGCCATTCAACGATTGCGATCTTTAGAAAGAAAGATGGCAAAAAATTCAGTATTCGCAAGTAAATACAAAGAATTCATTAAGGAATATGAAACTCTCGGTCATATGTCAAAATCGGACTTTCAGTTAGACTCCGAACATTTCATCATCCCTCATCATGGCATATTCAAAAAGGGAACGGATAAGATCCGTGTAGTATTCGACGGGAGTGCTCGTTCATCAACAGGAACATCTCTAAACCAGTGTCTTCACACAGGTCAACCACTTCAAAATGATATTACCCAAATATTGTTAAATTTCAGACGGCATCAAATAGTCTTCACGACCCACATCAAGCAGATGTTTCGAATGACCTGCATACACCCTGAAGACAGGAAGTACCAGCTCATCTTGTGGAGAGAGGACCCGTCTGACCAAATTCAGGTATATGAGTTGAATACTAATACCTACGGCCTACGATCAAGTCCATTTATTGCAATTCAAACATTGTTACAACTCGCTGATGATTGGGAGGCTATTCATCATGAATCATCAGCCTCAAACGTCGTCAGACGAGATACTTTCGTTGACGATATTCTCACGGGCGCAGACTCGTTATCAGAGGCTCAACACCTCAAATCAGAACTCATCGCGCTAATGACAAGCGCCAAATATGAACTCAGGAAATAGTCATCAAATTGCAATGAATTACTGCAGGATTTGCCGCAGGAACACTGCGAGCTACCACATCAGTTTGATACTGACGATAAAAGCTTTATGAAAGTATTAGGTATTCAATGGGACCTAGTATCAGACTCAATGTCATATCAGATCAATGTACCGCTAGGACAAGCAATTACTAAGCGTCCTATCCTTAGTACAATAGCACGCCTGTATGACCCGTGTGGATATTGTGCGCCTATTGTGTTCCGATTCAAAGTGTTTCTTTAGACACTATTTTCAGATGGAGTCAAATGGGACGAACCTGTCAGTAATAGTCATTGTCGTCAGTGGGACGAACTCATTCAAGACCTTAATTATTTGTCAAACTTGCAGATACCTAGATGTGTTGCACTGCTACAGACTGTCTCATATTCACTTCACGGATTCGGAGACGCTGCAGAGATTGGCTTTGCCGCAAGCGTCTACCTCAGGACCGTGGACGCGTCAGGAAATGTCATGGTACTTTTAATTTACTTAAGGCTAAATCAAGAGTAGCTTCTCAGAAATCAAAGCAAACGATACCAAAGTTGGAACTCAGTGCCGCTCATTTAGTGTTCAAGCTATTGAATCATGTAGCAGAGTCATATGACAGTTCAATTCAATTTGACAGCATCAATGCTTGGTCAGATATCACAATCGTGTTATCTTGGATAAATACAAAACCATTTATGCTTCAAACATTCGAATATAACAGAGTTCAAGACATAGAAAATTCAAAACGTTCTATGATATGGAGACATGTACGTTCCGAATTAAACCCTGCAGATGTCGCATCACGAGGCATGGCGGCTGAAGATCTCATACATTTCAATTTATGGTGGTCCCCAGACTGGTTACTTAAGGAGGAGTCACAATGGCCTGCGTTACCAGTTACTATACCTTACGATTTACCTGGATTCAAGAAATTGGCCAATCTTGTTAACCCGGTCGAACCATGGGAAGACGCGCTGTTATCACGTGTCAGCTCGTTCAGTAAGCTCATCAATATTACCTCATTGGTACTTAGATTTTGCCGAAATATTAGATACTCGTAGCCTAAAGAAAAACGGAATCTTTACTCTACACTCTCATTAGACGAGACTCGTGAAGCAACCAGACATTGGATTAAGAAAATTCAAATGGATTCATATAAAGATGAAATTATATTAATCAAGCAAGGAAAATTGGTCTGTAAATCGCTACTGAAATTAAGCGTCTTCGTGGATGACGACCACTTTATCCGAGTCAGCGGCCGACTACGGAAATCAACAGGCCAGGCATCCATATTTGATACCAAAGGATCATAGGTGGAGTTAATTACTCATAGAATATTATCACAAGTCATATTGTCATGAAGCGACAAACGCGCTTATTGCCATACTGCGGCGAGAGTATTGGATTACGTCAGTCAGACGTCAAGTATCAAAGGTCATAAGAAATTGTTTAGTTTGTTTCAGGTTCAATGCTTCATCTCAGCCACCATTCAGTGCAGACCTACCAGCTGATAGAGTCACGGCCGCACGACCATTTTCAGGCGTAGTGACTGACTTTGCTGGACCTTTCTTAGTCAAAAGCAGTTTACTAAGAAAACCAAAGCTGTTCATCTCGAAGTGGTATCTGCATTGACTATCGAGGCCTTCATTGCGTCATTTACAAGGTTTGTCAGCCGACGAGGGCTGCCTTCACTAATCAGATCGGACCGAGGTACCAATTTTACTGGTTCTAATTCGTATCTAAGGGAGATCACTCAGTTCTTGTTGGACAATCAGATTATCCTCAAGGAGGAGTTCAGAAAACAGAGCATTCGCTGGGAGTTCAATCCTCCTGCATTGCCCCACATGGGGGGACTATTTGAGGCTGCAGTCAAAAGCGGTAAAAACCTCCTCAAGAGAGAGGTAGGCGTTACCATTTTAACATTCGAGGAACTGTCTACTCTATTTACTAAAATAGAGTCAGTCGTGTGCAGTGTGCGGTTCGGTGCATACCTACGTATCGGATTAATAAATACTTTTATTAAAACACGCGCAGCGCGGCGCAAGCCGCTGCTTGATTTCCGCCATGAGTGAAACCAAACTTGTGGCGAACGAACTCCTTGCGTTCTTGCAACAAAAGCTGGACGTCATGGATGAGGTGAGCGCTCTGCAGATATGCAAGTCCAGCTTCAGCGAGGACGACGTGGCTGACGCTAAGAGACTGCTGTATCAGTCACTCAACAAGAGCGACCAGATGGTGTCCCGTAGACGAGACGGGACTCCGAAGAGCTTGCAGGAGATCATCGACCTGCTGAAACAGACCGACCCCGATGACATGCCGACGTTCGTGGCGAGGGACCTCAACAAGTTGCCTCCCGTGACCTTCGACCATGTCGACGTTACGAGCCTTCTTAAGGATATTGTGATCCTGAAAGCGGGCTTGGCGGAGGTAATGCGAAAATTCCAGGCATCAGAAAATACCGTGTGTGAATTGCGTAAAGAAGTCAATGATTTACGCGAATCACTCGCGGTAAGTAGGTCATCGATCGCGGGCTCAAATGTCAACATTCGACGTGGGGCTTGCCTCGATACGAGCACACCAACATCGAGTTGCAAGTCTGCAGTTTCGACGTTGCTGTCTACGCCACGACCCGAACGGAGCCGAGCGCAGGCGGCGCCCCCCGCGCACCTCGCCGCTGCCGGTGTCACGCTGACGCCGCCGCCCGCGCCGCCTACTGCGGCGCCGCGCGTGCCTGTGGCGCCGGCGTGTGAGCCTGTCAGCTGTCGCAGGGATTATGCTACCGTAGTTGCAGCTACAGCCGTGGCTCCGCGAGCCGTTGTCCCGGACCATATTGAAGATGATTTCACTGTGGTCCGGCGCAAGAAGGCGCGTCGTGTGAGCCAGAACCGTCGCGGCACCGCACCGACAGGACCCAACTTTCTGCTGCGTGCTGCGACGCCGACCACGGCCATGTATCTGTCTCGCCTGCACTACACTACTACCGCGCAGGAGATTGCAGACTACATCCAAACGAAGACCAACTTCCTTTTGCGGGTGGAGCAGTTGCAGTCGCGCCACAACACCAGCTTCAAAGCATTTGTGGTGCGAGTCCCATCAGCAAGGTTGGATGCCTTCATGAAGGAGGACTTCTGGCCGAAGGGAGTGGTTTATAGACGTTTTCGTGGAAAAATACCTATAAGTGCCACCGATACGACACAGAAAATGTCCTAATATTAATTTACTAACATAGTAACTATAAGTTTTCATATTTACTAACAAAATTTTATTATTGTATGTATGTTAGTCTGTAAGGTATTTATCTATGGGCCTGCGTTGCCTGATAATAAACGAATAAATAAATAAAAAAAAAAAAATATACTTAATTCACGGCCTCGTGTGCCTATGTCAGAGGACCCCAGTGATTTAGAGGTTCTCACCCCAGGTCATTTCATCATAGGTCAGCCACTAGTTGCCTTGCCAGAAGCTCACTGGAAGGAAACTAAAATGTCGCGATTGTCCCGTTTTCAAGTTATTCAGAGATTGTACCAGACGATCTGGTCGCGCTGGCATGTTGAGTATCTCAGTACACTACAGTCACGTAATAAATGGTATAATCATATTAACAATGTAGAGCTTAACGATTTAGTTCTTATTATTAACGAGAACTCACCCCCTCTTCACTGGCGAAGGGGTAGAGTTATTGAATTGTTCAAGGGATCAGATCACATAGTTAGATCAGTTAAATGAAAGACTCAAAGCGGAGAGCTTGTAAGACCAGTAGTCAAATTGTGTAAATTACCGATACCAATAGAAAGTAATTTAAGTTAACCATTGCGCTGCTGTGTACGAGGGGCGTTCAAAATATTCTCGGTATTGATACGTTACAACCTCTTTTATATATATATTTGTTACTGGCCGCTAAGATTCATCCATTGACATTAAAAAAAAGTAAAATTGGAACCGAGATGTTCTTTTGTTTTTCTGCAATTGCCGAACAAACATGAACACCATGAGCGAATTAACAATTTTAACGAAATTAGAGCACCGATCCGTCATAAAATTCTTGACAAAACAGGGTAAAAATCAAAAAACCATAAAAGAGGAAATGGATTGTGTTTACCGTGAGTCTGCTCCTTCTTTATCTACTATTCAAAAATGGTCAAGCTAATTTAAGCGTGGAAGGGAGAGTATTGAAGATGACCCTAGACCTGGCCGGCCTGTAGTGGCTACCTCACAAGAAAATATTGATAAAGTGGAAAAACTTATATTGGAAGACGGCCGAGTGAAGGTAAAATCTATAGCTCAAGTAACCAATCTCTCTATTGGTACCGTACATGACATTATACATGGCCATCTTAATATGTCAAAAGTAAGTGCAAGATGGGTTCCGCGAATGCTGACGCTTCTTCAAAAGGATATGCGTGTGGCTTGCTGTTCAGATTTTATCGACCTGTGTGGTGAAAATCCCGATGAGGTGCTGCAAAAAATAGTTACTGGAGATGAAACCTGGGTTCATCATTATGACCCAGAGAGCAAACAGGAGTCCATGCAGTGGCACATTAAGGGTTCAGCTCATCCCAAGAAGTTCAAGGTAATCCCGTCAGCTGGCAAGGTCATGGCCACAATATTTTGGGATTGTGAAGGAGTTTTGCTTATCGATTATAAAGAAAAAGGTGTAAATATCACAGGGCAGTACTACGCTAACGTTATACGTCAATTAAGAGATGCGATCAAAGAAAAGAGGCGAGGAAAGTTAACCAAAGGTGTTCTGCTTCTGCATGACAACGCCCCTGTCCATACTGCTCATATTGCCAAGGCAGCTATTGTTGAATGTGGGTTTGAAACTGTTACTCATCCACCCTATAGTCCGGACTTAGCCCCAAGCGACTTCTTTTTGTTCCCCAATCTTAAAAAGGATCTGCGTGGAAATAAATTTTCTGACGATGAAGCGTTGAAGACGGCCGTGGAGGAGCATTTTTACACCAAAGATAAAAAATATTTTTATGAGGGATTAAAAAAAATAATTGATCGATCTTATAAGTGTATGAACATAGGGGGGGAGTATATTGAAAAATAAAAATATCAAACTTTTCGTACTTGTTTGTTTTTATCCACATACCGAGAATATTTTGAACGCCCCTCGTATATATCATCATCATCATCAGCCTATTAACGTCCCACTACTGGGCACAAGCCTCCCACGTGGACAATAGCACGTGGGAATATTGGGCCATGACCCACCACGCTGGCCCAATGCGGGTTGGTGGGTTTTAACGACTGTCATCTTACGACAACAACCGGGACCAACGGCTTAACGTGCCTTCCGAAGCACGGTGGAGGTATATATAGTGTTTCCATTCTTAAAGTTAAGTCATGTGTATGAGTCATATTATGTGTTATTGTTAATATAAGTAGAGCACATTAGGGACTTCAAGTATTCAGTTCATTTCTCCCTGGTGGCGGGAGGAATGTTAATCGAAAATTAACATGTTTTTATATATTTCATTGTGTATCATTTTAAGGTTTAACGCCTTTGTGTTATCGATCATAAGTTCAGAAAAAATCACTTGTCATTCAAGCAGTGATCGTGATTGGTCTAACGGCGGCCAATAGAGGGCACTTAATGTCAAAAATGTCTAGTTCATAGTTTTTAGTTTTAAAGATGGAGTCGTTCATTGGTTTACTCATCAAGGCGTGTGGACGCCATTTTAATATTAACTAAATTAGTTAAATCTTGTTACCTATTAAAATCAGTGTGACAAAGTAAAGTGTTTATTTTCATCATCTGAACCATCATCAACTATCAACGTCTCAAGGGTCTGAAGCGACGTTTCGAACCCGCCGTGCGCGGCCCTTGAGAAAGTCATCAACGTGTACGATCCTTGGCCGTCACGATCAAGGCGGGCCGAGAATTTCTACGCACAAAAAATATCAGAGTAATCGGTACATAGTTGATGAAGAGATTTCGCCTCTTCTGGATTTAGGTGAGAAGTACGTAACTGGTTCAAAACCTGTTCGGATCTAGAAAAAGAGTCATTCGTATTTTCGTTATACTTATACGTAGGATTCAGGAGAAATGCGTTTGAAGGATCGACCGGAATAAGTTTTAAATTAAGATTAGATTTAATGGATATAGGATGTTCTGATATATTAGCTACACAAATATTTATTCTATTGTTATCTTTGACTTTAGCGAGGCAGTTTGCTATGAGTAGGTTCTTGGAATAGTGTTGATCTAATATAACACCTATTTTTAATTCGGGATTAGCTACAGATCATTCTATTACAGTCTCGGTTCTAGGAGCGATAATATACACTAGTTCGTTAAATTTCAATTTGAATTCAACTTCACGAACATTAAGTGTTCTTTTTTAAAATCAATTTTGCTTTGAGAATTGGTAAGAAAATCATTGCCTATTATGCCATCATAAGGAAAATCTAGACTACCTACAAGATGAAATTTATGCCATAGTGAATTGAATTAAATAGGGATAGTACCCAACGAATCCATAGGTTTAGTTTCGTTTCCAAGTCCAGTAAAAGTAGCGTAATCTTTTAACATTATGGGAGGCATTGCCTTCTAGTGAGCATTGTTTTACTAGGCTTATGGATGCTCCGCTATCAACGAGAAATGTCAATGAATTATTAAAAACTGATGTTTGAACTTCGACAAAAGGTAAGTTTTACTTGAAGGATTAGTAGTAGTAATATTATGAATTTGTATTTGTTTTCTACTATTTTCAGAAATGATGTGAGACGGAGAAATAACGCAAGGTGGACGGGGTTTACGAACAACGGATGCGTAGGACACAGCGGGATCAACGATTTGGGTTTCATGGAAACAGTAGATAGGAATGGTACTTTTGGAACTGTGGAAACAGTGGATTTATTGGAAACAGTGGAAACAGTGATTTTATTGGAAACAGCTGAAACATTGGGTTTAATTAGTAGTTTTGGAAAAGTAGAAACAGTGGATTTATTGGAACCAGTGGAAACAGTGGATTTATGGGCTCTTGTTTGTTCGACCTGTGGTCCCGGAAAACGATTTGGGTGTCGGGTGTCTACAAATGGGAGGCGTCTCGCGCGACACCTGAACGAGACGTGATCTAGTTTAAATTCTCATCCCTATTCATTTCTTCGATAGGTTGTTCTTCAGTGAAATTAACTTGTTGATTGTTACTGATGTTAGCGCAATTGGTATTACGAATACGATTGTTGTATTCCCGTTTCCTGCATTCTTCGATAACATGTCCGGGAGCTTTACAGTACCGGTACACTGGAACACTATACGAAAAGGTTGTGTGGTGAAACCACCGTTTTACCTTTTTGTAACTCTCAGGCTTAGATTAAAACAAAAAGGGAAGATACGGCATCAGCGTCTCGTGAGTGAGCCGCCAAAATTAGGCCTAAAGGCACAATTTCACTTCAGTCACAATTTGCCGACCGAACAGGCTACATCGCACTATTGCAGATATTCTACTGTGTGAAAAAGAGAAAGACGCTACTCCGCAGTGGCGTCGGAATCGGTCGTACGTACTCGTCTGTTGCGAAGCGACCGAGACGTCAACGCGCTACTCGCTGACTCCCTCGCGCTGACGTTGAAACTTACCGCTTTGTCTCGCTCGCTCGATTTACACTTGATAGGTGTGCGTGTGTGAGTGTTTGCTTATGTAGTTGAGTAGGACTATATTTTGAATGACTACAAGTAGGAGCATGCCGTATCTTTCCTTTTTGTTTTAATCTAAGCTCCCAGGTGTCTTGTTATTCTCATAGGATCATCGTCATTCATATCATTACTTTTATTTTTTTCCTCGCTTCTGCAACGATACATATTGATTTAGTAACTACATACTACACTACACACATCGCAATTCCTTTATCTGAACACATATAATACCTGATCCTAAATCACGAAACTTCAAACACTATTTTTCGACACTTTTACGTATCCCACAAGTTTCGGATCACTTCGGATCACTTTGATGATCTTATTATGCGTTTTTCCTTGTAATATTTACATTTATCTCATCTTAATTGTTTTCTATTTACTGAATATTGCGTTTTGGTCACGTTTTGACGTATCTGACAACTTATTTTTGCTTTGTTGCTATGCAACTTATAAACAAATTACAATCAAACCTTCAAATCTAGATTTCAGCGTTTCAAAAATAATATTTCGAAATTTATGCAGAACTCAGAATCCGAGATTTCTTTATAAAGTTCAGCCGACGACTAGGCAGACGATCACCAGCTTCCGAATTGGAAGGTCTAGTCTTCATACTATCTTCAGCTTCCGAATTGGAAGGACTAGTCTTCAGATACTATCTTCAGCTTCCGAATTGGAAGGACTAGTCTCCAAATACTATCTTCAGCTTCCGAATTGGAAGGACTAGTCTCCATTTATGATCTCCAGCTACTGAATTGGAAGGATTAAGTAGTCACCTTATAACATCTCCAGCTTCTAATTTTGAAGGACTAGTCTAAACTACAGCCTCCAGTCATCTTGTGCGCCTACGCCTGCCTGCGCCTGTCTCGCCTGTCTGCCTGCACCATCGCTTGCCTGCGCCTGGTGGCGCCTGCCTGCCTGCACTTTCGCCAGCCTGCGCCTGCTGGCTTGCCTTCCTGCGCCTGCCTGCGCGCCTACCGGCGCCTGCCTGTCGGCGCCTGTCTGCCTTCGCTTGCCTGCGCCTGCCAAGTTCAGCGCTTGCCTCCACACCTTCGCCTGCTTCCACGTCAGCTGCACCTGCCTCTTCACCTTTACATTATCATCCGCCATCACCTTTTTCATACTCACCACATTCTCATTCATTTCTTCTTTCACTTTTTTTTGTTTTGTAATTTTGTTATTATTATAAATATTGTCAAATGTTATCATCTTTTCCATCTTTTCTTTTTTTAAATGTCGCTTCACGACAGTTGTTGGTTCTGTCCTGGGTCTGAAATTCCCAGCCAGAACATTATCCCGTCTGAGGGACGTGCTTGGACGATTTTGAGAAATTGCTGTGTTAATAAATGGACGCAAACTACTGGAATTAGGAGAGACGTGACGATTGAATTGTGAGCGACTAGAAAATCGCGCATGGTTTGTGTTATTAAAAGGCAAATGCCTGCGAGAAGTAGTTTGAAGATTTTTTTCTTCTGATACTGCGAAGTTAATGGCGTCATTTAAAGTTTCAGGTTCCCAACACCTGACGACGGTTGACAATTGAGGGTTTAATCCTATTACGAGAGTATGCAATACCAGATCTTGCATTGCTGCGACACGGCCGGCCAGTTCGCCCTTCTTTTTGGAAGGTATCGATATATTTATTTCCGTTAGTAGCTTTGATAGACAAGACTCTACTCGAAGTGCGAACTGGTTGACTGTTTCGCCAGTTTGTTGGCGACATTCTTGTAAATCCGATAGCAACGCAGCGTAATGTTTTCTTTCGGCAAATTGTGACTTTAGAAAGTCTTCGAGTAGTTGCCACGATTCAAAATCTTTAATTGAGCACACGACTTCGGCGCGCCCCTCAAGTAGACTAATAACATATATTAAAAGAATGTCCTGCTGGGACTGTGATGCAAGATTTATCGCGTTTCGGCAATTGTGAATGAATGCGTTAATTTTTCTCAATTGCCATCGAATTTGTTTATGAACTTTCAAAGTATGTTCAATTCAAATTCGTTGCTTGACGCCATGGTATTTGAGTCGTCTTTAGGCATATGGTACCGAACGAGATAAAGAGTTAGTCTAAACAAAACTCCGGGCCAGCTACGCGACGCGATAAGAGTCTACGGCGAATAACTACGTTGCTCTCAGATAAGGACAATGAATTAGTATTACAAAGAATTGTTAATTTCGTGTAACTATTGCAACGTGTACCTCATGTTGGGCACAGCTGGTGTTGTAGAAATATGAACGGACTGCATTATATGCTAATTTGTGCTCACAATTGAAGTGCGGCTTACTCAGTTAGGTGAGAACATGATCAGAGAGTGATTCTTCCTATCCTGGAGTACAGCGTATTAGAATTTATTTTAAGATAAGGGCGCCTTTACGCTGGAGCAAGCGATTTCAGAGATAAATAAATAAGTCTTAAATTTACAGTTACATTTATTTTATCTGAAATGTAGGGTACATTTTTAATACACCATAAAGTTTAAACACTACTACTTAAAGTTCTATAGTAAATTTAATTATACATACAGTAGCTGAACAGTAGGTTGGTCACCACTAAACCTTCACCATCTGATTGTCCGGTTGCTGTGGAGGTTTGCTTCTCTCACATGGTGGCAAAGCGGTTGATCAGTCGCAGCAGAGACCTTCCATCCAGATCAACGGATATGTTGCATTAAATACTAAGATTCCAAGGAGGCAGTCACCGGAGAAAACTACCGGCTCCACATTGGTGATGGAGAGTCCCCGAACATCACCAACTTATATGGGTTGGGTTCACCATGATGGTAAAACCAAAAAGTTAAATTAGATAATTTAAGAACTAAAACAGAAAACCCTGCAACAACAAAAACGTGATTAGCACATAGCGAGTGAAATGTGCTCAATCATGAGAATACAGTATTTGGATGAAATCCAACTTACCATGGTTCACAGCATGGGTTTACAGTACTATTTAGTTTATTTTAAAGCGGGCCATTAAAAAATTAACCCTCTCTTCCTTTTCCAACAATTTAGTTAATTATTTTCGCCTTCACATGGTGGCTTTTGAAACAGAAAAAGAAAGAAAGACCAAAAAAACGGATCTACGTCATCTCAAATTAAAAGACAGCGGCATAGCGATCCATTCAGCAAGAACTACGATAAAATATAATCGAATGAATCGATTATGAAAACCCAAAGCAAAAAGAATGCTTACAAAAAAATACGGAGAAAGACCAAACGATCCTTACGGTTTTATGTATAATCATCTTGCCTACAATAAAACTATTTAATTGGAAGTGGATATTAAATTTACAATTTTACAGATAATATTTTAAAACGATTCCTAATCGATCAAACGATGAGAAGAAATTGAATAAGACATCGATTACTTAACGATATCTAGGACCGAGTGCTTCGTTCCGTTTTATGCTTTTCAATAATTATACTGATAATCTAATGAGGTTTAATTTACATATTAAATTGATATTTGTTTCTAAAAAATGAATAAACGAAAGTTATTAATAAAAACAATGCTTCGATAAATAACTTTCTACCAAAACATCGAAAGTGTTAGTGTTCGTTTTGGAACGGGTAAAACGTCAAAGAGACTTGTCAAACTGACATCTTCGCTAAAGTCACTGAGCATAACCTTCAGAGCAAACAAAACATTTCCTCATTTTCAAGAAATAACTTGATGTCCGAAGAAAAAGTGCTACACTATGTCACTATCACTTTAAGTCACTTGATAATTCACTCGTTCAAACAGAAGTTCGCAGAAGTTCGTAGAAAATTCTCACAAGGTTCAGGTCTTAGTTCTGAAGACACGCACCGCAGAAAGAAGTACACGCAGGAGTTCACAGTTGATGCGTATGAGATTACTTGTAAATATAGGAGAAACACTCGCGAAACTGAGGCGTACCGGGGGACCTCTTTAGATCCCTTTAACGCTGCCACCAATGTTAGACTGAGTCCGTTGGTAGTCTTTTTAAAAATAAATATTTAAACACTTGATTTATTTGAAACAGAGGAAATATTAATTAGAATTGGAACACTTTCATTTATAGAAACAGAGGTGTGCTATAATACAGGGATTGCTGCAAGGGGGCTTACTCTTGCACTATTACATACAGTTACAATATATAACAGTACGCTTTACCACTTTAGAGAAATGTTCGTTTGAAGCGCATCGCTCCGCCCGCGCCGGCGCGCATTCAAGTCTAAAACTATCCCTCATTGTTTGTACGCGTCTACTACGCTTTACTACTCATCAATTAGAAACAAACACGAAACAGCAAACCAGCATGTTTTTTTAACCGCTCATAGTGTGCATTTTGCATTCGTGAGTTGTTGACGTATCTCCTTTTTATCGATTGTACGACCTCTGCTTTCGTACCGGAGCATTTTACTGTTGTTTTTGTAGTGTGTCTACAGTATAGCCGACACGCACACATCTCCTACCACTAATATACGCTATGTACTCATAATAAAGAGCATTAAGACCGCAGTCAGTCTTATTATTTACGTTGCGCTGAACCTACCATTGCAGGGCGACCCTGCCAGTGCTGCCCATCGGCGGCGCTAGGCAAATATTATAGAAAAGTGATGAATAAAGATTATTAACAGTTAAAGAATACAAAAATAAAATTAACAGTGACTGTTAAATAAATAAGTGATACAAAAAAAACAATGGCGCAATGGTGGAATAAAAGCAAGTAACTTTTAAATGAAGGCTAAGATAATGATAATTTAATTAATAAAATAAACTTGTCAAAAATATACGAAAATTGGTGCTTGTTGCGTCGTTATTTTTCGAAGTTGTTGGCGAAGAAGATTGCCGAATCTAACATTGCATTTTAAAAGTTAACCCCTGCTAAAAATTTAATTGTTTGACTGAATATCGCAAAAACATCGATTCTCGGTAAGTTTTATCTTATTTTAAAAACAATTTTAAGCGAATTTAATTAACTTCTTACCTTTACTCTGTAATTTAAATTATTTTTCATATTTCAAATGGTTTGCCGATAGAACAAGTAGTACAAGTTTGTTTACTTATGCACACTATAATCATCCCACTGCTGGGCACAGGCCTTCCCACATGGACAACAGCACGTGGGTAGGTTGGGCCATAAGCCGTCCAATACGGGTTAGTGGGAACGCTGCCATTTGACAAAAACAACGGGGACCAACGGTTTTACGTCCTTTCCAAAGCACGGTTCGGGATGTTTTTTTAAATGTGGTCACCCTTCCAGTGACTTAGAATTCCGAAAGTTTTTTAAACGACGATTGCAAACTGAACCTTAACCGCTGCACCATCAAACTTTTTAATTTAGTATTAATATTATGTGTTTTACATTTCTATAAAACACATAATATTAATTTCTATAGAGCAAAATACTACCTATGTAGTATTTTGCTCTATAGAATGTCACAAACAATACACTTACGGTGTTGATCAGTATATTCAACTTTCTCGGTCTAACTATAAGGCGCATATTTGATCGTAATGATTGCTTTATTATATTTACATACATATAATAATAACGACTATTATCCCCAAAGGGTTCGTCAGAGACTAGGCAATGAAGAAAGCAAAAGCAGTCCTCTACCATAGTCCACTTTTCACCAAATAGCGACTGCATATTTACACTACACACTGAGCGTGTGACAGGTGGTGAGCCCATTGCTGCTCTATGCTGTTGGTAGTATGTGCAGTCTTTAGACCGTTAGTCGTATTTACGGCATCAAAGGGAAGAGAGGGGGTAGTAGTATTCTTTCCCCGCTACGCGACACGGTTTTCAAGCTCGCTTTACCAGGTCACTTAATAAGTGCCAAAATTAAAAACATGTAGAATTGTAGAGCTCCCGTGCTTCGTAAGGCACGTTATGCCGTTGTGTTGGCCCCGGTTGTCAAAAGATAGTCGTCAAATCCACCAATCTGCATTGACTGTCTGCATGAATGTTTGTGCTGCTGACTTTTCTCACCTGCGCGCCGCAAGAACTGCTAGGTGTCAATTTGTTTTCATATTATTAATCCTTTGGATTACTAATATGTATTAACTAATATTAATATATATTAGTAATCCAAAGGATTTTACTTTTGAGGAATAGATGCACCCAATAAAATTGTTGCAATACCTGATTACTGGAAGCGCTCTCTAGTTGTGCCTATCTTTAAGACAGGAGATAAGCATGATATAAGAAACTATAGAGGAATATCAAAGTTATCCATAATACCTAAACTATTTGAAAAAATAGTTTACGGTTCGCTTTTCCCTGCTATTAGACCTTTTTTAGTTCCACAGCGACATGGATTTATTGATAGACGTTCTACTGAATCAAATCTTTGTGAGTTTCTTGAAGACGTTCGGTTGATGCCGTTTATATCGATTATTCAAAAGCATTAGACAAAATCTCACACTCTATACTAATATCCAAAATTGAATACATCGGTATACACGGTGATCTTCTGAGATGGTTGGCATCTTATCTACGTGACAGGACCCAAGCTGTTGCGGTGAAGGGTTTTACTTCAACTTATGTACCTATAACGTCGGGCGTGCCTCAGGGGTCTCATCTCGGTCCATTACTTTTCAATATATTTAGAAATGATGTTGCCAGCATTCTTAAAAATTCAAAAATACTACTTTAAGCAGATGACACTAAAATATTTCGTGATATAAAATCCCTTTCTGATTAGCAATTAGCACAGTACTGTCTGATTAATAAATTACAATTAAATATTAACAAGTGTCATATAATTACATATAGTAGAAAAGAAACTAATACAATATAACTACAGTATTCAAAATAATAATCTTCACAGGGTCACCGAGATCAGAAACCTGGGATTACTTCCTAGACAGCGAGCTACTGTTTACTTCCCATATCAATAAGGTAGTGCTTACAGGATGTTGCGTTTCATCTTTCGTCAATGCTCAGATTTAAAAACCCTAATACTTTGTTATTATTGTTTAATTCGTTCGTTAGGTCTGTTTTAGAATACGCATCTACTGCTTGGAATCCTCAGTATTTAACATATATCGATTCCATTGAAAAAATTCAGAATAAGTTCATTAAACGTATGAAATATAGATACCCAGTATTCCCTATCGATGCTATAATCACATCTTTAAAACTACGAAGGGAGCAACGTGATCAAGTTTTTCTTTATAAAATTATTAATAACATGATTGAGTCAACTTCAACATCTTACTAGTAACATATTTTATAAGTGTAAAAAGTCTTGCCTCAGGTCCACTAACACTTTTGCCCCACCTTTGTGTCGCGCCAATTATGCCATAAACCGCTTTTCTATAAGGTCTTGTTGTGCCTATGATAAGAGCTATCAACATTTGGATATTTTTTCCCTTAACTTCTATAAATTCAAGAAGTCTATTTGTAACCTTTAAGGATTTTAAAGTTAGTATTTTTATCTGTATTAATCTTATACTGTTAGAGTATTATTTGGAATAATATTTAAAGTTAGTTTTGTTAATAATCATTATTTTTATTATTTTTTACATATGTACTAAGTCGAGTTATACATAGTTCAGTGTCTGCTCAACTATTTGTGTTTGTTTACCAGTGGAAACTTTGTTAGCTATTGTCCAATTAAAAAAATAAGTTGCATTTATAAGTGTTATCTTAAGCTGTATGTTTCCCTTGAACCAATAACAAAAATATAAAATAAATAAGTATTGTTATTGAATTGAAAGGCTTGTCATACGAAACGCACTGAGAAATGTCTTACATCGCATATCGCATAGCATTCCTACTTTGCTTAAACAAGTAAATGTTTGTGAATACGAGTTTCAGCACTGTACTTAACTCACCCGTTTACACGCAGTAAAAATAACAAAACAGAAAAATCTGTCACCACGTGAGTTTTCATTGTAACTTTTATGTCGGCTCTAAAAAAACTAAAAGAAAACTAAAGAAAATAATATTGTAAATAATTTGAACAGTGATAAAAAATGACTTAGCTAATTTAACCCCTCAAGCCCCAAGCGACCATGTTTGGCCGCACCTAACCTAGTTACCCAAACCAGCAATATTTAAAATTTTTAAATTTAAAATATTGCTGGTTTGGGTAACTTAAGTGTAATTTTCGATCCCTAAAAAGTACTAGGAGCCAGTCCTCATATGGGCGGTGTTGGATTATTAAGTCAAATGTAGGGTCGGAATTAATTTAGTAACAATTAGCAAAAGAATGGACGCTCGTTTGGTGAATATTTATTTTAGACAAACCAAAGACATTTTTAATGGTAGTTTTAGAACACTGTGCACCTCGGACCAAATATTACATGGACAGAGTCTTACGACGTTGCCGCTTTTACATACATGTATCAAAGTAAAGTATTTGTATCTCTGTCTGTATGACTGTAGTGTGATATGAGTAAAAGAGATAGTGAATGTACGTTTGGCAGCGACGCACTGTCGGTGTGAGACATGTCATTTCATGACCGACTACTCGGTCAAAACATTGCTGGATTGTGCGAAATAATAGTGAAATACTAAGAAATCTTAGTGTTTGTGTTATTTGTGTAATATACAATTGACATAATGTCTTGTTTAGCTGTTTATTGTTCGTCAAGAACACCAAAACGAGGTGTGAAAGACCAGGAATTGTCATTTCATACGTTAGTGATTTCTATTAATATGTATGCTTTACTATGAGTTTTTTAATAATAAAAACGGCAAAGCATTAATTTTTGCTATTTCTTAATCATACTATATCGTACACTATTCATAAGAATCAGGTTTTAAACCTTAATTAAATGTAATATAAAGGCTTTGTTTTTGGCATAATGATTAGTGATGTACGTATTTGTGCATCGAAGCTTTATCGATATTACTAATATTCTTTTTTTAGGTTCCCAAAATGCCCGGAAATAAGTGAAAGGGTTATAAAGCTATTAGACGTGATAACTGGGAGCCTACAATATATTCAAGGCTCTGTTCCAAACATTTTGAAAAATCCTGCTTTGTTGACGGTTTATTAATAAAAATCCACAGATCTCGTGCTCTACACGACTTGAAAGGGCATTAAAAATGTACCTACTTATTATAGATTATCGAATGCAATTTTCAGTAAAAACGCGTAATTTTTCTTTCTTTTTTTTTCAAAACCAACTTTTCCAAAATATTTTTTCCCTCCTCTTGCTCAAAAAGACCGCCATTGTAGCGTTCCAGAGCGAGGATAAAATAGTTTTTCTTGCCCTAGGGGAAAAATTATTTTTTTAAATTTTTGTCTGTTACATGACAATGAGCCAACAAAAACGAAAAAGTTTTTAGTCTTAAGTAGAATAATCATGAATAAAGACTGCGCTAAAAACCCATTAAAACTCGGTTTTTATTTACTCCCTCGCTAAAGCTCGGGGGTAAAACTACCTCGTATATAATGGGTAATTTTAGCCCCTTGTATAACAATCTTAAATTTGGTCACCCATCCAGCGACTCGGCATTGCGAAAGTTGCTTAGCAAGCAAGATCGCAAGCCGAACGCGCTAGCCGCTGCGCCATCGAGCTCCTCACATCCTAAAACATCTCGAGCTCCTGCGTGCTTCGGAAGGCACGTTAAGCCGTTGGTCCCGGTTGCTGTCGTAAGATGGCTGTCGTTAAAACCCACCAACCCGCATTGGGCCAGCGTGGTGGGTTATGGCCCAATATCCCCACGTGCTATTGTTCACGTGGGAGGCCTGTGCCCAGCAGTGGGACGTCTAGAGGCTGATGATGATGATGATGATGATAACAATCTACTTTTAGATCATCTTAAAACCCATTGAATTCCACGTCTTTTGAGCTCTCATACGTCCTCTTGGCCGCACGCGAGCCGCCCGCCGCGTGATATCGCACCTCGCGCCGCGCAAACTCGCAGCTAAAGACACCTCTACAGCCTCAACCGTCACTAATATTAAAAAATGTAATAAGGTAAAATGTTCCTTAGTTCAATACCGAGGTGCTTTTTATTTTTTTTAATTCGGTCACGTTCTCGAGTTATCGGGAATTTTCTGGGAAAACACACGATTTATCGGTCAAAAATACTCGGTTTTTTTCAATTTACAAAAATAGTTTTTGACTTTTCCAAAATATTTTTAAATATTTTTAAACCCCTTCGAATTTCGCGTTTTTTGAGCCCTCATACGTCCTCGTGGCCTTGAACCTCAGGGTATCACGGGCGAGTCGCACTTTCAGCGAAAATGGGGGCCCTACTGGAGCGAACGAAAAAACATTTTCAATGTTAAAAAACTTAATACTGATGCAGTGCCGACCATTTTTGAAGGTTATCCATCTTACTATCAATCGGTAAGATTAGTCGATGTCACTACTACTACACTGTTGCCCGTAAATGTTTACTAATGGAAATAGGCCTTCTTCCGAATGGGCACTTTGTTATGATATTGTATTGATTCTGAAGTTTTAAAGACTGCAAATTTTAGATTGTAATTGCCATTTTATCAATTTTTATAATAGAAGAAGGCAAACGAGCAGGCGTGTCACCTGATGGAGAGTAATCTCCGCCGCTCATAGACACCCGCAACACCAGAGGAATCGCAGATGCGTTGCCGGCCTTTAAGGAAGGAATTGGTTTTAGAAAGGAATAGGAATTGTGAGGGTGGGGGCGGGAGGCCTCCGGAACCCTCACTGGCCGAACGAAACACAACAGCACCAAGGGTTATTATGTTACGCCGGATAATAAAATATAATACCGGGTGGTATTACGCCGGGCGAGCCGGCCCAATGCGTGCTGCAACGCAGCGTGGCTCTACCACTCAGTCAGTGTCACTTATTTAGCACCACCCAGGGGTCACGTATAGGGTCTCAAGGGTAAACCTACGGACGCGAGTAACTTTAACCCCCAAATATAATAACGAACTAGGTACACACCACATTAAAGTGATTATGTCGATATGTGACTATGATTATGTTATACTAGTCACATCCTTAGTCACGCACACATGTACAGATAGAAAGCTGCACACTAACAAATGACGAACATGCTAAAAATCCAAAGACTCTGTCCATTGTAATATTTGGTCCGAGCTGTGCACTGTATGTACGGATCTTTGGTATGGGCGTAAAGAGTATAAACATAAACACAGATAAGTTAACAATTGACATCGAACATTCCGCCCACCAAGAACAATTTAGTTCTTCTATAAAAACATACTTCAAATTTAACTTATTATTAGCTCACGGTATTACAAAAAAAAATATTTTAGACTTTAAATATAAACTTGAAACAAAGAAGTTTTAACAACATATACTTATGTTTACCGCCCACCATGGCATACTTAAGTTCATAGGAAGTAGGAACATTGTACTTGCGAAACGCAACTACCTAGTTATAGCTCTTGTAACAAACCTAGGAAAGTAGGTGCTATAAAAATGCAAAGTCTTTTGACTAAATATAAATAACATGACTCAAACTTATTAACAAAACAAAAGTCACGAAATCATTTTGTAATTACACAAATTTGGTTAACTGGACGTTTTAATTTATCAGGTTAACATTTAACAGATACTACTCTTGTTATGTTATCAGGTCCAGTATGTTTTTCGATTATTCTACCTAAAAGCCCTTTGGCGGAGGCATATTATCCTTCTTTATGATTACAATATTGCCTACTTCAGGCTCCGTACCCTTTGAGTTTCACTCATATCTTTGGTTGAGAGTCCTAAGATATTCTCTGTACCACCTCCTATTCCAAAAATGACTAACAAGTTTTTGGAGTAACTCCATCTATCTAAACCCTGAACGTTACAATCGGCGTTCTGATCGGCAATATTTATTAAGGGTTCGCCTATTATAAAGTGGCCGGGTGTCAGAGGAATCGGGGATCGTTAGAGTCGTCACTAACTAAACATGTCGGTCGAGAGTTTAAACACGTCTCCACCTGCGCCAAGACCGTAGCCAATTCCTCATAGGTAAGTGTTGTATTACCAAGTACTTTACGCAAATGTGTTTTTGTACTACGAACGCCTGCTTCCCTCAGCCCTCCGAAATTTAGTGACTGAGGATGTATGAAATGCCAAGTTGTACGCTCCAACACAAGCAGCTCCGCGATTTCTTTAGATAGTGATGATTTGGCACTATTGAATATATCTCTCATTTTTTTGTCTGCGCCAACGAAGTTCGTGCCGTTGTCACTCCACAAATCTTGACAGTGACCACGTCGCGCAGTAAAACGTCTAAACGCTGCGATAAAGGCCTTTGCAGTTAAATCAGTGACTGCTTCTAAGTGAATAGCTCTTGTAACCATACATACGAATAGGCACCCATAACCTTTATAAGATTTTGCCCCTCTGCCATGTGAAAATCTTATCTGTATTGGGCCAAAATGATCTACTCCTGCAGACTTAAACGGTTTACTACGTTTTAACCTTGCTTCTGGTAGAAGCCCCATTAGTGGAGTAGTCTTTTTTTGTGGAGTATCTCAAACAATGACACATTCTCTAAAATTCCTTTCAACACGTTCTTTAGCTTGGATAATCCAGAATTTAGTTCTTAAGAAATTAAGCATCACTTGTGGTCCTCCGTGTGAAGTCTTATGGTGAGCTTCAATAATTAGAAGTTTACTAAAATAATTTTTAGCAGGCATAATTATTGGATGTCTCGTGTCGTAACAAACATCTGAAAATTTAATGCGACTTGAAACTCTTAAGATACCTTTTTCATGCAATGCACATTTACGTACAAAGTTCGTTTGTATAACTCGCTGACTCAATGTTTTCCAAGTCCAAAAACACAAAAAACTCAGTTTGTAATTACTATTAATACACTCGCGTACTCCACGTTGTGTCGCGTAATTATTGTTTTGTATAACTTGCAAAAAATGGCAGCCGAAACTTCTTATCGCACTCCGATCCATACACTGTCTATAGTTTTCAAGCGGCGGCTGACCGTACGAAACACAATCTCATAATCCGGCTAGATTTGGACCATATATTGGATTATAAAGTCGAATGTAGTGTCGAGATTAATTTGGTAACAATTAGCAAAAAAATGGACGCTCGCTTTGTTAATATTTTATGTTTGACAAACCAAGGACATTTTTAATGGTAGTTATAGAGCACTGTGGAATGTATCTACGGATCTATGGTATGGGCGTAAAGAGTAAAAACTTAAACACAGCCTTATCTGTTTTTAAGTTTTTACTTTTTACGCCCATACCAAAGTTAACGATTGACATCGAACAGGCGGATTCACAAGAAAGCGTGCGCGCGTGCGTCTTTTTTCTTAATGGGTTCTGTAGCTCATTTTATTTTCTTAACCGCTTTAGTTGACCCGGTATAAAATATAAGCATTCCTGAAAATTTTATTAGGTAAACTAAGTTTAACTGTGTTGTAACACTAACACATTCGTTTTTGTTCACAATAATGTAATGATAATAAGAATAACATTTTTAAACATTTATGACATAAGTACTAATTAAAACTTACGTGTGATGGAAGATGTTACCACTAATTGACTAAATTAATAGCAACAAAGGATAAAATAATACCTACATAGTGCCAGTGAGTGGTGTTTCGCAGTGCTCAAGCCAGTTTACACTTTGGCAGTATTCTGTGACATCGGTACTATTTGTTTGTATTCTGTGACTTCGGAAAGTATTAGTAGTAACTAGCACTGCAAGTAGACAGTATAAATGACTACGTACTAGTCTAAAATCATTGCAAGTTACTGCACTGCACTGAAAAATGTTGAACATCGGACGGACGGGAATCGAACCACGCACCTTCCGCCACCAGCACCAACAACCACTAACACCAATCTCCACAGTCCAATCCAGAGTTCAGACACATTTGTCAAATGGTTAAGCCCGGATTGCAAAAGACATATACGCATAGTTCGATTCCCGCCTGAGTTGAAGTGAACCTGAACTTTTACAATGCAAAAGATTATCTAAGCGTTATGAAACACTAAAATATCTAAGAAGTGCAAACTTCTTAGATATTTTGGTCTGATAAAGCAACTGGATAAAGCTAAAAGCATACGCATCGAGCGCTGATAAATATCGATGAATAAAACCAGTTCTTGGTAGTGTAGTGGTTAAGGCAGCCGCCCGGATTATGGATTGCGTGATTCGATTATGTTTGACATTTATTAATGCAAAAATTTCTCTAAGCTTATCATCGTTCAATAATTCACAATTATTATCAATTCTACACAATAATTATTTTGGATCCCTAAAAAGTACCGGTAGCAACTTCTAGTTCTAGTAGGCGGCACGCCCCGCCCGCCGTGGTAGGTTTATGCCTACGATATTTTTGCAGTCGTTTGTTAAAGCTTTGAGAGTGCACACAAGTGTAATTTTCGTTTTTTTGCTGTTCGATTTCCATGCGACTTCCTATTAAGTTAATATGGCATTTCTAAGTAATCAGGAGTATTACGAAATGATTCTTTGAGACGAATGTCGATCGAGTCGATTTCAGCAAATGGTAGTCTACGTGGTGCTCGTGAACTGTACTGCGAGAAATTCATCGACGACGGCTGACCAGAAGCTGAGCAGCGAAGCTTGCCATCGGCGGATTGCTTTCGACGAATGGCTTTGCGTCTCATCTCACTTTCAAAAAAAACCCAACGACACGTACACGTCGAGCTGCAGCTGTTTTCAACGTGGCTCACATGAAGGTTTGGCGGGTGCTCCGAGATGACGGCCACCATCCGTATCATTTTCGGTGAACCCAAGAACTCAGCCTGCGGACTTCGAACCGCGTCGTGGATTTTTGCCAGTGCGCAAACTTGCATCCAGCGACAATGTGGGCATTTTGAGCCATTTTTGTAAACTATTTATTGTGTTAAGTGGAATGGACTTTTTTTATCACAGCTAGGGTGCTACACTACATCTCAGTGCTTCACTTTAGTTGATTTTAGTTATTTCAAAAATAAGTCTTAGTAATCTAGGACCTAGGGTACCTAGTTCTAGGTAGGCGTACCTACCTTAGAGCAGTACGATTACTTAATCTGTGATTACACCTCAAAGTGCTTCGCTTTAGTTGATTTTAGTTCAAAAATAAGTCATTTTAATCTAGGACCTATGTAGGTACGTACTCTTAGGTAAACGTACCTAGATAGGTAAAGTAGATACTTTAGAGTCGAAATAGTAGCTTGAAATGAAAATATTTTTTTTATTTTGATGATACTTAATACAAATTATTAAATCACGAAACTAAAATAGCAGCCTACTTATCTGTCTTTGTTTTATTAGTCTAACAAATCCAACAAAAAATGCCGCCAAGCGACTGCCGACAAACAACCCAGACGGATTGTTTGTGTCAAATTTTAATTTGCTGTCAAAGGTTTTGATTTTCGCCGCCCACGCCGACAGTAGCCGGCAACTGTTTGAGTGGGCGAACAGTACAGTGCGCCTGGTAGGGGGCGTGGCGGTCAAAACTAGGGCACGCAATTTTACAAACAGGAGGTGCAGTGTAGGCAGTGTATCATACAGAGTTCATGACCCTGCTAGTGAGGGGTGTAGCCTGTTCTGATTTTAAATTAACGACAGATTAATTTTGTTTGTAAATGCAAAAACAAATTAAATTGAGCTTATCTTACTAGGGCATTTATAGAAAGGGTCTATACTAGGGATCATTTGAAACCCTGGAATAAGGCTGGCCCTGTTTGATACACTTTGTATAACATCAATTTAGTTTCTATATAGTCCTCCTGACTATGATAAATATTATATAAACATGCTAACTATATACAACTAAATTATAAGTTAAACAAAATATATGAGCTCTAATGTGGCTGGCTAGACCGAACTTTGTCTTAAGACTCTGTCGCAAGAAATAAAATAATGTTGCCCTTGTGACTTGAATGTATAGGTAGAAACAATTGGATCTTACTTTTCGGATTTGGCGGAGTTTCTGCACATCATACTTCAAAAGTAGAACAACCGACCCTACAGATATTGGCCATCTTTCTGGACCGTTTTTTTTACAATAGATGGAGGCAAACGAGCAGGCGGAGCACCTGATGGAGAGTAATCCCCGCCGCCCATGGACACCCGCAACTCCAGAGGAATCGTAGATGCGTTGCCAGCCTTTAAGGAAGGAATAGGTTTTAGGAAGGAATGAGGAATTGGGGGAGGGGAGGGGCTTCCGGAACCCTCACTAGCCGGACGAAACACAACAGCACCAAGTGCTATTATTTCACGCCAGAAATTAGGGAGAGGGTGGTATTACGCCAGGCGAGCCGGCCTAATGCGTGCTGCAACGCAGCGTGGCTTTACCACTCAGTCATTGTCACTCATTTAGCACCACCCAGGGGTCACGTGTAGGGTTTCAAGGGTAAACCTACGGACTAACTTTAACCCCCAATAGACTGAGTTAATAACTATCACTAAATAAAACGCAAACTTGGTTGATTACATATGTTTAATAAGTTACCAGGATTTGACACTATGTGAATAATATTTTATTTTTCAACAAATCTAATGATATACGTGTATGTAGTCAAAGAACGGAATTTATTTTGAAATTGCATCAAGTTGGTATTTTTATTACCCCGTTTGGTCAATAAATTATAGAAACATTTGTTACCAACTGTTGATCGGTACAATATATATATATCTTTATATTATTATAGATTTTGTAAATTTATAGACCATCATTTTTATTTACAATTTGATGTTAAAAAGAGGAAATAAAGCTACAATATTTACATACAGCTGAACGCTGATATTATCCCCTTTAAGTAGAAACTAGTTGATCCCGCTTACATTACACAGCTCTTTTACCTCCAGTCTACTCCACTAAAAACCCTATGTAGGTTTATTATTATTCAAGAAAAAATTACATTAATTTAACACTACTCGTGAAGTAGAGACGCTGCTAGTTGATATATCGACAGTTCCGCTAAACAATGGACCGAATTGATATCCGGAAAAAGTAGGCATAGACCTTATTCTAATACTTTAAATCCGGGCTTAAATTATGTCCATCTATTCCTAATCACGGAACTGAGCCGACGTCCCCACATAAGGTGGTATCATACAATAGTCCCTTGTAGATGCTGAGGATCGGGAGTCGGAGCGGGCGGCAGGGACGGGCTCATCGATGTCGTGGGTAATGCAGTAGCGATTTCCTGATAGCCCCCAAGGGAAATGCTCGGCCCTGATAATCTTTCTGGCGGACTTTCATCTGGCGGTGTCACTTCCAAACCTATACTTCCATTGAGGGCTATTTTAATGGCGTTAGCATTTTGTTGCTGCTGCTGTTGTTGATGCTGCAGAAGGGAGTTGAAATGTGATATTCCAATTTCTTCAAGACTGCTTTTTCTACGTCGCGAGCCGACTCCACTCAGGCCCTGACGCAAAGAGTTGGATCGTCGGAGAAGAATATCGTCTACTACCCTCAGCGAGTTCGAACGTCCTCTAAAGTCTGTTAAAATTGTTGGACTGTCCGGCAAAGATAAGGAATTAGCTTTGGTTGTAGACAATGGCGGGGCACGAGGTTGTGTAAAACTGGTTCCCATTCCAGACCCCCTCCTACTCGCTACCCCTTGCGCTTGTATCAACGCTTGCGAGCAGAAACTTATGTTTGACTTCCTCCGGCTGTTGTGTCTTTCAAATGTTTTTTGGGCCGAAAATGGAGAAGGCCGGACGAGGTATCTATAATAAGATAAAAACATAATTTATGACAGCATTTCGTGTGAAACTACAATAACATATATTTTTGTTACTTTTACGTACATTATATCACCTTCTTGCAAATTCAAATCACAGCTTGGGTTAATTATAACATACGATAAACTGTTTCGTTTCTCGCTGACATCGTCATAATCAATTCCGGTAAGATTAAGAGATTCCATTCTTGATCTAACTAGGTTCGCTATTTCAGCTCTTTCAATTTGTTGGGCGTGGTTGTCTCGAGCTTCGTCCGCGAGACTTGTAGAATACTGTGAAAAATGCAAAAGGTCATAGTGGTCCGAAATGTTACTGAACTAATTTGTATAGTCATCAACAATTACAAAAAGGAAGAGCAGTATTTTGGTTTCAGATTTATTTACATTATTGTTGCTGCCTATACAAATAAGAGAGAAGTCATGCATAATTAATTAGCTTGTACTTTTTTAACTTGCGCATGTCTATGTGTGAAACGTTTATAATGAACTAAATGATTTGTCTTTAGTTCAATGTGTTCAAGCTGTGAACACATTAAGGCATAGAATAGCATTTACTAAAACTATTTCTACATCTATGTATATCTATGAGGTACGGGGACGTCTCACTATCAGTGCAGAATGAAGAATGAACTATACAATGGAGCACAAATAAATATGTATAGGTTTAATTTGTTATAGAGGTAAGATGTTTTGCCTAATACTAAAGAAAAAATACAAAAGGGGTTAGGTAATCTTTACTTAAATAGCCACCATAACCAGTAACGTCCTTGGCAACATACGAGTACACTATACCTACCAATAGCTTAGATTCAAAAGACGAACGTTACCAGTTTACCATCGGATCCATTATTACCTAGAATCTTTATAATATTGTTCAGCGTTTAGTTAAAATTCACTACCTTGGTAAAATTCATTAAATTGATAAAGAGTTATATTATAATACAATTAAAATTTTCATAAGTGCAGACAGTCGCAACAAGAAGGAAGTTGACAACAAATTGAATATAAACACAAAATTGAAAGTTAAAACTAAGTACTAAGCTAATGATATTCTCACAGGGTGTTTTACTTATTAACTTTATTTAATTACTAGCGCCCCGCCCCGGCTTTGCACAGCACCCGTACCTGTACCTAAACAAATTGTAGCCTATGACCTTCCTCGATAAATGGGCTATCTAACACTGAAAGAATTTTTTAAATCGGACTAGTAGTTCCTGAGATTAGCGCGTTCAAGCAAACAAACTCTTCAGCTTTATAATATTAGTATAGATGTAAACTTAATGTGTAGAAAATAGGTGGACCTACGTCTACTACCTCTAAAAACAATAGGCCGTGTTGTTTGATAGTTATAGTATAGCCTGTATAATGGAAGGAAAGCAAATACTATTGTTGTTCCGCTATTAAGTACTGAAATTCTTCAAAGAGTTAAAACCCAGATCTATTGAGTATTGTTGTAATAGGGGGTGAGCCCAAAATGTGGCATTCTATTGAAGACGTCACATGATGTTTTTTTTTATTGACTCGTCATAGTGACCGCATGTGTTTGTTACCAATAATACGATGTCATTGTTGAATTTACTAATATCAGAAAAAAACACTCGCATCAATTCCTACTCATAATTTGGTAAGTATACTAAAAGTGGCAAAACAAAAACAATGTATATCATAAATAAAAAAGCTACAATTAAGTTTTAGATTTTAGCTAGCTGTACTGTTTGTGAAACATAATGTCAAATTTGCAAAAAATAAAAATTATTTGACATCGTATATTATAAAATAGTAAAACCACAACCTTACACTACGTGGTCCAAGTGGTCCATTGATGCTAAAAATGCCCGGTGACAAACAACAACCGCACGTTGCCAACCCTGAAAGCTCAGTTATAGTCTTTATAACCAGACCTCGTCAACGATGCAAGTTTGCGCCATAATAAGTTTAGAGAGTGAATTAGCTATCCAAACAGGATTATGGATAACTAGCACCACCATTATACTTAAAATTTTGGATATCGGATTATTCATTCTCTATTATTTTACCCTATTCATAAAATTTTGATTTTTATGTAACTGAAATCGTAAAAGATAGAGCTGCACATGGAGTTATCTCGTACAGAAATACCCTGTGTAGCTTAAACATAGACCTTACCGCCGGCGTGCGCTCTCCGTAGCAGCTGCCGAGGCAGCTGGTAGCCTCCCGGCGCCCGCACGCCGGGAACCCTCGGCCCTCGCCTTCCTCCTGCTGCAACTGTCGTGTCACAGTTTTTGCCAATTCTATCCTACAGTTTTAACATCAACACATACCGTTCAAGCAACACCCTAACCGGGTAACATATCTTTTGCATCTCTCACTTTCAGGAAAGATGTCCTATGCGCAAAAATGCATAAACATGACGTATTAATAAAATTGTTTTTACTGTATCTTTTAATTTTTAATATTTTTAATATTTTTTTTAATGAAATGAGATAATAGTATGAATCACGACTGCGTTTAGATTAATAAAGCATGCAATAAGCGAAAGCGATTGCGATTGACTAGTGCAATGTTTTTTTTAAAGATTTTGGTAACTATGTTTCAATTAGTAGCACGCTGTATCAATCAACACATTTAGGACTGGATTAATGATGGTCTGTTTTAACAAGGTCATGCAGTGATCAATGTTTTTGATACATATTATTGTCTCTGGTCTTACTTTATCTAAGTTGGTACTTGGTCTACTTCATTGTTTCACACGAATTTCTGGGAATTTACATTAAGTGATGTTACTTACTGAAGAGTTCTATTCTATTAGTAAACATGCAGAATACACACTACAAATTTTACATAAAGGCGGGATTGCGATCATCGTGTTGTAAAACCGACTGAATAATGCATGATATAGTTGGTATTGGCTAATTCGTCAACTGTTCCCAGGCGTAGACAGCATGTGAGCTATGTTGTAGTTCGCATTATAACCAATGTCCGCGCTAAAGCAAGAATTTGAGTTAAACCGTTCTGGCTGCAGCAGTTTGCAATAAATCATAAAATTAAAGCACGTGTATTTTATAAGACAAAACAAAGATTCGCGTGAAAGATAGAAAGTTTGTAAATACTATAACTAAATTACAGACACGCCACAAGTGTTAGTTAGGCTCAAGATGTAAATGTAAAAAGATTCCATTAATGAAAAAGGTGTAACGCTTACGCGGAATAAATATAAAAAAGATTATAAGTTGACCCGAAATACAGTCCAAAGACTCGGACTACTACACACAATGTTGTGAATTAAGTACGAAACTGTAGCTTGTGTAGTATATTCGTTCAATAGCGGTCAGAGGTAGAAGGCAGAAGGTAAAGGACTGTATTTAAGGAGTAGTTTCTGAGAGTAGGAGTGAACCGACTCACCGATGCACGCGAACGCGATGGTCGCATTCTCGCGAGGCGGGACCAAAACCAGTTTGTTGAGGTCCGTGGCGACATACTCACGTGGTGGGAGGGATCGGCTAGGCTTGTGTCCTGAGTACGATATATCCCTATAGGGATTTCGCAAGACGTCGAACACAATTTTTGATATAGCCGACCATATGTTCGAATCCACATGTCTTCTTTTGTTATTTTCATCTGTTAGAATTTCAATTTCACAAATTTAAACGTTAATGTTCTTAACATTGTACTTAGCATTATAGCAACACAGTTTGGTAAACAGTAAGTAATTCGCAATATGACAACATAATAAATGACAAGATCGTGAAGATGGTGATAACATAACAAATCGCAAGCTTGATCTACTTAACAAGACGCTTCAGCCGTTTTTTTACAAATGTATCATAAAACTTACCGATGTTAGAAATCCCGAGCCAGGCGCCTGATCCACTCCCAATAAGAGTCGAACAAACGTTATTACATAATCTTTGACAAATGCCTGATACAGCAACGTGTCCAACATTGAAGCTGAAAATACTGAACCAGCGGCGAACGGCAATCGAAACATGTAAGATATATGGGAACCTCGTTCCTTTTCGCGCTGTAAATGTAAATTACAAAAAGTCTTATCAATATATTATATATTTAGAGTCAATAAAATTTAATTTTATAACAATAGTTTTAGAGACCTTTTCCATTTTTGAGAGATGCAAGGCGTACTTGTCGTGAGCCCGAAATTGCATAAAACGCATGTTTGAAGACTGTGACAATTCCGTTATTGATTTAATCGATGGAAAGAACCTGAAATAAAGTGTGATAGTTATTTCTATGAAAAAAATAAATTATAATTCGCTTTGCATTTATTACTTATTATGTAAATGCACATGAAATTTCGCTATCTATATACAAGAGTCGCATCAAGTTCTGGCAAATATTTTACTTTCGCAATAAGTCGAAGATCTAAAATGTTATAAAATGTTTTACTTGAACATAGTCTGTACTGCGACAATAGTGTTGCAATCGGCTAGACTGTCCTCCTCTGCTGAGTTTGAAAGTTCTTTGTTTACAACAACAACATTTTCAGCGAGAGTAATTCCTGCTCGTAACAGATCATCTAAGCTGTAACATTTAAATTGCAATGTAGATAACACAGATTTATTTAATGTTTCATAAAAAATATAAGTTACAAATATAATCTTACCAGTCAATGGAACCCAACATCCAATAAACCAATGGAAAGTATGACAAGGAATCCAAGAATGCAATATCAGGTCTTCGTTCCAATAGGAGTATGATAGGATTTAATGAAGTCTTAGATCGGAAGTGAGCTCGTAAAGGAATTATAAAATTATATATTCCATTAGAGGCATAGTCAGCTGCTAGTATTATGGTCTTGTTTTGCCACTGGTACTCTTTAGCATTCCTATAAGCACAGTGCTCACACACTTGTGCCAGTTGTAAGCAGCACAGAGGCTTCTTTTCTTTTAACAAATAGCACAAAGTTGGGCTGACTCCAATAAAAGGCGACACTGGCGGAAAACCTTTCACGATCCTGCAAAAATCCTAATTTATGCCGTTATACAGACAACATTTTATAATTGTCAAAGTAATTATTTAATATTCACAGTGGTTTAGGTGGATATAGTATGTTATTTTGAAGAACTTGGTGCTATTTAATGTTGTTATTATTTTTAAATGTCCATTACATAATTTAATCATACATACATACATAATCACGATTATTATCCCCAAACGGTCAGCCAGAGACTAGGCAATGAGGACAGCAAAAGCGGTCCTCTACCGTTTTCCACTTTTCACTAAATAGCGACTGCAAATGTGCTTAGCGTGACAGGTGGTGAGCCCATCGCCGCTCCACGCTGTTAGAAGTATGTGCAGACTTTAGTCCGTCAGTCGGCTTTTACGATACCCAAGTTAAGAGAGAGGGTGGTAGTATTCTTTCACCGCTACGCGACACGGTTATTTTTTATAATTTAATCATAGTTTTACAAAACAGGCAATAAAGCAAAGCAGAAAATATCTGATAAAATAAAAAGTAGTCCTCAAGACAGTTGATACTTACTGATATCTGAGAGGACACGTACAATAATTCTAAGTAATATAGAAATTAACATTCAATTAAAAGTGTGAGGTGGGTAATTGTAACCTACATTTAGTGCTCTTATTTAATCTAACATTCAACATCAAGTTAGAGAAACTTCACATGCTCGACAAAAATTTAGGGGCATGTGCATAGAAAAACTCTGCTAACCGATCAGCTGAGTAATAAATATCTTCTCTAATAAAGATAACTATAAGTATAAAGAGATTAAACAGGAAGCTACTATATATAGCTATTATTTGTTTTTAGGGCGAGTGTCACATTTAAGATGCAGGTTAATTCAATATGTACAAACAATTCAAAACATACAACAAACAGATTTTGATTTTTAATTTAATAAAAAAATTAATCAAATGATATTTGTTGACGTTAATTAACCGCTTATTTTCTAAACGTTTCTGTGACAACAGAGCCACTTAGTGGTAAGTAGTTGACTGATGTAGAGCTTGTTGAAATTTCTAAACGTCCAAATATGTCAAGTACTTATCCAAAGGAAACAATAATCAATAAAAACAGGTGTTACGTAAAGGCTCTTGTTTTTAATCACAACTACGATATTATCGTAGATGTGATTGAAAACAAGAGCCTTGTGATTGAAACAAGAGAGAAAAAACAAGAACCACTTCTGTATCTCTTGGTAGAGTTATTTACTTGGCAAATAATATGGGTTTTAATACATCGAAAGTTAGATACAAGATAGCAATATGTCTTCTGATTCGACGGCAGCCTTAACTTTGGCCAGCATAAAACATAGTTTTGAAAGCTCTAAATGTTTGAAATCCTGTAGACCTATATACTCGTATGTGTACAATTTTATTGTCCCTTTGTAAAGCTTACCTGGTAAAATCAATTCGCCAGGCACTGTGCGCGACTTCACTGCCCGCTAACGATGAGAAGCTGCTGGTGGTGACGTCATCACTGGAGGCAGGGTACGGGTCGTGCAGTTGGGATTTACGTTTAGGGGTTTACACAGATACACAATGCACACAATTGCTGAACATAACTCAAAAAAATTTTTTTTTAAAATATAGTTGAGTTGAGTTTGAATCCGTACGATTTTGTGGGTCTGGCCAATATACATAGTACATATATTATATATACTTTAAGCAAACTTATATGAACAAATCAGGTAAATATGATGTGATTGCCTTAAAAATAGAATGTGATCTACATCGATACTTTGCCAAATTGCTTTTCTTGTTTTTCTAAGTATCTCAAAATCTCTACTCGAGTTAGGTAGGTTGTCCAAAATTAAAATATCTAACATGAATACTACTATTTAAAATTAATATTATCCCTTTATAACAATGTCCAACAACTTAAAAATAAATCAAAAAATGAAAAGTAGATTTTACTGCTCCAATACAAAAACACATTGAAAAACTTAATTAGTTAAAAATGGCGGTATTAAACTTTGATATTGCCTACCACTTCGGGGAGCGTAATGTACGTATGGGATATGCTTAAAAATATAATTAAATAAAAATTTTAATAATCAAATAAATATTAAGTATTTATTTAGATTAAGTATAATGTAACAACCTTGTATATGTTGAAAAAATAACAGGTAGGCAGCAAATACAGGATATATTTGTACTATGTTATGTTTCATTAATAAAGAAATATTATACTCGTATAAGTTGAACTAAAAATGTATAGCCCTTCTCCAGCTGATTTTTTTTTCTTATAAATTATCAATGTCAGTAGTTTTTGTCATCTTTGTCGTGTCTTGCCCAGCAGTCTGGCAGTAGAAAGATATCGGTATAGATTTAATTCGGAAAATTCTACTGTGCCGCTCTTCAACTTTGGTGTGATTTTTTTTACCTAATTATATATTTATTATATAAAAATTAAAATAATGTACACATTTTTGTAAATTTTGTAAAGTTTCAAAAATACACCTGTGGTGTAATTTCATGAATATCAACATTAATGCTTCTGGAATAGGAATAGGCGAAGAGCCAAAATTGTGCACATATATTTGATAATGATATTTTTTTATTCTATTGGACATTTTTTATTGGACATTTTTATAATTGGACATAGGTAAAAGTTACAATGACATTATTAACTGATGCTTAATGAATAGTAAAATTAGTATATACTTTGATTGATATTGCTTGTTGTATTATCAATATTACAGGAATTTTGGTAACAGATTGGGGATAAGTACCATATGCCCTCTATGTCATCGATAGGACTAAAATATAGGATAGAAAAGAAAGAAGCACTGTTTTAGTTAGCAACCTCATTAATCACTCTGAGTTTAATCAGACTCCCGGGAACATCTTTGCCTTTCCTGTCAATCCTATATCTATTTCTGAATCATATGTCTCCAGCTCATCTTTACTATTATAAAGAATGTTTAAATGCAAACTAATAATATAATAACGATGCACTTCAATTGGTTCAGAAAACATAAATACTTAATAGCTACTTAAGTTGGCCAAATCAAGTTAATAGGAATCATTAAGTAAACATACTCAAATGGCTATTAAATATTTTCAAAGCAGAAAGCAAAAGAGACAATGCAGATAAGTATACAAATAAATTATGTGAGACAAAAAATAAATGTTCCTTTCTATTTAATAAATACTTCCATGGGTTGATAATATTCTTCACAAAATAATTGAATCTTAAAGAGGATATAGGTATATTCCCTAACCCAGATGGGTTGAAGATGAAATATCACGTTAATTGTACCAATGCTACGTAACACCATATTGACCTTCAATATAAAGATTTTACAATGTGAGTTTTGAATGGTATTGTCAAGAGTAATTATGAAAGCCTTGCATTAATAATAATTATAGTTATAGAATGGGTACACGCGGACTATCGCGAACATGCACATGGAAAATGTCGAAGCACATCGCTTCTGAAGTTAGTATAAAAATTATAAAAACACCATCCTGGTCAATAATATCAATAAAAAAGATAATAAGATAGATATTTATTAATATTCTTGCAATTACTCTCCCTCCTACCTAAGAAGTAACATAATTATGCAAGAGGTAACATAATTATGTTACCTCCTGCATAAAGCGTTTTCCATTCAGTTCAAAAATGATGTTGAGATACATAATGTCAAGAGCTAGCAAAATGTCCAATTCACATTTAGAATAGAATAGTTTTATAAGTAGATTGAGAGCGTCATTACGTTTACAATGGTTAATTTAATGTCGTATGGTCATCTTCAGGTTGTATACCTCGTCAAAGAAGACCGTACGAAAAAAAGAAAATTGACAGAGCCTTATTAAAATGAATGACAACGGCCTTTAAACCGTTCAGTATCGTAGAAGATGAAGGTTATAAGGAATTTGTCTCCGTCATCATCCTAGCTCTAAATTGCCTAATAGGAAAACCCTTTAAATTAGGTTGGCTGGAAGAGATCTCTTTTAGAGATAAGTCCACCTTTGCTCACTATTGTCTGTATTTTTTTTTTCTGTATGTGTGTTTATGTGCAATAAAGAGTATATATAAATGTTCAGTTGTCGGTTGAGTACAGCAGTATAAGGCGATCCTTGCTGAAGTTCAGTCCCTGCGGTGCGAGAGCGATGCAGAAATATAAGAGTTACAATCGACTGTTAGTCGTCAAAAATTGATATATGGTCAGGGCCAATTTTAATCTCTTTCCATGTTTGAAATAAATATCCGAACTTGCATATAATCATAATTGAGTATCAAACGAACTTACCTAGTGAAGTTTGATTCCAATTATGCGAGGGTCTCAATTGAAGACGATTACTTATTACATGCAGTAGTACATGAGATAGTACTATCTTCTTCACACTTTTAGATATATCCTAAAAAGAAATATCTTATTTCCGTTTCTTGCACTGGCAACCCCGCGTCACGAGACGTCATTATTTCAGAGAATTTTGTGTTATCCTCCACAATTTTTTTTATTTTTTAGGTTTGGAGGGATGGGTTGATGGGTTGTTTGGTTGTGATGGTCTTCGGTTGAGACCCTCGCATAATTGGAATCAAACTTCACTAGGTAATTTCGTTTGATTCTTAATTATACTTCGGGTCTCAACCGAAGACGATTACTTATTACATGCAGATGTTCAGAGCATTGTAACACATTAAAAATCAAAAATTATGTCAATTTAAACTTTACAATATGTAGGTAGATTGATAACCTCCTTGGTCAAGTGGTTTGTACACCGGTTTTCATGGTGTCGCCATCTCTGAGGTCCCGGGTTCGATCCTCGGTCGGGTCAATTTTAGAAATTATTGTTTTTCTAAATTGTCTCGGGTCTGGGTGTTTTCTATGTATAATAAGTATGTATTTAAGTATTTTAAGCATGTTTATCCGTTGTCTAGTAACCATTTAACGAGTTTTTTCGAAGCTTCGTAGGAAAGTTTTTTTCTATACATATGTTTTTATAGATACATATGCTTCCTTTAAACCTTAAAATATTCATTTAATGGCTATCGATGCATTTGTCGTTTTCTCAACAATGACTTTAACAATTTCATTTATTTATTTGATTAAGTATTATTATTTTGTTTGTGTAAATACTGCATTGACAAATTCATTCTGATTTGTACCTAAATATTTCTCCAACAGTATTAACAAATACATTTATGTGTTTCAGCCCACAACAGCTCTGCGAAACACCTCGAGACTAGATCGGTAAGCAGTGTGAGCAGTAAATGCCGAGCGAGTATTGTGACTGTGAGCTCCAAATACAGACAAATATCGGTATCGGCATGTCGTCCACTGTCTTGGAATACTTTTTTTTAACTAACTTTTTAACTTTTTATAAGTAACAAATAACTGGGATTCTTACAAATATAGTGTAATCTGATGAGCGGTTGCTAAACGCGGGTCCTGAAGTCTAAATAAAGTAGTTAATTTGAATCACAATAAAATCAATTTGTATTGATATATTATATTTGATTAATCTAATAGACTGCGTTTTTTGAGCAGAAACAATAGAAAATATAGTGTAAGAATCACAAATATATTTCTGTGGTATGAATGTTATGTGACAAATCAATGATCATGATCTGATTCTAAGGATAGTCTTGGAAATATGGTTTATGTAACATGACATTTGTGTCCCATGTTGAATTGTATTTTTGATTGGAGCAACAAATCTTAGTTAGTGTACACTATACAAAACTGTGTTAACCACAGTTATTCATGTAAAGTAAATTACTTTCCTTAAATATCAGGTAAAGTGGACCTATGCGTATTTAAACAACATAGAACTTCCTCAAACTTTTTGGTTAGTAATGATAACTTTAAACTTAACTATCAGCTTTGAAAACATTCAAGTTATTATTTTTCGAATAAAGCCACCAAAATATTCTCAAACTACGCTACTGATTTAATGTTACTGATTTTGTTGCAAGACATGTAAACATAATGTCCAGATGCTCGTGGTATACCATGTCTGGTCAACGATTCACTCATAATTTGGCGCCACCTGGATAAGGCTATCTAGAAGTGGATGGCTGGCCTTCAAAGGAAATTATAACAATTATTATTTAGGGTTGAAGAACATTTATTCTTAGTACAACAAGTTTGGGCCAAATTGTATACCAAGGATGTAAATTCTAATGTGTACCACAACAATAACTTTTGCTTAAATTATCCAATTTGTATTGATTGTAAGTTTTTTTTTGTCATTCAGGCTTGATCAGGATTCCATGATGCATTCTGCGTTTGTAGTTTCGATAATTGACAAAAAGATCAAATTATGGCTTTGTAGTTTCGATAATTGACAAAAAGGTCAAATTATAGCTTCGCCAATGAACTAATAATATGTGAAAATGCATGGTTGGAGAGTTACCTACTCCGTATCTAAGTATATCCGTATAATGTTTTCACAAGGCTGGATGTAGGATGCGAATACAAAAAAGTTTCTGAATAAGTTAATGCTAAGAACTTCTCTTGTTCATACAACTTGGTGTAGGTAAGTAGTACATCAAACCGCAACGGCCGCTGTCAAAAGTGCTGCATACCGTAGTCAAAAGTCCTAAATTCATCTTAATCCCCCACTGTACATTTATGTTTAAAAACAAGTTCTGTTGCTCGGTTTCGTAGCAATGCTTTTGTAAGTGTTTGTGACACACCCTATTGACTCCAAAAAGGCTTGTACTCGTAGTTTTATTATTCAATAGACACTCGTCATAGTTGGTGCTAATTTTTCGTGCGTAGGTGCAAAACATAAACTATATAATTATTTGTAGAAAATTCAAATATGCGCAATTGTTCTATAACCGGTTCCAGTAATTTCGCAAACACAAATAGTGCAAGCAAAGGCCGAACAGAAGAACATTAAGTTCAACTGAGACCTACTAAACTTTTTCCGATCAGCTTTATTTACAGCAGATACTTACTTAATTAAAAATAAGCATTTTGAATATCAATTGTTGACACTTAGTTGTGATTTAATAATTAAAGGGCAGTTCGATTTTTTTTTAAAGAATTATTTTGTAGCTGCTTTAAATTTTGAGTGAATCTGTGAGATCCGGTATAACACAACAAAGAATAATGTGACAAATCAGTCTAGCCGTTTTCGTGCGCTTAGTTAGATTACAGTTACATTTGGCGATTCATTTTTATCTACATAGATTGAGATAGTAAGTAACAGACATTGCTTTAGGGTATAGTTGTTTTGTATAGGTTCGTCAGGAAAAATAATATTCCATTCACGAATCCAATGTAAAATATTACGATCCCTAGTAAGCTCACACTTTCTGTCATTCCGTCATAAAAACAGGTCAAGCGACTGCAGATGCTCTGATTCCAACGACTCCCTGTCGGATATCCGGTGGAGCCTCGGCAGTGCCTCGGCGGTGTGAATGGTGCTGGTGGAGTTGATGGCAGCTCGACAGCTGATGATACTACTACGCGCAGTGGCGCCCCCCCCCCCCCCCCTAGAGTTTAAAGAACCTCCAAGTTGTGATGCCCGGAATCCTGTACAGGGCCCTTATTCTGCAACGATTCCTTGTTTCAAAACCACGTCAATTCCTTAAAAAGTTACGATATCTTCCCAAAAACGTATGCGTTTGACGTTTGTGCGCGGTAAGGTTTAGGTGTGGAATCTATAGATTGCGATACAGAATCAGGGCCCTGGGCGTTGGATTTTTGTTTCTTTTTCGAATCAATCTTGGTTATGACTTTTGGGGTCTTAATATTATGCTCAAAAAAAATGTTTATTTATATTTACTTCCAACATAGCTTATTACTATTATTTATTTTTTTCCTAATTTAGTTTTAGAGTTTAGAGGCTTATTTATGTATATTGTTACTATTTTTGTTTTATTTATTTTTTTCATTTTTTTTTTCTTATAGTACTTGTTTATTATTTATATTTTTATGAGTAGGGGAGGTCAGCTCAGAGCGGCTTAACTTTGACTTTAAAGAAATACCACTATAGAATCAATTTAAAAAAAGTTTTTTATATTATAAGAATGGGAATTTAATAAGCTTTCATAACGTGTAGGCACATTTTGCAAAAACTTAAACGGTTTATTTTAATTTGTAAATTACGAAAACTAGTCAAAAAACGGCTTTGTCCGTGTTGGCCACCTAAAGCGGCCATGGGGCAAAGTGGTCATGCCTAAATATAACAAGAAATTTATTTTAAAATACAAAACACAAAAAATAAAAAAAAAGCTTTATTTAAGATAAAATCAAAAAGTAACCAATAAAGTTTTAAATGGAACAATAATTCAGTCTTCATACTTTCTTACTAAAATCCATGTACCAAAAGTTCCCCCTGCGTAGTTTTTCTTTTGTAGTTGTGGTCAATAACTAACTTATACTCGTACTTAAATCAAAAAAATTATAAAACATTCTAATCATAAGTACTCGTAATACACAAAAACATAAATTATTAAAGCGGCCAACTTTGCCCTTATTAATTGGCCACTTTGCCCGGACCGCTTTACCTTTTTCCACCATTTTGTTTAAAAATAAACTCAGCTCATATTATTTATCCCATGTCGGAAGAAATGTTACACATTCAAAGCCAATTATGTAAGTAACAATAGACGTGTAATAAAAAGATTAAATTCTGAAGAGGTTTGATCAAAACCAGTTGAACTTTACCTGAATTTTTTTAACAAAATGTACAAATTCCTTGCACATATCGCCGCGGCAATGCGTTTACTCCAATCGCCACCGAACGACTGCTTGGTGTGCGGGGCGGGAGGTTGGCTGTAAGGCACACAAAGGCAACGTCGCGCTATCGTTTTTAGTTACCGAAAAATTGGGTGTGTCCACTTTGCCTTCTATGGCCGCATTTAGCTAACTTCCCCTAACCCTTTATTTTTTATGAGGTTCTTCTCTGAGCAAGTGAAGAATCTATGGGCGTCCAATGAAAGCAGGCTATTGTCGGACTGACGACACGGCTTGTGTATCCGCTGTGTCGCGGAGTAAGTCTAATTATTTTTCTAATACAATTAATAAGTATTTATAATGCTGAGGTCTGACCTGAAAACCGCGTGGCGACGCCTTTGCTTCCAATCCAGAGCGGCTCCTTGGAATTTTCTTTCTTGATGTATCTACTAATTGACAACATCAATATAGCCTCAACACTGTTAAAGTGGAGTGAGTATCCTCGACATGGCTTGCTTGGAGTAAGGTTTAGCCTCAACACTGTTAAAGTGGAGTAAGTATCTTTGTCATGGCTTGCGTGGAGCCTCAACACTGTTAAAGTGGACTAAGTATCCTCGACACTGCTTGCGTGGAGCCTCAACCTGATTAAAGTGGAGTAAGTAACTTTGACACGGCTTGCGTGGAGTAAAATAGAACCTCAGCACTGTCTAATTGGAGTAAGTTAAAGACTGTTACAGTGGTGTCTGAGTAAGTAGTTTAGAGTATTTAAATAATTTCTTGTTGTAAATGGCATTTAATTTTGTTACAATCATTACTAAAGAACCCACGAAAAACCAATAAAAATGAGGGTAGATAATTTTAATGATAAATGATCTTATTTCCCTACAACTATGATACATTCTTTAATAGTTAATTTTCCTGGTAAATTAGCGTTATGTTCCAATACCTGCGTGTCGTAATATCGTTGGTACAACATTTATCACTATTCACCGACACCGATGATGATAAACGCCTACGTTTTTGGAATTAAAAATGATTTCCTTGCTTTACGAAGAATACCATAATGATCGCTGTCTCTCAACTTCGAACTTTAACATTTTCCCATCATAAACAAGTTTAAATTCGTTTCGAAAAGTACGTGTGATTCCGATAACACAAAAACACGTAATGACGTCTCGTGACGCGGGGTTGCCAGTGCAAGGAACGGAAATAAGAAATTTTCTTTTAGGATATATCTAAAAGTGTGAAGAAGATAGCATCATCTCATGTACTGCTGCATGCAATAAGTAATCGTCTTCAGTTGAGATCCAAAGTATAATATCTATAAGCTCTTGATACTACGCTAGTAAATCATTAAAAACTATTGGTGCATCGAATAAAAATTGAAGAGGACAAGTAGTCGTTCCATTTTGGTTCATCTTCCGTGAGAGACATGTGTTGCCAGATTTATTGTATAGAGGTGTTATTTTCATGATCGAAGTTATCCTAGCTCTCTTCTCTTACTCATTTTTCCCCCATGGAAATGGTCGATTCAGGAAAGTGTTTTAATAATGCTAAGTAAAATACTTTAATAACGTGTAAGATTTTTCGCAATAACGTTAGACTTTTTGCAATTTGGAAATTTTGTGACTTAAATAATTTTATCATCATCATCAGCCTTTAAACGTCCCACTGCTGGGCACAGGCCTTCCACGTGAACAATAGCACGTGGGGATATTGGGCCATAACCCACCACGCTGGCCCAGTGCGGGTTGGCGGGTTTTAACGACTGCCATCTTACGACAACAACCGGGACCAACGGCTTAACGTGCCTTCCGAAGCACGGAGGAGCTCGAGATGTTTTTAAATTTGGTCACCCATCCAGCGACCCGGCCTTGCGAAAGTTGCTTAGCGAGCAAGTTCGCAAGCCGAACGCGCTAGAAAATAATTAAATAATTAACATCATTAAAATATTCTTATATTCTTTTTTATAAGTGTTGCAAATATCTCATCTAAAAATAGTATATTTGTCTTTATTGTCTCATTTGAGCACATACATTAGGCCCTAATAAAGAAAACGCTTATTAAGAAACTGACAACGATATCGATGGTTCTTATAAGTTTACAACACAAAATCGTATTAACATTAGAGCTCAATTACAAAAATTTTTTGCTACAATTTGCTAGAAATAATATGCGTTTTCATTATTATCAAATTGTTTGTGTATTTTTAAAATTATGGCAAGGATTCATGTTATCGTAGTTTTTAAGCTGTATGTGCGTTTTCGTAAGACTGAAGTGCTCTGCACTTCGAAGCCGACCCCTCTATCGTTAAAACATAAGTTTATTAAAAGAATATATATATATGCCTTTGCTCCTGCTCTGGCGGCTACAGTGGGCAGAGGTTTTTGGCTATTTTATATTTCATACTAAATCGATATTTTAGTATATAATCATGATTATAAGTACTTTTAATAAAATATATTAATCTTAACAAGAACTATTTATTGTTAAACTTATATTCTATGATTTTTAAAAGATGTCAATTTCAGAAGTGAGTGGAACATGTAGGGCCTGGATCTTAAGCTCTGAAATTTATAAATATTATCCATTAAGCTCCAAAATTGCCCTCGAAATGTAAGTAATTTTACTTAGACGGGTTGCCTTGTCCCATTGATCATAGAGAATAATCAATCATCTTCTTTGTTTTTGTCCAAAGTTTTGCAAATACTTATTTAGGATTTTTTATACAACGGTTTTTATTAATTACTTTCGGAATGTTACTAACAAATGACAACAGGTTCCCTTCATGAATTCGAAAATTTTTACACCGAATGTCGCGACAACGAACACTTTGCGTCGAACTGTCGTCAAACCAATGTCGTCACACCGAATTTCGCGAAATCAAACGGCCTCAAGTCAAACAATTACTGCATCGAGTGGATAACACTGCGAATGTCTTGACATTGATCGAAAAAATGGTGGGGAGGTTAGGAGGGTGCCCATCCAACCAAATAAATTTAGACGATTCAAAATGCTTATTTTAAGTTTATTGATTAGAGAAATTTTGAGTTTGAGTTTTTTTATATTTATAATAATTTAAGCATGACACGTAAAAATACATAATTAGGTAGGTTTATAAAATACTTATCTTTGTTTGTAACATAGAATAAAACTATTGTAAAATACTACGTTAAATGTAGGTAGTTAAAAGTAAATCTTGTTATTGCGTACTTATAAAAAACGTAGGCGTAGAATCGACGCCTACGTTTTTAGATAAACTCACTAAACCTAAAATAAACTCTATCTGATAGAGTTTATTTTGTCTATCTACCTACCTATCTATTTATTTTCCGCCGTCATGTTTAATCGATATCACAATCTTTCGATTGATAAAGACATTCGCTGTGTTAACCATTCGATGCATAATTGTTCATGGAGCTATATGATTTCGCGACATTCGATGTGGTGTACCGCATCAGTTTGTTGACTGTTTGACGTACGGTGTTCGCTATTGTGACATTCGGTGTGACAATTTTCGATTTCATGTAGGAAACCCCTTTCAAGTATCCAATTTATCTGGGCCGTTACTTGACGCACAAAACGCATCGGGTGCTTGGATGATGCCTTTCTGTGAACCGCTTGCAGTTGCCATTTCGAGCGCACGCCAGCACCACTGACGTTTGGGCAATGACTTAAATGAGACCATGCGGCTCCGATGTGAAGAGCGCTTAATATACATAAAAAAATAACAAATCAAGTAACGATGAATGGCAAAAGTACGAGAAGCGAAGCCAAACACTTACATGTAACAGTGATGAATTGTGCAGTTGTCATGCAGCTTGCGTGTTCCTGGTCTGCTATCTATAGAAGTGAATCACAGGCTAAAAATGAGAAATCATAAGTTTGCTAAAGGTTGCACCACGTGCCACGCAAATTTTAGGTATGCTACACACATGTTGTGGTTGGCATTGTACAGTCTTATATTGTAAGACCTATACACTGTCTAAACACAAAACGCGTGTTCAACAATTGTCTAACTTGAGGTTACCACAAAACGGTATCTTACTCATGTCTTCATAAACCATGACTAAATAAACATTCTCAAAAATGTACATTCATCAACCCACAGATAACATAACTAATAGTTATGTTCCGTCATTCTTTCAACTTTCATTTTACGCAACTCGTGTGGTATTGAGTACAATTACGTACAAAACTTATTTATATATTATTTATGTTCAATTCAATAAATTGTATTATTGATTTTGTAATATGATTTGTTTAATTATATAATTTGCGTTTGTAATTTAGAACAAATAAGTAAAAACACGAAGATGAAGCAAATTCAAGTTCAGTTTGAATAAAAACTTTTTTTAGGCAGTAGTGACAGCTGGTCAGCATTGCATTTATTGTCTAGACTTCTTGACGGGAAAGTGAAGCGTCATGTCTGCAATTTTGATTTATTTTCTAAAATTTGTGTCTTTTTGAACGTTAATGTGAAATAATGGTGGGTTATTAACCGTTATGTGTTTGTTAACGTGGATAAGTGCATAAAGTTTGAGGTTGTCACAATTTTAATCAATTTGTACCGTTTGCGTTGACAGAAGAAATTTTAGACACTACTTAAACTAGCTTCCTCCCGTAACTAAATTTAGACAATGTTTAGGCCGTGTTTATCTCAAAGCAGTCGTAAATCGCAGTTTTGTGGTAACGTTTTTTTTAAACACGTGCTCAACAGATGTTTAACTTTTTTGTAGTAAGACGGTTAGCGTTTGACCTCAGAAATTTATCAGTTTTTCCAAAAATTTATGATAAAAATACGTATAGTAATTGGTTTGGATTAGATTTGTAGGTCAAGATATAAAATCAAAAATCAATCATCCGTTGCGCAGATGTGCATAGCATGCCTTAGGCTCATTACTTGTTAATAAAAAGATATAAAAATAAATGTTGTGTAAAATAAGAAAGTGACTAAATATAGTATTTGTAAAAAAAGACAAAATCTACTAAAAGAAAAATGCATAGGTACTTTTGTTAACGACTATAAAAAGTTTTCTATTAATTAAATGTAATAATGAAAACAACAAAGTTGATGTTAGAAAGGTCCGGCATGCACATGGGACGCAAAGAAGCTTAGGCCGATGTGGTCTGCTTACGCAATTTTTTCGGACGGTGAGCGCCATGGCACATCATCTTCTAACTCATCTTCACTTTCATCAACTTCTGCATCATCATCTTGATTATCTGAAGCTATATTTAAGCTACTTGTAACCATATCTGGAACCGGTAAAATAGACGGCCTTCTGCTTCCTACAATTAAAATATTGTTTTAACTCAGTGGCTATATTGGTTATTTCTACTTAATTTAAGCAGTCAGTTTTACCTCTTCTGTAGTTTAATGCGTCTGGGCTTAAGAAGTTGGGGTTATCTGGTTTGGGTAATAGTAAATGGCTGTCTGTAGCGCTATCAGTAGCTGGCGAATCTTTCAAACAAGTCCTGGAATCTGACGTAGATGTACCCTCACCGTGCTTAGCTGTGCAAAATTAACGTTATGAGTTTAAAATACGAATGATCAAAAATAATACGCTCTTTAAGATCTTGTTATTAGCACGGCAATATCAGATTTCTATTTAAATAGCTTTTACGCCTGGCAGAAATAGTGTTGTCTAGTAAAAATTAGATCAAATGCCATGTTGTGATGTATGTACGAATGAATTTTGAAAACTGCATATCTACGTATTTGCATAACACTCAAAACCAATTAAAAATAGCACAAAACTATCATAAAATAAAATAAAAGTTTTTAATAATAGTAACAACATTTAAAACATGGGCTTTTGAAATACATCAGACGCGAAATAGTTCAAGTACTGAATTTGGCACTGTTTGGGTGGGTACTGATTTGTGATGAGATACGAGGTAAGGTCCACAATCCCGGAAACTCAAAGAGTTCTAAAGTAAATAATAATATCTTTCTTGAGGTCAAGACATTTTTTATATCGAAAAATTTACAAAAAGTGGTTCTTTTAATCGATTTATATTTATTTGAGTGCCGAAACACTTGTTTTAGACTCATGCTTAACTTGATGGGTTTATGTTCATCTTCAGTCATAATCCACTCCAAAATTTTTGTTTTTTTTAATGCAGAAGGGACTTTTTTCAGATTTTATTTTAGAGATACAGTTTTTTTTGTCCCTAGATGCCTGACTTTGTGCTCTAGTACTACGTTCACTGGCAAATATTGTTGTTATATTGTGTGAATCTAAAGTTTAGATGTATTATGCATAGTTACGCATAAAGGACACAATATGTTACGACAAATTTGATTTTAGGCCGTTTTATCCTTTTCATCCGTTATTACTACTTCACACACCTGCATTCCACAATTGCTGAAGCAATGCAGGCATGTTTGTTGTTGTTTTCTACGGTGACAGAAGAAATTGTGGATCGCTGAGCAGTAGCTTCCCTACCAGACTACTAGCCTTAACGGCGTGCAGAGGCATCATTACGGGCATAGTTACTTATTTACGTCACGAAAAGGTCTGTTGCAATTTTTGTTTTTTTTATATATAAATTAAAATTTTAAATTTTTATTGCCATACTTTGTGTGGCAAAAGAAAAACAATTACCCAGTTGTGGTCATATAATTAGGAACGGGTAGTATTCAATTCAATTTTATGAAATCTAGTTAAAAACTTTGCACTGATTTATTATCAATTACTTTTAACTACGTAAAAATGGACTATCATGACTAAAGTTCCAACTCAGAATATTTTATACAAATCAAATAAACTTTTATTATGTTTCGAAATACGTAACAAACAAGACATGTTTTTGCAATGTACTGGCCGCTGGACAAAAAATTAGGAACGCACTATCATTTCGTTTTAAAATGGTTCTAAATACAAAATATAAATTTTTAAGTATACAATTACAAGTTGTTAAATATTTAATACAATTTATTACAAAACATGGGAAAGCAAAAAAGTTGCGATTCTTCGACAAGAAAAATTGTGATTGCACTATAAGAACGTGATTGGTAGTTTTTTAAGAAAAAGATTGCTGATCATATAAAATGTTCAAAAACTAAAGTTTTTAACGCGGCCAATCACTTTAAGAAATTTGACACTACCAATAACGTATCTCGAAAACCTAAATCTCGGAAAACGGCATCTCGAGGGGATTCTATGATTGTTCAGGCAGCAAAGGCTAATCCCTTTAGGGGCTCAGAAACGATAAGCTTTTGGCAGCAGGCAAGGAGTATCCGCACGTACAATTCGTAGACGATTAAATTATGCAAAATTATTTGGAAGAATCGCACGAAAAGTAGGTACCGCTCGTCAACAGGCAGCACTGAGGAGTGAGACTGGATTTCGCTCGAAAGTATGGCTGGCCAGAAACGGAAAATCAATGGAAAAATGTTCTATTTTCTGATGAATCAAAGATAAATATACTGAGTTCTGATGGTAAACTGTATTTGCGACGTCTTGCAAAGATAATAAATACTCGTACATCACAAAACAAGTAAAGCATTGAGGAGGAAACATTAAAGTTTGGGGATGTTTCCCTGGATATGGTGTGGACCCCGTGAAAAAAATTGAAGGTAATTTAGATCAATTTAAATACAAGAACATTTTGGAAGAAACAATGCTTCCTAACGCTGGGGAGAGTTACTAGTGACCTGGATATTTCAACATGATGATGACCCCAAACACACTGCCCATTCTGTTAAAAAATTTCTTAGGCAGCAATCAGCTTCGTTCGATGCTAGACTGGCCTGCAAATAGCCCTGATCTTAATCCCATTGAAAATGTGTGGCGTGAAGTGAAGAGGAGCATATCCGCTAAAAGAATAAGTAATCTAAACGAGCTTTACGATGCGTATAGCTACACTACAGTGATACAATAATTGTTATTTAATTTAACAATATTAGTTTCAGTTGGTGTTCTTAATTATTTGTCCAGTGATTAAACGTATTTGGTAGGATAACTATTGTTTGCAATTACCGCTCTATTTTATGGTTATTAGAGTTTGGCAAGTTTCAATAGAAATGGCGTTCCATGATTCCACAAACGCATCGTAACGCTCGTTTCTCTCAACTGGCAAGAATCCACTTTCGGACGTTTTTTAAAAAAGTTCGCATCTGGCAACAAGCCCGAATCGGGCTTTCTGCTTAGACGCGCATTTCGCGGGAATTTCTACAGACGCAGCTGTTCTTATCCCTTTCGCACGATGATCACGCGTGATTAAACGTATTACAACATATATAATTTAAAATGTCATACGGTTTAGCAAGTCGGGTAAGTGTTAGTGGCGTGAGTAGTTCATGTATAATAAAAAAATAGATTATTAAAATATTTACATATGAATAGATTTCACACATTGTTTAAGGTACGAGCCGTTCTTAATTCTATGACCACCACTGTATAGTATATTTGTAATTGACATGCGCAGTCGTCTCTGCCGACCAATTTCAATGAATTAACTCACAAATCAGGACCCACCCTAACAGTCAAATTTTGAATCCATTGTGTTTAATTTTATTAACCATTTAGCTCAGTTATTTTGGTTTATGGTTTGTAGAAACAGTAAGTGTAGTATTAGACACCAGTATTAAATTGCTGTCCTTGTAAGTCCTTGGACATTATAGTAGTATATATTTGTTTTGATTTGTTTCACTGAGTTTTCATGACTTTTTCTGCTCTATTTATTTGTGTCTTTTTTTTTATCCTTTCTTATATACACATTGTATTATTCATTTATGTATTCATTACATACATTGCTGCATTATTAAGCATTTAATACTAGTTTCTAATTAGCAGATCACGACTGTACAATTTGTTTACACAATTTTCCAAAAGAACTAGAGCTAAATGCCTTTTAATCCCTTGCGGTTACGGATGTCAAAAGACAGAAATTTCTTAAATTGGAAACTCAAAAATGTTTTTTTTTAAATTATACCATGAAACATGCACAAATAAAACGATGTAAAGTTATTTTTCGACTATGAATGTAGAAATAATTTAGTAAAACGTTTTTAAATAAACACTAAGCGCACTCACCGCATAAGTAATTTGTGGTTGCTGCAATCTGCACTAAAATTTTATTTTAACATTGCAGTTATTGTTGTTTGCAAAGACTATAAAAAAGAGCAGTTCTCTTCTTAATTATATTATCTAAATTTATACTTATCTCTACACTTGACCGTCTGTTTTATAGCCAAACCAAATTAATATTTTTTTTGTTATTGAAGTGAGTGCAAAATTCTCAATATATTTCGTAAATATATTTTTTTGGTTTTCAGTTTATCATTAAATACTTTAAAGTAAAAACAGATTTACGAATTGCGAAATAACTTAAGCAAATTAATACAACAAAAAGTAGATCGAACTCATATTACAAAAGGAGAATATGATTTCGATCTGCTTTAGGCATTGAACCAACTGTGACACTCACAGCCAGCGACAGTAAAATTAGCGGATGATGCAGTATTAGCTTGGTTGATGCGTGATGGCGATGCATTTGGTGTGGAACTCGCGGGAGCTTGGAGAATCACTTGTGGGAGTTCGTATTGAGCGACGTTACTACCGTCTGGTTTAATCTGCTGCCCAGAACCTTCCTCTGCATCTCCAGACTTCTTCTCGTTCGATAGAAGGCTACATGCTGTTTGGTCTTTCGGTATTGAAGGTTTATTTTCGGTTTGTTTCTCTGCTACAACAAAAGCTGAATTCTCCTCTTTGGTAATACTCATGTAATAGCATGTGTCACTACTTTTCATGATATGTCGAGGGCCAGGATTTAATAAAATAGTTTCTTCGTAAAATTCAGGTAATTCTGCTGGCCGCACACCTACTAATGCTACGCCATACCTTTGTAACAGAATAAATAAATGTTAACATTTAAAGCGAAGTAACATACAAAATCACTTTAAAATAAAACTTCTACTAACTTTCTATGTGAGTGAAAACTAGCGTAGGTAAAACTTTTGCCTTCGTATTCTCCGAAGAAGCGACTATCGCCTAAAACAATGTGGTAGATTTCATTTCCAGAACATTTGCCGTAAAGGCGATGCCATTCTTCCGGAGACTGTTGGCCTTCCCTAAAAAAGATAAGGTTTTAAATTGAAAACGAAATGTATGGTTTAGGAGAATCTCCAATATATTTAAACTTACTGTCCTCTGCTCGTGTGTAATAAAAGAGTGACAAGAGTCGACGCTCCCGGGCACGTACAGTTATTAGCTAATAAGGCATATTTGAATTCATCTTCACACACGACGAATTCGGCGAACTTAACGTGTAATTTATTCTCTGGTCTAAATATTTGCACATACTGCGGTACATCTGGAGCAAAATCTTTCACAGCCCAAGACCTGTAAAAGTACATTTCAATTATTTGGCTGTGAAATGAGTCGGCTTAAAGATCACATTGACATTGGATGTTTAAATGTTACCTACCTCAAAATTGTGTGTTCATCTGCCGCAGTTTTGTCGGCATAATTTCTAGCTGCTAATATAAAACAAGCCTCGGCTTCGTTCATGCGGGCTCTTATAAGATCAGTGTCTTTTAAACAAGAACCTTGAATATAAATAACCCGTTGGGCCCAAATCGGGACCTGGAAATTATAAATAGTTGTAGATATTATTATGCTCTTTATTTAACATAGTTCTTAGGAAATTTTCTACAATCTATATTAATAAAAATCAATTGCTGAAATAGTTGTACGCGCATCAATTCAGAACGGCTCCATCAATTTGGCTAATTATTTTTTTGATTTGTTTGTAATTGTCAGGACATGGTTGCGTGATGAAAGACATTTTTTGGAAAAGGGTTCACGTGGACGATGTCGCGGGTTAGGCCGCTAGTACTTTATAAAAAAACATATTTACAATATAAAATATAAAAAATAAAATAAACTGAATATGATTACATTTACATATTTTATAATCACTACGACTAATATCTCCGAAGGGTTAGACAGAGACTAGGCAATGAGGACAGCAAAAACAGTACTCTACCATAGTCCACTTTTCACCAAATAGCAACTGCACATGTGCTCATTGTGACAGGCGGTGAGCCAATCGCCGCTCTATGCTGTTGGATGTATGTGCAGTTTTTAGTCCGTTAGTCGCCTTTTACGACACCTATTTATTATAAATATTACTCTCTTTGTTCAACTAAATTCTTAATTTATATAAATATATATACTAATAGAGCCTCTCTAGCTATTGATCGAGGCTTACTTGTCATCAGCCTATAAACGTCCTGCTGCTGGACACAGGCCTGCCCACATAGACAGCCTCACATGGGGAGGATAACTTATAGTAAGGCAACTCTAATTCTACAAGGCCATGTCCAAGAGCAAGTTGCTGGTAAATTATTCTGGCTACTTGGTTGTGTCTGTGCAAATACAAGTTAGCAAGATAAGAATAACCGTAAGTACGAGTAGTGATCCCCTGGAAGGTGGGATGCCCGACAGATGTCGTCCGTACCGTCCCTCTTAATATAATATTTCTGGTAGTTAGTCATCTTGATAACTTTATCTTCTATTGCACAGACAAAATCAGATAATCTGGCAACACCTGCCACTGTTTACACTGTGCTCCTATAATATTTTTCTAAAATTATTGATAAACATAACAAAAGATTATTGAAGTGTTTTTATTGTGTTGGACAAGTGAACATTGAGCTGCACCAACGATAACCTGGGCAAAATCCGTCGAATAATACAGGAAATCTCAACAGATAAGTCTGATTTTTCTTCCCACTTTACCTAACAAACTGGGAGCTGTCATATTTTGGGTTGGAAATACCCGCATAGCGCCAACCGTAGAATAATAACTAAAGCATAGAAGGATTTCAAATGGGACTCATATAGTAGTCCTATTTTTTCCAATGGGCCATTAAACGTTGAAAGTAAAGAGACAAAATAAGTTGCTAAAACGTCAAAAGTAAAGTGAAAAAAAAAAGGTAACCGTGGTAGCCATTTATGATACCGAATTCAAAAGCGATCTACACATGTGATTTGATATCAAATATTCTATGTAATATTTGACATTGGCAAGGGGCAACGCGCCCGTATAATTTAGTTAGGTTATATTTTTGTGTGTGCATGTCACAATTTGTCACATAATATCGCATTGTTGTAAAATTTAATAATCTAACCAAAAAAATAATTCAGTGGTTGTGCTAGTAAATCCAAGCCCAGCGTACAAAGAATGCCCTGCAATATTGTGAGATCTAAATCACATTCTTCCCGAATGACAAATAAAGCTGAAACCATCAGCTTCCATCGGTGAATAGACAACAAACCAATAATTTGCTAAAACTCTGTAAAGAAGTGCAATAATGTCTAATAATTAAACTTTATTATGCTGTAGTCATATTTTAAACAAGGCTGCAGGCCATTCGATTCAGTAATTTATAAGTATTCTTGATTTTTACCATTTTGGTTCATCATGTTCAATAGTGTTGTGCTGTATATTAATTGTGCTGCATTGTCGATAACATAGGTCATACATAGATGATAGTAGGTAATTTACTGTTTTGCACAAATTGGCTTTTTTCTTTAATATACTAGCACGGTGCTGAAATGGCCAGGCACTCGGTCACCGTGCGCAAGGTTTGGGGTCTAAAGATGTTATCTTGTTTTGTAGTAACGGGTGTTTTTCTGCAGTTTCCCCACAGATGATAACATGCGGCATAAGTGGATAGCTACTATTTCTCGTACCAACTGGCAATACAAAAAACATCACCGTGTTTGCACGCCAGCAAGCACATGTACAATAAACACTGCGGGCGCTGCGGGCTCCGGTGGTCCCACGTGAGCTTATCGTCGCGGATAATTTTCGCTCACCACTGCAGCTTCGGCTTGCTGGCCGGCTTCTCCCGCCACCTGCTCCTCACTTCACGGGCCGCCTCGCACCTCCGCGCCTACGTGGGCTTAAATTACACGCTGGTAGTGATAAGACAGACAAGACTACGTGGAGACGGTTTATATCAAATTATTTTTTTTATGACATTTTAATCGTTACTCTGCTATTCGTCACGAAGGCGAATCCAAAAGTCAAAGATGATTATAATCGGTACAGCCGTTCTTGAGTTATAAGTAGTACTAACACGACTTTGTTTAATATTATATAGATATTGCTTTAGGTATGGAACAAGTTATTATTATATCAAATGAAGCTTATACGTAATGTTGTTATAGGAAGTGTATTAAGACCAAGTAAAAAATATATCCAATGAACGTTAATTATGCTTTTTAAATAGTTAAATTGTAAGTATATGAGATGAAATGCACACGTAGTAATACACACATCAAAAGTGTCTAGGGATCAAGCATTTTTATGCGGATTTCTTGAGATTGAGATGTGGCTTTGTAATAAATTTATGATTTTATAAATTTTTAAGGATCCTTTTTGGTGCATTTCATAATTTGAAACAGGAACTTTCAATCAATTTCTAGTAAAAGATGAAAATCAGCTGTCAATATTTTCCCTATAAAAACATACAACGCATTGAAGACATTATTAGTGCTACTGTTTCCCTATTACTGATTAAAACCAACGTTATTATGGAGCGGCGACGTCATTTAAGCAGGGAAGAAATGCTCAGAGCCGTGGGAATGATAGAAGCTGGTTCCCGGCAACGTACTGTGGCTTTAGCTCTGAATACAAGTCAGAGTGTTATCAGTCGACTTTGGACACGTTACCGAAGCACTGGTACCGTGGCTGAGCGCCATGGAGGACGGTATCGCTGCACCACACGGAGACAAGACCGATACATTCAAATCACAACTCGAAGAGCTCCAACAATAACCGCCATGATGTTAGCCGTGAGGCTTCATCACTCTTCAGGGAACTTAATTAGCGACCAAACAGTCAGAAACCGCTTGCATGAAGTGAACCTTCATTCCCGAAGACCGCTAAGGGTACCACCTACTATAGCAATGCACAATCGTAGGATTCGATATCAATGGGCTCTTGAACACAGAAATTGGGCAGAAGAACAATGGCGTTTCGTGTGCTTTTCTGATGAGTCTCGTTTTGGTATGAGACCGGATACAAGACGTATACGACACTGGAGAACCCCTGGACGCCAACAGCGATTAAAATCCTGCCAGGAAGTCCATCCTTATAGTGGTGGAACCATCATGGTATGGGCGGGTATTTGGATCGGCGGAAGAACTGAGTTGATTTGGATCAGAGGCAACCTCAACGCTCAAATTTATGCTGAGACGATTGTATCAGACGTCATCGTTCCTCTACAAGTGCAAATCGGTCTCTTATTTCAGTTAATGCATGATAATGCACGACCGCACACCGCAAGAGTTGTAAGACAGACTCGCGCCGCAGCTAACATCAATGTCATGCCCTGGCCTGCTCAGTCGCCAGACTTGAACCCGATTGAGCATGCATGGGATATGCTACAGAGAAGAGCTCTGCCGAATATGGAGGGTATCCAGTCGCAAGAAGACCTTTTTTTGTTGTTGCAACGAACATGGGCGGCCATTCCACAGCGTGATTTGGATGAACTCATTTTGAGTATGCCAAACCGATGTTCTTGTGTTGTTAGTGTTCGCGGTAGAAACACGGATTATTAATTGTTTAAGTTACCTAATAAAATTTTAAAGAAAACTGTTATTTCAGTCTTTTTTTCGAACTTTAATGTTAGTGGTTCAAATGTCAAAAATCCCTTTATTAGGAAAATGGCAAATTTCTTTATTAATGCAAAGGTGACTTGGTTTATCGTTACTGTAGACAAACGAAAACACTTTATTTGATGAATCCTTAAAGAAAATTTTAATTAATATCAATCAGGAGAAAAGTTATTGCTAAAATATATGTTGATCCCTAGACACTTTTGATGTGTGTATTTAACGTGTTTTATTCGTGTGAAATGAATAATACTGCTGTGTTTTATTTTTACTGTCCCATTTTTAGTAGCTCTCTGTAAGAGAATTTAGTCTTTTAATGTTAAACTAAGATAGTCAGAAAATAACAAGGGGCTTATTGTCTAACCTCAACATCCATCGCAATCGCCCTCAAACAGAAGTACATTGCTTCGCTAGTTTGCCTTTTTAAAACTATTTTTAAATAAGTATTTTATGCGAAGCAATGCAATTCCACTTGAAAACGACCGCGACAGATACCGAAGTTAGACAATCAGCCCACAGGTTCTTGTTAAGTAACAGCTTTTAAATGAAAGTTTTCATGTACCCATGCCCTTGGCCTTCGGAGTTTTTAAACCAAATTAGGGTAAGTATTTATCGGTATCTTTAATTTTTTATCAAATCTTTCGTAAATAGCAACTACTATAGGTAATTTGGAAAAGAAAAGTGTTGAATTTTTATATGGACAAGCAGCATCTTTCGATATCGATAAAATGTCAAAAGGCAGCACAATGAAATTGTTTGACAACAAACGGAGTGCACACTCAAATGTCATAGCACTCCTTCAATGCTCTAGTTAGTTATTATTCTGAGGCGCCAACATTGTTTAAATTCAATTGACAGCAGCAAATTTTAGATTGGCACTACCGCAGTGTTGCCATTTGGATAATTTTACCTAAGTTAGTGGAGATTCCGTAAGGCTGGCTGACACTGTACCAGATCTAACGACGTGCTTTTGTGGCGCCATCTAGCGACGAGTAAACGGATCTCTATACAAAATGGTGCTGCGGGAAATTTATGCCACCGACGGGGGGCACCGCCTGTTCGTCATGCCCCATTAAATATCATAAATTTTGTTTGAGTCTGCCGGACAAGGCTCTAATTAGCAGGGACTGGTCCTGTCCTAGCTGTAAGAAGATCGTTCGCAAAGGAGATAGCACGCCGGTAAAGGGCTTAGTAGAGGGGACGCTTCCGGCTCCAGACGGCCCTGCGTCGCAGACTCTGCTCCCGCGGGAGTCACTTCCCGTCACAAGTCACGTACGTAGACTTGGAGGAGCGCCGGGATAAGGAATTCTCAAATTATATTGCAGAAATGAGGGAGTTCCGCAGGGCGATGGCACAGCTGCGTGAATCCCAGGCTCGATGCTCTGGAGAAGCGCGACTCGAACACCGAAACCTGCGGGGCCGTCGTATTCGCCGAACGGATAGGCCAGCCCCCAGCTTAGGAATCGGGTAGGCCGCGGCGTGTCGTGGTGAGGCTTGCGCGGCGTAGCCTGCGTGAGGAACTGCTGCGCGCCGCGCGCGTGGGCCGCACTGTCACCGGCATCCAGGGCGGGTGCGTCTATATCAACGAAATAACACGCCACACTGTGGAATACGGTAGAACAATCGCATATCAAAATTGATTTTTACAACTAATTGAAATAGGGTACTGAATGAATATAATTTAATAGTTTGAAAGTCGAAGTTAAACTTCGATAATATTCTGTAGCGTAAATCATTATGTATTTGTTGGAAGTAAATGTTTTCATGTAGTAAAGTTCAACGTTTTTGCAATTGGGAAATATTAATTTCTTCATTTACGTATTTCAAAGTGAAATAGTTTTGAAAGTTCAACTGAAAGATATAAGGTATTATATATTTTTGAAAAGCTCATCTATCGGAGATTAAAAACTAATAGAATTTATTGTTTTTAATGCGACTATATATATATAGAAAATTGTTTAAAGAAAAAAAGCAGGAAATAAAAGTATTCCTCAATTTCGTCAAAGCTTTTAACATTTACCAACGTTTACCAATGCTTTGAATTTAATGTTAGTTTATAGTTTAGTTACACATCAAAAACATATAAAAGATATGAAAAAAAAGCGAATACTAGTCTGGGAACGAAAATTGCTATCAATTGCGGTTTCGTAGTTGACTTTTTACTATCAGTAGTTTGTGGTATGTTTTATCAATTAATTATTTTATTTTGTTAAGTTTTTATCATTTTAATGTCATTTTCCGTGAGAAAATAGATATCTGAAATAATTCCCACATTCTGAAACAATAAAAAAAGCGCTGTTAAAATTGTGTCTGAATTACCGTGTCAGTGGTCTTTATGTAGAGTACGGCTATTTTATTCTTCAAAATGTCTACTTTTCACTGTACTAAACGTGAGTTAATAGTGTCATTTAAAGAAGGCGGAAAAACGACTGCGGCACTTTCAACATATTTGGAGGAAAATCAAGTTTCAGAAGACGATAATATGTTTTATTTTTGGCAATATTCAAAGGAGTATCATTCCTTCGTTTAATATACGCTGGAGTGAAGCAGGACGCAACAAGTATAACTTTTTAAGAAAGATCGCCAATTGGTTAGATTCTGAATATTCCTTGATTATACTGACATCTGAAAAACTCTACTCCGTCTACTTCTTCTGGTAAACGAGAAAGACCGTGTGTGAAACGAGGAAGAAGCATTTAGTGTGTTCATCGATTTGAAACTAACAATAGCACAATATCTGTATCACCGGAACGTAACAGATAAAAGAAACTGGTTAATATTTCCACCTTACTACAAAATACAAGAAATGAAACAGAAGTGCTATCCACCATCTTCGACAATCGAAATCACAAATACTTTTGCAAAAATATTGAGAGTTCAAGATCTATTAGATCACACTGCAGCTAGAATTTTATTCATAGACACAGTTTACAAGAATGGACAAAAAATAATAATAAATATAGCAAATGGGGTTGTGATGGGTCGTCTGGACAAAGCCAGTACAAACAAAAACTTCCAGAGGAGTCTGAACTTATTTCCGATGCAAATTTATTTGATACTTCTTTGACGAGGAATCAGGCGCCATCGTATGGCAAATTCCAGTGCCTTCATCTGTTCGTTTCTGTTGGCCTATATATATTGACTTTTGCAAAGCAACACCGGAGAAAACAAAATCTGTTGTAGATGAAATAAAAACCAAATACAAACTTTGCTTCCATCCATAATTAATAAAGAAGGCGTAGGAGTTCAAGTCACGCATGAACTTTTTCTGACGATGATAGACGGAAAAGTGGCACAAGTATAATACGCCTTCTAGTTCCACACTCACCAGGTGTAAATGTAAATCTTGCTGATCAGAAGATATTGCTATAATTTTGATTTTTTTCTATATGTGTTTTATAATTATAGTTATCATAATTGAGTAATTTGGTTTATGAAATAAGAAACTTTTTTTTTTACCTATATGCAATGATAGAAAGTGAATGCCTTGAATGTTTAAATACTGGTTTGTGCTTGCCTTCGTCTCTACTAGTTATGTGCATTTTCTATATAATTCTGCTCGCTTTTGCTACTGATCATCCAAGTAACGTGACATGTTAAATTTGGTAATACCTATTTTAGTTTTATAATTTCTGTTATTACATTTTTTTTAAATAAACGTCACTGAACTATGATAAAAAGGTACCTGTGTAATTCTAGGTACATTTTGGTCTCTATCTCATTTGTGATACAATTTGTAAAATATAAGCATTTGTCGCTGGGCTTTTTGAATCCTGGTTCGCTTTGCACGAGACACGACGAGTTTCTTGTGGCGTTGGCACGGCATAAGGTTGATATTTTGGGTAGTAACGAGACGTGGTTGAAGGAACGCCAAAAGAAATGTGCTCCTGCTCCACCGGGCTACCGACTAAGGCACATCCTCCGAGCTCCTGGCGTGCGCTCACGCGGAGGTGGCGTCGGTTTTTATTTGCAGCGTGGGATCTATGCGCGGCAAATCCACCCACCCCAAGTATCCAGTATTGAGCAGATGTAGCTGTCCGTTACGGTAAATGGTCTAAAACTTGCAATAGGTACTGAATACCGACCACCTTGGTACAACGTTGACTCTTTTTTTGATGCTTTGTCAGAAAGTGTGAGCTCATTTTCGTTTTATGACCACATAATAATAATGGGTGATTTTAATATTAATGTATTGGCTATGGATGACACCAACATTACACTAAAAAATATTTGCTTTTTAGAATGCTTGAATCTTAAGCAATTTGTTTCCCACACAACCCATTTTACTGAGCATTCTGAAATTCTTTTAGATTTGGTTTGCAGTAACACTGCAAAAAAAATATTTCTCGGCGTTTACAAAATATCTTAGAAACATTTTTCAACAAAACCTTTAACTGTGGTTAGTGTCGTTTTAGAAAAACATTATATTTTCAACTACAGGTATTATGAAGACAAGAACGAAATGTCTGTTTCTGTCTCCATGTTATCTACAGACATTTATCACCATCCTATAAGTGTTTCACTGTACCACTGGTCACAGGCTTTTCCACATAGTACAATAGCACATAGGAAGAGCATCTCTACAGACAAATGTTTTAAAACCTACATAAGTTTAACTTTTAATCTTTTTTCTTTAAATTAAATACATTTAGCTAGTGGGATCGAGTATTCGTATTGTTCTAATGTGTGTGTCTAATTTAACAATATTACCTGTAATATCATTCTCATGGTGGTGTCTAGTTCCATTGGTGAGAGAAGAACGACATAATAGTCTTGTAGAAGCGGGTGCGCGTAGAATTCATTCAGAAAATCCATGATCGTGTCCGCGTGTAGTGTTGTCGAGCACACGACCACGTGTTTCTCGGACTGAGCTCTATGGGATGAATATGATCCTCCCAATTTTTGTCTCTCCATCCATGTAAACGCCAGTTGCTCAAACTGAAATAAAAACACAGGGCATTAAATTTCCATGTCTCAATGCTCGTAAACACGAATACACTGTCGACCTAAACAGCTTGCTGACGTCCACCATGATGTAAGGAAATCCATGTCGTAGTTGAAAAACATAGTCCAATATGAAGGAGGACACCTAAAAGAAGCAAATCAAATCAAATAAAAAAATTCTTTATTAAAAAAAGATTTAAATCGTCAAAAATTTCACTTTAAATTTACTTCTTTATATGGATGGATGGGCACCTACCCACCCACCTCATCCATTCAGGACGTATCTTTTAGCTGTGGAGAAGAACGGGTGCAAGAAACTCCACAGCTTTATAATAATATAGAAGTAACGACGTTGCACCAAATTATACAATCATAAAACAAGTATATATTAAAAGAAAAGATAAAAACAAAAGTGAATCTTAAAGTTTTACTCAGTCACTATGAACGCATTAGAATAATATGTGTGCGAAATTAGAGGAATAATAATTCCATGCATTTTTGTCATTGATGTAATCGCTTACAGTGTAATAGCCCTTATCTAAAAGTCTGTCCTTTACATGTGTCTTAAATTTGTCAAAGGGCAAAATTATAACATCGTTCGGGATTTTATTGTAATATGCAGCATATAAGCAGGAGTTGATCTCGCACCCTACGGGTAGCCGTAACTATTGGCGGCTCGCTAAGGCCGTGCAGGCAAACTTCTGCTCTCCCTCGTTGCCTCTGTTGAAACATCCAGATGGCTCGTTAGCCTACCCGCCGCTCGAGAAGGCGATTATGCTGCTCAGATGCGCGGCTGAGTTGTCTCCTGTGTTGACACGATTGTTTAGGATGTCTTACGATACCGGTATTGTGCCGGTGTCTTGGAAGGAAGCGAACATACAACCCATCGCCAAAAAAGGGGATCGCTCGGATCCAGCCAACTACCGACCCATAGCTGTAAATTCTGTGCTGTGCAAGGTGTTTGAGCGGATAATTGACTCCCAGCTCATTCACTACCTAGAGGATCACTCGCTACTCCATGATCGCCAGTATGGGTTCAGACCCAAACGATCAACGGGTGATCTTCTAGCGTACGTTACTCACGCATGGGGAGAAGCGATGGACAAGCATGGCGAATTTCTGGCAGTTAGCCTTGATGTCGTCAAAGCTTTCGATAGAGTATGGCATCGCTCCCTTCTTTCCAAGTTGCCGGCCTTCGGTGTGCTGCTCCGTTTGTGCGCCTGGGTTGCAGACTTTTTAGAAGAGCGGAGGATTCGTGTCCTTTGTGAGGGTAGTTTCTCCGAGTTCTATAAAGTCAATGCCGGAGTGCCGCAGGGTTCTGTCGTCTCACCTATTCTATTTCTTCTGCATATCAATGACATGTTGTTCTTGGGCAATATTCATTGTTATGCGGATGACAGTACGGTGCATGAGCAGTACATAGGACATCTGCGGCAAAGCAAGCTGATATCGTGGTGAAAAGGCAAGAACAGGTTGCCAAACTGAACCTGACTTTCGATCGTGTCTCTAAGTGGGGATCTGAAAACCTGGTCGAGTTTAATGCCAGAAAAACCTGGTTTGCACATTCTCGTCCAAGATAACTCCCTTCCTTACTCCTCCTTACTCTTCCTTTACCCATTTCAGTGGACCTCAGCATTCTTGGCATGGACATCCGCCAGGAACTGAATCCAAAATGCTACATCGAAAGTGTTATTTCAACTGCCTCCCATAAGTTGGGTATTCTCAATAAGGTAAGGCGGTTTTTCACTCCCGAGCAGCAGTGTTTGCTGTGCAAGACTCAGGTGCGATCGAGTATGGAGTATTGTTCCAATCTATGGGACGGCTCCGCTAAATACCTCCTCGATGCACTTTATAGACTGCAAAGGCGAGCGGTACGCATTATTAGAGATGCTGAGGTTACAGCCTAACTTGAGGACCTCCAGCTGCGTAGAGACATTGCTTCTCTCAGTGTCTTCTACCGAAATTACTACGGAGAGTGTTCTGAAGAACTTTTTGATCTATTCCCGCCCTCTCCTTTCCTGTCCCGGACTACACGTGCTGGTCTTAGAAACCACCGTCACACTGTGCAGAATATCAGCACTCGTACCAAAAAATTTGGCAAGTCGTTCCTCTGTAAGACCATTCGGCTTTGGAATTCTCTGCCGGCGCATGTTTCCCAGTTCCTATAATCCCGGGTCTTTTAAACGGGTCGTGAAACGGCATTTATGCAGGCCGTCATGAATGGGTGTGCTTGTTACCGTGCTTGTTCCACGGTGGGGAGCGCTCTCATTATTTTGGACTGCATCGGCTGCTTACCATCAGGCAGGATGTAGTCATTATGACGTGTCACATTAAAAAAATATGATACTTTGCCCCATGAATGATCCATAAACTTTCTGAAGTCTAAATTTAGAAATTACAAGTTTATATATAATTCTAGTATTTAGTTTGTGTATATCGCAATTTTTTTTTAATTAGAAATGGTTTAACTCACGAAAACAATACAGTTATAAATAAATTGTGATGCAACTGTAAGAATATTTATTTCTTTAAACAGCTCCTTAAGGGAGTCGCGTGATTCTAGGTTATATATAGACCTTACTGCTCTTTTCTGTAAAATGAAAATGGTTTCTATATCATAATAGCATAATTACTAACATAGTTTTAAGTTTTAATTGTTACTAACAAATTTATGGATCATCGTTGTCTGAAATAAATGAATTTTATTTTATTTTTTTTGATATCTGCTGCTTTATCCCAAAATAGAATACCATAGGACATAACACTGTAAAAGTGACTAAAATAGACTAATCGAGCAGTTTCCATGTCTGTAAAATGCCTAATTTTACTAACAGCGTAAGCAGCTGAACTAAGTCTCCCCGCAAGGGTGCTAATATGAGGGTTCCATTGTATTTTTGGTATGGTTTGGTTTACCATTATATCTAAGGTAATACCTAAGAAAACTGTTCATTCATCAATATTCTTTACGTTATGTAAAATTTATACATTTGGTTTTCTTCGTGTTTAATTGAAGATTATTAGTAGTAAACCAATTTAACACACCTGTTAAGGCATTATTGATGTCATCAATTTTTTTTTATTTTGATCAGTCTTAAATATCAAAGATGTATCGTCAGCAAACAAAAAAATATTGCAAAAGTTTTCCGCACAAAATGGTAAATCATTAATATAAATTAAGAATAAAAATGGACCTAGTATTGACCCTTGTGGAACCCCCCTTAGCACAGAAGATCCAGATGATACGGATCCATTCACGCTAACTTTTTGGATTCTGCAGCAGAGATATGATTGAATCAATTTCAAGGTATCAGAGTGCACTCCATAGTGTTTTAGCTTTGTTGGGCTAAAAGGGTGTTGTATTCAACGCAAACAAAAGCCTTGGAAAGATCATAAAATACTCCAAAAGCATTCTGCGATCCCTCCCAAGCCTCAAATATGTGTTTCAGCAGAGCTACACCTGCACCAGTAGTAGACTTTTCCGTGGTAAAACCATACTGTTCACTGTGAAAAAGGTGGTTTATAGCGAAGTGGGAGCTGAGTTGATCTAAAAATAAGTTTTTCAAAAACTTTACTAAGAGTAGGTAAAATCGAAATAGATCTAAAATTGCTCGGGTCATCTATACAACCCGATTTGAAAAGTGGCAGAACTTTGCTTTGCTTCATGAGATCTGGGAAAACTCTTTCGTCAACACAGCTATTGAATATAACTACAAGAAAAGGCGCAATGGACTCGATAATATTATTAATATTTTTTGTTGAAATATCATACAAATTACAAGTGTTTTTCATTTTTAAATATTTAAAGGATTTAAGTATGTTTTTACAGATTACGTGTTTAAATTTGAACACTTCACTACAAATGGGTACATACTTTTTTAACAGAAATCCTGCATTGCTTGATGAAGAGTGGAGTAACATAGTTGTAGTAATTGGTTATTTGTAAATTCTTAAGAAAATTTTTGTATCACGTGGCTTTACTTTACCAGTTTCGCGGTTAATACAGTTCCATGTTGCCTTTATTTTGTTCGCCGCCTTTTTAATTTTTTCACTAATAAATAATGACTTGGCACATGCACAAGCCGTTCTAAAAGTTTTCGAATACTTTTTGATATACTCTAGAAAACTTGGACTATTATTATATTTTTTCTGCTCATATAAGTCATACAACTTAACCCTACTTTTATACAAACGAGCTGTGTAGCTCAATCCCTAAATTTCAAGAAATATTAGTTTTAAACTTTTTGATAGAGAAAGTTTTATTAAATTCACCGTTAATAAGATCAAAAAAATGCTCGTAAAGAGCATCTGTATTTTTCTGTATAAATATTAAATATGCAAATTTTGCAGTTACATTATGCTTGAAAATTTTAACCCGTTTATCTGTCACTGGCCTACAAGATATTTCTTCTGAGTTAGGGTGTCCATTTTCAGTAAAAGTTTTTTTTGCCCACAGTGATCTAAAAATAAATTAGTTAGTATGGACTTAGACTCAGGAGCACAGTTACAAAAAAAATTGTCTAAGCACCTGCTTACTATGCCACTGCAACCTTGCAGTGGTTGCTGTAATTCTAGTCGGTTCTCTAAATTGGTAGTCCAAATCAAATGATTTAAATAAAGAGATTAATCTTACACTAGTTGTATGACTGCCTTATAAATTTACATTGAAATCCTCACAAATTACTTTCTTCTTTATAGATTTACAAATCTTCTTAATTACGTCTTCTATGGTAGCCTCAAAAACACTAAAACTACCAGAAGGAGGTCGATATACACAAACAATAATAAATTTATGTAACTCGACACATGACAGCTCAATAACACGTTCAATAGAAAGAGAAACTACATCCTTTCGTTCCGTAATCTTATGTTTACAGTAATTAACAAAAAGGATCCGCCGTGAATTGCATTTTTTCTAGTAAAAGCACTGGAAAGCTAAAAGTTTTTAATATTAAAAATTAACTGATAATCTTTAAGCCAGTGCTCAGTTATACATAAAATGTTTATTCATGTAATAAAAAAAAGCTCAATTTCTAATTCTTTGTCGGCCAGGCCCTGCATGTTTTGATGAACAATTTTAATTTGAATAGGGCTGGCTTTTGTCCTACCTATTAGTTTAAACTAGAGGTTGTGCAAGGCTTATTAACTATACGTTAGTAGACATACTAACAGTGCGATAATTTTGTGTCGACATTGTTATACTACTTATAACTGTGTCTTTTAAATTATGTGCTAGCAATGATACTATCTGTAACCTGTCATGTCCTGAATGTCATAGTTGACCGTGTTGAAAGCGTTGGAGAAATCTACAAGAACCTTCCCTGTTAACTGAGAATTCTCCATACCGCACAGTTGTCGATTTGACAAAAATAGATTCGATTTGCTAATTATTTCTGTTTCTAGAGGTATGTACATAATACCTATACTGGGTTAATTTGACCCCCGCCAAAAGTCAATATGAGTTAAAATAGTAACAATAAAATATTTGATGTAGAAATTATAAAAGTTTTCTTTTTTACCCGACGGCGCCAGAAGGAGGATTATGTTTTTCGAGAGTATGTATGTAAGTTTGTATAATTGTTTGGCACGCTCTGCAGCCTGAACGGCTCGATGGATTTAAGGTTAAGAGGTGTCATTAGATTCGTATTTACTGTGAGAGTGACACTGGGTATATAAAAAAATACAAAATGGCGGATTTTATTCGCCAAATTCAAATGTTTGGCATGCTCTGCAGCCTGAACGGCTCGATGGATTTTAGTTTCATTGTATTTGTGTGTCATGTGTATATAGATTACTATACAAACTCATTCAATAATAAAACTAAAAACAAATAATATAAAAAACGGTAATTTAAAAAACTAAAAAACCCGACTGCGTTTCTGTGTAATTTGGAAATGAAAAAACTCTAAAACAAGAAAGTCGTCATACCCGATTGCACTTAACATAAGAATCGCCAAAGTTGCAAAGAAAAATTGTAGCAGTCGTGGCCCGTTCTAGAAAGTCAGCCGTCCAGTCAGTAGTTTGGAACAATCTGCAATGCCTATAGGTATGTGCTCTCAATTCACTAAGTCTCCATTTCTAGAATGGGTCCCGACTGCTAAAATTTTTATTTGCAACTTTAGCGATTCTAATGTTAAGTGCAATCGGGTATGACGATTTTCTTGTTTAGGGTTTTTTCATTTCAAAATTACACAGAAACGTAGTCGGGTTTTGTCGTTTTTTAAATTACTGGTTTTAAATGAAATTTTGCGCCTTTTTTTTGTCAAATAACGAGTATTAAAAAATTAATTCTTTTTTTTACATACAATTTTAAGACTGGCATTTGCTATTATGAAGGTTTTATTAATGTGTTTATGAATGAGATAAAAGTACCTACATTATGTACAGCACGTCGTCGCGCACATTCACACAACTGCGGTCTCCACTGAAGATCAGCGTTGTAGTGACTTGCTCACTGCAACAAATGCTGAGTGGAGTCCCTTTAGGACACATTTTTATCGAACTTTAGGACACATTTTTGTTGAACTTTTTGTCTAATATAATTATGACAAATGTAATTATGTTACTGTGTGTTCTAATAAATAAATTTTATTTCATTACAAATCCTACATTTCTAGGTGCGTGCGCTCACCCTCACGGTCAACGCAACGGAGCACCGTCATTGGTGTAAGGGGTGAATAATAATGGTCACGCGCATGCGCTTTGATAACGAGGCGGACGCGCGCTAGGTGACAATTATATTTATTTTCTTAAGAAAGAGTTGAAACAAAATATTAAAAAAATTTATTATATCTGCCGTGGGTAGGAATCGAACGCAATGAAAACCACCGGCACGTAGTAACTCGTATATTGCACTGGGCGCAGCCGGCCGCCTTGACAAAGTAAACAATCGAAAAATAATCACGCTACCCTCATATTCATAACATCCTTCCACCATTATTTAAAAAATATATATAATTACGATATTTCGATTACGTTTGAAACGCGTGGCCACCACCTCAAGTGGTGCGGACGTTGCTCCCTGGACGGTCGCCGCAGTGGGCGCCGCTGTCGTTGTGACGTCATCTGGCCGAGCGGACAATTTACCGCAGTCAAACCAATTATCGTTACTCTCGCTCTGACCGGGATAGGAGATCTCAACAGCTGATGGAGAGCGGGGTCCCTCCATCGGGCTGTTGAGATCTCTTATCTCCTATTACGGCAGGCAGTTCTTTCTCACCTTCAGCACTACTCGCTACCTTCTGCTGCAAATCATTTTCGTGTGTTGAAGGAAATATGAATACAGGAAGTGACGCTTCTACTGTCACTTTGTGTCAAAGCCCCTCATTTCCTCCCACCTTATCTTTCAACATCTAATTCTCATGTCTCTTTATGATCTGCTTGGTCTCCACAAGCTGTACTGAATGTAATTACTTGCCATTTCTTGCTGTCACGACCCCTCGCCCCCAATCATCTTTTTGTTGATTATAAACTTAGATTAAAACAAAAAGGTAAGATACGGCATGCTCCTACTTGTAGTCATTCAAAATAAAGTCCTACTCAACTACTTAAACAAACACTCACACACGCACACCTATAAAGTGTAAATCGAGCGAGCGAGACAAAGCGGTAAGTTTCAACGTCAGCGCGAGGGAGTCGGCGAGTAGCGCGTTGACGTCACGGTCGCTTCGCAAGAGACGAGTACGTACGACCGATTCCGACGCCACTGCGGAGTAGCGTCTTTCTCTTTTTCACACAGTAGAATATCCGAAATAGTGCGATGTAGCCTGTTCGCTCGGCAAATTGTGACTGAAGTGAAATTGTGCCTTTAGGCCTAATTTTGGCGGCTCACTCACGAGACGCTAATGCCGTATCTTCCCTTTTTGTTTTAATCTAAGATTATAAAGTTTTACTAACACTAGATCGCCTACATTAAAAACGTCTTTCCGGTTTCCACCATAGTTCTCGCTCTGCAAATACTATTTAAATATAACGTTTTCGTCGAGTGCCCTGTCTGATGGTAATGACGAGAAAAGTTTTAAAAGATCTAATCTACATCGTAATTTGTAGCCAAACAGTATCTCGACTGGGGATCTGTCGGTCGTTGTATGTATGGAGTTTCTGTAGTTAAGCAAAAAATCTTGCAACTTAACATTTAAGTCTCGCAAGTTCGTACCTGTTAATAATAAGGACTTAATCGCTTTCTTAATTATTTTAACATAACTTTCTACCTGGCCATTATGGCGGGATGGTAGGCACTGTAGAGTTTGTACCATGTTAGGGCGCTGGCTGGTTTTACTTTGTAATAATTTATAATTAAAACGTAATATGAAATGACAAGATGTCAAACGGGGAATGAAGAGAACGATCTGCTCTTGGCGCCTCCACCATTGTGTAGACGTATAGGTCGGGAGGCGTTTGTTATAATAACAACAACCTTTATTAGTATACGACTTCATATTTATAGTATATATTTTTATATTTATTTACATTTATATGTTACATTTTCAGAATATAAAATAATTTGGTCAAGTCTACCCATGTTTGCACTTCAGATCGTTCTCCTTAATTTCCCGTTTGACATCTTATCATTTCAAATTACGTTTTATTTATAAATTATTACAAAGTAAAATAAGTCGCTCACTGACCTAGAGTGATGGAACCAGTCTTCAACAAGCTCCAGTCTCCAGTCTCAAAATAGCAACACTTATTCTTAGATAACCGACCTCCTACTATTTTGTCAACTCTCATGACAGCGATCGGCCATTTTGTTTCAAGATGGTGAACTAAAAACTTTACGCAGTCAACAGTGCTCCGTTAAATCCAGATTTATTAAGAAAATCGTTGAGGAGGTGAGTCTATAGTTTTTAATATTTACAGAAAACGAAGTGTTATTGATGAATTTCAATTAATTTCTGGGTTTGATGCTGAAACGTTCAAGATAATTCGTGATCAATCACAACGATCAGAAAAATTCTAGGTTATGTTGACACTGGTGTTGTACGCTGGTTTTGACGAATTACAGTTCTCCAGTATTTGACACTTGTCGATACTTTATTTTTTTGTGACTTTTTAAGTTAATTTATGATTTGGGTCCGTTTGTCTATGCTGTTAAAATATATATTTGAATCACATTTATCTAAGTATATTAACTAGTAAACGACAGTGTGTCGATAATTGGATTTCATATAAATTTCTTTCCAAATGGCTACAAAAAAAGATTATATGCCAGGGCAAATGGGCCAGGCAATTAAAGCCGTACGTAAAGGCGAAAAAGTGGCCGTATCAGCAAAACGTTATGGATTACCCAGAATTACTCTTTATGATAAAGTTATGGGGAAAACAGCACTGAATTGTAGTTGCTTGGTCCCAACCAAGCACCATCCTGTCTAAATTACAGGAAGACCTTCTGGAAAAATGGATAATTGCATTAGCTGAAAGACACTTTCCAATTTCCAGAGACTGTCTACAAGACAGTGTAAAAAAATTATTAACGACCAGAACATCCCAAATCCGTTCACCCATAACAGACTTGGTAAAAAATGGTTGAAATCTTTCTTAAAGAGGCACCCAACTATAACTGAAAAAGTACCCGAGAATTGTCAAAGGCTCGTGACAATGTATCTGAAAAAGATATCAGAAATTGGTTTAAAGAAATACAAACCTATTTAAAAGATAATAAGCTAGAAGACGTTGTCAAAGACCCAAACAGAGTATTCAACGCCGACGCATTTTTTATGTCACCTAAACTAGGCCGCGTTTTCGCAAGAAAAGGTGAGACACACCTTTATAGCTCCAGTGGTGACGAAAAAGACAATTTGACAGTTTTGTTTACTGGAAATGCTGCCGGATTACTTGCCCCTTCTATGATAGGTTTTAACTATAAACGAGTACCGAAGCACATCTCATCCTCTGTCAATGAAACTTGGGCAATTGGAAAATCAGAAAGTGGGTGGATGTGCAGCAGCACTCTCTATGAATATGTGACTAACATTTTTAATAGGCTTGAAGAAAAAAACATTGAGAAGCCAGTTATATTTTTTTTAGATGGCCATAAGTCGCGCCTTACGTTGCATTTGTCGTAATTTGCTCAGAAAACGGGATAGAAATCGTAGCCCTTTTTCCCAACTTAACCCATATTTTACAACCCATGAATTTGGCTGTATTCAGACCCCTTAAAGTTTTCTGGAAAAAAGCCGTCAACAAATGGAAAATGGAAAATTTGGGCCAAGTATTGGAAAAAGCGGTCGCAAAAATAACAACAGATTGCATAAAAAATGAGGTTAAGGCTGGAGGTTTATGTCCGTTTGGACCAGAGGATGTTGATATGTTCAAACTCAAAAACTGCGAGAAAGCTTCAGTCATTAAAAGCAACCCTGTTGTGACCGAATTTGTAAAATATCTAGAAAGCGAGAGGTGTTTTCGGCAGACAAGTTAGATTTATTCAATAAACTATTTTTTGAAGACAGGGATAAAGTCGAGAATTATCTTCCTGAAGAAGACACGGCGTTATAATTATGTAATATGCACTTCCTTTGCCATCAGCGCCATCAACCGTTACAATTTCTGAGCCATCAGCACCACCATCAACCTTTGAGCATATACGTGCATCGTCTAACCCAGAACCAATTGCGGAGAAAAGACAGGTTGCTTCAACCAGTAATCCAGGTCCAGTAAGCGTTGGAAAACATAACGAACTAGAAAATCCCAGCTCACAAGCCTTTTAAAAAGTACACCTGCTTCTACTATCCCAGAACCATCGACACCATCAACCTCTGAACCTGTTTCCAAAACTACATCAGCTCCTGCATTACCTTTACTGGAAATGGTTGCTCATTCTGGAAGTAGCAACCACAGTATAGATACAGTCACACCGAAAGCACATAGTTCATGAGCTCCAGTAGAATATGTACGTGAAATCTATGAATTTCCTGAAAGTTGCAACCACAGCCTCGACACAGCTACACCCAGAAAACATACTGCTCCAGTAGTACCAGTATTTCTTGGAACTAGCAGTCATAGTATGGATATAGTCACATCAAAAAAAATCGTTATCTGACGCTTTGGAAGTCTCTGCCCCATCGCCTTTCAATAAGTTTCTATTTTGGCAAGAAAATGATAATAATACAATTTAAAAGAATAAAGAGAAAGAAAATTTTATCCGCTGTGACTGCCAAAGCATGGCAGCAATATTATGAATACAAAGAAAAAGAAAAGAAGAAACAACAGTAAGAAAAAGAACAGAGAGCAAAACTAAGAATGGAAAAGAAGATTTAGAAAGAGAAAGCTGCTGAGGAAAGACAAAAGAAACCTACTTTAAAACGAAAAAGACAACTTCAAGTAACATCATCTTCCAAAGAAACAAATCTAGAGATTGAGTACGCTGAAAGTGGTGACAGTTATGTAGAAGAAGATGATGATAATTCAGGGTCGGAGCACACAAAAAACTTTTATGAAAAATAGTAAACAAAAATCAAACGGACCGCCGCGACAAGGAACATCAAAACGTAAGAAAGCACATGCACCTAACATTTTTGATTCGGATGAGGATGTTCCATCCTGGTATAAAAATGACCAAATCATTGAGAAAATTGATGAACCTGTTCGCCTCAACAATAGAGGTTTCTTTAAAATAAAGGAAATGGCAAAGTATTTATCTGACATATACGATTAATAGACTGATCTAAAGGCATTTGTGATTCAGCTTCATGGTAAAGACTGATTATGATAAGAGTATTTGTCTATTATCTAGTTATCCAGATTGCTTTGAAGTATATCTTCAATTGATTTATTATTGTGAACTGAAATCACTATGTTGACTTCATTGCATGTTTGAGACTGATTATGATTTAGAGTCTTTCATCGTAGTGCCTAGAAAGTTAAGTTCAAAGGTACCATTTAAGATTTATCTCTTTTGTAATTTTGAATCTTTATATACACAATTTTTGATAAATGTTTAACTTTGTTATCAGGTAACTTTTAAGTTTACCTTTGATTTTATCATTGTAAATTGAAATTACTATATTCTGTGATCATTGCATTTTTTGAATGAATATAAAAATTAAGGAAGAGCTTTAACAACAATATGCTGATTTATTGAAGATCCTGACTTGTTCCTGACAAATTGTTTTTAATTTTTTGGTACCTTTAAAATGCAAATTTAGTTTTGTGATGGTAAGTCAAAATGTTGATAACTGGTAGTTGATTATTGGTACATGTCGATTACTGGTAGTTGATTATTGGTACATGTGAATTACCGGTTGTCTATTTCTGGAGTTTCAGTGTCGATGACTGGAATTATTTTTTTGCAATAAACTGTGCAACCGATATAAAATTGAAGATGCGTTTTTAATTAAATTTCTATAATAATTTACCATGCCCAAAAATGATTTCAACTCTGAGACATTAGTGGGTACTCGAGATCGTACAAAAGATTTATTTTTCAGGAGATTTATGCATGCCGTTCCTATCTATAACAAAACCCAGGTTAGATTCCGACTCTTGAAAAAAATTAACATTTCCCCCGATTTAAAACAAAACCCGCATCTTATAACCTACGGAACACTTCGTTTAACCTAGACAACATCTGATTCCTATTAGCCCCGCAGATAAGCAGATTGTCTAAAAAACAAAGTGTGCCTTCCAATCCTGAAAGCACCGATTCCATGATTCTTTGGAAAATACTAGGTGCGCTGGCGAGACCAAACACTAATCTTGTAAAATATAAACCTTTATGCGTATTTATACAGGTAAGCATTTGTGAAGCCTCGTTCAGGACACACTGATTCTAATTATTATGCCTGGGAGAGGTCCAGCTTAGTGAAGAATTGAGCAACTGTTTATTGATTGTTACCGAATGATCTGCGCTAAGACGTATGGATCCATCCCTCGTTAAAACCGGTACAATAGGACTGGCGTAGTCCGAGTATTTTACTGGCAACAAAATACCTAAATCTACCAACCTATTTAGCTCTTGTTCAACCCTGCCCCGAAGAGAAAACTGAAAAAGCCTTGGTTTTAAAAAAAGGCCGACCCTAAACGACCTTTAAGGGTAAATCAACAACAACGTCCTTAAAACGACCTATTTACCTATTTAAAAATGACTTTCGGAATTCCAAGGTAATGTCCTCTAGAAAATTATGGCAATTATTTACGGAACAAAGGGTAGTGCCATTATTGGCCAAAGCGCGGCCATCGGCCATACGTAACGATAGTATCAAACAAATTTGTCATTTTTTATGCCGTTACAAACGAGTATCGGTTGAGCTATAGAACTTTACAGAATGTTATAGCGAAATTATTTTTTCTCATCTACTTTTGTTTTTAGCATTAACCTTTAGTTTTTAGAAACATCTCTTTGATACTTTATTATATTTTTCATGGCCCGGAAATACATCTTTTGGCCGCGACTTTGTTTGATTACTTCGTGTTGCTATATGCGAAAAAAGACAATAAGAAACATCTTAGAGCATTTAAAACGATTACTTAAATAATCTAAATAATGGTGATCCCAAAGCATATGTAAATATAATATATAATAATTAATTCAGTAAAAATAAACAACAACAATTCAGGCTTAGAAACGTCAATTATTAGTTTATAACAGTCAACAATACATAACTTTTTCAAAACACCTTTTTAAATTTTTATTTGATCTCCAGATTGACTCTCATGCCCGTTTGCACTAAACTTAAGAATCGCCTAAGTTCTTGCCTAATTTGTTTAGGCTGCTCCTAGCGAAAAATTTGCTTGCACTAACCTTAGGCAATTCATAACTCCACTTAGGAGATTCATAACTTTATGAGCCCGAATAGGAAGCGCCCAACGAGTAAGGCGATACTTAAGTAGTGTTTTTTGTGTTTCAGCATGGAGATTTCCTTAGCCTGTCCAACTTCGGTTGGCAAACGACAAAATAAAAGAGTATTTTATGTCATTTTCTGTCTGTCACAATCAAATCAATCAACAAGCACTTTTTGATGTGTTTCTTGTTTACATTTCGATTGAGTTGTTTAGGTTTTTTAAAAGTAGTAAAGCATAAAAAAGCGTAGAGATAAACCACAAAAAGATGTCACGCCCCTCCACAATTTGATTTGAATGCGTGTGTGCATATACGTCACATTGTACAGTAAAGCAAAGTAAACAGTAAAGTAAAGTACTAACTGCTGAAAAGATGCATGCAACCAATGTACCAAAAAGATGGTTATTGTTATGGATAACGAATCTTATCACAATACTTTAGCGAAGAAAACACCTACTTCAAATAGCAATGAACCGGAAACGCATAAATGGCTAAAAATAAAAACCTACCTACCTACCTATTGACGAATCCATGAAAAAGATCGATCTTTACGATATCATTCTACGGTACAAATAGGACAAAAGGGTGTTTGCTATTGGCTTGATTGCAAAACAGTACGAGTGTTTTTTAAATACTAAAAAAACAAAACCGTCTATTGATTTAACTTTATTATAAATAACAGCAAAACTACAAAGAGGAAATATAATTAAGCAACCATGCCGTATGTGAATGATAATTACATATGGCATGGCAGATCAATAATTTCGAATTAATTTTGATTTGTGTGCTGACAGCTCGCTCGTTGACAGTACCTAACTTTCAAATTCTCGTCGATTTATTGCTCGACTCAAAGCTCGACCACTCATAATTAAAGGACCGCTCGATGAGGCGGGCGTGTGTCAGTCATACAAAAATGGCAAGAGCTCCCATACTGATAAATTAGTGACTTAAGTTGACTCAACCTATCGAGCGACAGATCCATGTCTTTGTTTATCTTCGGTCTACAGTTGCCATAGTAACAGGATTCACACATCTTCATTGAACACCGATGCATTGTAAATATTATTACGCACACACCTAACCATGTGACAAAATTATGTGGTTGCCTCAGAATAATATAAGTTATTATTTTATGGGTTGATCTCAAGCTTAGTAGCTTAATTATTAGATTGTCAAGACAAGACGTTGACAAATTCAAACAGATTTTGTTTTTTAAAATAATAGACCATAAACAATCTACCATTCCAAGCGTTCGTCATTCTTTCATCATTCACTTTACTAGGCAATTCCTTAGTTTCGTCACAGCTGAGACAGAACTGTTAGTGCAAACCAATTATTTTGTTAGGCTGCTCCTAAGCTTTCTACTCCGCTTTTCTACCGTGCTTTGTGAACGTTATTTGTTGTGTTTTGCCAAGAACATCTTCCGACCCCCTTACGATAATTGACCGAAACTAACCCGCTACCTACGATGACCAAAATGGACCCCGTACCCGCAACACATGACGACTCTGGCGCGCATATTGCTGTAATTGTATTTGTGGGCGAAGGACAGTAAGTAGGCTGTTGTGCTCATGTCATGATGGTTGTCATATTGTATTTGGGCTGGGCGGGATTTCAAACAAATATTTTTCCTCCAGCCCAGTTTTTAGATGATATTTTAATAGGTAGTGTATGAGAATGATGAATAAATAAACAATATGGGTTTTTAAAATAGTTCATTACTATTTTAAAAACCCATATTGTTTATTTATTTTGACTTTCCTAACTTAAGGCCTATTTAAACCTGAGCGGTATTCGCTGTCGCTGTGGGTAGAGCGGCAGCCAATACCACTCAGATCAATCTTGTCGCGGAACTTAATACTAAATACCTGAGCGAAATCCGCGCGACAACGCGCGGTATGTTTCTTTACCTATAGCGGCAGCGAATACCGCCCAGGTTTAAATAGGCCTTAAAAATGTACTAAATTAAATCTTGATAACATGAGTTGGGGAAGTTTCCTAATGATGAAATTGCTTTAATGTACTTTAATAAAATAACACTCATCTCTAATCTGTTCACATCGTGGCCAAATACTGTGTGGAAAGTGGCCAATTCCTTTTGTAGATTAAAGCACGAAAAAAAATCGCCACCCAATAACGGCCGTCCCCCAATATGGACAACATACACTTTGATCTCATGATTTTTATCATTATAAGTAAAAGGTATTTTTAATACCCCTGAAACATTAAATCTATCGCCATTGTAACTATGTAAAATGACGTCACTCGATTTTAATGATAATTTGTAAAATACCGTTCATACATTTGTTCAGATAAAACGGTGACCAGAGATCCGGTATCTACTTCAACAACCAAACTAATGTCACCAACCTTAACAGACTCCCGCATTAGCTCACCACGAAAAGTACAACGTAATTGCTTACCATCGTCAACGACATCCTCACAGCACTCGACATAATGCTGCCTATTTGTATTTTTCGAACACATCCGCTTCAGATGACCTTGCATTCCGCACTTTTTACACTTATAACGTACAAAACGACAGGTAGATATTTGGTGTACCATATAGCCACACACAGAACAACAGCGTCCGTCATTTTGCCGCAGTAATGGCACGGCCGCCAGCGCGTTGCTGTTGCCGACAGAGCCGCGTCGCGGTGCTCCCGCGCCTTTTTTTACATTTATTAAAAATAACAAGCTTGAATCCATTTTTTTTATTTTCATTTAAGAACATTAAAAGTTTTCATGTCATAAAGATAGGTCAGGTACATTTGAATATATTAAAGATTTTCTAACAGACCCTTTTTTGCGGTCCAGTGTATAAATGGTAATCTATACACAATACACTGACTGTTACTTTATAAGTATAAAGATTTCATGTCAGTTAGGTGGTTTTAAAGTAAGGTTTCCTAATACAAGATTGCAATTCAATGTATTGATTTTTTTGGTCTTTGAACTTAAGCAAAGAGCGTATACATAGACAGCGTCACATAATACGTCTTTGCTATTAAAATTCTTACGTTTGTACAAATGTTACTAACAAAAACATTTCTAGACTTAACATGGTTTTTTCTATTGCTTGCATTCTTCTATTATACTAATGCAAAGCGAAAATAGCTATAAAAGTAGTACCTAGTTAATTACGCCAGGTGTTGGTTTGGCCTTGAGAAAGATATGACGTTAATAACTTAATTGGTGATTTTAATAGCGTGTGCCGGTAAGGCGTACCTGTGTTGGTAAAACAACAAGCGCGACGCCAATCATTATCACCATGTAAAGTTGCGAAGGCCAAATATCGGGCACGAAGTCGCCGTAGCCCACTGTGGAGAACGTCACCACCACGAAGTAGGTCGCTTGAAACAGATTCAGGTGGCGGTGACCAGCTCGTTGGAAATGTTGGATGCCGCATACACTGAAAAAATAATATGTTAATTTATTTATTTATTTATTTATTTATTTAATCTTCTTTACTAATTAAACAGTAAAAGGCGAACTTAACGCCACAAGGCATTCTCTACCAGTCAACCGGTAAGGATGTGGGAGACTTGAAGTTGGGCGATATTAAATACAGTTGGATTAATAACAACAATTACAAACAGCATAACAAATGAATATACAGGGCTTACATAAATACTAATTAAAATACTTAAATAAATACTGCAAAATACTAATATACATACAATACATACATAAACACATACATAAATAAATACATAAATAACAAAAAAAATAATCAGATAATGTGACTTCTAAACAGGGTTTAAGTAGTGCTCACGCACCAGTTCTTTGAACACTACTTTGCTCTGAGCACGACGGATATGCATTGGCAGAGCATTCCAGAGACGAATAGCGGAAAGAGTGAAAGAGCTGGAAATGAAGCCAGTACGATGAGCGGGAGTTTGGAGAGTAAGGTTGCTACTGGAGAGAAGGTCACGCTGATAAGGGGCTCCCAGAAACTGAAACCTAGATTTCAGGTAACCGGGGGTACGTGGATCATTTACAATATTAAATAGCAAACAGACAACTCTAAGGTTCCTGCGCTCACGGATAGGCAGCCATTTAAGTTGACTTCGATTGTGAGTAATGTGGTCAAACTTACGTAACCCGAAGACAAATCAGATACAGCTGTTTAGCAAGCGATCCAACTTATTAAGAAAATTTTGATTAGTGTCAGAGAAACAGACGTCGGCGTAGTCAAGAATGGAGAGGACAAGAGCCTGTACCAGCGCGATTTTGGTGCTGGATGGGAGAAAAAATTTCAACCTGTACAAAGACCGTAACGAATTGACCACTTTGCGAGAAATCTCGTTAACATGATCTTCCCAAGTGAGAGAGCAGTCAATTAGGAGGCCAAGGTTCTTGACTCGCCCCTGATACGGTATGCAATTCCCATTAAACACTAAACCAGACACAGAGCTCAAATCAATAAGGGACAGCTGCCGGGAACTACCAATGATAATTGAACAGAATATTATTTTATAAGTGCGACTACGATGTTGCACAATATATTGCGTTTAAGATGGTTTATCCTGACTCGAATTTGACAGGCTACTACTTTCATATGAATAAGTCAGTATGGAAAAAGGGAGACAAATTAGGCCTTACTGCTACTAGGAACGCTAAAAAAATAGTTCGCCAAGCAGCAAATTGGCCGCTATTACCCATGGCAAATATTAATGATGCTTTCATAAACATTTTAATAAATGCTGTTGACACAACAGAGCTCAGACAATTTTAGAACTACATGAACCGGCAATGGCTGTCATGCCCAACTATAAGCTGTTCAAATGAAAGACATCGAACAAGGAATAGTGTGGAGTCGTGGCACCATCGGCTGAATGCCCGTCTACCCCCAAAACCAACTATAATATTTTTTCTGCAAAGATTGTGCAGAGAATCAAAGCTAACCGATCTAAGTTTGAGAAGAAATTTGTTCAATTCTAATAATAGGAAGAGGAAAGACAAGATATTTAATGCCAGATATAAAGAACAATTAAACAATTTGGAAGAGGAGATAATTTCAGCACACGAGTTTTTGTTAATGATGTCTGACATAAAGAAGCATTTAAACATCTAGAAATTTATAGGCTATCCTAGGCTTATTTAATTGTGTAACGACGCGTAAGTGTCAAATATTTATTTTAGTTTTATAAGGAAATTGTTTTTGTTATTAAGTTGTTAAGTCATGTTAAAATATAAAATGTTGAAATAAATGTCAACTGCGGTAACTAAAATGTTAATAAACCTTTATTTAAAAGAACCCCTTAGACCCCTCCCCCCCACAGTGTTAGTTTTTTCTCAAATTCAGGCGACTCGATTCATATTCCAACCCACTTTTTTTCTCACCTCCTTTTTGTTTATTTTATGAATTAGATAAGCAAGCATTTAACTTCATTAGTGTGACAAGGTTTCATAGTAAATCACATTCGTTGACTGTACGTCGGATTTAAGCATAGACGTAAATACTAACCGTCCCTATATTATGTCCATGGATTTAAGATAAGAGACCGCAATGGGTCCGGCGGTTCCATAAGTGAACTTTTAGTCACCAATGACAAATGCATAAGCAACATTTGTTTTACAGAACGGGAAACGTTAAAAATGATAAAACAACTGGACATTTTCAAAGGACCTGGCCCGGATGGATTGCCTACAGTGTTCATCAAACGCGGCTCTGTCTTGGCCTTTGACTTTAATCTTCAATCGATTATTGTCTGATGGTTGCTTCCCAGAGGAATAGAAAAAAGCAAGAATAATACCATTACACAAAAAAGGCGAACTAAGTAATACTAAAAATTACCGGCCAATTGCTATCTTGTCCTGCTTCTCTAAACTCTTTGAGTCGTTGGTTTACCCTATCTTGACTATGCATACGGATCCTATCTTGTCTCCTAGTCAACACGGCTTTAGGTCCGGTTGCTCGACCGTAACTAATCCGAGTGTCTTTATATCACACATATCTGGGGTCCTCGACCATGGTGCAGAGGTCAACGCTATTTATACAGACTTTGCTAGCGTTTTGACAGGGTCTGCCATACCACACTACTTAAAAAACTACAGCACATTGCGTACAGGGATCCCTTTTTCATTGGTTGCAGTCGTATTTGGCAAAAAGATTTCAGGTAGTGTCTGTTAACGGATATGAGTGAACCTTGGACCTGTTCTCTTTTTAATTTTTGTGAACGATATAACCTCAGTTATTAAAAATTGTAATTGTCTAATATTCGCAGATGACATGAAAATTTATAAAACATTACTTCACTCCGTGATTCCCAACTTCTTCAGGACGACTTATCTAGAGTTGCCAATTGGTGTGAAGTAAATAAGACGGAGTTAAATGTTAGCAAATGTAAGCATATTAAGTTCACTAAAAAGAAAGCGCCAATTGAGTCAACATACATGGTGGAAGGTATAACACTGGCCCAAGTAAATGAAATCACAGACCTTGGCGTTATTATGGACAGTAGACTGCGGTTCGTGTCGCACCTTGATGCGATTGCCAATAAAGCCGCTCGAATGCTTGGATTCTTAAAGCGTAGCACCAGACATTTCCTTAATGCAAATACCAGAATCATGCTATTTAATTCTCTGGTGAGAAGTCACCTGGAATATTGTTGTATTGTCTGGAGCCCTGTAAATAGTGTTCATTCGCAGCGGGTTGAAAGCATTCAACGCGCATTCACAAGGCACTTGGCCTATGTCTCGAGCGGTATCTCTCATCGATGCACTTACGACCAACGTCTCGAATTCTTTAATATGCAGTCATTGCGTACTCGCCGAATGATGTACGATTTGGTTATTTTGCACTAGTAAACTACAAAATTAAATGCCCCAATATTCTTAAGCGCATTAGTTTAAACATACCCTATAACTTATCACGACATGCTATAGTCAGGTTATTCTCAACGCCATTGGTGAAAACTAATGTTGGAAGTAATTCTCCTCTAAGAAGAATTTGCACTGAATATAACACGATTAACGGTAGGGTGGACGATCTGGATATATTCCATGATTCTCTGCCCACCTTTAAGAAAAAGGTGCTGGAACTACTTGCATAGGGACCCCCCACGGTCCAAAATGTTTTATCTTCGTTATTTGGTTTTGTTGTTATTGCTACTGTTTATATTTTTTAATTTTAAATTTTGTTTATTTTAATCTCGCTTTATATCGCTGTAAAGAATTTCTTATTTCAACATAGATTTACATTTGCTGTATAATATACCTATAATAGGTGTACATATCAGACCTTGGCCTTATATTATTTTTACGCTATATGTAATATGTACACTGTTGGTATGTCTAAGAAATAAATAGATAAATAAATAAATAAGTTGCTTCGTAGGCGACCAGCAATTTAGATCACATGTATTTGCGACGAATTGCTTTTTCGGCGATCAGCTATTTAGACCACAAGAATTTATGACGAGTTGATGCTATGACAGTAGACAAAATAATTTTGCGACGAGTTGCTTCATAGACCAATTACGTATTCGACTATCTGCAAATTTACCCAAATGATTTTTAGGTGAGTTGATGCGGTAGGCCACTTGCGTTTTTGACCATTTGATACTAACCCTTTTTTATGTGGTTTCTCTTTGTGTATTCGGCAATTCGTACGGAAATTGTCAGAATTTAGATGTGGAATTACAAGCCAGTGATACTTTTTCGTGGGACCTATACAGCCGTTCGGTTGGATTTCTATGTTTTTACGCTGATAATAACGTCATCAACTATACTGGGCTCAGGATATTATATTTTTACATTGTATTTTTGTGGTTGAACAGTTTTGACATCATGTTACGGGAGTAAAATTAAAACTATTATCAGATGTTCTTCGGTTATGTGTGAGAGTTGCAAAAGGGATTTGAATGCTATTTTCATTTAGTCTAGGATCGACGCCTTGGTTCCTAGGAACGGATTTCCTTATCTTTTGTGGTTTTTGACTTCTCCCTACTGACCCATTTGGATCATAAACCTGTATAAGTGAGCATACAAAATTATTGTATACAAGAGTGCTTATCTCGCCAACAAGTGCTTAACAGTTTGGCGAATAGTATTAGTTTGTTATGTTTTGTATATTAATATTTGAGTATAAATAATATAGATACAGATTATATAGATTCAAATTTTATTTAATGGTACTGAGCCGGCAAACAAGCATACGTTCTATAGCCTACGCCATCGAGCTCCTCATTCTCACATAACTATCTTCAAGGATTTCACTATTTCAGGATCAGCTACATGTGATATGATATGATTAATATAGAAGTTATGAGTGAGATAAAGTTGATGTTACGTAACGTATAGCGATACGCTGATGATTAACGTTATGTTTTTATTGTAGTCTAACGAATATTTCGGTATGATGTTAATGATTAGGAAATAAATCTTGTCCCACAATCTATCGAAAATATAAAGTAACAGCTTTCATTTTTGAATTGAGTAGCTTTATCTACCACATTTGATGTAGTCCGGACATAATGTGATCAACAGAACGGCATATTACAATAGAACAAAAAGAAAGGTTTTTTAATGACACAGCAAAAAGTACGTCTTCGCGAAACGATCTATACCAAAGTCTAAAAATCGACTTTTACAGATAAAGCGACCTTAGCTTCAAGTATTCAAAAGTGGGTATTAACTTTTTAAATTTTTTGCTAAACGAATTACATATCAAACGACATCTGTCACCTTAAGCGTCAAGTTAACGCAAACAAAGTTACAAAACGTGAGCGGGCTAATGGTCCCGTTTGTTCGTGGAAAGAAAAAGTAAATGGAAAGTACACACGGCATCAGATCAACCTACCCTTAACTGTCAAATTTCTCCAATGAATATTGATCCTTAGAACCAAATAATAAAGTTCTAAATTGATTGTAGAAATTTTACAGTTTTGGATAGGTTGATCTGACGCCGTGTGTACAGCCTGTATACTGTCCCACGGCAGGGCACGGGCACGGGCGGGCACGGGCGGCCTCCATCATTAAAATCAAGTCATCGCTATAATTGGCTATTTGACAGTTGTAACAATAAAATATGAAATGTGTCGGAAATGGCAGTTTATGATTTAGCGATAATTATCTAATAGTTTTTTTATTAACATTTTGTAAATATTTTCTTTATACAAAATAAATTTTGGATTTTTTTATCTGTGGATTACAAGACTCGATACACGGGCGGCCATCATGATTGAGCTTCATAAGACGTCACAAAATTATCACAAATACTGTCTGTCAGGTTTCAAGATAAATTTCTTTATTTATTGAAATGTGATGTCACAAGACCAACCGTTTTCGAACAAAATTTGAAATAAATAAAGAAAAATATGTTTTTTTTTCAATTAAATAAAGCTTTTTCGTGAAAAATTATATTGTACAGGGTATAAAATAAGCGTTTGCAATTTTTAAAATACTTTTTCGAAAACTGTCAAGTAGCCAATTGATGGGTATTGGAAATGATTTGAGTTAACATTATTTTCATGTTGATCGGCGACCTCGGATATCGGCAACGATAATTATATTTAGGATAAAACTAAAAACTACAATGAGACAACTTCTTGTTTTATCGGAGAAATAAAAAAGTCTAAATCGTAGAAGTATAGTTGATAAATAAGACAATGCGTAACAATTGACTGAGTTTAAGACAAAAAGCAAAATCAGTCAGACAGCAGGAGCGGACTTGATCTGTTTCGAAAATATTAACAAATTGTCAAAAAATAAAGTACATTATTGAAAGGGTGAATGGAAGACAACGATCCTTCTCATTGCAAGGTAAATAAAGGCAAAAGTATTTATATTAGCTTGGTTTAACTCTTATGAATAAAACTAGGTAAGCAATGGAACATTCAATTAATATATTATAACTGCAGAGGTACAATATGAAATCATAATACACAGATATTAAGAATTATGTGTTAAAATTATACGACAAGAAAATTTTATCCTACGGCAATAACAGTTTGAGCTATTTCAATCCCAGAAATCAATCAGTAACTTTCTGAAGGGACTTCTGAAAATGGTATTAAATTTAGATGAATTTTTAACTATTGTGATTAACACAGGATTATTAGTGAATAGACTGGATATTTTTATGAGGCGACACTTTTGACCCCATAATGTATTATGCAAAGTGAACCACTTTTGGTAATACCTGAATTTTAAAGTTTATTTTCAAGAAACCAGTTTCATTCCTTCAAAAAATCATAAAAAAACTAATGCTTAGGGTCTGTTTAAAGTTTCAAAGAGGTAACTTTTTGTTGCTTTATTACAAACTATAATATCATAATAATCTGTACCCAACCCATACCTACAGACAATACAGACCGTAATATTAAAAAAATCAGAATTTTTGTAAAACTGTCTACAAAAAGGGTTAGTCCATCTAGTTATACAGTATAACAAAAGGAACGAAAAACGTCTTATTTGTTATACTGCTCAATATAAGTTATTGGATCCGAAAAAAATAATAGAGTTTATCCATGTAGTTATACCTAATTTATTTTATTTTGTTTTCTGACAGGTACAAATTTTAATGTTTTTTTAAATATTTATTTGAGATCTGGTTTTCACTCGTCGATTTCGACGGGTGAAAATCAGACCTCGGTAACCAAGTGGTTAAGGCAGCCGCTCGGAATGCGGAAGGTGCGTGGTTCGATTCCCGCCTGAGGTTGTCGTCTTTTTTCAGTGTTTAAAATTTTACTTAAGTATATTTAAGCGTTAAAAACGCTAAAATATATTTAAAAAAAACATTAAAATGGGAGGATTAAAAGTTGGATTCCCATTATGATAAATTCTCTGAAAGTTGGATACCATTATGTTGGATTCCCATTATGTTGAATTCTCCTTCAGGACCATTAAGTTAAACTGAATTTTCTGAATATTGGATTCAGAGTCTCATTAATTTTGAATTATCTGAATTTACCACTGAGCCCTTTCGACGCAAAGTACCAGATTCGCTCTTGACCAGCAACGCGAATGACCATGATACCTATAGATAATCGTTTTTGTTCCCGTGGGAAGTTCCCCTCCGGAACCATTGTATAAAACAAAAGGCTATCTGGAAAAGCAAAAGAAAGTCCGGAAATGATTTTTCAATGACTCCTAGTTGAAAAAATGTGTTCAGGCTATTATCAACCTTATTGACATTATTTTCTTTGCCGGATTTTGTGGTATATTTATCCAGTGCTCTTTGTGGAGTCCAAATTATTGTTTTCTGAAATTGTCAATAAGGTTAAAAATGGTCTGAACACATTTTTTCAACTAGTAATCGTTAACAGATCATTTCCAGACTTGCTATTGTTTTTCCAGATCGGGAACGGGAGTTAACTTAGTGGCCAATTTAACATATTGAGATTCAACATAATTATTGAGATTCAACTTAATGGGAATCCAACTTTTATAAAAGTCAACACAATGGGTTCAACTTAATGGTCCTGAAGGCTCGCGCTGACGTTGAAACTTACCGCTCTGTCTCGTTGTATAATGACTTGGACAAACTTCTATTATTATTTTCGAATCCAATAAGTCCAGCTAGGTAGGTCCATCTTTAAGAAAGAGGTCAATCGTCGGATCCAGTTAGGCTGGGCAGCGTTCAGCTACGAAATATCTTCTTGTCCAAAATACCGCAGTGTCTCAGGACGAAAGTCTTCGACCAGTGTGTGTTGCCAGTGATGACATACGGTACCGAAACGTGGTCGCTCACTATGGGCCTAATTAGCAGGCTCAAAGTCACGCAATGAGCAGTGGAGAGGGCTATGCTCGGAGTTTCTCTACGAGATCGAATCAGAAATGAGGAGATTCATAGACGAACTAAAGTAAACCGACATAGCCCAAAGAGTCACCAAGCTCAAGTGGCAATGGGCAGGGCACATCACCCGTAGAACCGATGGCCGTTGGGGCAGAACGGTTCTCGAGTAGCGACCGCGCACCGAGGGACGCAGTGTGGGCCTCCAACAAGGTGGCCCGACGATCTCGTGAAGGTCGCGGGTAGCCGCTAGATGCAAACAGCACAAGACCGGTCGTGGTGGAGATCCTTGGGGGAGGTCTTTGTCCAGCAGTGGACGTCTTCTGGCTGATGATGACGATGATGATGATGATGATGATATTGAGCAGTATAACAAATAACACTGTTTCGTCCATTCTGTTATACTGTATAACTAATAGTATAACTAGATGGACTAACCCTACAAAAATGTATGTTTTCTCCAAAAAAATGCTAGTGAATTTATCAGCAACTTAATGAAAAAAATATCTATACATTTTTAAATATCCAACGTGGTAAAAAGCACTGTCTTAGGTTACACAATTGAAAAAACGAGAATCAGGCGGTAAAATCTCAAACTAAAAACATGAAATAAAAATATAACAAAACAAATTTTTAATCAAGTTTTATTTAAATTAATTTACAATTCATTTTCCCTATTACGATTGTATTCATTATACTTTTGCTATCTTCATTGCCTAGTCTCTGACTAACCCTTCGGGGATTATAGTCGTAATTATAATATGTATAGTTATATAGTAGTATATGTGTGGTTCTAAAAGCCCCGGTAATCGACAGGCAGACTGTTCTCTGTAGTTTGCTCAGAGCATTCTTACAGATCTTCAGCCTGGTCCTGGGTTACATCACGATGCTACCGTATGTGAGAATCGGCCGCACCACCATCATGTAGATCTACCTTATGATTTTGAGGTTGAGTCCACACATTTTGCCATAAGTGGACCGGCACATACCAAAGACCCTATAGGCCTTGACGACAGTCGTGTCCATGTGCTGTTTCCAGGTGAGTTTCCTATCTAGTGTAATGCCTAGATATTTCGCTTCTCTGGACCAAGGAAGCTGGATGCCGTAAAGCGTTAGGTTTCCTAGTTTCGTAAGGTTTTTCATTCTCGTAAAGGAGATGGCAGTCGTTTTGCCCGGGCTTACATATAAATGATTAGTGTTACACCAACCTTCTAGCAAACCCAGGGCACGTTTCCCACTGACCGTGATAACTACATCATCAGCATAACCAACCGTAAAGAATGGTCCATGGTGCAGGGCCCTGATTCTGTATCGCAATCTAGATTCCACACTTAAAATCTTACCGCGCACAAAACACGTCATTCTCGTGTCTTGCCTATGTCTTGCCACGGTAAGGAATCGAGATAACACTATTTTGTAAATTTCTGTATGATCCAAGACACTTTATCTATGGAACATTACGATGTCACACTTGCGTTATGAAATCAAACTATGTAGTTTATCTGACCATGATGTTGGTACTTGACAAAAACATATGTTTTATTTTATGTATAAAGGTTTATAACAAAAAGTAAAAACCAATTTCTTTTAAAATAAGTTTCTTTGAAATACTCTTACACAAAACTAAAAGGTAAGACGGTTTTTGAACGTTTGTTTGTTATGATTGAAAGTTTCGAAAAACTTTTACAATTAATAATTTTACAATCAAATATCGTGTACCTGGGTGTAAAAAGAATTATTTATTTAAAAATAAAATGTAGAAAAAGAAAAAGCGTAAAATAATTGCAAAGATTTATATTTCTACAGGATCACAAAATATGTGCCTACTTCCATTAATCATTTATAGTTATTTGTATCACTTTAATCAAGTATTGTGTTGTGTTTATTGTTACGAAATATCCAATAATTGTTTACCTTTTAAAGCTTTTTTGCAGAGTTTTGTAATAAAACACCGAAATAATCACTAGTCACAACGATTCCGCGCGGTACACAAACGTGGAATTTTTGACAGTTCTAGTCACGCCAACGTCGCGTTTATTCCACAAGGTTTCGTTCAATTTTCATAGAGAATACGTATTTGGAAGATATCGTAACATTTTAAGGAATTGACGTGGTTTTGAAACAAGGAATCGTAATGTTGTCATACAGAATCAGGGCCCAGCTTTGCTATGATTGAATCAACCACAAGTCTCCATAGCAAAAGAGAGAGAACCCCCCTTTGCGGTCCGCAAGGGGGGTTCTCTCTCAAACTCAAAACCCTCTAATTGTCTGAGCAAGTAAGCTGTTCCCTAGTAGTTTCGTTTTGATAATTCTAAAATTTAGCATACATTCAATCCATTTGCAGATCGGTTGTGGTAAAAAAGGGCAGAAATTGGTGATACTGATAAAAACACTAGACGCTTTTTTTGATATCACAAGTCAAATAATTAATCATCACCCAAATGACTTATTTATGGTGGCTGGGGACTTAAATATAACTGAGGCTAGCTGGGAATTATAACTCTTCGTTAGAAATGCTATTAATACCAAGTGGTAATATTTTAACGCAATTTGCACACGATTTTATGACCTTTAGCGGTTTAAAACAATATAACTGCATTCCGAATAGTAATAATCGGTATCTAGATTTGATATTCAACAATGTGGATTGCTCCGTCACACACTGTCTTAATCCATTAACTAATGAGGACTCTCATCATAGATCCTTAAACATAAATTTAAAGTTGCACTATGTTCCCTCCCTTAAGCCTGCTCACTCATACTATTTAAATTTTTATGCTTCTGACTTTGATAAAATCAATACAGAACTCTCTGAAACACAGTGGTCCGACTTTTTTGCAAACCTAGGTATGGAAGAAAGTTTATCAAAATTTTATAAATTAATAAATTCGCTTATTAGTAAGTATGTGCCTCGCATCAGGAAATATTCATCCCAAAACCAACCAACGTGGTATAGCACTTCTCTAAAAAAATACTTAAGGAGAAATGTAAATTTCATAGATTGTGGAAACGCTATAATAACCCACTTGACTATGATAGTTATAAAATATTACGTAAAAGAGCAGAAAAAGTAGAAAGGGAATGTTATCAAAATTTTATAGCATACTCAGAAAAAAAAAATATTGTAATGCAAAATTTTTTTGGACATATGTTAAGTCAATAAAATCGAATAATGGACTTCCACAGATAATGAAATATTAAAATTTGGTTTCTTCTAAGGGTGACGAGATATGTAATTTATTTAACCATCACTTTCACTCTGTTTTTGAAAAGTCACAACTCAGCTCAATTAACGTAGCAAATTTGGAACCACCGAGCAGTCCCCTGATCGATATACATTCAATAGAAATTAACGAAAAAATTGTTTTAAAATATTTGAATTCTATCGACACCAATAAAAGTTCAGGGCCTGACGGTGTACATCCCATTTTTATAAAAAAATGTTCAGCAACTTTAGCTGCACCTGTTACCTTACTTTTTATCAAATCGGTGGCGGAGGGCTGTGTCCCTGATAAATGGAAACAGGCATGGATCGCTCCAATCCCAAAAGGTAAAATAAGTCAGGATATTGAAAAATACCGGCCTATATCTAAACTCAGTCAGTTACCCAAAATACTCGAAAAAATTGTCACAGACCAACTTTTTGAGGTTGTTCGAAATCATATTATTGGTGAACAACATGGTTTCTTTCGAGGTCGCTGCGTTGAAACTAATTTACTGGCTTTCACTGAAGACATTCTTAATGCTATGGGCGATTCATGTCAGGTAGATGCTGTTTATGCCGATTTTGCCAAAGCTTTTGACAAAATTTGCCATTTTACACTATTACAAAGGCATTTGGCATTTCGGAATACATGGCGATCTGTTTCGCTGGATAAAGTCCTATATTGCTAATAGGAGTCAAGCTGTTGTTCTTGCGGGGTTTATCTCAGATTATAAGCTTGTCACGTCAGGAGTCCCACAGGGATCGCATTTGGGTCCTTTACTTTTTAATATTTACATCAATAATGTGTCAAATTCTATAGTTAACTGTAAAGTTCTACTATATGCCGACGACACCAAAATATTCCGAATTATTCGTAATGTCTGTGATTGTGATTTGTTGCAGGCTGACTTATTACATTTTGAGTCCTTTTGTAGAGAAAATAACCTGATTCTAAATTTTGATAAATGTCATACTATTAGTTTTTCAAAGAAAAAACATGTTATACGTTACGATTACAGACTTGGTAACATGGTTCTGAATAGAGTGACCCAAATTCGTGATCATGGGGTCATTATGGACTTAAAATTAACTTTCATCCCCCACATTGATTCTATTATAAACAAGTCATACAAGCAGCTTTGCTTTGTATTGCGTATTGCGAAACCTTTTACAAATCCATTGACATATAAAATACTATATAACAGCTACATTCGAAGCTGCCTTGAATTTGCTTCTGCTGTATGGAAGCCACTCTATGCCATACATATTAATAGAATTGAGAAAGTTCAGAAAAAGTTTGTTAAAGCCCTAGATTACCGAATTGGAAATAGCTTCGGATATGATTCCGACAATTACAATGACTCATTGAGGCGTAACGATATGCAACTTCTTTAATATAGACGCGACTGTATTGATTCTGTATTGTTATATAAAATAATACATAATCGGTTTGATGTCTCCTCACTACTTGGTAAGATTTACTTCAGGGTACCACGTGGGCGCGAGCGCAATTGCCGTAAAAAAGAATTATTTCATATTACACCTAGTAGAACTCATTATGTGGCCAATATGTTTACAAAACGTGCTTGTAAGTTATTTAATAAATGTGAACTATTAAAAGACACGGGTATATTTTGTTGTACAATTCGTAAATTAAAAAATGTATTTAGAACCAACACCCGTATCTGAAGACAGGGCTTACTTGAGCATAGCCAAGTACCTAGTTGTCTTGTACCGTAGTCACTTGTTTTGAGATGCGGCTGAATGTTAAATTAAAACCTTCTTTTAAATGTATGCAAGTTAAAAATGCAAACGTTGCGTAAATTACTTTAACTGTTTTATTATTTATATTTTCTTTTATTTTTGGAAGTGTAATTAGATTTCTTTGATTTTATTTTGTTATATTTCGTGCTTTTATGTAAAAAGTAATGGAACTATAGGTCTATTTACAATAATATTGTTAATGTTTTTATTTATACATGACCGTTTGTTTCATAATAAAATAAATAAATAAATAAAAAATAATCACATTAAATAAAGCTCCTACACCGGAAGCTAGTGTTGAATCTTAGAATACAAAACAAACTAGAAACCGCGAACGAGTCTAAAAGTAAAGCTACAAAAACCAATCTTAATGGATTGATTTTACATTTTGGCAATTAGTCACTCTGTGGAAGGTCAATGACTCTGGACGCTAACACAACGTCTCATCTAGCCTCTATGACTACTTGTGCCGTTCCTACATGTAAAAATGTTGCCGGGCACAAAACTAAAAAGGATGAGATCACATTTTGCCCTTTATTTCGGGAATTCTAAATACTTTAAATACCTATTAGCATTTATCGGCATCCTCTCGATAAAATTTTAGCTTTTGCATAAAACTTAAATAGTGTGTTACTTTCATTATATTGTTACGGAACGTAATATGTTTACGTGTTAGCTTGTTAGCTATATAATAATAATAATAATATCTTTATTAACATAAAAACATATAACATTCATTTTGACAAACATGAAACAAACAAGTTTACAAGAAAAAATTATATATACTTACAATTATGCCAAAATTTAATAATTAGCGGTGGTTTCCACACTAGGACGAGCCTGACTTGTGACAAACCATACAGGTGCGAGAGTATAATTGTATAGTAAATCCGAAAATTTCATTTACGGAGTAATATGCTGATGTTGATGGTCCTTGAGCTTCTTCAGGTAACGGAGTACAAACATTGCAGTCACATTCTTTCTTTCCACAAATTTGACAATAAAGGATTTTTTGTTTCACTTCTTTCATTCAGTGAACAAATCTTTGGTCTGCTTATCTTGATTGGAAGTTATTTTCAAAAAATCTTCTATTGATTGCCTAATTTGTAATTTAAGTTTGTCAGTCATTTTCGATTTTGTGAATACCTTTGGGAATGGCTTTTCTAGAGGAAACACTTTTTCCAAGGTCATGTCATCACACACTGAATACCTTGGATCCTCGATCTCCAATTCTTGCAATAGTCCATTTTTCATTTTTATTAAAAAGAGCTTTTATGATGTCAGAGATGTGATTTGTCATTATGACTAAAACTAATATGGCAAAGCAACAATTAGGAGGTAATGACACGGAGACAAGATTAAACAGAAATAGGTATTGATCGAAATAAGATCGAAGTTAAAATTGTCATCAAAACTATAATTAAAATTAAAATTAAAATAGAAAAATTAAAAAATTAAAAATTAAAATTAAATTAAAATTAAAGTATTGATTGAATTTGTAAATAAATTTTATGTCAAAAAAAAAAACTCCCTCATTTTCTTGGAGTTTGTTTAACTTACATAACAGGTTCCTATTGAATTCTTATCGTTTTTATATATAAATACCTATGTATTTGTTAACATGTTATTTTATAAAAAGTATAAATAAACAGTCATATTACGGGCTTTAAAATCTAAAAACATAATTGAAAAATGTGTGGCATTATTCTTAAATAGTTTCGCTTGCCATATGCTATGCTTGTCTATAAATCCTCTATCGATATGTTCATAAGTTTTATCGTGCGCCGCTATTTGGACTAAATTCCGAAATTCCCGCGAAATGTGGTTATCACTATGTCAGCATCTCATACAAAGAGCGCCTTTCCTGCGCTAATAATATTACGTAGGACGGAAATAGGGTTGGTGCAGTAGGTACATTCTCTTTGTTTTTGGACACAGTGCGCGGCTATTGTAGGCTCCCTCTGGTCTATTTCTGTATGTGTGAGTGTTCAATATATTTAACTGTTAAGACAATCACTACATTACTAGAACCAACGCAATAAATTATTATATTATAGTTTAAGCGAAATGAAAGATCTGTAACCTTTGTACAAAGTTTTTGTTGAAAATTTCGTATGAATATGATACAATAAGTCGATATTGTATTAACATTGAAGGTGCTGTGCCTCTTCCTGTAATACATTAAGAGATAAGTTTAAAAAACAGTGAAATGAAAACAATGTTTTGCAAACTTATCTTTTAGCATTTTACATGTTCCTCTGTGTATTCATGTTTTTTCTACTTCCTAATAAACATATCAGTTTTCTATCAATTCGAAATTAGACGTTGTTTCGTAAACAAATGTCAAAGCTTAATAACAGTCTTCTATCGTGCTGCAGACTTTTTTCTTAGAATTATACATGTTTCGCTGTGTATTCATGTCTTTTCTACTTTATAATTTTTTTAATGTTGTCGATATACATACTATATAATTTTGTATTAAATATCGTTTTAAAAAGAAATTTCAAAGCCTTAAGGCACTTGTATATTTTTCTGGATATCGAGATTAAGTTTTTCGGATAAGAAACAGAAAACACATTTTAAAATTCATGCAATGTTCGTTAAGGGACACATTTACTACCTAAGTCGATATAGAACACGATATACTATGGTTTCTTATAAATTCATCATCATCACCGTATAAACGTCCCACTGCTAGGCACAGAACATGAATTTATAGAGAGATAAGGCCTCCATCCACTATCCTGCTCGCTAGCCTAATAGTATCCATAAAAATTGCCGAATAAAACTTACATAAATGAATTCTCGTCTATTATCCCCAATGGGTTACTCAGAGACTAGTCAATGAGGACCACACAAGCAGTCCACGCCATAGTCCACGTTTCAATAAATTGCAACTGCACATATTGTGCTCAGTGTGATGGGTGGAGCCCATCACCGTTCTATGCTGTTGGATGTATGTGCAGTCTTTAGACCTTAAGAGACACCCATGGAAAGAGAGGAGTTAGTAGTATTCTTTTATTATGCTGCTATACCACACGGCTAAATAACAATACGATTGAATATATTACTCACCTTGTAAATACTAGACATAACAGCGTGACGCATAATATCATCAACTGTTGCGATAATGCGGATTGAGACTTCTGCATTGCTCGATGTAGATCATTCTGAAATATTTAAGATGGACGTCAAAGCACGTTAGGTAGGATTGCAACGTAAGTCCACGACTCACTAAATTATAGCAAAAATGCGATTGAAATTTATCATTGCTTTCTTTTAGTTGTTAAAAGGAGACTGAATGATGAGTGCTAATTATAAATCATAAATTTGATGCAAGACGCTTGAACATACTGAAAGAACTTCACAAATTCACGTGAATCATAATGTCGCCGTATTCTAAAAAAATATTTAACATAAGCCTTATTTTTAATAAAATTTATACATTGTATACTTTCAATCCCTTTTTTTTTTGCAGATAGGTTATTTAAAAAGGTTGATAAATTATGAGAAAATAATAACTTACAAACATGTTTTCAAGAGATCTCTTCGCCAACCAACAATTCAGAAATACTGGTATAAATAGATTCCGCAGTGGCGGAAAGGGCAGCTGAAATAAATTTTGCACATTACTCGTATACCGGAAACCTTGTTCTGGTTTCCATATACCACCTACATCAATAAATCAATGCCGCTTGTAAAGCAGAAACTGATTCTTAGTCCACGACATACCTATAAAGTATTTAGACCACTCAAATCAATATTTTAAGATAAAGAAATACTTACAGTTAAGGCAAATGGAATCGTGTTCACCATTTCTAATATGAAATGAAAGGATAAAACTTGCTGCCATATATTGCCCTAAAACAATTTTTTGACTCATTAGTGAAATGTTTATTTTGTTAATTGAAGCAATAGAGATTTATGACTTATGACTTAATGTGCTGTTAACCCATTACTGATAGTTCTGTTAACCCATCCAGTAAGCTAATACTATTGGTTTACCTCAGTACCCTATCTGGGCTAAGGGACAGAACCTCGATTTCCCCCATTCAACCCGAGCATCCCTCCGTTCGGCAACTGATGTAATTAATTAATTCAATAGATTAGGGCTCTTACCTTGTACCCTAGATAAGCAAGGAGTATAGCTTCGGTAAACGATATCATTGCTAATATAGCTTGGACTATCCACAAATACAATGGTCTGTTGACCCATATTATGCCGTCCCAGTTTATGATAGGATGCTCTTGAAATTCCTCCTCGGTTAAATTTGCCGAATATTCGAATTCAGTCTTATTACCCGCTCTACATCCGTAGCTGAAACAAAATCATAGAAACCTCTGAAGAAAAAAAACACACTTTATGTAACGAATGTAAGCATCATTAAATGCGAATAATTCGTAACAAGTAAGTCGTAATGGTTTCGTTAATATTTAATTCTAAGTAAGACAAACGGAAACTCAGATAAGTTCCCTTCTGAGTTTCTGTTCCCTTCTTAGTTATTTACTATTATCCAGTTCTACTGAGTGGCTCTATATTAGCTTCTACTTATGTATAAGCTAAGCAACTACCCGACGGAAATGTAGGGCAACTTAGTGCCGTGTAAGTTTAGTTTTATCAACATATGGTTTCAATGACTACATAATAAAATTAGTCCAAGGCTTATTCTATTACAGTTTTCTAACGTGTCTGACTGAATTGCAAATCAGATTGAAAGACCGATCGAGGAGTATGCTTTACAGGCTAATCTAAAACTATGTTGTTTTATGTTGGTATAATGACATTTTTATATCTAAAAAATATTTAAGTAAGTAAGTTAAACCAGTAAACCATTTTTTTAAATCATAACGTAATCTATTGGTGTTTTATGGCCTATGCTGCAAGATTTTAATAATCGAATATTGTTTTTTAGAGTATACATAGGAATAAACTTAGTCATTTTTTATGACGATTCGAAAACCCTTATTTTATCTAGTGGGGCCTGCAGAGGTCTGTCTCCCTCTCGCATCGACCCATTGGGATCTTTCGTGCAACCCCGTCCTATCACATTGTCTACTCAGTGAAGATAATTGCCATAAGCTTGGCATTATTTTACAAGCAAAAGAGTCACACTCACACAGTAGGTGCTGCATGGACCCCTCCACAAGCCCTGCACAGGTTGTATGTTGCTAGTTGCATTTTGTGGAGCATTTGTTTTGCGGCGTAGTGCCCAGTCAGAGCACCGGTGCTTAATCGGGCCTGCATTCTGCTACCTCCGCATATGATCTTGCTCCGTCCTAGTTCGCCTTCACTTATGAAGGATTTTAAGTGTCTTATGCCGCAGGTAGCTTTTTCCATTGGGTTTTATGCCTGTTTTGGATGTGGTGCTTGAAGGCTTTGTTGATGGTTCTCGGTGCTAGTGCTACAAATGCATCGGTCATCTCATTGCCTTGGATTCCCATGTGGCCTGGTACCCAGATCAATCTCACCCTGTTGTGCCTACCTAGCTTGTTTAAGGCTTTCGCAGTTTCAAGTACAAGGCTGGAGTCGACTCGTGGCGATATAAGTGACTTGAGCGCGGCTTGGGTGTCACTTAGGATGAATATGTTACGCTACTTTGGTGCGAGTTCTAAATTCTTATTAGCGCACAGGAAAATTGTGAAAGTTTCTTCCTGATAAACAGTAGCGAACTTTCCCATACTCTGACTGTGCTTAAATTCATTGCTAAAGATACCTTGCTTTAGTGCCCGACTCCATTTTGGATCCGTCGGTGTACCAGATCAGGCTGTCTTACTCTGGAGATGGTGGCTGTTTCCATTAGTCCCGAGTTGGGACATGTATACTGAATATCTTTTTAAACATGTACTTGGGTGCAATCTTGTCGCACCTTATTTCCATGATCCTATCAAGGGTATCATCAGGTTACCATTTTGTGTGTCTCGTTAGAGGCAATGATGCGTCCTACTTCCCGGCCACCTTTAGTCTGTGTAGCGCTTTTCTTGCCACCGTCTCTATGACACTGTGCAGGGGTGGGAGGTTCGTGAGAACCTCCAGCGCTGCCATCGGTGTGGTTCTAAAAGCTCCGGTAATCGAAAGGCAGACTGTTCTCTGTAGTTTGTTCAGAGCATTCTTACAGATCTTCAGCCTGGTCCTGGGCTACAACACGATGCTACCGTATGTGAGAATCGGCCGCACCACCATCATGTAGATCTACCTTATGGTTTTGAGGTTGAGTCCACACATTTTGCCATAAGTGGACCGGCACATACCAAAGACCCTATAGGCCTTGACGACAGTCGTGTCCATGTGCTGTTTCCAGGTGAGTTTCCTACCTAGTGTAATGCCTAGATATTTCGCTTCTCTAGACCAAGGAAGCTGGATGCCGTAAAGCGTTAGGTTTCCTAGTTTCGTAAGGTTTTTCATTATCGTAAAGGAGATGGCATTCGTTTTTCCCGGATTTACAGATAGATGATTGGTGTTACACCAACCTTCTAGCAAACCCAGGGCACGTTGCATTAGCTCCGATACCGTGGAGGGAAATTTCCCACTGACCGTGGTAACTACATCATCAGCATAACCAACCGTAAAGAATGGTCCATGGTTCAGCTTTACTATGATTGAATCAACCACAAGGCTCCATAGCAAAAGAGAGAGAACCCCCCCTAGCGTTCCGCAAGGGGGGTTCTCTCTCAAACTCAAAACCCTCTAATTGTCTAAGCAAGTAAGCTGTTCCCTAGTAGTTTCGTTTTGATAATTCTACAATTTAGCATACATTCAATCCATTTGCAGATCGGTTGTGGGACTCCATGATCCCTGGCTGCCACATTAATGGATTCAAAGGTTGTGCGATCGAATGCACCTTTGAGATCTACTAATGTGCAGGCGCAGATCTCTTTGTTCTCCAGGAATCGGAAATCGGAGCGGAATTCGCTCTGCTCACCACGAATTTTTTCAATAGTCCCGCTCTGATGAATTTGTCTACCATCTTCTCCAAGGCCTTGAGGAGAAAAGATTTCAATCTTGTTGTTGGCCTAAAAGCTTTGGGTTCTTCGTAATACGGTTTACCCGTTCTTTGTATAGATATTACCTTAACACGCCTCCATATTCGGGGTATATAGCCGAACGCAATGCGGGCTTTCTACAGTCTGCAGAGGTGGAGGCGCCCTGCTGAAGTAGGATGGGGTAAATGATATCAGGCCCTGGTTCTTTAAACGGTTTAAGCTCCCCAGCGCCCGTTTTGAAAACACTTAATTTTCAAGTTTATTTAAATAAATAATTTATGACTATGACCATCTGCTGTGGGCATCATCTGAAACAAGCTTTTTTACCTACATGTCAATACCTCCTATTAGAATTGCATTTTCTCTTAATTTATTTTTTCATACGTTACTTGTGTGTATCTTCTGGTCATAATTACTCTACTTTGAATAAAACATAAGCCCTAACATTGTTTATTCGCACAAACTAAGGAAAAATAAAAAGTACCATGTATCTTTGTTTATAAAATACAGATGCGTTTCCACGGAGGTTTTATTCGAGAAAGCATTGAAAAGTGATAAAACAATTTGAGGCAAACATATTGGAGTGTTAGTATTTTATGTTTCCTTTTTATCCAAGACCTTGCGTTCTTTTACGATAATTAAAGGTTAAACTGTTTTTACATTAGCATTTAATTTCCAAATATCATTGTAACAAATACGCATACAAAATGAAACACAAAACAAGGTATCTGGGAAAAGTTACTACACGTAAATATAGGAAAAGGTGTCGTTATATCATACAAGAAAGAATAAGTAAGTAGTTGAAGGAAAGAGATGTCACATGCGAAGGAAAATTCAACACAATAAAAACATCTTCGTTCTCTTTTTAAGAGAGAATCTGCTTACCATGATGCAGAAATGGGATCGCCATCCGCACAAACACGGCATATGTACAACACACATGCGAGGATCTTGAAAAATAAGTTTGCTATCCTAATGCGTAAACCTGCAACAAAATAAAAAATATTAAAGATTATTTGTACAGTATTTGTACAAGATGCATATCGGATTGATTTATTTCTAGATGTGATTGTGATGTAGTTGGACGTCATTAGAATAAGGTTCAGTGGGTTGTTCAGCTTTGATACTTGGCTTAAGCGTAAGTATCGTTTTATGAATGTTGACGTCCATTAAACGGTTACGGAAAGGCTTATCAGGTTCCTTTCAGTGAGCTCGTGTGACACCCAAATATTGTGTCATTTAGAAAACTTTCAAGTGAGTCAAAAAATGTTGTGCGTTATTGGGTGAATTTCTCGGGACCAAAAATTGCATGAAATCGGTACTAAAAACATAGTTATAATGTTCTATTTTTTTTTCTGCTTAAGTGAAACAGCAATGTATGTGTAGCACATAATATTTTAATAATGGGATTAATAGGTACTTCAATAATAAATTAAACCTCGAAATCTTTCATTGCTGTATATGTCCACACGTCACCATGATGTGTATTATACCTCATTGATAAATATGTACTGGATATTTATATTAAAATTTAGTTTTATTTGATACGTGAATAGTTAAAGTATTGTTACGGAATACATTTATTTAAATATTTAAACAATACAAGGAATGGTTAATAAAAAATCATTTGTCCCAGAACTACCCTTCATCGTCGTGTCCTAAACATGTTTATGAATATTGTTTTATCTAACGAGTTGCGTCCACCCCCCTGTGAGCTAAACGTTAACTGCTCGACGTGGAAGGATGTACACACGTGCCTGCGTTTTCCCGCCATAAATGTAAATAGGTATGCCATTTTTATGTTACTGGACATTATTTCTTTCATTTTCGTATATAGGCATAACTTATATTTGAATAAGTTTGTCCACTTGATTAAGCATTCGATATAACGCCATTTCTTTTATGTTCGTTTGTGAAGTGTTTATTACTTCAAATAATTAACAGATTTTTTGTTATTTTATATTTTTGTCTTGATTTTCATCGCCGTGCTTTCATTGCCGTGGTTTCCGTTGCCAAAATTTGCTATGGCAATGAAAAAAATCTTATTATCATGTCACGTAAAACAGTTTAGTTTCATTGCCGTGGCCAGGTGTTTCATTTCCGTGACTTAGGTTTTGATATTGCCGTGAACGCTTGTTTCATTGCCGTGCACGCATGATTCATCGCCGTGCCATAAAAATTTTAATTTTATATATTTCGTTAGTTTTTTAAGTTATCTGCCAGATATTAAGCAAGAACACATACATTATCAAAAGCTTTATTAACAGATTTTTTTTAAAACTAAAAAGTTAAAAAATCCACTGAAATGAAGATTTTTATGGACCTATTGAAACTCACCCTATTAGTCGTTGCTTGTTCTACCACAATATCGTTCCCGCTCCACTGTTTTACAAATAGCATCGACTATGCCTGTAACAGGGCGATCACAACCAAATTCACGTCTAACGTAGAAAGTAGAACAAAACAAAATGATCTACATGACCATAAACAAGAACACATAATAATTATGTCATCATCATCATCATCATCATCATCAGCCTATAAACGTCCCACTGCTGGGCACGGGCCTCCCACGTGGACAATGCACGAGGGGATATTGGGCCATAACCCACCACGCTGGCCCAATGCGGGTTAGTGTATGTCATTAGATAGGTATTTTATATATTGCAGTAACTACTATGGTGGCCTATTCCAAATTACTACGCGAAAAATGTTATGGCGATGTTTCATTGGTGAGATGCGAACCCGTGCTACGATAATAATATAATAAACATAGAGGGATGGATACCTGGGATTTGTTCGAAAGAATAGCAAAACTTGTGAAAAGCTCTTTTGTTCGTTTCTACGGTGTTCTCTATAAGGTTTATCATCTATTTTACAAAATGAAATATCCTCAAAATTCAGTCCTAATGGAAAAGCTTTTAAGTACTTATCCAATTTTGTCAGTAATGCGCCTTTATGTTATGTAAAAATTCTATTCGCCGTTTAGCCTCAGGTCGCTTATTAATACCCAACTTTTACCTTTTGGTACGTATCAGACAAAATAGAAGAGGATGTGGCATTATGACCGAGATCCATCTGTAAATGTGTCGTCGTCTGTAATTGATTGTTTAAGCCAGGTAGCTTATCTTGTCTATATCGTAAAGACAAAAACCGCCGGGCGTGCATGAAAAGATTGATGGATTTGAATGAAGCGAAAGAAGTGTGCATTTGTGCAAGGACCGTAGCAGATGGCGTTCCATAGTCTCTGGCTACCCCTATGGGAAACAGGCGTGAGTTTATCTATATATTTTATTGTGTTTAATTTGAGTTTGTGCTTGTACGTTTGTAATGTTAACACATTAAGTTAATTTGATGCTACTTGTGATGACCTATATTTAGCTGTCTGGTGTTATTTTAAGTTTTTGATATGTAAATTAAGTAACGTATCATTAAAACTAAACTTGTTATAACTATTTTCAAAATAATTGCGATCGGAAGACCTACTGTTCTAATATGCCTAAAAACGTTTTACAATTTTTTGTTATAACTAATGGACGAAATCCATAACGGACGATTCACATTCACCTACGGTTAACTCACCTACGGTTTACTCACCTAATGGTTCATTCACCAACCGCTACACTACGCTTCGCGATTGTCTTTTCCTAACACGTGACCTACAGGAATAGGGCAACTAGTATTTCTGTTGTCTAATAAAACAAATAACCTCGAAATTCACGACAATCGCTACGCTGCGCTTCGCGATTGTCTTGAATTTCTAACCTATCACGTGACCTACAGGAGTAGGGCAGCTAGTATCCTCAATCTGTAAACAGAGGTACAGACCTAGTGACCTTCGCTTCATTCAAATCCATCAATTTAACCAACACAGGTATTTTGTACAAAAGTTGAAACATCAAATAGCTTAAACAACCATTAGATTAATCGTTCGTTAGTTCAATTGATTTTAGTTTAAACAAAATTATGTGAATTTCGCAGTAGTTGAGTCGTACAATAGGCGATAATATATGAACATAATTATGTAAATCGTCCGGTAGTTATTTTTAAAATAGTTATAACAAGTTTAGTTGTAATGATAAACCGTATATTAGCTGTTGGTCTTCCAAATAAATAATCTATATTAATAAAAATCAAATGCCGAAATGTTTGTATGTGCATCACTTCAGAACGGCTCTAATGATTTAGCTAATTTTTTTTGTGTTCGTAATTGTCAGGACTATGTTTGTGTGAAAAAAAAATTAAGTACTGAAAAGTGTAAAAATTTGGATTAAATCTCAATATATAGTGATTAAGTTAGTGACACAGCACTACCGTAAAAAGTTGTGAGATCCATGTAAAACCAAGTCGGTAAACTTGGCCATCGCATGAGAATACAATGTATAGTCAAGTCAAGTCAAGTCAAAATATAAGGGCGCAAGAAACCACAGCGCACAGAAGCAACGACATTTACAAAAAATATTATATGTCGTTACAAGGTCACATAATACAAAATATGAATTTGAATGTAAATAGTATAATTAAATATGTATACCATATAAATTAATTATAGACAATTAGAAATAGCTGTTGGAGTGCTTGGAGCATTTCAGACCCAAGCTGTTTTGTCTTCTGTATAATCTGACACTTTATAATAAGCTTTTTTATAAAGCTTTTCTTTGATTTTGATTTTAAATTTATCAAGATCTAATTTCTGGATATCATTTGGTACTTTGTTGTATAATCGTACACACAGACCCTTAAAAGAATTATTTATTTTATGGAGCCTAGAATAAGGTACTGCTAATTTGTTCTTACTTCTAGTGTTTAATTTGTGAATATCACTGTTTTTTGAAAACATTTTAATATTTTTATGAACAAACATCAGATTTTCATAAATGTATTGTGATGCAACTGTCATTATACTTATATCCTTTAATCTCTCTCTGAAAGAGTCACCAGCCTGTAGGTTATATATCGCTCGAATAGCCCTCTTCTGCAGCACAAAGATAGTTTTAATGTCGGCAGCATTTCCCCACAGTAAAATGCCGTACGACATTACACTATGAAAGTAACTGAAAATAAACTAATCTAGCTGTATCAACGTCAGTTAACTGACGGATCTTCATTATTGCATAAGCCGCAGAGCTAAGTCTGTTCGACAATTTAGCTATATGTGGGCCCCACTGAAGCTTGGCATCCAACGTGATGCCTAGAAACACAGTGGTGTCCACAGGTTTCACATTCTTATCTTTAATTTGTACACTAGTTATTACCTGCTTAACATTAGGCAATACAAATCTTACACATTTGGTTTTTCCCTCGTTTAATAGCAAGTTATTAACACTAAACCAGTGAACAATCTTTGAGACCGCATTATTCACATCGTCATAATTTGGGTGTCGTCTTTTCACTTTGAATAAAAGTAAAGTATCTCACAAGTAATACATAATATTTTAATAAATTAGATTGCTTGGTGCGATTGCCAAGTCAACCGACTTGGTATTACATGGACCGCACATTTTTTACGGTAGAAGAACTGAGTTGCGAGTCTTGTTTTTTTTCTATATGTATGTTTTTGATGGAATCTCATTTCTTTTTGTAGATAGTCTTACTTTTTTTCTTTTCCGGTACCTTTTACTTCTTGAATACCAACAACGGATAATTATATTATAGTACTAGCGGCGGATCGCGGTTTTACCCGCGTGGTTCCCGTTTCCGTAGGAATATCTGTATAAAAAGTATTCTATGAGTTAATCCAGGTTATAAACTATCTGTATGCCAAATTTCATCCAAACCCATTCAGTCGTTTTTACGTGAAAGAGTAACAAATATCCATCCATACTTACAAACTTTCGCGTTTATAATATTAGTAGGATACATATACAGGTACACTGCTTCATTTGCTGTAAATGTAATCCTGTATATTTATATGAGATTACACAGTCATTAAGAATATAAAGAGGTGTACGCCAGGGCGAGCCCCTCTCACCGAAACTTTTTACGGCAGTTCTAGCGGAAATCTTTCGGCAATTAGATTGGGAAAAATGTGGGCTGTTTATTAACGTTGAAAACCTATCACATTTAAGATTCGTGGATGATTTGATAGTCCTCTCGTCGACGAGCGGGGTCTGCAGATGATGATGTTAAATAAACTTGATAAAGAAGGCCAAAAGGTGGGATTAGTCATGAACACACAGAAAACCAAATCTATGACAAATGGGAAGCAAGAACCTATCAGGATCAATAACAATCTGATCGACTATGTTGATGAGTATGTATACCTCAGTCAAATAATTTCCCCCTTAGATCTAACCATAAATGAAATTGATAGAAGCATTGGATATGCTTGGAAACAATATTGGGGTCTGAAGGAAATTATGAAAAACAGTGAAACCAGGATAACTATCAAACGGAAACTTTTTGATACCTATACTTCCTGTACTTACTTATGGTTACCAAACCTGGGCACTCACAAAAACTTACAATAAGAAGCTCGAAACATGCCAGAACTCCATGGAGTATGCTGGGGAAAAAGCTATCCGATAGAATCAGAATTGACTACATCATGAAACAAACAAGAACAAAGAATGCTTTAAAAACAATAAAAAAGCTAAGGTGGAAGTCGGCAGGCCACGCAATCAGAGGAAGTGAAAAATAGACAAAATCAGTAATGAATTGGTTCACAAGTGACAGGAAGAAAAAACGGGGTAGATCTTTTAGACGATGGGTTGATGATATCAAAGCCCTCAACCAGTGACATACAGACAGGGAGTCAATGCGTATGGAACTAGTGTTACTAGTAAATTACTGTCTGAATAAAGGCTATTATTATTATTACAAAGTTATTTACGCAGTTGGTTTATCTAGAAAACTGGTCAAAATTGGCAAAACATTTTAGTTTCTCCTTGATGTATATGTTACTGGCAATCTGTACAATTCAGGTATTCTTTACAATACCTAGGCAATGTATAGAATACCTGCGGCGTCCAGGCAATGTATGAAATATTAAGCATATTATTGTCTATTACATACTTTACCTAGGTAATGTATAAAATTCCTAGGGATTGTATAAAGTACCTGCTGGTCCACCGGCAATGTGAAATAAATAAGCTTTTTATCTATATTTATCAATGTTAATCAGCAGCCTACCTATAAAATGACAAAATAATAGTTAAAAACAACTTTAATAAAATTAACAATTAGGATGCTCCTTAAAAATAATCTTAATAAAAAGGGTAGACATTTTTTTTCAGTAGAATAAAATAATTGCTACACTAAAAAAGATTTATTTAATCTTAAGTTACTAGGTCCTATGTAAAAAAATATTAGACATTTAAGACATGAAAACTTTTTAGTCATATCAAACTTTTAAATAATCAATGAATTATTCTTTTAGATACTTTCCAAAAAAGTACCTAAGTAGGGGAGACTGTTCCAAAACCGGCTACCGAGGTTAAACCGTATAGTGCATTTATTTTCTACATTTATTCAAATATCGCGCTCTTATTTCGCACGTGGCCGCCAACCACTAAGAAGTCATTAGCGACAAAAATCGCTGGAGCATGATTGCTGCGCGCAGAGCTATCAATAAAATATTGTTTTGAAACGGTTTTATCTAATTTTTCTTACAAAGAAAAGTAAGAATTGTTTTATCAAACTAAACACTAGGTCAATATATTATTATTTCTGTAATTGTATGTCTATTAACTAAGTACTGACATTGTTTATGCCGGCATTTTTACTTGTGTTTGTGAGTGAGAATGTGTGTGCGTGTACAAGCTGATCAGGGGTAAAACTGTACGGGGTCATATAGGCCAGTATACGGTTTTGCCCTTTTGTACTTTTTACACTTAAGGGGTCAATATGTGGTTAAGGAATAATCCAGGCCGAGTGTTCACCAAGTTCCAGCTAGGAAAACTTTTCAGAGTAAGTTATTGCAAGGCTGCTAATACAAATAGCAATATCTGGCTTTTCGGCGACAGGTATCTTTCCCGCTAATCGAAACGTCTTCAGTGAAGCTGATTTTGTTACAGCTGAAACGACAGATATAGCGATAAACCAAGAAAATTCAGGTATTGTCCCATTGGCTTTTGTTGTCTAAATTCAGCCTGCTCCATCGACTTCAACTACCACAAGAGATCCTGCGCTAGCGACCTCATCTGCTCCAGTAGACCGTGACTAGCAGCGTCAACTGCTCTAATCGATCCTAAACCATCGAGTTCAAATGTTCCAGTCAGCTTCTTTTCATCGGTTGATACTACTTCAGTTGATTCTGTGTCTCCATCCATTAAACCACCATTTTTATCACCAATAGACAAAATGCCGATTCCTAAAATAAGCAAAAAGTAACAAGAAAACTTATTTTTGTATTGCTTGAAGAATGTGGTAAAAGTCGTTTGAATGATGGCTGGGTACAATGCATTTGTTGTGGAGGGTGGTCACATGAAAGCTGTACGGGTTTGGATCCCGAGTTCTCGATGAATTTGAATGTTTCGGCTGCGTTGCTGGACGCTGAGTTCTAGGGGCAAAACCGTATTCAGTATACGGTTTTGGACGCCCTCCAGGGCAAAACCGGCAATTCGAATGTTTTACCATTTTTTTAATAATTTCTTACAACTGCTAGATATACGCAAATGTTGTATTGGATAATGTTCCTAATAAGACTGTTAAATAAAAACGTTGATTAGACTATGCCATGTTTCATTCATTGCTAAGTTATAGGCCTTCATCCTTAGCTATACGGTTTTGGAACAGTCTCCCTTTAGTATATTTCTGTTACTACAGTAAAATCATTTTAAAAATATAGTGCAACTAAAAATTCTTTTGTATATAAGTAACACAATGTAATTTTCTTACAAGTAGGTACTTAGGTACGTAACAAGTATAAAAAACTTAAGGAACAAAACAATTCCGAATAATAAGTGTAGGTCTACTGCCTTTTCACACTACCGGATGCGCATTCGGTATTGTATAGAATTAGAATACCTAGGCAAAGTGTGAAATAAATATATTTCATACATTACCTACACGTTTTAGGTATTCTATACATTGCCTAGGTATTGCATAGAATACCGGATTATACAGATTGCCGGTAACATATACACCAAACACTAATTGTATTCTAAATTTGAAGCTTTTATGTCTGCTAGAAGTGCCTTAGAGTATTGATGATCGGTCAGTCAGTCAGTGAGTGACAAAATTAAGAAGCTTTGACTAGTTATAATTCTTTAACTGCTGGTTCAAATTAATTGAATTTTGAAATATACCGTGTTTATACAATGCCTGCTTGGTTACTAAAGTTTAGGCTTCTAGTTTTATCCACAACGAAGTTATAGAGAGTCGAAAATGTCCTGAACTACTTCGAGAAAAGGATGGTACGGTTGTGCCGCTTTTTTGCTCGACTTAGCGGGGGCACTGCCGTGCCCCCAGATAAATTTTAACTATATGTTGACACTACATTCATTGATTGTTAGGCGGTACGAAGTTCGCCGGGACAGCTCGTAAATAAATAAATATACACTATTGTTGTGGTAACCGTGTCGTGTAGCGGCGAAAGAATACTATTCCGTCGGGTGTCGTAAAAGGCGACCAACAAACTAAAGACTGCATCATATACATCCAACAGCATAGAGCTGCGATGCGCTTACCACCTGTCACGTTGAGCTCATGTGCAGACGCTATTTGGTGAAAAGTGGACTATGCTAGAGGACTGACTTTGCTGTCCTCATTGCGTAGTCTCGACCAACCCTTCAGGGGTAATAGTCGTGATTATATGTATGTACGTATTGTTGTGGAGCGTTAATCCTCGTCTATGTGGTTCGAGGTTCGATGACCTCATGTCATTTTATTGTTGGTTGGTTTGAATACATCAACACTGCGAACTAAATGAAACCAGTTTTAAGAAAAAGTTCTAAGCTAGTAGTTACACAAAACTACGACACTAATTTAATCGTTCAAATTATATAAAGCCAACTATATCTGACGAATAACGAACCGGGTTTGTCTATGTAATACGAGAATTCGGACACGCGTTTGACAAATGGACGTGTGAGACAATTTGAGTAGGGTTCCTGCGAGAGTGGACCAGTCCGAGTGTCTGGTCGAGTCTGCCGCTCTACTTCACACCCTACTTCATTTAATGCCGGCTGTTAATTTCTATAACATCTATTATTATTTATTTACAACATACACGCGGGTTTTGTATAATTTGTCGAACAAGGCAAGTCATAATAACTCAGTTAAAAACAAAAATCCTTCCGATCTATTTCATAGATCCAACAAAAATCAACACAGTATTATTCTTTAGTACCTAAGTATAAAAGCGTAACCTAAATACAGGTACGAGTGCGAAATGAATGAACAATGACACGCACGGCCTACTTAATCACTTTATTACTTTTGTCGAATTAATCCTGGAAACGGTTAAATCACAATTATTTTGGCATACGAGTATTTAAGAGTTGTCAACGACAACGCGTTATTGTTCCTATTATTACGAGGGACGGTTTAAAAAAACACCTTTATACTCAATAGCATTGATAAATTATGCATCGACATAGCGTCAGTTTCAGCCTTGTTATGACAATTGAGGAGGTTCTTTTTAAAACTTGACGATTCCACTTTCTGTGTTTTAGCACAATTTGACGATATACTTTTTTCAGGAATGCAACTATGTTTTTAACCCGACATTTGTGGCAATATTATAGACAACAAGATTAGTCATTGCTTGTACGGGATTTAAAAAAATAGCAATAATAATATGTTTTAAATAATTCCAAAATTTTAAATGAAATAATCTAGTTTTGATGGGGCAGACCAGATTTGTTATGCTCCAGAGGGAAAGCTCTGACTGAAAAATGTTTTGTTGCAATTTATACTACAAATAGTTTATTAACTTCTGAATTAATCATATTTTGTTAAAAATGTATATTTGAAATGGGTAATGTCATTTTGAAGTAAAATAATCTACTTTTGACAAAATCGTGTCATTTATTCTCTGTTTTTCTGGTGTGATTATCAAGCTTTGTTTCAATTTTATTTTCGCTGAGTTTTAATATAAAAGTTACCAACCAAAAAATAAATAAAATCGTTTTTGTCGAAAGTGAAATAGTCAAATTTTGAAAAGAACCTCCTCAATTATTGTTTTCTGCGTTAACATTGCTTTATCTACATCTGTAATAAAACAGAACTCTGATACCAGTTTATTTTAGATACGGACAAGTAAATAATAATGAACACTGCCTGAGTGCATCTGTTCCACGAACAGTGTGCTAAATATAATGAAGTAGGTACTCTAGTCGCAACGGCCGCTGATCAGTGTATTATTCAATTTAGTGTGCATAAAGGAGTCGTGTAGCGTAGCGGCTCATTAAAAGAATACTACCACCTCCTCTCTTCCCTTGGATGTCATAAAAGGCGACTAACGGATTAAAGACTGCACTTACATCCAACAGCATCAGTGGCGCGTTGTGCGGCATAGCGAACGCCAGTACTACGACCGGTCCGCACTTCTGTGGTGCATTTTTTCGCGAATACCCTCTTGTTTTTTCTCAATGTTCGAATATGGATGAAGTAGATAATTTGGATGAATTATCACCAAGAAGTGAAATAAGTGAAGAGGAAATAGGCCGAAGAAACATATTTTGTGAGCAACAAGTACAACAGGATGCCGATGTTGAGTGGGATAATTTTAACACGGGATCGTTGACATCTGAATTACGCCCAGAGAAAAGAGGAAGACAAGATAGTAAAGAAAAGGACGACGGTTTCATAAGTGTGACTAGAAAACCTAAACGTTTCGCGCGTAGTAACTCATTAATTTTGCAAGTTGGACTGAATGATAAAGGTATGGCAAATAATATTAATGTGGAAGAATTATATGAAATCTGTATTTCATCTAAAGAGTTGTTGCCCAAACAAATAGGAATAGCTAAGCTATTGAAAATGAAAATATAATAAATGTAACAAGAATTAAATACAAAAACCCATACAAAGTGCTAATAAGATTCGACACGAAAGAAAGTGCAGAGAAATTACTTAACTGTCAACAGATTACAAACCTAGGCTTTAGATGTCAGTTTACTAACGAAATAAACCTGTCTTACGGAGTTGTGAAGCAGATTGAAACAGATATAGAAGAAGCAGAAATTCAAAAATTATTCAATTGTAAATTTGAGATATTTTCAGGAAGAAGACTAAAAAGAATAAATGAGGTTGGAAAGTGGATAGAGAGTGAAAATATACGTTTGTTTTAAAAGCTCCACTTTACCTCCATATGCATATGCATATGGATGCAGGTTTAAGGTGGAGCCGTATACTTTTCCAGTCACCCAATGCTCGGGTTGCTGGAAATTTGGACATCTTTTACGCGCATGCCCGACAAAAAAAATCTTAGGCCCTAAATGCGGAGATGAGCATGTAAATTGCGACACAGTAAATTATAGGTGCATAAGTTGCAAAGGCAAACATACCTCTCTAGATAAAACATGTCCTATATTTGCAAAAGAAAAAGAAATCAGATCAATTATGAGCAGGGAAAATTGTACCTACAGAAATGCACTTAGGATTCTTTTAAACAACCAGAAAGAACAAAGATATTTTCAGAATTTAGGTCAAAGTGAGATTGCAGCTCAAGTAAATAACTCAAGAAAGTCATACAGAGATATTTTAGTTACCAAAGCAATAGTACAACCAGATATGCCTCTGCATATTCAAGAAAACTTAACAGATAGAAATGAAACAATAGAAGTAGTGACAGAAAATAGAACAAAAGAAAAATGTATAAAGATTAACAGGGAGAAGATAATTAACCACTAGAATAAACACCAACGAAATAAAAGTAATGAAGACGAAACTAGTAACATTGTAGAAAGTTTTGAAAGTAGAGAGGAACAGAATAGCAAATATAACTATGAGAAGCCTTCGTCTCTGAAATATATATTAAGAAAGGTTAAAGAAATAATACTGTCGGATACAGCTTTAGATGAAAAATTCAAACAAATAGTTAATTTAATAATTGATGAACTAAAAGTATACTTTTGTAAGTTTGTACGTAGTGGTGATATTTTTACAAAACTAATAACTATTTTTTCTGATGGGGACTACAACTAATAATATTTTCCGTGTTAACATAGTACAGTGGAACTCTCAAAGCTTAAGACCGAAATTTTGTGATTTTGAAACTCTGTTAATCCAGAAAAATATACATATAGCAATTCTGAGTGAAACCTGGTTAGAAGAAGAATCATCTTTGCGTAGTACTGATTATAACATATATCGGCAGGACAGGTGGGATTCCTATGGTGGAGTAGCTATCTTTACGCACAAATCTCTTGTAACACAGGTATGTCCAATGCAACTTAACAATTCAGGAATAGAGGCGGTGCATATCAAAATACTAAATTGTGTTAGTCTACGTAAAATTGTTTTACATTTATTGTCCATCGTCGGTCCACACGGCTCTTTCCGATTGGGACGGCTTGTTCAATAGATTTTCCGAAATAACGATAATTGCAGGTGACTTTAACGGACACGATATAATGTGTTCAAGTAGGAATGATTTAAGAGGCGCACATATAGCAGAGTCTTCTTTTGAGAACGGTTTCATTTGTCTTAATGATGGTAAACCAACCCGAGTCAAGCTCGTTATAATAGCATTCTGCAACAAACTTCACCAGATATCACGTTTGCTTCTTCTGATATAGCTGTACAGTTCAAATGGAGTGTTACAAATGAATGCTTAAGAAGTGACCACCTCATGATTAAAATTATATTAAATTATCATGATACATTACAATTTATTGCAAAACGTAATTATAGGTTGACTGATTGGAAACAGTATAAAGAAACTTTAACCAAGTCGTTTTCACATATTTTTTGTTAGCTATAATAATACTCAAGATATGTACGACTTTTTCATACATCAGTTAAATATAGCTGCTGACCAGTGTATCCCAATGACCAAAATTTGTACAAATCCTAACAGTAAATTTAAACCTAAGGTCTATTGGTCCCAAAGTTTATCATAGCTAGTGGCACAGCGAAAATTAATCTTAAAAACATTTAGGCGTAACCCTGCTCCACAAAATCTAATCGTTATGCAAAACAAGATAGCTGAAACCCAACGTGAAATGAGAAAAGCAAAATCTAAGATTTGGCGACAATTTTGCAGTAATGTCGATGAAACATCTTCAGTTTCAGAATTATGGACTAGAATGCGCTGAATTAAATGTATAAAGAGAGGTAAATTACATGTTACAAAAGATGAAAAACGATAATCTATTGTGTTCTCTTGCCCCAGACTCAGTAATAAACTCATCGCCAATTTTCCATTCTGTAAACGAATCATTAGAAATAAATATAACATTAAATGAATTTGACTTGGTTTTAACGAAAAAGAAAAAAGATACGGCTCCAGGGGATGATGGTATTACCTACTCGATGGTATCAAATCTTCCAAGTCGCAAAAAAGTTCTTAGTAGAAGTTTACAATATGATATTAAATACCGGTAACATTCCTAATCAATGGCGTAACATTAAAATAATACCTATTCCGAAGGCTGGATCGTCAAGTAATTTTAGACCCATATCCCTTATATCTTGTCTTTGCAAAATATTTCATAACATAATAGGACGGCGATTAGAGTGGTTTGTAGAAAGTAATAATATATACCATCAGAATCAACAGGCTTTAGAAAATCTCAATCTTGTATTGACGCTTTAGCGAGGCTGAGTACTAAGATACAAATTAGTTTAACAAGCAATACACCAGTCGTTGCTTGCTTTTTAGACATAGAAAATGCATAAAACAATGTCCTTGTAGAACGAGCCGTGTGTATCTTAGACGATTATAATGTTGGAAAGAAAATATGTAGGTACCTTTGGGAATTTTTACGAGAACGACATTTGGAAATAAAAGATGAAAGTGAGTCGATTTGTAGATGGACCCAACAAGGACTTGCGGAAGGAGATCCTATCTCTCCTCTTTTATTTAATATAGTAACATCAAAAATATGTTTGTCAATTAGGGAAGTAGCTATATCTCAGTACGCAGATGACTTTGTATTTTACGCTAATTGTCGTAACTCAAAAGAAAGCGTCTTATTGTTGCAGGCTTCTCTTGATATTGTGTCTACATTGTTAAATCAATTAGGGTTACAGTTATCAGTTACTAAATCTAAACTATGTATATTTACTAGAGGTAACAGAAAGGAACAGCACATACTCGAAATTAACAGTCAAAAAGTGGAGTCAGTAAATAATTTTAAATATTTAGGGTTTTGTTTAGATTCGGCTTTACGCTTTAAGAAGCATATTAATGAAATTTATGAAAAGACTCAAAAATTGCTTAATGTATTAAAAATCTTGGCAGGTTCAGATTGGGGAGTCCATCCAAAACACCTTCGTACTCTATATATTTCCCTTATACGCAGTCGTTGTAACCTCCCCACAATATTAATTTGCTACACCTAAATCTAAACCTAAATCTAATGCCTTTCACACCTATATGCCTAGCTAGCTTATAATACATACACACATCCTCGCCGCTTTACCTTAACTTAAATTATTATCTAATTCTTAAAACTAATTAACCTAATTTATCTACAATCTAATGGTTGTGTCTGGAGTTTTGTAGAGTGTGTAGCGTTTGTATGAAGATGGAACCTTAGCATAGCTTAATTCTATTTGCAGTGAATTTCAGTCAAGCAATGTAATATTATAATAACTACTATTTTTGGCCAGATCGTCTAGTGAACCCTCCGTTGTTAACCGCATTTAAGTAACTCAAGTTCTTTCGTGAAAGTTTAGTAATTGGCTTATCCCTGTGTTAAATTATTTTCTCCTGTCCTGACCTAATTACCTACCAGTCTATAAATCATAACATAAATATGTGTAGCCTAGCAATGACTCCGTCTGAACTGTGACCTAAATCCTTCACTGCAGCTGCGGGGAAGATTTGTAACCACTCAAAGGTAATCAGATGATAGCTTAGCTTGTAGGTATTATTATTTATTATCAGTAGCATGATACATAAGAAGCCTGGTGCAATTTATGAGCCCCACCACCGCTCCATAGCGTACTGTACATCTCATGGTTTAATTACAGTTCCGACACATTGGCTTTAACTTTAATTATTAGCTTGTGCCTTTAATTCTTTAACTGAGAATTTACATCTCTCCTCAAATTTAATTTCATTTTACATTATGCACTATGTGTTAGCAATTTAAATTCTTATTATTCCACATAAATCAATAGAGTTTATCTCAAGGCTTGCTATCATCCAAATATCCTTTTCACATTAAGAACTTAATTATTCAATGCAATAACTTATATTCAGTTCCGTAAAGGGTGGATAATTTAATCAAACGCCACTTCAGGCGGTGGCTAAAGTAGAATGCTATTAATTCAGGTAAAACTACTTTTATTTACTCTTAGTATTTATTATACAGGTCTTGTAAAGTTCCAATATAACTACATTGGATTGCTGCATTGGCAGATTATTACATCTTAAGTTTATTAAAGGATGTTTAATTCATTCAATATCCTTGACTTTAGGAAGTGAACTGAAATAGAATACTATCATTTGAAGTAAATTACTTTGGGTTACTCTTAGTGTTCATTATACAAATCTTATAAAGTATAAATACATCTCAAGTTTATTGAAAGATGTTTAATTCATTCAACATCCCTGACTTTTAGGGTAGTGAACTTAAATAAAATACTATCATTAGTTAGTATACTCCTAGTAGGCAGTAAATTAGGTAGTTAATTATCACTGTTAATCATTAAATAAATTACATTTAGAAGTTATCTTTTACTCACTTTAATAAGTTTAAATTAGACTGTACTAGGTATTAGTCTGATTGATTAGATTGTTCCCATCAAATATTTCTATGTTTCATATTATTAGAAGTAAGTACTTACATATCTTAAGAGGTCTATTCAAATGATATTAGTAGACCATTGTCAGGCTAATTAGCTGGTTGTTATCAATCAATTATTTCTATGTTTCAGATTATTAGAAGCTCATAGCTTGCAATGTCTTCTTTCAACGACTTATCCTAGGTTCTAAACTGGTTTTAGTTGTTCAGTTTGTATCAGCTTATTTTTGCTAAGGTATTGGATGTAAAATTTTCCATACTTTGAAGAGTATAGCCATGTGAGATCGTATTGCATCCCAGGGAAAGCTAACAAATGCCTGTTTGGTCATATCAGTGTTAGAAATCAAACATCACAGTACGACTAAGCTTATTTGCTATAACTTTTTAGTATTTTTCTTGTAATAGAAAACCAGTCTAGACTTTTAGGTACTCCAAAGTAATGATGGTACGATATTATCATACTTCTGTTAATTATTTAAAATGAATAATTAATTGGTAACAACTTTAGGAAAACAATTAGAATTTTACCGGCCTGCGGTAACAGGTTACTTGCCTAGCTAGGACCCACATCACTTCATCATAATTTTATTTAGCGCCGTAACTTAATTATCCCTGCCTTATTAGTCTGAATTAATAACTAACCATATATATATATCCGCCTACCTATAGATTCCTACAACTTTCCTCACTTGAAAATGCCTATATTTTGTCGAACTAACAGTCCCTCTTGTGTACCTTGCAAACTAGGCCAAGCCTCATTTAATTTAAATTCGTGGTGTGTGGTGAGAGTCGCATTGCCCCTGAAAGCAACTAACTCCTAAATGTTCTATCAGTCGAGCCAGTATACTCAGTGTGTTATTTTCCTATCACTACACTGTATGTATGGAGATAGACTCGAGATTGGACTGGGTCATACGGGTCTACCTCCAGCTAAATGGTGTCTGACCTATCTTCAACTTTCACTAGGGAGACAACTGTCTCTCCCCCATTACTCCATCGAAGATAGTGTATTGTTTAGCGTAATAGTGTAAAACGCCGATCTTATTAAATACAATCAAAGATCATCCAGACCGAAGTCTGTTGAAAGGTACATAGGGTTTTGTTGTCACCGTGACTCGTTTCCGCCGATGTACCCCAGAATACTTCATTCTGTTAACGGATTCGAGTTGCGATCGCAATAGTTTACTTTATTAATAACTTTCAATTTCACAAATCTTAATTAATATCGCAGCTCGAATATCACTTAGCGCACTATCAAGCTCGGACGCTATTTTTCCCGTATGAGTCGTACCGCACTCTTAAGTTGGACCGCTCCGTTGACGTCCCAAAACTGAATGTCCTCAATTTTCCGCCCTTTTCCTAAGCATCTCAACTTTCGCGCCACGCGCGCCTAAGATTTGCCCGCGCGAGTCCGCTTTTCTTCCCTTCAACCAATCGCTAGCCGCTTCCCCGATCCCCCCTGCCTTCGCGCCGCGCCACGTGGAGCTATCATCCGACCTCTCTTTCTGTCTTTTTCTCAACCTCTCGCTCGCTCATTGCCGCTTTCGCCGCGCAATTCTAAAATTTTTCCATAATCTAACCAAATCTCGTCCGACAGCCAATATTTCATCGTTGAATATCTAAATGTAGCCTTCTATTAACAATTCCCTCTTAATAATCCTCCACTTAAGCCAATAATCCTATATTTTGGGAAACTATCAAAAGTTCCGTATTCCGACCATAGATGGCGTCCGCCCGTAGGTGAACCACTTTGCCGACCCCAGAGCAGTCCCCGCGAACCTCAAAATAAAATACGGTCCTAGTCAACCTAGCAACCTTACGCGAAGCCCAAATAAATGACTTCCGCTAGACGCCACCTATGTCGCAAGGGACGCGCAGAGCAGTCCCCGCGAAATTCAAAATAAAGAAGTCAAACTAGCAACCTTATGCGAAGCTTACGTAAATAACTTCCGCTAGACGCCGCCTATGCCGCAAGGGACGCGCAGAGCCGTCCCCGCGAAATTCAAACTAAAGATAAAGCGCTAGACCATTGACCATTATTCTGAACTAGTTTATTATTCCCTTTTTCATGCTTATTATATTAATGGTGCTACGCATTAATATTTATTTTAATGCTACTCCCACACATTCCTTACTAACGGACGGATATCATTCATTCTGTACCGTTACAGCCGCCCCCGATAGAATTTAAGCAGATAAAGTACCACTCTTATCTGCGGCGAATTATATCTAAACCCTGTACTTAATTAAGTACAAAATAGCACGTCCTTCCTTGCTAACCCCATTGTCATCCTAGCCCTCAAAGATATTCCTACTATTTATAGTTCCTCCCCAAATCCCTAATGACTCCTTCCTCCATAAGCTTTCTTATTGCAAAATAGCCCACACCCCTCATTCTATTCAACTGACACAAAATCATAATCGCATACCCAGTTCTCGTGTTCGAAACGAAATCCCAGTAAACTTAGTCTCGGTAAATATTTCCCAATAACTTAGACATCTACCATTTCTTTAATCATACACAACCTCCGAATAATGATTTGCCTTTTGTTTACCATCATAACAACAAATCATAATATAATATAAATCAATATAACAGTCTCTTGCGCTGTCTACTAACGCCCCCTAGCGGAAACTCTTCAACTCTATGACGATTCCGACGTAAAGTTTATAACATCTTCCGAACCATTCAATTATTCTATTCTTTAAATTATTTTCCTAGAATAATTTCAAGTACATCTGTCATCATGGCCTTCTTTTAACTTACGTCTTTTCTTACAACTTGTTCCGCATCTAAATGTTGCAACCTAGGGATCGAACCTGGGATCTTTCGTGGGTGAAGCATCAACCACTTCGCCGTCATGGTTTTAGTTCCAACTAGGCTAATGAATAATTATTAATAATTTGAATTAAAACTTTCCTTCATACTTCAACGCTACCAATCTCATCTTAACTTATATAATTACCTAAGCTAACGAAACGTCGGAACAATTGTCTACCTCAGGCAGGGATCGAACCCGCGTCCTCCACAATCCCTAATTAGCTACTTCTTTCAACCGAAACCCTATTTTCCTCTCCGCGGATAAGAAATCTTAACCAAACCCCCATATCAACCAAAACCAGTAGGCATACCATCATCGCCCAAGAGTTATAACTTTATTTTAGATGAGATACATCTAATGTCTAATCCTACAAATAACCGAGATAGAATACTAGACTCGCTTCCGTCCGGTACGCAGTGACACCCACTCACCGTGCATACAAATAGAGGTCTTAACGCCTTACAATAAGGTTGTCGATCGTAAATACTTAGGAAAAACTCATTCACTCAAAGGGGGTACGCATCTCGAAACACGTCCTTGAGTTTTGAACTAGCTACCCCGTAGTTCAGATCTATTAGAAGTTTGTGTGCTATGTATATCTAACTGTCAATGTATGCGTCATCGATAAGTACTTGTTAATACCCCGGTACGCGTTGGACATTGTATACTAATTGACAAGTACTGAGCTTATGTGTATAAGCAAATACTTATGCTAAAACCTATCTAGTAACTATGTCTCATCCCTAGTTATTACTATGTACGAAAGACAACATTTAGTCTCATTTGCTAATATATAATACGTCAATATCCCCTTACTTTCCTATACCTTTGAAAAATATCATTTTCCTATTAAAATAAACAGACCGGTAACTATCTTATCCGCCCCCACAACTCTACTTAACTTCCTACCTTTTATATTACTAATAATCGGTCAAATCGGTAAATAATAAGTCATTAAAGGGGACACTTCGTCTTAGTATTCATGGTAATTAATATCGTGAGTTCCTTCTCGTATTTACTGAATTCCAAACTGCGTGATTCAATAGTGCTAGTTTCTTTTTATTTTTTTATTTTTTTATTAGATGATTTTAATTTTACACTCGCACAAGACACATTATTAAGATGGTAATCTCCCGAATGTTTGTAACTCTAATTGGTTACTCATTATGCATTCTACTTTACTTTTCAGCCTTCCGTCCAGATGGTAAAATTCCCCAGCAACACGAGATCCCCTGACCACGCCAAAATGAAATGCCATCAATGGCCTCTGTTTCTGCAGCCTAAGACATTATCTCTCTATAGGTTAGTCAAGTATAATTGTCCTGATTTAGACTTCACAAGACGCCCCCAAAGGAACCACCTTACAGCAGAATTTCCGCAACTTTAAGAAAGGCTAGTTTAGGAAATGAAGCTAAATGGAAACCACTTAATTTTATTGTGTGCTGAGTAATTCCCACTTCTACAGCACAGTTCCGAAACTTCGATTCAATTACTTCACCAGGTAAATCAAACAAACCCTACACGCTTAACTAAGTTCTATTTGTGCCCAGTGCGACTAAAAATATTCGAACACCCTAAACAAGCTACTTTTACTAATTTAACAGTGCCAATTAAGAATGCTCCCTTGTGTCATCTATAATTTTATTGTGTGCATAGACGACCAAAGACCTCGCTTTCAGCATGCCTTCTTCGTTGGACCCGCTTAGTTAAATACTCTAATCAAAATTCTAAAGTTACAATTGAAAATGTCAAAAGTTCGAATATTATGCAATAGAGAATTTCTCTAACATAGTTACTCCATCTCTTCGCACTATTTAGTCAGGCATATTGCAATTCAAGTATTTATTTTAATTTATAATGACCTATCTTCTCCACCCCTGTTCACATACTTTAGCCATCCCTATCCACAGCTGCGGTGAAGATAATTAGTTAATGAACAAAACATCCTATAAACACTCTATGTTGCTACCGCAATCACAAGAAATATTTACTAGGAGGATTATCTATCATACAGCTGACTATAACAAAATGAGTCCCCCTTATCTTTCTCCGTTCCTTCTCTAACGTAGAAGACAGCAACAGACAATTAATATTTAATTACTTATAATTTAGAACAACCCTAGGTAAAACGCTACCACAAAACTAGACTAGAACCGAATAATACTAACCGAAGTAAACTTTTGTATTCACACTTGCAAATAAAATATCTTTATCTTTCCGTGATGAATAATATTTTGATAACACTATTTCATCAACTCAATGTCCCGGCCTACATATGTGAAAACTCCCAATCAATTAGTTTGTATAAAACAATCTAGATGCAACATGCAGTTCACATTAACTAACAATTTTAAGGTTGTGCCATAACTTCGACAATAACCTACCTTAGCACTAATTTTAATCATCTACAATTATATCACGTACATATTAGATGCCAATAATCTAGATTATTTAAGAATTCTAGCAATTCTAATCAATAACCAACAAGATCATCCCGCTGTGACAGTCTGCGCTGACCTTCCCACAAGTCAAAACCGCGTTTCGTTCGTCCTATCATTTCTAAACCTGTAGACATTTACTTTGTACTAAACAAATTCTTGAGTTAATAATTATTTGCCAATTGTTAAGCAACCCTATTTAATTTCATAATAACAATTTTAATATAGCAGTATTAGAATATTATTATAAATCTCGAACATCTTTATTTATTATAATCAACATTACCGGTTAAAGTATTTGAATGGCCTAGTGCGAACTAGGTTTCAGGTTGCACCTCGGGAAAATAAATTTACTATTGACTCTAAAATCTACTACTAATAAATTTATTATTTTCTTCTGACATACAAAGATAGGTTATGTATGACTCTAGGTCGGGTTTAATAAACTTTGAACTATACCTACCTCCACGATAATCTCGGTTAAATATATATATCCGCAAAACGAAATATGTCCAATACGGCCGATTTTACTAAATTTAAATTATGCTACTAAACAGTACGTGTCCTAAGAACATCACACATCCGAAACCCATTTCAGTTCTAATGTCTTTACCCATCTAAATTAAAATTTGTACCTGTCGACGCGAGACAACATCTAAATAATTACTTTGGATGATTCGAATTGTGATAGTTAATTTTGTATTGTAATCTCGATAACGCAATATCAGGGATTTACTTATTAATAAAGTTTACACTAAGAAATTTATTCTCAGTTAGCAATATCATCGCTTTATTTCCGGCTTGAATGTTTCTGCGGACTATGAGTTTAAATTTATCCTACAACTTAAAATTATGGTATATAAAATCGATCACTGTTTTATAAGTAGCTGGTGTTAACTTTTAAAATGATAAAACGATTTAACTAATGATTATGACGTGACATCCGTCCGCAACTCGCCTTTAAAATTGATGTGATAACATACGCTATTGTTATCCCTATAGCATAACAGTGCTATAACTCGTTAATTTTGCAGTTAAATCTCGACTTCAAGCCAGTCAACTATATATTTTTTTTTTCTACTATTATTTTTTTTTTTCAACATCTTAATCGTTCAACGGAGATAGACAATTGTGAAAGGTACCCTTCTTAATAGGCTAATCCAACCCAGTGAATTTAATGATTTATCTATCTCTACCTATCCTAACTAATTAGTCATGTAGTAAGGTCTTTTCTTTTCACCGCTCTCCCGACTTAGATATCTCTAGGTAACTCACAACTGATAATATTAGGTAAGTAGGTATAGTAAGCTGTGCCCAGCGAGCTTTACTTCTGCGTACGTTAACCTCATCTTTAGCTAATAATTATCCTTTATAAATCTTCATAATTAACTATTTATCACGATTTCAACTATTCGGTAAGAAGCAATGATTACCGGTAACGACTACTTACAACGCTGCAAGAGTATTACAATTATACATATTATTATTAGACAGCACCCTTTTACCATCATCCAAAATAAAATCTTTTATTGGTAACCCAACGCCATCTAGCCTCGCTAATAGGTAACCTCCCCACAATAGAGTAGATATTAGATAGTTGTTTCCAGACGGTAACGACTTTTATCGCCTACTAGACGTATTTATCCGTTTACATTATGCATCCCAAACTACGTTGCTTTTAAACCAAAATTCCTACTAGCAATGAATAGTCATATGATTCTATCCCCTACATGACATCCCTGCTACTTGTTATTACTTATAATCGCGATTCCTCATCAACGCGTGTATTTTGAACCGTAATACTATTTTATGTTACTTTTCCTAGGATTTTAGCGAACTAACAAAATGAAGCGGCATTTCCCATGTCATTGCATTCTAATCTACTACGTGATAAGTATTAGGAAAATCTCTTTCAATGTAAAAATCGCAGGTATTAAAAATAACAGGTATGGAAAATAACAGGTGATTCCACTTGCTATAACAAAATCACATGATTACGCGTTATGGAAGTTTCCTCTCCGATTGGTTTTATGACGTCATGTTTTATAATCATTCCTAATTCTAGATTGTTTATGGTCTCGCTAAATCATTTGTCTCTATGGTCCAACCATAGACAAAGAACGTTATAGTCCTTGACTAGCCTAAACTACTCTATGGATTTCAGATGTGAGACTCAAGTACACTATTATATTTTTTTTTTTCTCTAACATAACCAACAAAATAAATTATAATACGTAGAATAGCACATCAACTAAAAACCGCAATCGCTCAACGATTATTAGTCAAAATATAATTATTATTAGTTTTATATTATGCTGTTAGCGTCATAACTTTATAATATTGTACAGCATATCGCCGTCCTATAATATAAATTGAATCCTGCAATAACTTAGTTGGTTAATTCTGTCCAATCTCGCCCCCTTGCCTTTCCATCCGACAGCAATAATAATTAAACCGCCCCCTATTCTACAAATCTTTCTAAATCAATAAATGTTGAACTATGTCACCCTATCGACTTTTTACGATCCTAAAAATAACTCAACACAAGGCTGTATGAACCAGTTGCCTATGCCTATATGAAATCTATCACCAGGAATAGAAACAAAACTAGTTACCATAGCTCCTAACGTCAACAACAAAAATTGGATACCTGGTTTCAGTATTCAAGGAAACAATTACTAAAGGTTTCAGTATTCACAGATAACTCAACAATTTTAAAATTTAATACTCCAGACCCCCGGATAATAACTATATCTATGTACTTCGTGCACTTATGATACTTTGGGAATAACAACAACGCCTAACAGCCGCACGGTACCTGATGCTGGCGAACTCCGCCATTAAATAAAGAAGAAAAAGATAATGACTGAAAGGTATTGTATTTCAAATAATACTCATTACATTATTGTTTTGTAGTTTTATCTCCTTTGACCTTTAACCTAACCTGAAAATCTTTTTGTTACAGATTTCGTACAACAAAATTTTAGCTCCAGCTCTCATTGCGACTGTCTACAATATTGGTCTTAATCTATTATCAAGAACCCGTAATACAAAGTGTATGAATCAACTTTAGAAGATAACAACGTTTATTGTGAAAAGTGTCAAATTATAATTCACCCATTATCAAGAGCCCGTAATACAAAGTGTATGAATCAACTTTAGAAGATAACAACGTTTATTGTGAAAAGTGTCAAATTATAATTCACCCATTATCAAGAGCCCGTAATACAAAGTGTATGAATCAACTTTAGAAGATAACAACGTTTATTGTGAAAAGTGTCAAATTATAATTCTTCAATATCTCTGAATTAATTAATCTTCATTGAATTATTCCCTATTAAGCCAATTCTAAACTCACGCATCGCAACACGACAACAATTTGTGGGAAAAATCCCACTTCTAAATTAAAGTATTACCGCTTGACTGAAATCCAATACAACTATATTAATGATAATTTATAACTTAACTTTCTGATCCTGGTCACGGCACCAATTTGTAACCTCCCCACAATATTAATTTGCTACACCTAAATCTAAACCTAAATCTAATGCCTTTCACACCTATATGCCTAGCTAGCTTATAATACATACACACATCCTCGCCGCTTTACCTTAACTTAAATTATTATCTAATTCTTAAAACTAATTAACCTAATTTATCTACAATCTAATGGTTGTGTCTGGAGTTTTGTAGAGTGTGTAGCGTTTGTATGAAGATGGAACCTTAGCATAGCTTAATTCTATTTGCAGTGAATTTCAGTCAAGCAATGTAATATTATAATAACTACTATTTTTGGCCAGATCGTCTAGTGAACCCTCCGTTGTTAACCGCATTTAAGTAACTCAAGTTCTTTCGTGAAAGTTTAGTAATTGGCTTATCCCTGTGTTAAATTATTTTCTCCTGTCCTGACCTAATTACCTACCAGTCTATAAATCATAACATAAATATGTGTAGCCTAGCAATGACTCCGTCTGAACTGTGACCTAAATCCTTCACTGCAGCTGCGGGGAAGATTTGTAACCACTCAAAGGTAATCAGATGATAGCTTAGCTTGTAGGTATTATTATTTATTATCAGTAGCATGATACATAAGAAGCCTGGTGCAATTTATGAGCCCCACCACCGCTCCATAGCGTACTGTACATCTCATGGTTTAATTACAGTTCCGACACATTGGCTTTAACTTTAATTATTAGCTTGTGCCTTTAATTCTTTAACTGAGAATTTACATCTCTCCTCAAATTTAATTTCATTTTACATTATGCACTATGTGTTAGCAATTTAAATTCTTATTATTCCACATAAATCAATAGAGTTTATCTCAAGGCTTGCTATCATCCAAATATCCTTTTCACATTAAGAACTTAATTATTCAATGCAATAACTTATATTCAGTTCCGTAAAGGGTGGATAATTTAATCAAACGCCACTTCAGGCGGTGGCTAAAGTAGAATGCTATTAATTCAGGTAAAACTACTTTTATTTACTCTTAGTATTTATTATACAGGTCTTGTAAAGTTCCAATATAACTACATTGGATTGCTGCATTGGCAGATTATTACATCTTAAGTTTATTAAAGGATGTTTAATTCATTCAATATCCTTGACTTTAGGAAGTGAACTGAAATAGAATACTATCATTTGAAGTAAATTACTTTGGGTTACTCTTAGTGTTCATTATACAAATCTTATAAAGTATAAATACATCTCAAGTTTATTGAAAGATGTTTAATTCATTCAACATCCCTGACTTTTAGGGTAGTGAACTTAAATAAAATACTATCATTAGTTAGTATACTCCTAGTAGGCAGTAAATTAGGTAGTTAATTATCACTGTTAATCATTAAATAAATTACATTTAGAAGTTATCTTTTACTCACTTTAATAAGTTTAAATTAGACTGTACTAGGTATTAGTCTGATTGATTAGATTGTTCCCATCAAATATTTCTATGTTTCATATTATTAGAAGTAAGTACTTACATATCTTAAGAGGTCTATTCAAATGATATTAGTAGACCATTGTCAGGCTAATTAGCTGGTTGTTATCAATCAATTATTTCTATGTTTCAGATTATTAGAAGCTCATAGCTTGCAATGTCTTCTTTCAACGACTTATCCTAGGTTCTAAACTGGTTTTAGTTGTTCAGTTTGTATCAGCTTATTTTTGCTAAGGTATTGGATGTAAAATTTTCCATACTTTGAAGAGTATAGCCATGTGAGATCGTATTGCATCCCAGGGAAAGCTAACAAATGCCTGTTTGGTCATATCAGTGTTAGAAATCAAACATCACAGTACGACTAAGCTTATTTGCTATAACTTTTTAGTATTTTTCTTGTAATAGAAAACCAGTCTAGACTTTTAGGTACTCCAAAGTAATGATGGTACGATATTATCATACTTCTGTTAATTATTTAAAATGAATAATTAATTGGTAACAACTTTAGGAAAACAATTAGAATTTTACCGGCCTGCGGTAACAGGTTACTTGCCTAGCTAGGACCCACATCACTTCATCATAATTTTATTTAGCGCCGTAACTTAATTATCCCTGCCTTATTAGTCTGAATTAATAACTAACCATATATATATATCCGCCTACCTATAGATTCCTACAACTTTCCTCACTTGAAAATGCCTATATTTTGTCGAACTAACAGTCCCTCTTGTGTACCTTGCAAACTAGGCCAAGCCTCATTTAATTTAAATTCGTGGTGTGTGGTGAGAGTCGCATTGCCCCTGAAAGCAACTAACTCCTAAATGTTCTATCAGTCGAGCCAGTATACTCAGTGTGTTATTTTCCTATCACTACACTGTATGTATGGAGATAGACTCGAGATTGGACTGGGTCATACGGGTCTACCTCCAGCTAAATGGTGTCTGACCTATCTTCAACTTTCACTAGGGAGACAACTGTCTCTCCCCCATTACTCCGTCGAAGATAGTGTATTGTTTAGCGTAATAGTGTAAAACGCCGATCTTATTAAATACAATCAAAGATCATCCAGACCGAAGTCTGTTGAAAGGTACATAGGGTTTTGTTGTCACCGTGACTCGTTTCCGCCGATGTACCCCAGAATACTTCATTCTGTTAACGGATTCGAGTTGCGATCGCAATAGTTTACTTTATTAATAACTTTCAATTTCACAAATCTTAATTAATATCGCAGCTCGAATATCACTTAGCGCACTATCAAGCTCGGACGCTATTTTTCCCGTATGAGTCGTACCGCACTCTTAAGTTGGACCGCTCCGTTGACGTCCCAAAACTGAATGTCCTCAATTTTCCGCCCTTTTCCTAAGCATCTCAACTTTCGCGCCACGCGCGCCTAAGATTTGCCCGCGCGAGTCCGCTTTTCTTCCCTTCAACCAATCGCTAGCCGCTTCCCCGATCCCCCCTGCCTTCGCGCCGCGCCACGTGGAGCTATCATCCGACCTCTCTTTCTGTCTTTTTCTCAACCTCTCGCTCGCTCATTGCCGCTTTCGCCGCGCAATTCTAAAATTTTTCCATAATCTAACCAAATCTCGTCCGACAGCCAATATTTCATCGTTGAATATCTAAATGTAGCCTTCTATTAACAATTCCCTCTTAATAATCCTCCACTTAAGCCAATAATCCTATATTTTGGGAAACTATCAAAAGTTCCGTATTCCGACCATAGATGGCGTCCGCCCGTAGGTGAACCACTTTGCCGACCCCAGAGCAGTCCCCGCGACCCTCAAAATAAAATACGGTCCTAGTCAACCTAGCAACCTTACGCGAAGCCCAAATAAATGACTTCCGCTAGACGCCACCTATGTCGCAAGGGACGCGCAGAGCAGTCCCCGCGAAATTCAAAATAAAGAAGTCAAACTAGCAACCTTATGCGAAGCTTACGTAAATAACTTCCGCTAGACGCCGCCTATGCCGCAAGGGACGCGCAGAGCCGTCCCCGCGAAATTCAAACTAAAGATAAAGCGCTAGACCATTGACCATTATTCTGAACTAGTTTATTATTCCCTTTTTCATGCTTATTATATTAATGGTGCTACGCATTAATATTTATTTTAATGCTACTCCCACACATTCCTTACTAACGGACGGATATCATTCATTCTGTACCGTTACATCGTCTCGATTATGGCTGTTTCCTTTACGACAATAGTGCCAAAAGCAATGTTTATAGATTGGATAAGCTTCAAAATAAAGCGTTAAGAGTTATCGGGGGTTTCATACGAAGTACGCCTATACATGTCATGGAGAGCAAACTGGCAAAACTTCCATTAAATTTAAGGAGACAATATTTAGGCTATAAGTATTGTTTAAAACGATCGTGGTCCTAACAAAATCACAATTAAACTACTACAGGACATTAGTGCTCTAAACAATAACAGTTACTGGAGTCATAAGAAAAAACCGTTATTGCAACTGTTGTACACAGAAGTTAAGGAAGAAAAAGTTCAAAGTTCAGACAAGCTTGAAATGTTTAATCTTCCCACTTGGATGTCTAATATTAAAACTGATGGTGTTATTGTTTGTGAACTTGATTTTCTTAAGGTAGCTAAATCAAGTTTAAATTTAGAAGAATGTAAAAGAGAAACAATAAAAGAAATTAGTAACAAATATGCTGGATGGTGGAAAATTTACACGGATGGATCAAAGACAACAAACTTAACTGGAGCCTCATATTATGACCCACAGCTTCAAAACTATGGCCTATTAAAAATCAAGAATAATATTAACATAATGACAGCAGAGGTGGTTGCAATATGTGAAGCAATTTCATATGTAGAACAAATAACCAGTGGTAACATTGTGATATTGTCAGATAGCAAAACTGCTCTCCAGCATTTGGCTCGCAGTGCCTCTGGCACCAGAGGAATAGCGATAGCTTATGCTGTACTATGTAATCTATATTATTTTAAACAAAGAAACCGGAAAATTGTACTACAGTGGGTTCCTGCTCATATTGGCTTGACAGGTAACGAGGAGGCTGATCGCTTAGCCAAGCTAGCAATTACAGAAGGTATAGAGAAAGAAATTTTGCCAACTAATTCCGAGGTTTTTTTTTTGAGTACAAAAATAAAGTTTAAGAGAAATGGAAGCTGTATTTTGATAACAGATCTCGTGAGAAAGGTATCTGGTACAAAACCATTCGATCAGAACCTCCTCGAATACCATGGTTTGCCAACACCAACATAAGTAGACAGCAGATTGTGACAGCACATAGGATACGATCCGGACACATTCCACTGAATAAATTTAAGCATTTATTAAAGTTAACAGAAACCCCTAATTGTGCGGTATGTGGAGTTTTAGAAGATGGTACAGCACTTGTTAGTGCAATGTGATCGAAATCGTCACCTAAGAGATATACTGTGTAAAACCTTAAATGTAAATAGGAAAGATGTGGGTTTATTCAATAAGTTTTTAGCTGATCCAACATCGACATCAGCGAAACTCATTTATAATTTTGTTTTTTATAGTTTAAAGTTGTACTAGAATTTAATATTAAGATAAGATGGAGCTGACATGATCAATTTGATCGACCAAAGCTCCTAAACAAAATAAAGAGAAAAAAAATCAACAGCATACAGTGGCGATGGGCTCACCACCTGTCACGCTGAGCACATGTGCAATCGTTATTTGGTGAAAAGTGAACTAGGGCAGAGTACTGCTTTTGCGGTCCTCATTGTCTAGTCTCTGACTAACCCTTCGGGGTAATAGTCGTGAGTATATGTATGTATAAAGCTAAATAAACATGCTTGGTCGGTTCAAGTTTTGATAAATAATATTTGAAAGCCTTACAAACTAATATAATTATACTTACTCGATCGTTGATTCTTTATAAAATATAGTTGCAGTCTTTCTTTGAAAGTATTCTCGTTTACGTAGTACTCCACGCGGACTCTGCAACAAAACGAATGTTATATGTAACAAACAGAGATAATTTGTAACATTGGAAAGCGGTTTTTATCTCACCAAATGCTAAAAGTAAATAATAAAGGAATTGTCTTTATCATAACTTTCATGTATAAACACAAAAACACATCAGTGTTGATATCAATGTTGTATCGACAGACTTAAATAAGATGGTGGAAGCTATAGTAAAACAAACTCAATCACCTACCAAAAACAAATTAAGTGTGAGGGCAGTTTTGGATTGTATTAATATAGTAGATTATATTATATAAATATGGTGTTTTTTTCATTTAATTAGACATTGGACCACATTGTCACTCCTAAAAGTCTCTTTATAATAACCCTTAACTGATCGCATGAGTGTCAGGCCACGTACATACCTACGCCAAAAATCAAATATCGCGATATTTGATTTTTGGCGGTTAGTCGGAACGGTACGCGCAATAGCTTCCTTATTTGTGTAAAAGATAACATTTTTTCAGTGAAAATCAGGATGTCTAAATACTCGTGCGAGTACTTACGTCACTATTTTTGTCCCAGTAAACCTTTGCTGTTTTATATTTATTTTTATTTGAATAATAATTGAAACAGTAAAAAAAAATATTAACCTAAAAATATTATTTATTTTTCAGTATTTTCGTTAATTATGGATAAAACAAATCGGCATGTTTAACGGTAGCTAGAGGAAAAACCAGAAAATCAGTAATAGATGCCTAACAAAGGTGCATGACTTGAAACACCGACCAGTTCCATCATCATCAGCCAAGAGAAGACGCAGCAGTGATTGCCCTAGAAGCAATTATCATAAAATGCATGAAATCAAATCAAACATCATAATCTCTTTATTCAAGTAAACTTAATAAATAAGTATTTTTGAATCGCCCATAAATATTTTTACCTCCCTATATGAGTGATTAGGTAGGTACCCGTATCCAGGACGTCATTTAGTAAAGAAAAACGGGCGCAAGAAACTGAAATGCTTCACAGAAGTAACGATATTTACAAAACAATATATCGTTACCAAATTATACAATCAACAATTAAAATTTAAAAATTTATAAAATAAAAGAAAAGATAAAAACAGAAGTGAATCGGGCACTCAAGTGCTGATCTCAGGATTTTTAGGAAATGAGCATTGACAATATTTCCAAACTCTCCTGCAGATAAAACAAATAAGCATATTCTTGAAAGTAGACCAGCGCATCCTGCAGTGATTAAGAGGACGAAATGCTGAGATATCAGTTAAAGATGATCAGTAGAGTACTCTTAGCGTTGCTAAAAATAGTGATTGAGTGATGTGAAATAAAAGATACAAATATTTAGACCGACATTATTAGTTCGTCGGATTAACCGTTTTCATTTTGCCAATGCTTTTCAGCCAAAATACACTCGGGCACTGTGAACTCAATAGAACAATTATTATTATGTGTGCGAAATTACAGGAATGTTAATTCTATCCATTTTTGTCGTTGATGTAATTGTTTGCAATGTAATATCCCTTTTCTTAAAGTCTGTCCTTAACTTATATCTTTGAAATGTTTAATTTTAGGCCAAAAAATGTACACTTAGTAAAAAAATATAATAAAATACATGTATTTAGTTCTGTGTCGGTTAACGGTGATTGATACTACCACCCCCTCTTTTCCCTTGGGTGTATTAAGAGGCGACTAACGAACTAAAGACTGCAAATACATTCAACAGCAAAGACCGGCGATGGGCTCACCACCTGTCACTCTGAGTACATGTGCAGTCGCTATTTTATAATAGAGGACTGCTTTTGCTGTCCTCATTGCCTAGTCTCTGACTATCCCTTCGGGGATAATAGTCGTAATTATATGTATGTAAAGGGTGTTTTAGAGGTATACAAAGGACAATGCCCACGGCCCATACATTTGAAGACCTGACAATGAGATAGTTTGTTTATAATGATCATGGTAGCAAAATTGTCCTTAAAAATTAAAATTCAAAATGAAAATAACTTTCGTTGCTAGAATACATGTTAATTACGAAGGTAACAATATTTACGTACATCACGATTCGCCTAATTATTAAGCATGCAAATAAAATACGACATTGTTACAATTTCCATTGAATTAATTAGTTTAATGAAAAATTATTAGGTATTAAAGTTAAATTAAATTATTAAATTGTAAATTGAATAACAGGGTAGTGAATTGTGAATAGAATAGTGTTCCTACAATATCAATTATGTGTTATGTCTTTTATTTAAAAAATCCTTTACGGTCAATAGCCATTTACTACTCTGTCAAGAAAGTACCGGGAAAAGATCAATAATACACAAAATGTTAGTTATTCATCCAAATTGATTTTATCGCCTTTAAAGTATGCTCCTTCAGAAACGATACACTTACGCCAACGAATATTCCAATCATCAAAACATTTTTTTAAACGCTTTTTCCGGAATTGAGTTCAGTTCTCGCCGTGAATTCTCCTTTATGTCTTCTACCGAATGAAGACGGGTGCCACGAAGTGGTAATTTGAGTTTAGGAAAAAGAAAGAAGTCTGCTGGAGCCATATCTGGTGAATAAGGTGGTTGCTTGATGTTATTTGTTGAGTTTATGATCAAAAATTCGTTCACAATGATGACCTTGTGCGAAGGCGCATTATCGTGGTGCAAAATCCAAGAATTTTCTTTTCACAAATTTGGCCTTTTTCGTCGAATTTGCTATCTTAAACGCCGCATAACGCTCAAATAATATTCTTTATTTACCGTTTGTCCTTCCGGCAAGAATTCCGAGTGCACAACACCGCGATAGTCAAAGAAAACAGTCAACATGCCTTTGACTTTTGATTGACTTTGGCGTGGTTTTTTCGGTTTCGGTTCAGTCGGAAGACGCCACTCCGAAGCTTGTTGACTAGTTTGCTTATCAAACTCGTAAGCCCACGTCTCGTCACCAGTAACAATGCGTTGCATGAATGTTGGGTCGGCATTGACTCGTTCTAGCACATGTTAGACTTGTCCTCAGCGACTCTTATGCGATTGAGTTTTTGGAGAAAATTCAGGTCTTTTGGGACTAGCCGAGCGGCAACATGTTTCATACCCAAGTGATTATTTAAAATGGTACGGATCAACTCGTGAGACACAGAAAGTTCAGCGGCTATCTCTCTCAAACTTGAATGAGGATTTTCAGTCACCATTTCCTCACTTCAATTTGTTAACTTCAGTTGAAGACGTTGATGACCTACCAGAGCGAAGCAAATCTTACATCACATCTCGACCGCTTTTGAACGCTTTGTACCACTCATAAGCACGTGTTTTTGATAAAGTCGATTCACCGTAAGCCTTCTGTAACATTTTCAGTGACTCTAAACACGAAATTCCATTCGCGACGCAAAATTTAAGACAAACTCTTTGTTCGATGTTTTTAGCAATTATAAAATTCGCAATACACACTAGATACGCTAACTAAAATAAGCACTGTATTTGTTTTAAATAACAGATGCAACTCAAACTGTGCGCCAAAATGGATAACAACACGCCACGACTTGTACTTTACTTTCGAGAAACAAAACGTGTTACAACACGTCGAGACATAACTTATTAGGGAAAAAGTATTGAAAGGCCAAATTAAAATCTAATTAGGAAGGGTAAATTACATGATGTGCCATCTTCGTTGAAAAATAAGATTGGTCAGCAACTTAAGAGGCATTTACAATATTTTTAATTAATTTATATGACATTGTTCGAAAAATGTATCATATAACTGTCGTTAAAAGGGAGTGCATTTTTAAAATACACCATTTTGTACTTTAAATGAAACTCCAAAAAAGGCTTCCGATTGGCTTCTAATCTAGACAGATCGATAGAAAATACAAAACTCTAAAAATAACGAAACGGACAACCACAGACAACAGTGACAGAAAGAGCTGACATCTGGCAAGTCAAAAATACGTTTCGTTTTACCCTTGTTAACCCTACAGTGGTCGCGCCCCCAAATATCACACAACTGGTCGCGCGGATTATATAATATGTAGTCCGTTTTAGTTTCAGGTTTTTTAAATTATTTTCTTTATTAATATTTCGAGAAAACTTATCTACTTCTCAATATAAACTGAAAAGAAACTCATAATCAATATAATTCTTTTAAAAATCAATAAAAACATAAACTTGTTGAAAATTGTCTTTAAATAATCACTTCAGATAAAAAATGAGTAAGTATTACTTATATTTATTCATTATTTTCTAAACATGATTTGTGCACTATCTAGAATAGTAGTAGTCTAGTAGTAGTCCGGACAAATGTGCATCTTCGGGTGCTCTTATTACGTGTCCGTTTGTTTTACTACAAAATCCCAATAAAAATTACTTATAGTTTTCAATACTCTTAGTCGATATAAATTAATACGTAACAACACAATCAATATTAAGCACTTCAAACAATACAACTATCGTCAAATGTAAAAAATACTCACGTATTAGGTCGCGCGGATTACGTATGTATAGACCGCGCGCTTTCACACACTCTTCCAAAACAACCACTCGTCGCCAATGCGCGAGCGCAACTTAGCGGGGGCGGGGACTATCGAGCTTAAAGTACATGGAGTCTGAGCTATCAAATATGAACCGTCTACGAAATACTCAGTTTTTTACCACCCTGGATGAAGTAATCCACGCGACCACTGCAGGGTTAAGTATAACAATTATTGTGTTAATAATTATTCATTAATCGGTACGCGTATTTAACGCCAGGATTACAATAAAAAAAAAGGAGAACAGACTATAATGTAGTTTTATAAACATCAAATTTATAAATATATTTAACGTTATCAGTTAAGGGGGTTAGGCGGTGAAAACGGAAAAAATGGCTGTTTTTTATTAGCTGTTATTCAAAATGTTTTAGATATGTATTACAGAACGTATCAATAAGTACGTGTGTTTGATGACTGTTTCCAAAACACGATTGGAAACATTTTGCTCGATAGAAAAAAATTCCTGAAGTTATCTCTAAAATTTCATATAAATGCACATTACGACAGTGTTTTACAATAATAATTCCTTTAACATCATAAACACATGCGTTCAAAAACCTTAAATTGTTACTGCCATACGAAAATTGAACTAAGTATTGTAGTTTTTCCTGACTTTAAACATAAACTATGATAGCGTGGTTAGATTTAGTGAACTTTTAGCTATTTTTGTTAATAAGATTTATATTTAAACATTCTCAAAAACAATCAGGTCCATAATGGGAATTGTCCTTTAAAATGAAATAAAACGTAATAAATTCCAGTATCGTAGTATTGGTTATATTTAAAAGATATTGTTTATGCCATTAAATTTAGTGTTTTAAAATGATTTCGGGCATATACTCGTAGGTATAGTCTAATTTTCGACAACTTTTTCGCCGTATATCGGCAATAACGCGGCGAATGTTGGCTTCCAAGTGGTGCAACGTCTGTGGTTTATCTGCGTCACAGACCACGGTCTGTGATCTGCGTAGACGTGTAATTTCACATATCCCCAAAGAGAGTAATCGTTGGGTGTGAGATCACACGATCGTGGAGGCCAGCTCACGGGTCCATTACGCGAAATTATGCCCTCATCGAATGTTTCCCTCAATAAATTGATGGTGTCACGCGCTGTGTGGCATGTTGCACCATCTTGGTAAAACCACAGCTCTACCATATCAATACTATTTAACTGAGGAACAAAAAAGTTGGCAATCATGGCTCTATAGCGCTCTCCATTGTAGGTAGGCCGGTATCATCTTTAAAAAAATATGGCCAATGATTCCACCTGCCCATAAAGCTCACCAAACAGTGACTTTAAATGGATCTAAGGTTGGTTTTCTTCACTCCAAATTCGGAATTTTGTTTATTGACGTAGCCGTTCAACTAAAAATGAACCTCATCGATGAACAAAATTTTGCATTGAAAAAGTGGATCAAGCTGAATATTGTTTTCGGCCCATTCTCCAAACGTACGTTGCGCATAATGGTCACGCGGTTTTAACACTTGCACAAGTTGGATCTTTTAAGATCGCAAGCCAAGATCTTTCCGCAAAATCTTCCACAAAGTAGATGGGCACAGCCCCCATTGCTGTGCACGATGGCGAATCGACTCATTCGGGTCCTCTTAAACACTGCGCTTCACAGTAGTAATAACTTCTTCTGTGCGCACTGTATGGCGTCTTTGTGGATGCGTATTATCAAATAGCTAGAGTGTGCGTGGTACGAAAACAATCCATGGTTTCCTGAATAACTTGCTTATATGGACGATTATGTTGACCGTAAAATGGACGTAGTGCACGGTAAGTTTGTTGAACTGAACCATGATTTGCAAGCCTTTTTCTCAAGTAAGTATATTCATTTATTTGAAGAAAATCATTTTGAATGTATTGTGTACTCTTTATAAGCAAAATCACAAATAAAATAATAAGCAAAATCACATCACACACATCAAAAATGTCTAGGGAACAAGTATATTTTGAAGTATCGTTGCGTTACAGAATTAATATTTTAACTTTTTTAGATCATTATTGATTATTTTTTGTGAATTTCACGATATGCAAAATCAGTACAATTTCTGCACTGGAAGTGAAAAAATTTGCAATGATATGAAGCGACGGCGTCATTTGACAAAGGAAGAGATGTTAAGAGCCGTTGCAATGTTGAAAGCTGGTTCCAGGCAATGTACTGTGACTGTCACTATTGGCACTACACAGAGTGTCATTGGCCGCCTCTGGACACGCTATCGTGTCACGGGCAGCGTGGCCGAGCAACATGGAGGAAGAACTCGTATCGCCACTCAGAAGACAAGACCGGTACATCCAAAACACTGCTCGACGATCGTACCATGACCGCTATGATGTTTGCCACAAGGCTACACAGCGCTTCAGGCTTGCTGATAAGCGACCAAACCATCCGGAATCGTTTATGCAAAGTTCTTCTGCGTTCCCGAAGGCCGCTGAGGGTTCCACCCATAGCACCCCATAATCGTAGGGCCCGTTTACAATGGGCTCGCGAACACCGAAAGTGGGAGGAAGAAAACTATCGCTGTGTTGGCTTCTCTTATGAATCACGTTTCGATATGAAGCCGGATACAAGACGCACTCGAGTTTTGAGCACCTCTTGAGGACGTCAAAAACGCTTGAGATTTTGTCAGAAAGTTTATCCATATGGGGGAACAATCATGGTTTGGCCGAAATTTGGATTAATAGTGCATTTTTTCTTAATTTTTTCAACATAATATGAATAAAAGTGTTTAAACATAAAAAAAATAAAGCAATAAACTAGTCTGGAAAACCAGACTAGGGTTTTTTATAATAGATGGGCTTCGTCTTGGTTACATTCTTAACCGTAGGATTAAGAAGAGGCCGACGATGGAGCGAGCTTGCCCAGAAGCAGCCTATTCACTCGAGCTTTAAAGCTGTTGGGGCTGTATTCACTCGGGAACACAGACGTCGGCATGGAATTCTATTCCTTGGCTGTACGCATTATGAATGAAGACGAATAGCGCTTGTTGCGCATGAGTGGAATATCAACCAAGTAAGGGTGGTAACCCGCCATACGTCTGGACACCCGATAATAGAAAGGGGACGGTGGAATGAGCTCGTGTAGCTTAACAGCACACTCTCCGAAGTACAACCTGTAGAATACCGACAAGCAAGCAACTGAGCGACGGTGAGCGAGACTGTTTTTAAGCTATTCGTCACATAAGTTTCCTGGCTCTGCGCTTCACCGAATCGAGCGCGGCAAGTTGATATTTGCTGAGCTATCCCAAAGGTGGCAGCAGTACTCCATGCACGGCCGGACTTGTGCTTTATATAGAGATAGAATCTGTCCCGGCGTGACATATCGCATTTCATTAATTTTAAACAACCTGTTTTTTTGGCCGCAGTTTGAGCCTTGATTTCGATTTTGTCGCCGAAGTTAAGATTAGTCAACTTCATGCCGAGGAGATTCGACAACTTTGATTTGATGATTTGATTTGATGTCGGTAATTGGTACAGTTATACCCCGGGAAGTAGGAGCCAGGTTAAAACGACTCTTTTTGCCGTGGCCGTGAACAAACACGCCTGCGTTTTGGTGGCGTTAAAACTGACCATATTGTTGTCATCCCATTGAGAGATAAGACTTAAAGTCAAGTTTTTCCGCTCTACCATTCCCTTAAGGAACGAACTTCCTGTGCGCTGACTTTTGCGCTAGATAAATATCTCTCTGTGACCGTGCTGTCGTCTAAATACCCAACAATTCCGGGCTTGAGCAGATCATTAATATGCAACATTTGAATTTAAAATTTCAAAAACTAGATATGAAAGAATGTTATTCACAAAGGAGGTCACAAAAACCAACAAGGCTTTAGCTGCCTTGTTACACGGAACCCTGAGGAACCTCGGCATCGATAGCCATGAGGTCAGACGAACAGCCATCAATGACTACTCAATCAATGATTGAATGATGAACTGAGTACCAAAATAATTAAAGCATGCGTGAATGAGCTGTCCCAGCTATTGACGTATTTAGTAAATTTATCTTTTGCTACCGGTGTTTTTCCATCTTCTCTCAAGATTTCCGTCGTAAAGCCCTTCTACAAAAGTGGAGAGTAAGATGATATAAGTAACTATAGGCCGATTACACTCATCACTGTACTATCAAAACTCTTTGAAAAAGTATTTTATATTAGAGTGATATCTTTTTTGCACGAAATTCAAATTATACACTCAGAGCAACATGGTTTCCAAAATAGAAAGTCTACGTCTTCGGCATGTTACAATATTATCCATTACATTTTATCATTGACGGACAAGCGCATTCCAGTTTCCATGATTCTTTATTATCTTAGTAGATTCTTTTGACCACGTTTGTCACAAAACTCTGCTTAAAAAATTAGAAGCATATGGAATACGTGGTAACATGATTGGATTTAAACTTATCTTGATAATAGAGTACAAAAAGTAGAACTAAGCAAAATTGACAAATCTTTTCATTTATCGTGTTATCACTCTAAGTACTCTAAAAATAATTACGGCGTCACCCAGAGAAGCATTCTTGGACTTTTGTTAGTCATTCTATATGTAAATGGTCTCCCATCTATCACTGGGTATCGATGCACGCTGTTTGAAGATGATATTTCAATAATAATTAATAAAACTCCAAACTCCGACTTTGAATTTAAAATAAATAATACAATTATCAACGTAAAAAATTGGCTTACTCATAATAATCTATTGGGTAACATAGCTAAAACTAAATTTACTATTATATAACAAAACCGGCCAAGTGCGAGTCGGACTCGCCCATGAAGGGTTCCGTAGCAGCAAGTAACATCAATAAAAGTTCTTGTTGTTCGTTGTAACTTTGATCGATATTTTAATAATAGTGTATTATTTTAAATAATTAATTTATGACGTATTAAAAAAACTATTTACTAGATCTCGTTCAAACTAATTTTCGGTGGAAGTTTACATGGTAATGTACATCATATATTTTTTTTAGTTTTATCATTCTCTTATTTTAGAAGTTACAGGAGGGGGACACACATAATACCACTTTGGAAGTGTCTCTCGCGCAAACTATTCAATGTAGAAAAAAATGATGTTATAAACCTCAATATCATTTTTGAAAGCCTCCCACTGATGGGTTAGATAAAAAAAAAATTTGAGTTTCGGTTCTAAGGGGGTTTCCCACCCCCAAAATTTATTATTTTTTTTCTATTTTTGTGTGAAAATCTTAATGCGGTTCACAGAATACATCTACTTACCAAGTTTCAACAGTATAGTTCTTATAGTTTCGGAAAGAAAGTGGCTGTGACATACGGACGGACAGACAGATAGACTTGAAAAATCCGGGTTCCGTTTTTTGCCAAAAATGGACATCCAAAAAATGTTTCTGTCACGCATGATGGTAAACAAATCGCAGAGTGCTCTATTGCTAAATTTCTTAGCTTTTATTTAGACGTTCATTTGACGTGGAAAGAACATGTCGCAAGTGTTTGCCAGAGGATAAATAGATTTACTTACGCTTTGTATCGCTTTTCAAAACTTAGTAATCGAAAGGCAACGCTTACAGCTTATCATGGCCATGTATGTGCTACTTTAAAATACAGTCTTTGTTTTATGAGGAAACTCGGTCGATATTAACCGAGCCTTTTTAATTCAGAATAGTGTCTTACGGCTATGTGTGGGGTTGGTCCCATGGATTCTTGTAGACCGCTATTTAAAAATATATTATGTGTGTTTAACAAAAATAACTTACATTTATTTAAGCAAAAGCTTGAGGTGTGCACATTTTCAACTAGGTATCCAAAGCGGTTGGTGCTGCCATCGTACGCATGTACCAATTGTCAAAAAATTGTTTTGTTGTCATAAAATTGTACATTATGCTACCTAATGACATGAAAGACATGCCCATCAAGAAATCCAAACTTCCCAATATGAGTTACTAAATTTATTGTGTGCAAAATACGAATACTATTTTTAATTGTAATAATTTTAATAATTTTCTTGTATTTGCTAATTTAGATTTCTTTAATTTTTATTTGATTATGGTTTTATGTTATTTTGTTATTTTACTTTATTTAATTTATTTAGTTTGGATTTTTTAGTTTGATTATTGTTTTATTTTATTTTGTTATTTTACTTTGAATAATTGATTGTTATTTTTAATTGTATAACAGCTAGACTTCTCTCTCTCTATTTGCATACCAATTTTCGGTTAAATATAGGAGGCTTAATGTATGTAAGAACTTGTACCTACCATAATTAACAGCAATAAAGAGCTATTCTATTCTATTCTTTTCTATTCAAAAAGCTTTGTCGTCGAAAGTCTTTTAAGCATATACTCGTAGTAGTATTTATCGTAGTATATATGTATCTGCTTATTTAATTGCCTTATGGGGTTGATTATACCATTTAAAAAAAATGGCGTGAATGGAGAATATCCATGCGAGCAGTTGTGAGATTTTCTTCATGCGCGTAACGATAAGGAACTGAAGGAAGGACATAAATATATCCGAAGGGTTAGTCAGAGACTAGGCAATGAGGACAGCAAAAGCATTCCTCTACGATAGTCCACTTTTCACCAAATAGCGACTGAACATGTGCTCAGTGTGACAGGTGGTGAGCCCATCGTCGCTCTATGCTGTTGGATGTATGAGCAGTCTCAGCAAGGAAGGAAGGCTGGGATAAGGAAGTTTTTCAATATTATTCAGTGAAATCATGCTTTCAATGGGTTGCACTGGCCACTGCACCGATAAGCTAGCACACATACAAGTATTGGCTTCATCAAACATGTTTTAGGTCAATGCACATTTCGTTATTTTTGGTCCATGTAAAGGCAGAAAATGCTGCATAATGTTTCAGACTTTTAGTGAAGGATATCAACAAAGTCCTTTTAAAGTTTTATACTACTTGTATTATAATATTTTAATTAATGGCGTTTAAATAAGATTGTACGTAAGATTTAATTATAAATCACAACACGTATTTACGGAAAAAAAATCAGGTGATTACTCCCTTTTTCGATTTACGGTGATAGATGTCAAATAACTTAACTTTTTTACAACTTAATCTAATCTAGCTGTAAAAATAATATCCTTTACTATACTTACTTATTATTTTATCGATCATGTTATTTACATGTTTTTCTTTCAAAAAATATACGGTTAAAGACATTAAATATATTACATATAAAATAAGGACGTATAAAAAAAAACTTGTTTTATTCTACAATAGCGTTAATAAGAAAAAGAAAAATACGCTATAGATAATGACAAAACAAAAACATAAATCTTTTCAGCCATAATGAATTGAGAACATCCTTATATACACACATCAAAAGTGTCTAGGGATCAACATATATTTTTGCAATAACTTTTCTCCTGATTGATATTAATTAAAATTTTCTTTAAGGATTCATCAAATAAAGTGTTTTCGTTTGTCTACAGTAACGATAAACCAAGTCACCTTTGCATTAATAAAGAAATTTACCATTTTCCTAATAAAGGGATTTTTGACATTTGAACCACTAACATTAAAGTTCGAAAAAAAGACTGAAATAACAGTTTTCTTTAAAATTTTATTGCGTAACTTAAACAATTAATAATCCGTGTTTCTACCGCGAACACTAACAACACAAGAACATCGGTTTGGCATACTCAAAATGAGTTCATCCAAATCACGCTGTGGAATGGCCGCCCATGTTCGTTGCAACAACAAAAAAAGGTCTTCTTGCGACTGGATACCCTCCATATTCGGCAGAGCTCTTCTCTGTAGCATATCCCATGCATGCTCAATCGGGTTCAAGTCTGGCGACTGAGCAGGCCAGGGCATGACATTGATGTTAGCTGCGGCGAGAGTCTGTCTTACAACTCTTGCGGTGTGCAGTCGTGCATTATCATGCATTAACTGAAATAAGGGACCGATTTGCACTTGTAGAGGAACGATGACGTCTGATACAATCGTCTCAGCATAAATTTGAGCGTTGAGGTTGCCTCTGATCCAAATCAACTCAGTTCTTCCGCCGATCCAAATACCCGCCCATACCATGATGGTTCCACCACTATAAGGATGGACTTCCTGGCAGGATTTTAATCGCTGTTGGCGTCCAGGGGTTCTCCAGTGTCGTATACGTCTTGTATCCGGTCTCATACCAAAACGAGACTCATCAGAAAAGCACACGAAACGCCATTGTTCTTCTGCCCAATTTCTGTGTTCAAGAGCCCATTGATATCGAATCCTACGATTGTGCATTGCTATAGGTGGTACCCTTAGCGGTCTTCGGGAATGAAGGTTCACTTCATGCAAGCGGTTTCTGACTGTTTGGTCGCTAATTAAGTTCCCTGAAGAGTGATGAAGCCTCACGGCTAACATCATGGCAGTTATTGTTGGAGCTCTTCGAGTTGTGATTTGAATGTATCGGTCTTGTCTTCGTGTGGTGCAGCGATACCGTCCTCCATGGCGCTGAGCCACGGTACCAGTGCTTCGGTAACGTGTCCAAAGTCGACTGATAACACTCTGACTTGTATTCAGAGCTAAAGCCACAGTACGTTGCCGGGAACCAGCTTCTATCATTCCCACGGCTCTGAGCATTTCTTCCCTGCTTAAATGACGTCGCCGCTCCATAATAACGTTGGTTTTAATCAGTAGTAGGGAAACAGTAGCACTAATAATGTCTTCAATGCGTTGTATGTTTTTATAGGGAAAATATTGACAGCTGATTTTCATCTTTTACTAGAAATTGATTGAAAGTTCCTGTTTCAAATTATGAAATGCACCAAAAAGGATCCATATAAATTTATAAAATCATAAATTTATTACAAAGCCACATCTCAATCTCAAGAAATCCGCATAAAAATGCTTGATCCCTAGACACTTTTGATGTGTGTAGTTACTTATAACGTCATCCCGTTGTCTTCATTATCAAGACCGTTGCGCCCGTAGCACGTAAAATAAGCGTGAAATTAAATTTTTATTAAGGATGTCTATGGTCTTTTTTTACATTTTGACTTTTCAGTGTTGTTTATGTTAGCAAAGTGTATGTGTGTGTGTGTGTGATAAGTCACACATGCATATTAATACACACACTTTTATTTTGTATAATTTTAACGGCAAAGCGTATCTTCTATTATTGTCGACTGTGTGACAACACTTACTGTGTGACTGTGACTCCATTGCTAGGAAAAGAATGAGTCTCCTGGGATTAGCCTACCCGAAACTAGAAGATTTTAGACTCTTCGCCCTCAGAAACATTGCCAAGCACAGTCATTTTCACTGAGGAAACAGAGTAATAGGACGAGGTTGCACAAAAGATTCCATTGGGTCGACGTGCTGCTGCGATAGGGAGACCACTGCAGGCCCCACTAAGATAAAATAAGATAAGATTATTGTCTATGGCGCACGAAGCCCCGATATCTATTCGTTTTGTAGAGACGGGATCATTCAATATTTATATTCGTACTTACAAAACCAAAGTACGGGACTTTGTGTGTTTTTAAAGATTCGTGTAAATACATAAGTATATAATTATCATGATCTCTGTTTTTTCCAAAACTCAAATTTGTGACTCAACGTAAAAGTGTTTTATTTAAACATTAATATAGTGTGGATGAATGCCTTAGAAACTGATTATGTAACCACATCACTAGGCGTCTTCCTGTAAAGACTACGGCGCCTGGGGCACAACACATTTTTTGGTAAAAGTACGCATATAAAACAAGGCATTTGCTTATTTATTTTTATTATTAAACGTCATGATAAGATTTTGTCTTCTAGTAAAGACGTGGCGCTGAGGGCACGGAAACGTCTGTCTTCTAATAAAAGACCGTGGCGCTCAAAAGGCTAATCTGTATGATGAAGAAAAGCGAAGGCTGGTTCACGCTAACTTAAATGTTTCTGCTGTGGTAAGTCGCTACCTTCCCTAAACTATATGATTGAGCAAAGCGAAGGCTGGTTCACGCGTCATGCTGCCAAGGACCGCCTGTGGAGACCAGTTTGCTCATTGCCTTCTACCATTTCCATTTATACGAGTAATAGCTATTTTAATTGATAACCGCATGATTTGGCAAATACTTTAGTCATAACAATAATTTAAAAGATTGTGAATTTATGTTAAAAATTTTTGCCCCATTGCGTCGGCTGCGTGACATTCAGACAGTGCATTAAATCACTGTAACGCATTGCTTCTTTTTATTTATTTTTGATGAGAAGGTAGGACATACTAACTCGTATTATTACAATAGTATAGGGTGTAGATTACTTTTGTAAAATTTAAGTTGTTGTTTCTGCTCATTACATATGTACAATGTAAAGGAACCTGTCCTACTGTAGAAGCAGATTTTCCAATAATTTGATCCTGTGAAAGCCTTTGTTGAGCTGGTCCCAGTACAAGGTTTTCCGTCGCGCGCCGTAATTACATTGTGAACAACAATTTGTATAGATATTTCGATTATAATCACTTATTCATTAAATAGTTATTTAAAAGTAAATATTGCATCAGTTTCCAAACATGTTTTTAAAATATATTTGAAAGTAGTAAAAAGTAGTTCAGTTAGTAAATGCTCTGTTGTTAAATTAGTAAATGCATTATTGTTAAATTAGTCGGTATGATAGCGGTCTGAATGAATTACTTTCCATTATATGGCGACCACTCTATCAACAATCATCAAATTGATTGATCGCATAATCAACAGCACGGGCTGTGGATTATTAAATATTGAATGAAGGAAACAAACGCAGCTTGCAAATTCATAATACATTTTGTATTTGGTCTTGTTATCTATTGCAAAATTATACGAACCCTGAAATTACTACTGTGGATTGTGTTATGATTTAATTTGTTATTAATAAGTTTTAAATATTTAAGATAAGAATCAACACTATCAATTATTACATATTACTCATGTTGATTTTCATAAGGAAGGACTACGCATGCAGAATCGAAGTCTTGGTCTGTCCCGTGACAAGTTTCTGAATTTCTATAAACGCAGTAGTTTTTATCTCTTGATATCATGCTTCCTTCGTTTTTTTCTCTATTTTATTATTTTAGACGTCCTCAAAATTACGGGTCTTGATAAATAACTAACTATGTTTACGTCGAGGCCATATCGTAAAATTGGCCATATCATGAAATGCTCAAAACATTTAATGAAATAATCATGTTAGGACCTAACCAAATCATGAAGTAGCCGAGCGTTTCATAATATGGCCACGACAATATTAAGCATACTCATTTATAAACAGAAAAGCATTTGTAGGATGTTGACGTTGCCAATTGCCACAAACGTACCGAATAGCACGTCCGGGGAAAATTCGGTTCACTGAATTAAAATTCGACAAATTGCCAATGCATACCAGATGCATGCCAGTGATCACCAACAATGACCTATTTCTGATAATTGTTGACTGCGGTCGAATTCAACTACTGCTGCATTTTGTGATTTTACCAGCTTTTACCTACAATTATGTATAAAAGCAATATCATGTGGAACATAAGCCCACTATAACGATTAAGGAGAGCAATTATACTCAAAATAATAAAGTATTTATGCATTTTAATTTTTTACTAGATACCCAATATATATATATATATATATATATATATAAATATATATACAGTGTGTTCGGGATAGGGCTAGCGATACTTTAAGGTCATGTTATACAATCGATTTTGTGTAGGAAAGCATCCTCCGTTGAGCATATATGGCCTTCTGATAAATTGGCCGCTATTTTAAATTTTCAGGATTTTTATTCTGTAGCTGTAGAAAAAATATCCTGAAAATTTAAAATAGCGGCCATTTTATCAGAAGGCCATAAATGCTCAAAATGAGGATGCTTTCCTACATAAAATTGATTGTATTACATGACCTTAAAATATCGCTAGCCCTATCCCGAACACGCTGTATATACAAAAGAGGCAAGCATTAAATATACCAGCAGAAGTAGCCGGCTTAATCCTTCCACCGTAGGTCGTGTAGGTAGATAAACATATAAATATATCCACCTGATTATCTTATATTTAGCTAATTATAATTATATTAAATTTATATATTAAGTTTTTAATTACATTGTGTGTGTAATACTTGATTGAATGGTAGTGTTTGAAATTGTATTGTCTTGGTCATTGAAAACATGCACTCAATCAATGCTCATTGCATTCCAATATTGAATCGGTTTGAATCCGTCACTGGTAGTGATAAGTGATTGTGTCTAAATTGTTACATGCAATAACCACGGTTTAGACTAATTTGTTTAGGCAAGTGAAATCATTTATTGTCGGAACAATTAATTGAGTGTGCCTTGTAACAGAATAAGGTCTGTCACACTAATTATATTTTCTTACCTACATTAACTAGGACTTCAAGTGATATGATATAAGTGGCTAGTTATTTGAATAACACTGTGTGTACTGCCAAGCAAGAGGCTTGTTATTATGCAGTTCGGTTATAATTTTATTTCTTTGTTATGTGGATAGTAATAATTACATTTGGATAATTTCTTAGAGCACTAAGGTATTAGTGTTGTTTATAAGTTGGTATACATAACTAATTCGGACTTAGTTATTGACTTGCCTCAGGATAGGCTTCGGTAATTTAATAATAATTTTGTTTTTTATTTTTGGTGCATTGTTATTGCTTATAGCTAATTGGAGTTAGGTATAATTGTGCCCCTTATATAGGTGTTTGGGTTTGGATAAATTAATTCATAATAATCATTATTTTTATTTTTTTGCTTATATTTGGTTTTTCATATTGTGTTGTTTGTAACTTGAAAGTAACATGCCGCTAACCACTATTACTGTGTTATCACAGTAAGGCCCTTATGGGCCAGGACAGGAAATGAGCTGCGATGGTTTTCGTCAGCTCGTGCCTTGATGGATAGAACGGATAGACAGGAGTCCTTCTTCGCACGCGCTTCGGTTGTGGACGCACGTATGGAGTTAGTGTATCGGTGTATTGTTGTCGCTTTTGGCGTGATGCCATTTTGCAGCAACGACCAAACCATGGTTGGGATCTGCCGCCAATGGGAACCACAGAGTTTGGAATGAAAAGTTCGATTCCCTGCAGTATCACATCAACGACAGGGGCAGCGGCGACAGCAGGATCATCCAGCGAGAAGCAAACTTGCCACCACCAGACGGCCATTAAGGAAGGAATAGGCTCGTTTCTTGAAGATCCCTAAGTCGTAACGGTCCTGAAATACTACCGCCGAGAGCTGGTTCCATAACACTGTAGTTCGAGGCAAGAAATTTCGTCAAAAACGCACAGTAGTAGACCGCCATCCATCAAGGTGATGTAGATGGAATGACAGTCAATTGCGTGTAGTGCGGTGTAAGAAATCAGTGGCAGGGATCAAGCCGAACAATTCCTCAGAACACTCCCCATGATATATGCGCTACAATATACAGAGAGACGCAACGTCTCTCCGTAGAGCCGTTGTCGCAATAGAGAATAGAAATCGCGTAATATCTTGTCAATCTGTCAATGATCTTTAAAGCCATCGGAGGCTATTGTGTGTAATTAATTGGATGGACTAACGCTGACGGCAGCGTATATTGGAAATCCTTCGCGTGTTGGCATGCGTCTTAGGCGCGTTGCGGAAGGTGCTGCGTGCTAGTTGTACTAAGAGGTCATCGGCGGGCTGAGGCATGGGTGTGCACGGATCGGTAGAACGGACGTGTGTGAGCGATTTGGACGAGGCTCCCGGAGTCGGCAGGCGGGGCACGCCACCGAGGCCGGCGTCACATCACAGCAGCTGGGCTGCGACCATCCTGTTTCCTCCCTAACTCCAACCCCTCATCATAAGGTTGCAAGGCGAGCTAAACATCAGACCAGTCGATAAGTCCATAGAATTTAAGTTAGGTTAAGATTTAACGCTGCGAATTGCAGCAACCTTCAGACCTTAAAAGACCTAAAGGCCTTAAAAGACCCAGGGTATTTCTGATTCATACTGGTTCAGACTAAAGAACAACAACGAGGTAAAATAAAAAAAAAGTTTATTATTTTCTTTGCATATATTGGGGAAAAAGTCTTTTCGCATAATATAGTATCTATGAACTTTTAATAAAATCTCTTTGTCTATACTATTTGTGTCTGGCTGGTTTTGGTATCATTATAAGTTTAAATTTTATAGAAGAGAATTTACAAATTCAATTTAGGAAAATGTGTGATAATCATTTGTTTTTCTTACTGTCAAGGTGAGTGAATCTAATGTAGAAATTCGATACATTTTAATTTTATTTTAATAATTTTTACTACAAAAAATGCAACGCAAACCGCGAAAAAAATTTGCGATGTTTATGGACCTAGTGTAGTGTTTGTGAGAGTAGCACAAATTTGGTTTAAGCGTTTTCAATCCGAGCGTTTTCCATCCGAATCCGAATAATGTTGATGTCAAAGATGCACGTCGCTCTGATCGCCCTATTACCGATAAAATGGATACAATTTTTGAAAAAGTGGAGCAAGATCGGCATATCAGTAGTTACGACGCAGCTGAAGAACTGTGAATTGACCACAAAACAGTTTTGGCGCGTTTAAAAAAAACTGAGCACACATAAAAGCTCGATATTTGGGTACCTCACGAGCTCACTGTAAGAAACTCAATAAAGCGTGTACTCATTTGTGATTCTTTATTACGATGAATGAAACCGAACCAGTTTTGAAGAAACTGATAACTGGTGATGAAAAGTGGATCACGTACGACAAGAACGTGTGAAAAAGGTCGTGGTCAAAGACCGGTCAGGCTTCACAGACTGTGGCGAAACCCGAGTTAACTCGCAACAAGGTGATGCTGTGTGTGTGGTAGGATTTGAAGAACATTATTCATTATGAGTTGTTACTACTAGGCAGGACCATCGATTCTGAACTCTACTGCGAACAACTGATGAGATTAAAGCAAGAAGTTGGGACAAAGCGGCCGGAGTTAATCAACAGAAGGGGTATGATTTTCATCATAATAACGCTAGACCTTACACATTTTTAGCCACTCAGCAAAAATTAAGAGAGTTTGGCTGGGAGGTGTTAATGCATCCGCCGTATAGTCCTGACCTTGCACCTACAGATTTCCACCTGTTTTGGTCTCATCAGAATTCTTTAGGCAGTGACAGGTTAACATCACGAGAGGACTGCCAAAACCACTTGTACACGCGGTATTTTGATCAGAAGCCCCAAAATTTCTATAGCAATGGGATCAAGTCCTTACCTACAAGATGGCAAAAAGTTATTGACCAAAATGGCACCTACATACTTTAGTTAAATGTAAATAAACTATATTAAAAAATGTTCTAAATTTTCTTAAAAAATGCTAAGAAACTTTTTCCCCTACCTTTTACATTGGGGAATTAAAGTTGTATTGTTTTGTTTACGTCATGTATGCCTAGTTTATTTTCTACTTCAATTTAATATAGGGTCTAACAATATTAATAAGCGAACGTTTGAGGGGAACGTTTAATCTATACATCTTTCTGAGCATGCTCACAAAATTTGGTCCAAAACTACAGGCTCGTTTCCGAGATAATCAACAAACCATTATCATAATTCACCAAAAAATACACCCTTTCCAAACCCGAACAGCTATACTACACGCACACAAAGATAGCCGAACATGCACACTAAACTCGGAGCACATTGAGCTATCTTAGCTATCTTATTGACGCTTGCGTGCGTGTTAGTAAAGATACAGCATGTTCCATGATGTGCATTATTTTAATTGATTTAGTTTGTTAGAAAACATAACTTTGAAAAATCACTACAAAACTGGAGCCCACTTTTTCTCATTGTATTCAGAAAGATGTATAGATACCGCCCTTAAATGTTCGCTTATTGATTTTGTTAGACCCTGTATAACTAACCACCACACAAGCTGCAGCAACCCACGTTCGATTATGAGTTTAGGTTTAAGACAATTAACTTGACAATAGGACAATCTCTTACGTCTTCTCCAGTAGTTTCATTCTTATGTTCAGATTTAGAATTCTTCACTAGTCCTTTAATATTATAGCACTTTATCTCTTTTTTACAAAAGTTTGATATGACGATACGGTATCACAATATGTCTCGACCGTTTTAATAGACCGAAGATTAATATCCCCGAAGGGTTAGTCAGAGACTAGGCAATGAGGACAGCGAATGCAGTCTTCTACCATAGTCCACTTTTCACCAAATAGCGACTGCACATGTGCTCAGCGTGACAGGTGGTGAGCCCATAGCCGCTCAATGCTGTTGGAAGTATGTGCCGTCTTTAGTCCGTTAGTCGCCCTTTACGACACCTAAAGGAGAGAGGGGGTGGTAGTATTTTTTCACCGCTACGCGACACTGCCACTATTATTATTAGACGTTAAAAATAATTAAAATAGAGTATGGCTGCCCACTCAATTCAAGGTCAAAGTATATAACGGTAGTGTAGCAATACACTTGAATGTTGTGTAATACAAGTGGGTATAATAGTAACTTACCTGATTAAATGTACCATTGTTTTAAAAACATGTACTCGTAAACTAGGTTTTCGTCTTAGTGTCGCCGCAGTGCAAACAGGGCGAAAATTCCCAAAATCAAAATCTACACATTGTATACAACGATCTGTGTGAGCACACGTGTAATCCGTTATCCGAGGGGATTTCTAAAATTCCTTTGTTAGCGGTTGTAATCTTATTATTATAGTATATCTTATTAGCGCCTTAAGTTTGGTTGTTGTTGGCTTTATAGTCTAAGATCCGAGTATAGAACGACCTTCACCGGGCTGGTTAATGGATGAAAAGTATTTTATATCAAATTTAATATGTTAAAAAATATATAGCCAGTGGGTTGGCTGAGAAATGTTAGTCCAGTACCTATAATAATTAATAATATATATTTTTTTTGCATTGCACTGGTTTGGCGTGCGTGTGTTTGTAATGAGATTATCCCTACGTAAACATAAATTTTATTTATTTAACCAGACGGTTGCAAATTACTAATATTGACTTACCAGTTTACACCTGCCTACCCAATGTTATGACGGGAAAAAAATACTCAACCTAACGTTTGCATATTCTATAGACTTCATACTTTCGATTGATACCTATGTAATTTATCTAATATCCAAACCAGTGCAATGTTTAAAAAAAATATTTTTAAATATTTTATTAATCATATACTACTATTTTATAAATTTTTCAAATAAGCTTTGTCATTTCTTATAATCATGTCCTAGCGGGAGTTAACCTATCAATATTCAGACTTCTATCCCATTGCTGAAAAACAAGGTCTATCCATCGCATTTAACTTTTTTTTGAGTTAACCTATCAATATTCAGACTTCTATCGCATTGCTGAAAAATAAGGCCTATCCATCGCTTAACTTTTTTTAAAGTTATTTTCTTATTATTTTGTTTCTTTTGTCTTTTCTAGACCACTGTACCTACTTCTGTCGTAACGCGAATCTGCCCTAAAGCGAATCTGTCGTAAAGCGAACAATCGGAAAGAGCCACCTGTTTTATAAATACAAATACAAATAATAAAAACTAAAACTAGATACGGCAAGCTTATTTTTCCTACAAGTGTTTAAGTTATGAAGATCACGATTTTTAACAAATGTCTTTTCATACTTCTTGAGATACATAATTTTAAGCTTTTCAAAAATAAATTGTGGTGCAATAGTTAATACATTCTGTCAAGAAAGTTTCGGGAACGGATGATTTGTTTATGATTCCAAACTCAATTTTTTGTTTTTAGATTGGCACAACTGTTATCCATTTTGGCGCGGAGTTATATCTAGTGTGTATTGCGAATTTCATAATGGATAAAAACATCGAACAAAGAGTTCAAGGAGATCATTCAGCGTCCATACATTTTTGGGCTAAATTTAAAGGTGCCGGCCAAAGAATAATTGTCTTATAGCCTGTTAGAATATATTTTTATATATATATTTTTGTTAGTATGGGACTAAAGCTGTAGGGTCATTTTTTGCTACGTTATGTGGATTAAAAAATCGTTATTTTAGCATTTTCGGCCAAAATATTACAATACAAAATTTGTGTCGCAACGTCTTTTTCAAATTGTAATACAATACTGTTTATTTTTATACCGAACGCCTTAAAAAATAACGCGCGCAGGCGCTATAATGGCTCGATATTAAACTTTTTACTTTTAAAAATAAATGTTTTATTTCACAAATTCACAATACTAGGTCTCTTAATTACACCCATAACTAATTAAGTAAATCAATTAACTCTGGTACTTTTATTGAAATTGTATGATTAATAAGTTTCTTCTTTCTTTTCTAAATAGATTTCCTTGACCCTAGCCTTAATATTATTGTATTTTCAGAAAAAATAGTTGATTAAGTATTATAGTTACATTTCAGTCGAAAAAATAATAAAATATTTATTTTTGAAACCCCATAACAGAGTTCATAAAGGCTCTATAGCTTTGGTCCTATAGTAACTAATGCATACAATAATATTATAAAACAGACTATAAAATAATATTTGAATGGCCGGCATTTTCAGATTTAGCCCAAAATGAATTATGTCCTTTGCGTCGCCAATGGAATATCGTGTTCGTGGTCACTGAAAATGTTACAGAAGGCTTACGGTGAATCGACTTTATCAAAAACACGTGCTTTAGTGGTTCAAAGCGTTCAAAAGCGGTCGAGATGTGATGGAAGATTTGCTTTGCCCTGGTAGGCCATCAACGTCTTCAACTGAAGTTAACATCGCAAAAGTAAAAAAAAGGCGATTGCTCAGATCCGTCCAACTACAGGCCAATAGCTATTACCTCTTTACTCTCCAAAGTAATGGAGTCCATTACAAACCGCCAGCTCTTAAGGTACCTAGAAGAGAACCAGCTACTAAGTCATCGCCAGTACGGTTTTCGTCGCGGTCGTTCGACTGGTGATATTTTAGTGTATCTTACTCACCGATAAGCGGAGGCAGTCGGGAGTAAAGTGGAGGCACTGGCAGTTAGCTTGGACGTAGCGAAAGCTTTTGACAGGGTATGGCACAGGGCTCTTCTCTCTAAACTTCCATCATACGGGCTTCCTGAGAAATTGTGTTCATGGGTTGCCAGCTTTCTTACTGGGCGTAGCATCAGAGTCGCAGTCGACGGTTCGTGCTCCGACATGAAGCCCGTGAATGCTGGAGTCCCGTAGGGGTGTGTGTTGTCCCCTACTCTATTTCTTCTGCATATCAATGACATGCTACATAACAACAGCATTCATTGCTATGCAGACGACAGTACTGGGGATACGCTCTACACCGGGCGAGCTAATATTTCTCTGGAAAGCGTCATCGAGAGCCGGAATAAACTTGTGACTGACACCGAGAACATGTTAAGTCATCTCGGATTGGGGCCGACATAACCTAGTCCGCTTTAACCCCTCCAAAACACAAGTTTGCGCATTTACCGCGGAAAAACATCCCTTCGTCGTACCTCTGAACTTTGAGGGAGCTCCCCTTGATACCAATCCGACTATTGGAATCCTTGGCGTCGATATTTCGAGTGACGTTCAGTTTCGTGGTCATTTGGAAGGTAAAGCTAAATTAGCTTCGAAAAAGCTGGGTGTGCTTAATAGAGCGGGTCAGTATTTCACGCCGGCCTACCGTTTACAACTGTATAAAGCACAGGTCAGGCCGCATATGGAATACTGCTCCCATCTCTGGGCTGGAGCACCCCAATACCAAATCTTTCCATATGACCGCATTCAACGCAGAGCTGCTCGAATTGTCGACGACGTGGTTATTTCAGGACGGCTCGATCCACTGGCTCTTCGGAGAGACGTTGGGTCTCTCTGTATATTGTACCGTATATATCATGGGGAGTGTTCTGAGGAATTGTTCGGCTTGATCCCTGCCGCTGATTTCCTTCACCGCACTACACGCAGTCGACTGTCATTCCATCCACATTTTTCAAGAAATTTCTTGCTTCGAACAGTGTTGTGGAACCAGCTCTCGGCGGCGGTATTTCCGGACCGTTGCGACTTAGGGATCTTCAAGAAACGAGCCTATTCCTTCCTTAAAGGGCGGCAACGCGCCTGCGATTTCTCTGGTTTTGCGGATGTCCATGGGCAGCGGTGATTACTTTCCATCAGGTGACCCGCTTGCTCGTTTGCCTCCTTCTGCTATAAAAAAAAAGTGAAGGAAATGGATCCTTAAAATCCTCATTCAAGTTTGAGAGAGATTGCCGCTGAACTTTCTGTGTCTCACGAGTCGATCCGTACCATTTTAAATATTCACTTGTGTATGAAACATGTTGCCGCTCGGCAAGTCCTAAAAAGACCTGAATTTTCTCCAAAAACTCAATCGCATAAGAGTCGGTGAGGACAAGTCTAGCATGTGCTAGAACGAGTCAATTCCGACCCAACATTCATGCAACGCATTGTTACTAGTGACGAGACGTGGGCTTACGAATTTGATAAGCAAACTAGTCAACAAGCTTCGGAGTGGCGCCTTCCGACTGAACCGAAACCGAAAAAACCACGCCAAAGTCAATCAAAAGTCAAAGGCATGTTGACTGTTTTCTTTGACTATCGCGGTGTTGTGCACTCGGAATTCTTGCCGGAAGGACAAACGGTAAGTAAAGAATATTATTTGAGCGTTATGCGGCGTTTAAGATAGCAAATTCGACGTAAAAGGCCAAATTTGTGAAAAGAAAATTCTTGGATTTTGCACCACGATAATGCGCCTTCGCACAAGGCCATAAACAAATACCATCGATCAACGATCTTATATTCACCAGATATGGCTCCAGCCGACTTCTTTCTTTTTCCTAAACTCAAATTACCACTTCGTGGCACCCGTTTTCATTTGGTAGAAGACATAAAGGTGAATTCGCGGCGAGAACTGAACTCAATTCCGGAAAAAGCGTTTATAAAATGTTTTGATGATTGGATTATTCGTTGACGTAAGTGAAGGAGCGTACTTTGAAGGCGATAAAATAAATTTGGACGAATAACTAACATTTTGTGTATTATTTGATATACTTGACGACTTCCTTGGTCGAGTGGTTTATACACCGGTTTTCATGGTGTCGCCATCTCTGAGGTCCCGGGTTCGATCACCGATCGGGACAATTTAGAAATTATTGTTTTTCTAAATTGTCTCGGGTCTGGGTGTTTTCTATGTATAATAAGTATGTATTTAAGTATTTTAAGTAAGTATGTTTATCCGTTGTCTAGTAACCATTTAACGAGTTTCATAACGGAGCTTCTCTTGGGCTAGATAATTGGTGTGAGTGTAGGAAAAATTTATTTATTTATTTACTATTAATCTTTTCCCGGTACTTTCTTGACAGAGTAGTATATCGATTTTTTAAACACTTCTTTGAGTGAGTCTCTAGACTTGAGGTTGTTATGGCGCGGACTGCCTTTTTCTGTAGATCAAATACATCGATAATATTAGCAGCGGAGCTCCACAACAGTAAGCCATAAGACATCATACTATGGACATAACTAAAATAAACTACTCTTGATGTCTCAACATCAGATAGAAGCCTTATTTTCTTAACTGCGTATGCAGCTGAACTCAGTCTTCCAGACAAGGTATCAATATGTGGGTCCCGTTGTAAGCGTAAATTCAGTTTAATGCCTAGAAACACAGTAGAATCTACTAATTCAACTACATTATCGATTATCTTAATTTGTGTGCTGACCTGTCTTACATTAGGTAAAGAAAATTTAACACACTTTGTTTTTGCTGAATTCAGTAATAAATTATTAAAAGTGTAATACCTTTGGAAGTACACTATTTACATCGTTACAAGGCCTCTTTTAACATTAAAAATAAGAGACGTATCATCTTCAAATAGGTACAGTCTCACACAAGTTTCTAGCAAAGTAGGGCAGGTCATTTATGTAAATTAAAAAAAGTAATGGTCCCAATATTGACCCTTGGGGCACGCCTATAGTTTTGGGTGCTCCTAAAGACACAGCACCATTAATAACAACTTTTTGAGTTCTATTCGACAAGTATGATTGTAGCGTGAAACTGGTGCACTTGGTGCTGTTGTGTTTCGTCCGGCCAGTGTTCCGGAGGCCCTCCCCCCCCCCCCTCACAATTTCTATTCTTTCCTAAAACCTATTCCTTCCCTAAAGGCCGGCAGCGACGTATCTGCGATTCCTCTGGTGTTGCGGGTGCCCATGGGCGGCGGAGATTACTCTCCATCAGGTGACCCGCCTGCTCGTTAGCCTCCTTTAAATAAAAAAAAGTAAATTCTGTATTCCAAAGTTTAATGAAAGTGATAATTACATTATTTAATGCGACATACTTTATTTTTGCTTAAATATTTTTTAACGTCATTTTTGTGAAAATCATTCTAGGTTGCCTGAAAATGGTTAACGTAAGCGATATTTTTTTAACGATAGAGCAATTCTAAGTATACCAATCGGTAGAGCGGAAAATTCTGAATCCAAATTCATATAAAACACATTTTATTCAAAATGTCCCTTACGTTAATTGATACTTCTAGTATCGATGAGTATATTTTGCTTATGAAAGCGATACAGATATACGAGTACCTATTAGAAGTAAAGTAAAGTAAGTAGTTTAAGTTTCATAAATGGAAGATGATATATATGTTAAGATACTTATAAAACTCACTTGTATATAAATATTAAAACTATAAATGGGCTGTATCTGTTTTAATATGATAAGTTTTTTTTTTATAATGACACGTCATAGTGACTGCATCCTGCCTGATGGTAAGCAACCGATGCAGTCCAAAATAATGAGAGCGCTCCCCACCGTGGAATAAGCACGATAACGAGCGCACCCATTCATGACGGCCTGCATAAATGCCGTTTCACGCCCCGCTTAAAAGACCCGGGACTGTAGGCAAAGAATTCCAAAGCCGAATGGTCTTACAGAGGAACGACTTGCCAAATTTTTTGGTACGAGTACTGATAGTCTGTACAGTATGATGGTGGTTCCTAAGACCAGCACGTGTAGTCCGGGACAGAAAAGGAGAGCTGTATATAGATACTGCCATCTCTAGCGATTTGAAGGATTCCCAGGTGTTGCCTGTTATACTCCACAACTAAAAGACGTCCTGAATGGGTGGGGTGGGTGTGGTGGGTGCCTACCCGTTCATATAGAGTAGTAAAATTATTCAAAATGCTTATTTTAAGTTTACTGAATATAGAAATTATATATAGACAGAAAATATTTACAAAATATTATATATAATGTAAACGCGACAAGATTCTTTGAAAACTATAATTTTTTTTTTTTTTTTTTTTTTATTATGACCGCTACCGCTGTACCGCGCATTGGGTATGCGAGCGGCGAGGCGGGGGGGCAAAACAGTTGCTCCATTTTGTCATTCTGCTGTCAGTGTCAGACGCACATGAGATAAAATATCTAAAAATGGGTCGTGAATTATCTCGAGCTAATCAAGACTGTCATTTTAAAAGTGGCCGAATATTTTAAGAAAAGAAAAGCAAACAAAGAAGGTTATATTATATATTTCCAAGAATTAAAGATTTATTTCATTTATATTGGTTATTTAATTGTACTTATATAAAAATCATACTGGACAAAAACGGAGTAGATGTAATTATACTCGTAAATATAAAGCTTCAATAAACTGTGCTTCGATATCGTAAGATCTGTCTGACACTACGAATCTCATGTGAGTTCATGCTCTTTACTTCCCACTAAGGCGCGGTACATCGGTTGCGGTCAGGCTATAGCTAGTAAAATATTGAATTTCAAAGACTGCATGGGATTGTAAATGGAATGGTTACAACACAACAACAATTAAAACCATTCATGAATCTTTTTATAATCTTCTGCTGCATGGAATTTCGTCAAACAGTTTACAAGAATGGAATAAAATGACATGACTGTATGAAAAAGTATGTCAGATACGCGCAAGGCGATTCATCGTCCTTGCCTACCCGGGCCTGCCCGCTGGGACACTACTGGCGTGAACAGTACTTTAGCGACACGCAACTGTATATCTATCAATAGACAAGTTCTATTAATAATGGTTTCACGAACTTTTATGAAAGTAGAAATATTAAATAGTTATGTAAAAAATATGTGGGTACTTTATTTCTCTACATAGAGTATCTACATTGGAAAGACCATGTCATTTTGTTATAGGCTAATAATGTACCACTGCTTTGCCTATAACTTGTAAAATAGTTTTTATTTGTATTGGCTGCCCTAAATTATATTTGTTTTCTCTTATTTCTTGCGAATCATCTTCAATCGTAAGTCCTACGTTCCTGTTATCTCATTGTATTTCGCTCTGAAATTTGAGTGATAAAATAAGACAAATGACTATAATTTTTTAAACTAAACTCCAAGACTGAGTTTGTTTTTCTAAGTTTAGTGAACTGAATTTCGCATCAAAGAAGTAGTGGTTGGGCCATAATATTCGTATTCTACCACGATAGCGCAATGAAGTTCGGTGAGTTTCGAATGTAGTTCGCGTTTTTTGCACGATCCAGAATATGAGGTGACCAATTACCGTGAAAGTTGCTTTTCAAATCAATAGATGCACGTGTACAATAATGTTACGTGTTCTGATGTACATTATGACTACATTGCGACTTCGTTAAGGGTCTTTTTACGGCACAGGGTACATGCATTTACAATTTTTTTGCAATTGTGTTGGTGTAAAAGTTTTACTATCAATTTAAAAGACTCATGCCATAGTTCTTACATACCTACCATAAATATAGTCGACATAAACTGTCGATAGTTAGATAGATAGATAGATAATACTTTCATTGTAACATAATAACACAAACATTTACAATGCATTTACATAAAAAAGAAAAACAAAGTTAAAATTTGGCGGTCTTATCACCTAAAGCGATTTCTAACAGACAACCATTCGGATGGAGAGCACTAATATAAAAGTAGTTAAAGTTTTTGATAGCTTTTTTTTATTTTAGATATGAATGTACTAAACCTTCTGAAGCTTAAGTAACAATGGGAGTTTCACAATGTTTGTTTCTTGGTCCGTTCCTATTTTTGTTTCATAGACATGCCATTCCTATTAAAACATTTCAGTGAGATGGTGCTAATATTACCATTTGATGTAACTACAAAAAACTAGAAGTAAAAAAAAGCTTTGAAAGCTCCCTCCCAGAAGTACTCAATTGGTTTGGTAATAAGTTAATTTATATGTAAACGCTATAAAATAATTAAATGTACACTACCTATCTATCCAGACTGAATAAACCTAGTCAGAATGAACAGAACGGTACAAAATTGACAAAGTATATACGACAGGTTTATTAGGTTGACCCTTGACTCAAAAGACTCAGAATGAAAAACTTGAATTCAATAGAATCCTCATAATAATAATTATCGAAAGTATCCGGCAAACTCAGATGTATACGTGCTCAGGCTGAATACTTTGAAAAGATTTATGTAATAAAGAATTTTGGAGTTTCTAGTTTATTTTGACATGGCCGTCGTTTCAATTCTATAGAGTGCAATTAAAAACTTTTAATTGTATGAAACGAAAATATACATTAGCCAACGAGTTGTTTTTGACATTCTGATGTTGAGTTATTTAATAAAGAAACATACGCTTTCATTTCCATAGTTATAGTAAAACAGTAGTCTTATGGCTGTGGATGCCCTTTCGCCGAGCCACGCAAGCATAGTAAAGGCTACTTTTATGTCGACACATTACACATCACAATACCATAAAGTAGATTCTATTTATTTTCTTATCGTTTTACCTAGGTAATTGAGCCATACGAGTACTAATTATAAATCACACACATGTATGAAGAGCCTTTGTGACCAACCATTTTAAAAGTTTTGTTCGGTAAACTTTTATCAATACTCGTATTATCTAGTACTTAAAGTAATTAACAATCATTGCGGAATCTGTGATTGCGGGGCTATCTAATAGTTTTTATATTTTAATAGGCTACCAGACCAGACTGTTGTAAACCGACGTTTACAACAGCGGTTTACAACAGTGTGGTAAGTTGTTTGCAACGAAATTTTGGTTGACCTTTCCACGACCTTGGTTTGCGGGCGCGCGTTGAAAACTTGCTGCGGTCCGCTGTTTGCCACTGCCTTACACACAAACCGCTATCTTTAACCTACAACCTACATACAACGTAGTTACTGGAAAAAGCCAAGTTCGTTTAAATTAATGTACGTACAGCGCAGTATTTTTTACATCTTTAAAAGCTCATATGTAGCTAATAATGTAATAAAATTTAATCGCGTTTTTTTTCAGCATATTATTAAAAAAAAATTTATTTATCTTTACTACATAGGTATATTAAGAAAGAGATGCCAAGAGTGCTATTTAAATTAGCAAATAAAACAAAACTGTGCAACATCACTTTTCAAATACTCTCAAGAAGTCGGTGTGATACATTTACCATTAAACGTTCATTATCACTCAATTATAAACTTAAATGCGAAGAAAATAATTACCTACTATTTTAACTTACTTGACACTGACTAAATGTGCTGATCGCACAAAATCTGTAATGTTTACCACATGGCCCCAAAATTTGTCAACTGTCAAATTACGGACACTGCTACTGCAGCTACTACCACTGTTACTCGATTCGACATAACTTTTAACTAAGCAACCACATTGTGTGGACATAAATTAGTTTTACAGAAATATGTCAAATATGCTAAATTTTACGATAATGCTAAACATCCTGCTGTAGCCTAAATTTTACTCTTAAAAATACTAAAAAAGCAGAATCCTGCTAAAAATGGCAACACTGCTTATGACGGAAAACATCAACGGCGGTTGTAAACCAAGTAGAAGCTCGTTTACTACAACTTGTAAACGAGCCTTCCGCCAAGGTGACCTGGTAGAAAAGCTTGTTTACAACAGTCGTGTAGCCTCTTTATAGGAAACCTTGTATTCTAGGTGACACTGTCTTAAGCTTGGCATCAATCAGTCCGTCGGTGGGAAATTAAGGATTTTTAAAAAATATATTCTTAATCGTTATTTTAAGTAGAACTAGTGTTTATATTATTTGGGACTTATCAGAATTAACTCATGAGCTAACCAATAAGCACAAAGCTAATTTACGAACCGAGTTGGTGGTGCTCTGATATACCATTCACTCACTTTCTAATACGTTAACTAAAATTGGCGTATTAGAAAATAGGTGAGAACTGACAGCTGCCGGAGGCAGTAGCTCTCGAGCTAACGTACTCGTATGTGTTCCATGCGGCTGTCGCAGATAGTGTAGCTGATGAGTTAGTTTTAGTCTATCCTCGATAAACGCCGGCATACAAGATACGATTTTTTATTTAGTAACATGTTAACATTTTCTACTTAGTTAATTATTTATCAAGAGAAAACACTGTTAAGATATGCGTGATGTAAACAATTACGTTTTGAATAATTTTCAGTTATATTATAAATAAATCAATAAAAATGTAAAAATCCTTGTTATTAAGCCTTTTGAATGTCTCAATTTAACACTGAAGGAAGATGATATCATTATGTTATCTTCAGCAGCTTTCCTCGTTGGTGCAGATTGAATAAGAGAATCTAGATAAGAAATCTGATTTGGACTACAAGAATCCAGCTCTAACAAAGTAAACAGACCAGTAAAAACTAAAAGTTCTGGAGACTTATAATATTAGGTCCTTACATATGTTTGTCGTACTGGCCACTTTGATCTTAAATATCTCCTCTTTGTTTTGGAATTCCAATTTCAAATTTATACAGCTTTTACTCATGCTTTTGTGTTTTGAAAACCGTAATTCATTTGTTTTTTCCTCTTTTGGTTTTTTCTTTGCGTCACTCAGTTTACAAAATGCAAAACTTGAAATATTGCGTTATTTACAAGTACGAGTTCCATCGTGGCACCAGTGCTCCAGAAACGGCTCGACAAACTAATGATGTGTATGGCGGCGGTGTCGCAAAAGAAAACACAGTGCGTTTTTGGTTCCAACGTTTTCGTTCTGGAAATTTGGAACTGCAGTAAAAGCCCCGTGGACGGCCGGAGACCAAAGTTAATAACGAAGAATTAAAGGCTATTGTGGAAGCGGATCCATCGCAAACCACGTCTGAGTTAGCTGCGGGCTGCGGTGTTAGTGACAAAACTGTTTTAATCCACGTGAAGCAAATTGGGAAGGTGTAAAAGTTTGAAAGGGGGGTACCTCATGAATTGAGTGCAGCAAACCGACAAACGCGCGTCGACTGCTGCGTTACTTTACTCATCTGGTACATTAATGAAGGAATTTTAAATCGAATCATTACCTGTGATGAAAAGTGGATCCTGTACGATAATCGGAAACGCTCATCGCAATGGCTGAACCCTGGCGAACCAGCTAAAACCTGCCCCAAGCGAAAATTGACTCAAATAAAATTACTTGTGAGCGTTTGGTGGATTAGTGCCGGACGTGTCGTTCACTACAGCTTTCTTAAATCTGGCCAGACGATTACGGCAGATGTCTATTGTCAGCAACTGCAAACCATGATGGAAAAGCTAGCTGCTAAACGACCGAGGCTGATCAAACTCAAACTCAAACTCAAAATATATTTATTCAATAAACTCAATTAGTAAGTACTTTGAATCGTCCAAATTTTTAACCTACCACCCATTCAAGACGTAATTTTTTAACTGTAGCAAAGAACGGGCGCAAGAAACCACAGCGCACAGAAGCAACGACATTTACAAAAAAAAAGATATGTCTTTACCAGGTCAAAATATACAAAATAATAATTTGAATGTAAAATATACGGTACCATAAATTAATTATTTACAATTAGAATTAGCTCTTGGAGTACTTGGAGCATTTCAGTTCAGAGACAAGCTGTTTTGTCTTCTGTGTAATCATCAATTGCTCTAGGCCACTGTTGCTTTAGGACAGCGCTAGACCACACACTGCACAACAGACGGCTACCAAATTAGAGGAGCTTTAATTGGATTTTTCTTAGACATCCACCGTACTCCCTGGACCTTGCTCCAACAGATTACCATTTTTTTCGAAATTTGGATAACTTCTTGCAAGGGAATAAATTCAACTCCGATGGGGCAGTCCAAAGCGCCTTCAAAAATTTTATTGATTCCCGTCCGAATGGTTTTTTTAGTAAAGGGATCAATGAACTACCTATGAGATGGCAAAAGTGCATAGATAGCAATGGTCATACTTTGATTAAATAAATATATTATGTTTAAAAAAAAAACAACTTTATGTTCTTCCCTTACAAAACGCCAATTTCATTGTGTAAGGACCTAATATTAATCTTGGCACAAGTATCGACAGTCAAATTAACACTATGGCGCGCATCCACTGTGGCGCACCCTGTGCACTCTAGCTAGGTATTTTTTAATAAAAACCGTGTGCAGCCGGTTGTATCGCACGCTGTGCACTCTAGCTTCATTTTTATAGAAACCGTCTGTAGCCACGCTTAGCTGAGGTGTATGGTTGAATTCACGGAATAGATAAATCTTCTTTAACTGTTCTGTGGTTGAATCGCACGCTGTGCACTTTAGTTACATTTCAATCGTAACTGTCTGTTGCGACGCTTAACTTATCTGTTTGGTTGTATCTAGGGTTGCCAACTTTTCAAAAAAATAATAACGTATTTTAAGGTAAGTTAAGAAAAATAGATAAAATAATAAGATAGATAAAAAAAACAGTAGGTACTTTAGAAAAATGGACAGTTATTTTATTTTTTCAAAGAATTAAGTATATCGCTTACTGCACCGCGCGGACAACGTTCGCAACTTTTTTACTTTTTAAACAGGTCTATGGTAACCAGTGCACAGTGACACTAAAACGGTATTTCAGATACTTTATTTTTGTTCAACAGTAAAAAGTATAATGTAGTGAAAAACACTATAATACTGTTTTAACAGTATAGTTGGCAACCCTAGTTGTATCACTGTGCACTCTATCTACCTTTTCTTAGAAACCAGTTACACGCTTAGCTCCTAGCTCATACCAGCTTTTTTCGGCGAGTATAATAACGTTTTAAAAGTATGTCTACTAAGCGCGTATACAACTGGGCCATCGTCATAAGTGTAGAGAACAACTATTAGTATAGGAGCATTTTTTTTAATTGCTATTACCAAACAAAACATTAAGATGCGAGTCGCATCAATTGTTACTGACTGATCCACACCGGTTCGAAAGAATAGGCCGGAATAGGCGTAATAGGCTAAGGATGCGCATAATGCGCGCTCGGTTTTTGGAATGTGTGCGCGCGCTATGCGTGTTTGGGCGCGTAAAGGCACATTTCCTAGACGGACCGCAGACAGCAACCGCAGGCGACATTGCGCTTGGAATTAATTTCATTGGGATGCATAGAAACTAGTAGTGTCGCTTGCAGCCTGCAGCTGCAGTTTGCAGTCTGCGGTCCGTCTTGGAAACGTACCTTAAGACGATACAAGCTAAGGCGCTGCGCAAACATAGACACTTTCTGTTGAATCAAAAACGGTTCGGTGTAGGCGACTGGCATATAAAAGTCGTCAGTTGCCGACTCATGCAACATTAACAAGATTATTTACAAATATACAGCGCTGTGACAGCTACCATGACATAGCAGCTACGGTTTTCAATGGCGTATGGTAACAGTAACAGGCGACCGGTGACTGTCCGGTCGCCGCTTCCGGATGCAGCAACTTTTGTTTCCTGTGATCATTCAGTGTCGGCAACACGTGTGCGCAGCGCCTTTATTGCTAAGAAATATGTCGAACCAAGGCACAGTTTCCGGCTGAACTAGTTTAGATGGTACAGGCCTCTAGAGCTCACCTTGAATCAAACCGATTGGACACGGTGATGTTACTGTGAAAGGCACTGGAATATTTAATGTCCTACCCTTACTCAATTTGCGACATCTTTTCACATAGAATCGGACTGATTTTTATTATTTATTCAACGATTTCTGATTTCAGTATAGGTACTACTTTAGTTGTTTTGATATACCTACGAAATCTGAGTGAATTTCTTATTTTTTGAAAATTTTGGTGGGTATAAAGGAAAGTGAAGTGCACTCTAAATCGAGATTATTTTTTTCAATAGTCAAATCAACGCTTACACGAGTTAGGACTTAATAAATACCCTTTTACATTTATGAATTATTTCAAATATGTAACGTAAATTAATAATATTAATTAATAAAATAATCAATAAGTGTATGGTGATATTACATCACGGATCTTAAAAGTAATTACTTATGTCTAAATAATTTATACCACCAAGTTGTCTACAACAACACAAATAGAGAGAATATTATTATTCATAATATTTTTTTTCAATAACATAATATTGTTTTTAAGGTGATCCATAAATATTTTTAGTATTATTAAAAAAACGTTTACTGTAATTTTAATGAGGTAGTGTTTTGCCGCGCTAATTGAATACATTGTAAGATAATAAATTTTATTAATATATAAGTAATTAATTTTTTTGTTAATTAGGCTTAGTTATTTATTTACATTTTTTTTATTTCATCGTTTAACTTATTACACATCAGTTTATGCATGTATTTACAAAGTAAATGTACCTATGCCCAAAAAAAAAGTTATTTGTTTATGTTTTTTGTATTGAGCAATGATCAGGAAAGTATTAAATCACACACGACCGAGGACAAGTGACGATAGATGGGCGAATCATCAGCGAATCCTTAACTAACTATTAAGAAACTGTTATCAAAAAAATGTTGCTAACAATTTTGTTACGGCAACAGATTGGCATAAGATAGTGTTAACCAGGTGGACTTAATACATTCTGAGCTCAACGATAAATTAAGAAGATAATAAGACCTACATTGTGTGCCATTATCATTTGCACACGGAATTGGTGCAAGTTTTAAATCAATGCCCGCCTCTGTACGGCCACAGCAGCTAGAGAAGCCTTAGTACGCTGATATACACGTCTTACCAATTAAATACATGTAGAGTTAGTTAAAAATAAGCGTCTAAGATACCAAACTAACACGTGCATAATGAGATTGTGTAATGAGGTAGTGCATTAACTTGCTCAGTCAAGCTGGGAACAGATATCAGGAAAAGACAGTGCGACACTTGGTGGAAATTATGCAATCCAGGCTTCAAGAATATGTTTGATAAAGAGGAAAACACACGATACTAAAAGATTGAGAAACAGATAAACAACTTCCAATTTTCTCATATAAATAAAAAGTGTTATTTTTAATGCTGTTTTCATCATCGTAATTTGATATTCTTTTATATATTAAAATTGAAAAAAAAAGTTTTTGCGGTTTAATTAACAAATTGGTTATATCATTTATTAATATTGTATTAACACCCAAACCCCTACATCCATTATACGAGTAATACTAAAAATATACGATGGCCCTTATTTTGTTTTGACTAGTATACTCTGCTAAGTTTTAACGTAAAACGAGCTCAAAAGAGAAGTATAAATGTTTTAGTAATAAGCATCAGCTTTGATATGAGAGCAACGTGTGAGTAGAGTGGAAATTAATAAACATCTAGTTATTAAAATGTAATTGCAAAGCTTGGAAAATAGCAGTAACATTACCTCGGTATTTTGTCGTAGCTGTCCCAACCAGTTAAGCAATTGTATGAACTGTATCTACTGACTGCTGCCATGTCGCTGCTGCTCCTCAACACGGAATCTGTGCGATCGTTTTCAAAATATGACCTACAAGGTTTCAATTTGGTCAATCGACTATTGTGTGCCAATGAACTTGAGTTAGGTGTAACGAACTCTAATTGAATTTTAATGAGCTTACGATCAAAATCTTTGTTTGTCTACACTTTCATTCATGCAAATTGAATCATAACATATGCTTTGCCAATATACAGCGCCTTATTTATATATTATTTAGCTTAAAGCGTAACGATCAATGCCCCGCCCGGAGTTTAATTCAAAGGCTTGTATAGCAGTTAAAAATTAGACAACTAGGCGTATTAAGGTGAACGCTGGCTATTCCCACGTCACAATGTAGTAATTTACTTAAAAGCTATATAGCTCTTCATATTCACATAAAAGCAATTAGACAATAAGGCTTTGACTTGACTTCAAATTACAAATGTGCCATGAATTCAATTTGTTGTGCATATGCCACACTTTCAAGGACAATAACACAACATTTTTATTTCAAACATACACGTACACATAATACAAACTGTTTACTATTCAAAATATATATAAATCCTCCGACAACTTATTTTAAAACACTTTGAATATCTATAGACCGGCCCTCTTAATTGTTTACAAATACAATCGCGAAATACTCGAATTAAACTTTTTACGGCTCCGAAACTAGGGGTTCTCCGTACGTAGATAAGTTTGTCTTCCGAAACAGTTGCTAACTATAACAAAAAATGAAAACGTTCACTAGGCACTGGCCGAAGCAAAGTTAATGTGTTTGCGAATAATGTAGTGAGAAATATGTGTAGGTGTGTTTTGTGGGTGAGGTCGCGGGCGGTATCCGCGTCGCGCGTCGCCGGCCGACTGGCGCGGCAGAGCGCGCTCGCCGCCGCCGCCGCCGCCGCCGCCGCCGCAGCGGCAGCGCGCTGTTCCCAGTCCACCACTTCGATTCCTTTCTCTATTCCATCTATCTATCAAAACTAAATACATATGGTAGAAGCTGATTTGTACCGATTGTTGTGGTACATTGACATAGGTAGACTCTAATTAACGATTTAAGTGGTTGATAACGAAATATGCCTGTAGGCCTAGTTTTATCAACGTCATGAATAATTCCGGAAAAACAAAACATTATTTTAGTCCCCAAAGAATTGAGTGACGGAAAAATGGTTTCGCCCATAAAAAGGAATGACTAATAATGTGGTAGGTCGCACGTTTTATCGACAACTTAGTAGTGTGCATAGATAACAAGGTTGAATGAAAAAAAAGCATGCAACATTTCTTTAAATGTTTTATTAAATAATAAGAAAATTGTGTTAGGATACAAGTTTACAGGCATCATGTTTTGGAATTTAAATGAACTATTTATGGTTTTTCTAGATTTCGTTTTATGTAATTTTTTTATTTCATTTTATTAAAGCAAGTGTCAATAACGCCTATGCGATGGTAGGACTGGCACGGAATCGTGAACTAAGCAATTGACTATGAGCCTTAACTGTCGGAATGTAACAACAATGCTACAGTTTTTTTGTTATGGTGTCAGATAGAGCTAAGACAGTTGTAGCTAGTCTGACATATAAAAGTAATCCCTACTACCAAACAATAATGTATAAGTACCGGAGGGTATTAAACCCTAATAAAGCCTGTATCTGAGACTGGTGGTCTAATCTTACGAATAGGAAAACTAGGAAATTTTCCCAAACCGTTCTCGAATAAAAGAAACATAACCCCCTTTTTCTATGAGATTATTAAGTGAACTGACAAAGAGCAGTGAAAGTGAAAGAACAGCATAACAGATTTACAGTTTTTTTATAAAGTATATCTGCGCTGATAATAAAATTAACTAAAATGCAATAATTACACACTTTTCATTTTATTATGCCTATCGATAGGTCAACGATAACGATAAAATCTTTCCAATGAACATTACCTCAAAAGTTTAAGATAGACCATAAAACCTAACAATGACACTCAAAAATTTAGACAGGACACCGTACGAGTATGTAGGGTCAACTATCGGTAGAAAGGGGTTACATTCAAATCAAGTTTAACATTGATCACAGCTATACATCCTTAAGTAGCTGCAGATTGGTATCCTTAGCATTCTGGGCTTCTCTAGTATGATAGCCATATTGGTAATTAATATACTGTAAGTTGACATATAGAAGATTACCTCACTAGTGTTACACTCGACTAAAAGGAGCGCTTCGAGGAATAGTTTTGGGGCGCTTCGTTGGAGCGCTCCAAAATAGGAGCGTTTCGAGGAATATCTCGATTTAAAAGTAACCCCGCTTTTATAAAACTTAGAAGCTGCTGTTGCGAAATAAGTATATGATAAATGACTATTGGCATCTGGTAAATAGGAGACTTTTATCAGTTTTAGTACGATGGCTGCCTGACTCACTAGTTACTACCAGTTAAGGCTAGGTATTAGTGAAAAATTTAAAAATAACACTTTCTAAGAATTAGTTTTTGAAATAGTAAACAGTAAAATTAAAATCTGCGAAAATTATGAAATACTGTTGAGGCTTAATTCTGTGGAATATACCCGATGGAAACACGATTTGATAAAGTTGCCTTGATAGAATAAATACACGAAGTTACATATTTTTGTGTCATTTTATCTCCTTTTCTAGGTATTATTCTTAAAATAAGTGATTTGATATTATGAGTCATTTACCAAAATGAAGTTCATAGATAACTTGAAGGATTATAACCGATCGTTTTTTTTATTACATCTATAATTTTTTTTAAATATAAAACGCGTTTATTCGCGCTTCTTCGCTGTTATACCCGTCCCTTACGATCGTACCGTCGAGAGAGCGAGCGAGAAGCGCTCGAAATACCTCTTCTTAAGTGTTCAGCAGTGGCTTAACTAAACATCCTCAGAATAATCATCCTTTTTTAATCTTCAGAAAGAAGAAAATGAACATTTACGTAGCGTTGCGATCAAAGTAGACGTCAAGCAAAAGTTTCTTAGCACTAGCTATAAAGAACACTTCAGGCTTGTGTTTGCAACTATGAATCTCATTAACTTATTAGCGAAAACATGTCCAAAGATAAAAAGTAAATTAAAACGTTAATAATAAATGTAAATTGTAAGAATGTTAAATACTTTTTAGTTACAATTTATCAAACAGAACTAGGCAGTAAGTACTAATTGGGAAAGTAGGGTCCAAGATAACAAAAAAACAATATCTGACTGTAATTGCTCAGACTTTTTGCTACTTACATTATGACTGTGCTTCGAGTGGCATAAGCATCAGCCACTAACCTCTTTTATGATAAACTTAAATAGTATCATATGGGAGCATATTCCGCTGCGGCCTGGTAAATTCCACGACTTTCCCGTCTGGGTTTTGCGCTCTTTGATTCATATATTTAGAATAAACGTAAGAAAAATCTCACCTTTGATGTGTCAGAATGGTTGAAAATCACTTTTAATCACACAACGTTTACTTCACCTCAAGAAGCGCCATTAAAAATGTCAAACTATACACAGTGTTGCTAGTATAATAATTTAAAACTATCTGAACGCGTTTTCAACCCTTGCAACTTTAAAATTATAGACATTACCTTATATTTTTAGTTTTTTTACGAGGTGCTGATAAACTGGTTCAGTGCTAGTATTTGGGTCTGTCACCCTATATTACACATTACTTCTTTACTCTACACGGGATAGTAGGTATCTAGAGAGCTATAGTAATTGATGCATGATTTCTTCTTCTTTCTTTACGAATGAAAGTATTATGTGCGAACACCCAATTGCGCCTTGACTACTTTCACTATACACTTTTAGTTTGCAAGCAGAATTAACTTTTGTAACATTATTATAACTGTTACGTTGTAAATTCAGGGCCCTGTCTGCCTTTACTTATCTACAAAAGAAGTTCGCAATGGTTGAATAGTACTTACCTGAAACCATTGCGTTAGAATGATCAAATGTCCAAAAACATTAGTCCGTGTAGCTTGTTTGAATTAAATCCATTTTTCTTCACATTAAAGACATGGAGCCTTGGCTGACACATTACAAGACACACTTTTCTTGCATTTTCAATTAAAACATATTTCTAAATCAGTTTTAGTAAGACTTAAACTTACATCTAAAGAGATTTTATTCCGTGTTTACGTTTTGTATTTGACATAACACCATAGACAAAATGACAGCCACCGTAGCGACGCCTAGCGGTAGCGGGGCGAAGTAGCTGTCAGCTTTTAATTTCACATAAAAGATTCAATTTTAAAAAATAGTCGAAACAGTTCTAATAATAAATTACATAATAAATTAATATGTATAATAATTACTTTAAGTAATTAAATTTAATTCAAGCAAATCCGGAAATAGAACTAATTTTTTCTATAAGGTCTTTTATCTAGAACATTCGAACGGGAGTAATATTTTTTATATGGATATTGTCTCTGCCCGTAGGGGTTACCAGAGAGGAAACTAATACTCCTTAATATTAAGACAGGGTAATTAGTGAGTTAAATATCACAAAACACAATTTTAAATTAAAGAAAAATGCATTTCCCATTGCTAAACGTTAATTTTTTTTTAGGTCGTGTGTTGTTATTGTTGGCAAGTTCTGTTAGCAGAGGGCGAGTTGTGACAGACGTCATATTTGATGTTTTGTTAGTTTGAAGGAAAATTTTAAAAGAACAATTTCTTATGAATTACCCGACAATGGGAGTATAAATTATAAGCTGGCCTTCGATTTATAAGTGTTTCCGGCGAAAGGAAAGCTGCCGAGTTGCGACGCCGAAACGAGCTCAATCTCTGGTGTGACGTGGTGCGAGGAGTTGAGATCAATGCACTCAGGTAGGCATGAGCCGTCGTAGTCACCTTTTGTTTTAATCTGAGGTCGTAATAATGTAGTGGATTTGAAGCGTCATTAGCTTGAGAATATAGTCAACAAGTGTGTGGTTTATTTACAGGAATCCGTGCCACAACCAACCGGTCGTGACACCGCTGGCAGCCACGCGTAGATATAGAATATCCTAGCGCGTGAGTATCTCAATAGCATGGTTTAAATATAATAAGCCGTCATACTAGGAAAGCAAATCGATATTTCATGGTATCTGAATCCTGCCTTGTCGCCAGGCGACGCAAGGCTCTTGGCCATGTGGCAGACGTGTCAAACCCCTTTATTAAGTGGATATTGCCCCATCCAACAGTAGTCTGGCATTGTTTAGTTATGTTTATTGGAATATCGTAGCCGTGTAGTGCCTTGTGTACTAGTTAAATGTGAAACAAAGCTAAAATTAAAACATGGTGTTAAATGTTAGTGTTGGAGTGTGAGTTTTTAGTTGTGCAACAGCGTTGGGAAGCTTTTGATAACCCATGGCGCTGCGAGTCCCTGGTTATGATAGGTTGCAGCCCCAGATACACAGATAGCAGACTGCGGGACCCTAATTTATGTAACAGTTCTGAACTAGGCGTGTAGTGTTATAAATAGGCCCCGTGTTGATAATTTCAGATGCTTCGAGAGGCCCGTCTTGCCGCCAGGATTTAGAGCTGGGCCCTAAAGCCTGGACGCGAGACCTGCCTCTTCGGGGCACCAGCGGCCACCTGCTGCCAGCGAGCTGTCGCCGCACAGGCGTTGACGGTTTTTTTGTACCCCCACTCTGGGTTTAATCGTTCGTTATTCAGGAACATATTTTTACATTAGGGTTTCGAAACCTTAACATAGTATTTTCTTTTATATCCAACTACACCAAGCGTTGGTGAAGTTGTGAAACCTTTGAGGATCTGCGAGTTCGACCTGTGTGAAGTTGTATGGTGACATCGTCTCCAGATTCGGATCGACTATACGATCCTGGCGTCCATAAATATTTATTTAATATCGGTATAACCCCACGGTTCTCTAGAGTATCGGCTTGAAACGTGTGAGAGTTTTGATACGGTTAAACGGTTTAAAACATTTAATTTAATATTTTTATAGACGGAGTAATTTAATTTTAATTTCAACTTCATACTCCGAACGGTATTGGCTTTATCCCGACCCCCACTCACGACCATAGCTCGTACGACTGAGATATTAGCTGGCTGGTTAGGCAGTAGTAGGAACCGTATTATAAAATTTATTTTAAATTAAAATTATCACCGACCCGCTTGGTCACTTTTGACTCTTAGGATTTTAGTGTGTTTTAAATAATAAGAATGAAATAAAATTTATAATTTTATTTTATTGTTGTTGGACAAAATATTTGTGTGTTCTTTTACAATATACTGCCTAGCTGTTGAACATTTTATGGTTTTATTTGATAACAACCCACTGAAGCTTGCATTTGGGATTTTCTTCCTTTTCCCCAAAAGGGACAAAATCTCAAATGTAACATAACTTATTTAAAAACTAACGGTAAGCCTTCTAGTGAAGCATTGGATAACACACGCCCACTTAAGAAATGTAGCGCATTTCTTTATTCTTCTAACAAGACGCATCCGGAACGAAATTATCCTTTTCTACGTAAAAAATATAAGAAAAAACTTTATTTTATATTTCTTATTCCCATATAGATAAGAAAAAAATGGTGGGCAGCTTGATTTACCGCCATCTTTACCTCCTTAACTTTGGGCCATGATCCGGGATTGGGAAGATCACGTAATAACAGTGGAGCGACTGCCGTCTGATCTGCGTGACTCTGTTAACAGGGGAACCTAACCAGCTTGGATCATGGTTACACATTCAGTCGCCTGAGTGTGCAGGTTTCCTCACGATGTTTTCCCTCATATATAGAGTAGCCAATAATTTGTTTTTAATAAAGATTTGTACGGAACCAAATTGCCTATTATTTTTCTACCCTCGGTAATAGAATCACGATTAGCGGTATTAGCTGAAATTACTTTGGCATACCTCGGTAATAGCTCCATCCGGCTTTTTATATTTAATTATTTTTTTCTTTACATATTACTCAAAACCTATCTTTTATCATTAGATTGCTAAAGTCTAAAACTCAAAGAATCAGATAATTTAAACTTGCAACTGTTTTTACAATCGGAAATTCATATTTCGAAAGTTTAAACCTTAAGGTCTTGATATTACCTCGGTAATACCTGTGTTTACCTAACCTACTGTGTTACCTAATCAAACTTTGTTGCATAATGTTTAGGCGCCATATTTTGTAGGTTTTCATGTGTTTTAGTGTTCGGCCTTTCCATTCGGCTTAAAAGCTTCGCAACCGGTTCCACCAAATATAATTATTATTTTTCTATTTATCCTTAAAATACCAGTATACTGAAACTATAAAATTACGGTTTTTACGACGTGCTCAAATTTTATTTAGCACAATCTCTCAATCTCAGTATGTATGTGTGTAATCTCTTTTTTCTAGACATATTCAAGTGCACCACTGAATTAGAAACGTCTAACAAAGTAGAGATTTATCGTATGAATCACTTTAGAAACCTTTATAAAAGATTAATTACAACCGAAATAAGGTACGTCAGAGTTAAGGAAAAAAGAATTATCTGGCAAAACACGAAATAAACTTCAGCATCAGCCGCTATTTCCCACGGTGAAACGCCATATGACGATGATAAGTAAAGTAAATTGTTTTAGCAGTTTCATCGTCTGTTATCTATCGTATACAGCACAAGCAGCGGAACTGGGGCCCAAGTCTGCTAATTTACGAATGGCATAATTGAATCGTAATTGTATCGCAATTGTATCGCATTGTAATTGTTTGACACATTTGGTATTTATAAATGAGTAAGAGAATACCAAATGTGTCAAACAATTACAATACGATCCAATTGCGATTCAATTATGCCATTCGTAAATTAGCAGACTTGGGCCCCTGGATTGCTGGCAAAGTTTGGAATATGAAGAATATATTAACGATTAAAGTCAAGAGTACTTTTACACCTTTAATACCTACCTGTTGTTGAAAAGGCGCGAGAATTCAACAAGCCGACATTCATTTGCTTTGTTGATTTCTCCAAAGCATTCGACTCCGTGAAGTGGCCAATTCTGTGGAAGACGTTGCTAGAAATGGGTACACCAAAACACCTTGTACACCTTTTAAGACGTCTGTATGAGGAGGGCACAGCATCGATACGCACAGATAACGTATTATCGAGCAATTTCCATCCAAGTGCTGGAGTCCGCCAAGGGTGCATTATCTCACCACTATTGTTCAATACCTACACTGAACTAATAATGCGCATCACTTTGGAGGACTGGACAGATGGTGTTACAATTGGTGGATATAAAATAGCAAACTTACGTTACGCAGACGACACTACTCTGTTTGCTACTAGCGTACAATCCATGCAAGACCTGCTGCTGAAGATGGAGCGAGTGAGCCTTAAGTTTGGATTGAAGATTAACCGCAACAAGACCAGGATGATGATCGTTGACCGCGCCAACAACAACTCGCCGGAAGTGACACAAATAGCGAACTGTAGCGTGGTCCAGTCCTACATATATCTCGGAACTTTAATCACAAATAATGGTGGATGCATGGATGAGATTAAACGACGTATGGCCATCACAAGAACAGCAATGGACAAAATGAGGAAAATATGGAGGGACAGAAATATAACCAAAACTACTAAGACCAGACTCGTACGAACGCTTATTTTCCCCATATTCCTGTACGCTGCAGAGACGTGGACATTGCGAGAAGTGGAAAAGATGAAAATAGATGCTTTAGAGTTGTGGTGCTGGAGAAGAATGCTTGGAGTATCGTGGACCGAGTTTCGCACTAACGTCTCGATACTTCAAGAACTCGGCATTGAGCAGCGTCTATTTTCAGTAGTACAGTCTCGCATACTCACATTCTTCGGACACGTCTCTCGACGCGACCATCAGTCCATCGAACGTCTTGTTGTTCAGGGAAAAATGGAGGGCACAAGGCCGCGTGGAAGGTCTCCCATGCGATGGACGGACCAAATTAAGTCAGCCGTGGGAGGTCCATTAAACGACTGCAGCAGGATGACCTCCAACAGAGAAAAGTGGCGCGCTGTCGTGAGGCGAATAACATCTGCCCAAATCGCTACTACATGACGACCACGACCGCTCTGTCAAGAGTGTAGCGGATAAGAAGAAGAATACCTACCTAACCAATCTACCTACCTAACTTATCTACCACCAGTTCGGATTTTGGGAGAGCCTTCGACTGAGAAGAAGCTGGCAAGAAACTTAGGAGGCCTTACTTTTTTTGCCCTTTAAGTAACAAAAGTTACAATGTCGTTACCAAGTCATACAAAATACATTGAAAAGAAATATATTAATATACCACCTAATTACTAATAAGTTATGCTCGTACATGCACTATGTCCATACATATTTGCATAATATTCCACTTTACAATAACCTTTACTCATTAGGGTTTTTTTAACATGTGCTTTAAATGTATGTTAAGTCATTTCAGTAATATATATTTTTAATAAAATTTATTTACGCTCACATCAATTATCTAGCCCAAGATAAGCTTCTTTTGAAACTCGTTAATAGAGTAAGATAAAGGATAAATATACATAAACATAGAAATATACCCAGACTCGAAATCAATCAGTCAAAATAACAGTTTTCTCTAAATTGACCTGACCGGGAATTGAACCCGGGAAATCAGAGATGGTGCGATGCCAGACGCGGCGTGCTAACCACTCGACCACGGAGGTCGTTCTTAGGTCGTCATTTAGTGGAAGTTTGTTGTAAAACGTTACATTTACCCAAGAAACAGCCACTTGTTTTATGGAGCCTAAAACTAGAGACGGCAAGCTTATTTATCCTACGAGTGTTTAAGTTATGAAGATCACAATTTACAACAAATGTGTTTTGATATTTCTTGACATGGTACATATATCTCTACGCTGCGCTTCGCGATTGTCTTAAATTTCTAACCTATCACGTGACCTACAGGAGTAGGGCAGTCATACATTTTAATCCGACAAAATTTTTCTAAGTCCTGCACCCCTTTAGCGACACAACGTGGAACCATGAGAAAAGTTTAACAAGTCCAAACTTTATACAAAAATATCGCAAATTTTTCTTTTTTCGCAAAAGTGTCGGCTCCATATAAATAAAATTAATAAATAAATAAACTTTCCTACACTCACACCAATTATCTAACACAAGAGTAGCTTCCTTATGAAACTCGTTAAATGGTTACTAGACAACGGATAAACATACTTAAATTACTTAAATACATACTTATTATACATAGAAAACACCCAGAACCGAGACAATTTAGAAAAACAATAATTTCTTAATTGAACCATACAAAAAATTTCTGTCTTTTTTCACAATTTTTTTAAACTTTGTTTTGGGAATTTTTCTATCTCTTTCTGCTAGCAATGTTTTTTGTTTGTTTGTGAAAAAAAGTTAATTATTGCTCGAAAATTTTCCAAGTCCTGCACCCCCTTTGCGACACCCTAACCCCAAATCCCTGTAATTGGTAAAAACAAAAGTACCAATAACTTCTGCGATTAGAGTATAATTAAAAATTGTATTGGTAATAGTCGATGTAGCTTTTTAGAGCAGGTGTTGTAATGTAATAGTCTAAGATCCAAGTATAGAACGACCTTCACCGGGCCGGTTAATGAATGATAAGTATTTTATATCAAATTTAATATGTTAAAAAATATATCGCGTGTGGGTTGGCTGAGAAATTTCAGTCCAGTATATGATTAATTAAATATTGAAAAAAAAAATTTTTATACTTTTGCACTGGTTTGGTTAATAGATAAATTACTTATCTACCAATCGAAAGTATGAAGCCTATAGAATATGCAAACGTTAGGTTGGCTATTTTTTCCCGTCACAACATTGGGTAGGCAGGTGTCAACAGGTAAGTCAATATTAGTAATTTGCAACCGTCTGGTAAATAAATAAAATTTATGTATAAATAAATATAATCTCTCTACAAACACGGTGGTATAGGGTTGTCTACGAAAAATCAGTCTTGAGTACCGGTTGTCGAGTTTTAAAAATCAAAATATTGCTGCGAGTGAATACGTGCAACAGTGAGGTCCCAGCGTAACATCCCGTGCAATAAAAAATGACGCAGCATAGGAGCTGCCTGTAGCTTGTCCATTGAATGAAAGAGAGTGCGCATGCTATTTGTCAGTGAAATTAAAAAGGATAGCGATACACTTGTAAATGCTGAGTATTATTTTGGAGCACTATATACTTTAAATTCAGTTATTAATAAAAATAAATATATTATAATAATAAGGATGTTTCATTTTTAAACAAAAAAATTATTATAATTGAATATAAAGAGGTATTTTGATTGCAATTTTTTTTATTAATGTACATTATTCTGCATCTGATTCATCGAAAGTAAAATTTTGGTCTTCAACTTCGGTAAATTCTTCGTCATCGCTTTCTTTTTCTGTTGTTTCAACAATATCTTCTATTGTTAAAGGTGTTGTTGTGTTTCAAAGTTCAAATTACTCAATCTTCTGTGTCATTATTTCATTAAATTATTATGCACTTACTGTACTCTCGGCAATGAAATCATTAAATTCTTCATTATATTTTTTACCCAAAGCAGTAACTTTTTTGTAACACGTGGTATGGTAACCTACAAAATCGAGTGACGCATTGGTTAGCTTAACATCATCGTATTTAAAATTTTTCTTTTTACGAAAATTTAACTTTATTGAACAGTTTCTAAAAGTAACATCGTTAAAATCAAGTACCTCGTCGTCCGAATCACACAAAAACACTTTTTAACCATTTTTAATCAGAATAATGATGTTTATAAATAACAACAATCAGTAGTAGCACGTTTTCTAAATTCTGAATGATGTGGCAAGCTGCTTAAAATTGCTTTTCGATTTCACTGACAACACTCAAGACGTCATAAATACCTACCTTATTTTTTTATAATGTGTAAGCGGTCATGTATGCCAGTGTTTTAAAATTTATTTATTTATTTAGGCTATGTTAACTTTTTTATGAGCCAGCAATTGAGCATACGGTCTTTTGTTTATACAATAGCATGCGCACTCTCTTTCATTCAATGGAAAAGCTACAGGCAGGCTGCTATGCTGCGTCCTTTTTTATGGCACGGGATCGCTGGGATCTCGCTGTTGCACGTATTCACTCGCAGCAATATTTTGATTTTTAAAACTCGACAACCGGTACTCAAGACTGGTTTTACGCAGACAACCCTATACCACCGTGTTTATAATGAGATTATCTTTATTTATACATATATTTTATTTATTAACCAGACGGTTGCAAATTACTAATGTTGACTTACCTACCTGCCTACCCAATGTAGTGACGGGAAAAAATAGCCAACCTAACGTTTGCATATTCTATAGGCTTCATACTTTTGATTGGTATGTAATTTATCTATTAACCAAACCAGTGCAAAAGTATAAAAAAAAATAATATTTAAATATTTAATTAAACATATACTGGACTGAAATTTCTCAGCCAACCCACACGCAATATATTTTTTAACATATTAAATTTGATATAAAATACTTTTCATCCATTAACCGGCTCGGTGAAGGTCGTTCTATACTCGGATCCTCTACTATGAGGTATGGTCTTCAACTCCTTTAGCGAATTTTCTTTTATAGATTCAATCAAATCGAAACGCCTTCCTTGAAGTGGTAATTTTAGCTTCGGGAAGAGGAAAAAGTCAGTCGGAGCCATATCAGGAGAGTACGGCGCTTAGTCGATGACATTCGTCGAGTTTTTGGCTAAAAACTCTTGCACAATGATGGCTTTGTGCGATGGTGCATTATAAAATCCATGAATTGTCGTTCCATACATCTGGCCGTTTTCGGCGGATATTCTCTCGCAAACGCCTCATGACGCCTAAATAATATTCTTTGTTCACCGTTTGTCCCTCTGGAAGAGAGAATGAATGAGAATGAATTCCCGGTATTTTTTACACAGAATATTATTTAACATATTAAATTTGATATAAAATTCTTTTCATCCATTAACCGGCCCGGTGAGGGTTGTTGTATACTCGGATCCTCTACTATAAGTACGTTGGTATGAACACTAATAACTTAGACAACAAAATAGTCAAATAATGATAATTTTAAGAAGTAATAAATAAAATAGACTGTACACTCTACATAATGGCATGTTCTAAGTTCCGTAACTACTTACAGATATTACGAGATAAGATAGCTAGCACACTGCAACGAAGGTGTGTAATATATCAAAAAAGTTTACCTATTGGCTGCTAGACAACATATTCTTTATGATAGATATTTGAATCTAGTTAAATACATACGGTGTTCGTATCTTATTAAGAATTATATTTACAAGTGAGTTTACACTGCATTCCGGTATCGCATACAAACTTCGAAGTTCAAAATTGTACATTCCAATAAGCCAATTTATAGACAAGTTGGCTTTGCTTTTGTGCTTTAAATTACTGTCGAAATGTAAAAGTCATCAGCCTGTAAACGTCTCACTGCTGGGCACAGGCCTTTCCACATGGACAACATCACATGGGGAAGTGGGCCATAACCCACCACGCTGCGCTAGCCCAATGCGGGTTGGTAAAATGTGTAAACCCTAGTACTAACACAGTATGCAATTGAAAAAAAAAGTTCATTTTTACTTTATACCATTATTGGAGTCGTTATTCTAAAACCAATAGTTTTTATTTCACTTCGATACGAGAAGTATTTACAAAGTTATTGTACATAAATAATTGCATAAAACACTACTACCTCGCTTAGTTCGCTGGCACTCTACTGACGTGACGTGACATCATCGTATCCGATAACCCCCGCCGCCGCTCTCGCCGCCCGCACCCGGCGGCCGTCCGATTACATTACTTAACTATTTGCACAATTAATTATTAAGTAATCTGTGGCACATCTGCACTGGTTCAGAGCAGACATATTAATAAAACGAAATCGCGCGAGTCGCGCCACCCGTGCGAGAGAATGGAATCCGATGACGTCACGCCGCTGGTTTCGCGCGTATTTTGATTGTCACAAAAACAATATCGCGTGGTAACTTTTATGAATCTTTAAAAAATATTGTGAAGTATTTTGAATGGCTACGGAAAAAAATTTAATGTCATATTTTAAGTTAAAATGTATATATTTAAAAAATAAATAAATAAAAATACTTTTCCAAGCTCATTGCATACAGTGTTTTTAAGCCTGTGTTAAGTTTGGTTTGTCACAAAAGACTGTCGCGTGCCTCTGCAAACGTTATATTTGTTCGGGGTCAAAAGTAACCTACAAAACTTTCGGGCCTTTAACCTTTAGATCCTTTGTTGAAATCACGTCGATCCGTTGGTTGTGCTCTGCTATACTTTTACATCACATCACACTTACACTAATATTATAAAGGCGAAAGTTTGTGAGTGTGTATGTTTGTTACTCTTTCACGTAAAAACTACTGAATGGATTTGGATGAAATTCGGCATACAGATAGTTTATAACCTGGATTAACACATAGGATACTTTTTATCCCGATATTCCCACTAGAACGGGAACCACGCTGGTGAAACCGCGAGCAGCCGCTAGTTTACAATATTAGTCAGAACAGTTCGGTCCCTCGGATAATAAGTATTATACATTCGTTGTTTCGTCCTTTGAGATTAGGTAATACTTGTAGTAACACGTATCGTGTCGCCTTTCATGCACTAAGTTAAAAGCAAAAAAAAAACAATTTTTTGTAGGGTAGTTGTCGTTTTCCTCTGCGCCTCGATTGTACGACCGCTCATTTCGCGTTTTTGTGCTTCGCCAATCACCACGATTTTTCCCCTTTAACATACTCATGTAGTGTTACGATGCCTAAACGAGTTTATAGTGACGACGATAGTGATTATTGTATAGAAAGAAAATGAGAAAGAAAGAAAAACGTTTGCGCATAGAAAGCAGCAGTTTGTCGGCGTGGGACTCGCTGCCGCCGCAGCCTGTATCGTTACGATCTGAAGGTAATTCAGTGTGTTACTTAATCAAAACGATTCAAATATGATAATTAATTGTGTGCATTATCATGGGAGTGCTACCGTTATACTTATATAAAGAAAAAATAGTATGTGTAGCTGTAAGGACTAGTACATCTAAAAGAAAGGTGTGTAACTATACTTATCTGAAAATAATGTGTATAGTTTAAAAGGACTATTACCGTATTTTGCCGAGATAAGAATTAAAATAATTTTAATTTGTGTTGTGTACATCTAAAAAGGATGTTGCCTTCACGTTATTTAAAACCGTTACTTTAATTAGTGATGTGCACAGTCAGAAGGAATGTTTACTTATCTGAAAATAGTGTGTATAGTTTATAAGGACTATTACCGTATTTAGACAAGATAAGAATTAAAATAATTTTAATTTGTGTTGTGTACATCTAAAAGGGATGTTGCCTTCACGTTATTTAAAACCGTTACTTTAATTAGTGATGTGCACATTCAGAAGGTATGTTTACTTATCTGAAAATAGTGTGTATAGTTTATAAGGACTATTACCGTATTTTGACAAGATAAGAATTAAAATAATTTTAATTTGTGTTGTGTACATCTAAAAGGGAAGTTGCCTTCACGTTTTTTAAAACCGTTACTTTAATTAGTGATGTGCACATTCAGAAGGAATGTTTACTTATCTGAAAATAGTGTGTATAGTTTATAAGGACTATTACCGTATTTTGACAAGATAAGAATTAAAATAATTTTATTTTGTGTTGTGTACATCTAAAAAGGATGTTGCCTTCACGTTATTTAAAACCGTTACTTTAATTAGTGATGTGCACATTCAGAAAGAATGTTTACTTATCTGAAAATAGTGTGTATAGTTTAAAAGGACTATTACCGTATTTAGACAAGATAAGAATTAAAATAATTTTAATTAGTGATGATTCAGAAGGAATGTTTTCTTCACTTTTTATACTTTATGTTTAAAAACGATTGTGGATTAAATAAATTTTCACCTTAGGTGAATAAAATAACGTTCTAGCGACGTACCAAAGTGAACATTCGAACTTGTTCAATAAGGCGAAAACGAAATGCAGCCTGAGGCGGACTGGGGACCGATTCTCTTAGAGGAGCCTGGACCAGGCCTGTCTACTTCAGCTACGCAAGAAGCCGAAGCCACTTCCATTCACTCGATGCAAGTAGAACCGCCTCCAAATGTTGTGACTGTTCGTCCAGAACTTGACAAAGGGATACTGAATCTCTTGGGACAAAGCCCTAAGAGAAAAAGCTAGAGCCAGAGAAAAAGGCTAACCTGAGCAGCTTTATCTGGCAGCTTAAACGCTGATCAAGAAAGACAAAGAGTTAGAATATAAGTAAGCTCAACTGGCTGCTGCCATTTTCTACACAGGAGGCTCTCTGACCAAGTTGCTTTCATTGGAACATAGAGACCAAGCTGTCATAAAGTTCTTGATTGAAACTAGTCATCAGCTATGCGATACACAGCATAATGAGTCTATGACGAGAAGGAGTTTCATGTGTTCAACAATAAAGAAAGATTTTAAGGATCAGCTGTATACCAAACAAACTCCAAACCAGCCTTTAAACCAGAGGCCTCCACTTCCGGTAGCCAGGCAAACGGTACTTGCGAGGCGGTCGGAACTGGCACCTCCAGCTGCACCGGTACCACGCCCGCGGCAGCAGCAGCCGCCGCGATCGCCGCGGCGCTTTCAGAAGCCCGGCCCTCGTGCTGGATCCGGTATATTCTGCAGGTATGCTGTTCTATTTTTACGATAGTTTGCGAATAATAACCGACGATCCGGTTATTTTTTGCTGGGTAAAAGGTTATAAAATACCCTTTTTTTAAACGTGTTTCTCAGTTACACGAACTACGCTTACTTTCATTATCTTATAATACAGAGTGGCCATATTTTGAATTAATCGATTCAGACGCCACTTCTCCTGGCCAACCTTGTGAAGGTCAGTTTCTGTCTAGTTATTTTCTGATCAAGAAACCCAACGGCACAAATAGGTTTATAGGTTAAATCTAAAATTACTAAATAAGCATATTACGACTGAACACTTCAAAATTAAACATTTAAGAACAACAAAGAAACTAATTTCAAAGGATAGCTTCAGGGCTACCCTGAATTTAAAGGATGCTTATTTTTTAGTAGTCATAAAAAGTATTTGCGAATCCGATTTGAAGAAATTCATTACTTTAATTTGGTCCTAACACAGCACCGTTTGTTTTTACGAAATTGTTAAAACCAGTTATGTGTCTTCTTCGGTCGTTGGGCTATTTATCAACGATCTATTAAAAGGATATCTGCGCTCTTGCTAGAGATTATAAAAACTGTCTCGATAATGTCTTGGTAACAAGAATATTTTAGAACCTTTAGGTTTCATTATTAATGACAAAAAGAGCTGTACAGTCCCTGCTGCATAGGGTACAGTCTGCAAATATCTTGGTTTTTTTTTTAATAGATACGACAAAATTTCAAATAAGTTTAACCAATGACAAAAGAAACATAATCAAAAACGTGTTACAACATTTTAAAATTAAAGAACGATGTAAAATTAGGCACTTCGCACGACTAGTAGAACTTCTCACTGCATCGTGCCCAGCCGTCTAATATGGTTGGTTACACACCAAACAAATGGAAACGTGTAAATATCTTGCAATTTATAATACGATTATCTACGATAGTTACACGTCGTTACCACCGTATTTGAAAGACGATTTTTCTTGGTGGTTAAAATCTATTGGAAGGGCGGATAATCTTATCAGGCAAGATAATTACTGCTTAGAATTTCTTTTTCTGATGCAAGCAAGAAAAGGGGGGCCGGCAGGTGCTGTGGGGACTGCTAGTGGCCAGTCGAGTATTGTAGAATCAGTTGAGCACATAAACTATTTAGAACTCTTAGCTTCCTTTTTGGGCTTACAAACAATTGCTAGAAACTTTAAAAATTGTCAAAGTTTGTTACGTATTGATAATATAACTGCTTTTTCTTATATAAACCGTATGGGCGGAGTTCGGTTCCCACACCTTACTGAAATAACTAAGAGGTTGTGGCTTTGGTGCGAAATCCGAAAAATATTCGTTTTCGCTTCGTACTGGTACACCAGCTCAAAAGATAATGTAATAGCAAATGCAGAGTCACGAAAATTACATCCTGACACTGAAGGGTAGTTGATAGATAATGCTTTTAATAAAATAGTAAGAGTTCTAGGTAAGCCTGATAATGATCTTTTTGCATCCAGAACAAATTATAAATGTAAGAAGTAGGTATGTCTCTTGGAACAGAGATCCTGGAGCTTGCGCTACAAATTGCATTGCATTTAGGTTAAATTGGCATCATCTTTTATTTTACACATTCGCGTCATTCGCTGTTATACTAAAAGTATTAAGAAAAATAATAACGGATCACGCAGAAGGCATTGTTGTTGTTCCAAGATCTTCTCTGAAGGGAGTTGGTACAATTTGTGCCCAGCGATAACGTGTTAATGTCGATTTCCAACAGCCTACCCAAGCGGACACTGGTTGCAGGAAGGTTATCCGAACGGCATTACTGAAGAGGAGTGTACCACCATCATTCTTAAATATCATGATAGCTTCTCTGTCCTATAATTCAATAAAACGATATGATGTTGCAATCCCTTGCTAGGTAAGATTTTATAAAGATCACAGTGTGGACCTATACGAAGCGCCAACTCCGCACGTAATTTATTTCTTAACAAAGCTTTTCTATTCGAGCTTACAATATGGTTCACTAATCAGCCATCGTTTTGCTCTATCTTTGATCTTAGGATCAGAGTAGGGTCTGATGACCGTATCAAAAAACTATTCAACGGATTCTACAGACTTCGTCCTTCGGCCCCAAAATATGGTATGTCTTGAGACCTATCACTAGTCTTAAATTTCCTATCAAAATTGCATCCCAATACCTCTTTAAATCTAGAACAGCTAACTTAAAAAGTTACATTTCTTATACTTGAGCACACAGGGTGCACATAAATAATCAGCTTAGCATTTTTATTAAGGTACAGGACATTATTAAGACATCTTGTCCAGGTTCAATACAGCCTCATCTGAATATTCCCTTTTACAGAGAACTTTCAGAAGTATGTCCAGCGGAAGCATTAATGACATACATTGAGAGGACGAAAACTGTAAAAAACAACGAAAATAATCCTTTTATGTTTCAAAAGACCTCATAAAGCAGTATCTTCTAATACTGTTAGTAGATGGATAAAAGATACTTTATTAGCTAGCGGAGTTGACACTTCTTTATTTTCTGCTCACTCCACCATGAGGCATGCTACTACCTCAGCTGCACATAGAGCAGGCGTCAGTATCGATACTATTCGCAAAACTGCTGGGTGGAGTGCTAACTCTTCTGTTTTTGCAAAACACTACCATAGAAACATCCAGCATGAACCAGACTTTGCCATGTCCATTGTCAGAGATTGATGTTAATCATAATTTTTAAATAAGATTTGATTACAATATATTATAAACCTTTAGGTTTATTTAGGTTTTGATTTTTGATTATATTTATTTAATATACTTACCTAGTTATTGATTTACACGGAAAAAGGCGTTTTAATATTTCACTATCTTTCAAAATCTACAAGTATTATCTAATCTCAAAGGACGAAACAACGAATGTATAAAAAGTGATTAAACGAACTTACCTGAAGTGATGTTCTATCACAATTATACGAGTTGCTTCGTCCGAAGAGATTAAGTCCCTCCCTCCCTAGATATCCCCTTTGCGTGAAATATTAGGCTCAGGGCTTTCAACTATATGAGCGGTCGTACAATTGAGGCGCAGAGGAAAACGACAACTACCCTACAAAAAATGTTTTTTTTTGCTTTTAACTTAGTGGATGAAAGGCGACACGATACGTGTTACTACAAGTATTACCTAATCTCTTGGGACGAAGTAACTCGTATAATTGTGATAGAACATCACTTCAGGTAAGTTCGTTTAATCAATAATTATACCAGCATTCAAATAGAAACGTGTGTGTATTACGATGTGTGTTGCTATAGATCTTAGACTAGATAATATGAACTTAAACGCTATTTGTCTGCTAATAAGTCATATTTGAGGAAGTAAGGTTTACAACTTCGAGTTCTTGTTGAGTTAAACTTTAAATACCGTAATTTATTATATAACTCGAATTGATTGATTTTACTGTTTTTAAAATTGACTACTAAATTAGGACCTTTAAGTCAAAAACACATCAAAAAGGTCTAGGGATCAAGCACAATTTAAAGTATGGTTACGTTATAGAATTAATATTTTTACTTTTTTAAAATTTTAGTGAGTTTCACGATATCAATGAAAATTGTTTAAATATATAAAATCAACTGTCAATCTGAATCCCTTTAAAAGAGCGTAATGACAATTGGACGTAGTTATGCTACAACGTTCCACTTCACACGATAGGCCAAATTGAGTTATCGTGCCCAAGCTAGGTGTTTTGGACCATTCTGTCTAGTGCTGAAATCACTGACTCTCTAGTAAGAGAGTAAGTAATATAGTATAATATAGTATATAGAGAGTAAGTAATATAGTATAATATATAAATATAGTAATAATAACTATTGAGATAATTAAGTGGTCCAAATGATAAAACAAACCAAAAGATCTAATCTATTTGGAGCGAACTGTTTTAATTTGTTTTTTACTGAATAAAATAAAAATAATGATCCAATCAACTAGGAACGTTTTAAAATAAAACCTTTTTTTAAATATCTATTTCTTTAAAACGTTCCGTATACTTTGTAATGTTTAAGATTAATCATAATAGTAAAAATAGACGATTCAAACGTATATACTGCTAGGAACATACAGTTATCTAATCATTAAACGATCCATCACTTTTATATTTTTTATAAAAAGGTAAAATACAACTAGCCAGAGCCCCTCGAGGGTATAAATCTTGAGTTTCGCTTCTTCGACTCATGTATAATACGATGGCATGACTGTCAATTGGACGTAGTTATGCAACAATGATCCAATCCACACGCAGGTCGAACTGAGAAAATTCGAGTCTTTTTGTTTTTGTGGTACGCTTTTTTTATGGTAGCGTAATGAACTGAGTAGTGTTTATTACTTCAACTAAATAAATAAGTATTATTTTATCATTTACTTGTCATTAAAATTTAATAATATTTCTCATACAAATTTTGAAAAAATTGTACTTACTCGTACATATAACGTTTTTAAAAAAAGACTTTTTGTATAAAGGTTACCAAATCCAACAACATCGTCAATGGCTTCATTAAACGCTTTCGATGTTTTATAAAAACTAAACTTTTAAATAAATAGTAAATTAGCCAATTTAATTGGAGCAATGGGTTTCCCGTAACGTCAAAGCTGTTTAAAATCGCTCAGGAGTAGTTTCCCAGATTCAGAAGATTGATTTTTAGTAGAAACAGCTTCTTATGCCGTTTTTTTAATGTTAAGTTCCATAAAATCCTCATCAAAACATGTTCTCATAAAAATCGGATATAATTTTGATTTTTCATTTTCAATCTTTATTTTATTTGCCAGCAACCAGTTTAGTTTACTTTTATCTGTGAATTTCTTACGGTTTACTATGTTTGTCTCATTATCTTCAGTGCTTCAGTATATACCTAGAATGGATAAAATTGACTTTATATACTTGAAATTTACAAGTATATACTAAAAATGGTTTTCGGTATCGTTGGGTAAGAAACTATGCCCTGACTCAAGATAAAACCGATAAGTTATCGTTTTTAATACTTTTCGGTATCTTGAGTTGTTTTACCCAACGATACCGATTTTTCCCAAAATAGAAACAGCGCTTAAAAAACGTGTTTATATAGCTGACAAATACATAAAAAATATGAAAAATGCTAGAAAAAAAACCATTTTAAGTATATAGAATGTACAAAAATGACTTTTATAAACTGGTGGCAAAGGTGGATTTTAATGAAAACATCTTTTGATGAAGATTTTATGGAACTTAACATTAGAAAAACGAAAAAAAGAGCGATTTCTTCTAGAAATAGATCTGATCTTAAACAGCTGTGGCTTAACGCAAAACCCATTGCTCCAGCTTGATTGGCTGACTTACGATCTATCTATAACTTTATTTCAGCAGATTGCCTTAGTTTTAAAAAACATAGAAAGCGTCTCATGAAGCCATTGACGATGTTGATGGATTAGTGGAGCTGGATTTCGATCAAGATGATGAATAAATTGTGATTATTTTCCATGCTATGATATAATGTTTTCTTAATAATGTTGTTTCATTGTTAAACTTATATTTTATAAAAAAAAGTATAAAATACGCAAATATACCAATTTCCACACATTGGATCGTTTTTGCAAAATAAGTTAAAAGCTGCATTATACAAAAAGCCTTTTTTCAAAGAGGTTTAAAGTACAATTTTTTCAAAATTTGTATTAGATATATTAATAAATTTTAATGATAAGTATATGATAAAATAATACTTATTTATTTAGTTGAAGTGATACATACTACTCTGTTCCACACGCTACCATAAAAAAGCGTACCACAAAAACATAAAAACGCGATTTTTTTTAGTTCGACCTGCGTGTTGATTGGGTCGTTGTAGCATAACTACGTACAATTTTACAAAAGCAGTACATTTTTTGTGGGAAGTGAAAAAAGCAACGATATGGAGCGACGAGACGGCGTCATTTGACAAGTTAAGAGATGTTGAGAGCCGTTAGAATGTTGGAAGCTGGTTCCAGGCGACGTACTATGGCTGTGGCTGCCGCCATTGGCACTACACAGACACTCTGTGGTCGCCTCTAGTTACGCTATCGTATCACGGGCAGCGTGGCCGAGCGACATGGAGGAAGATCTCGTATCACCAAGACAAGACCGGTACATCCAAAACATTGCTTGACGGAATCGTACCATGACCGCTATGATGTTGGCCACAAGGCTCCACAGCGCTTCAGGCTTTCTGATAAGCGACCAAACCATCGGGAGTTGTTTACGCGAAATGCGTCTGTGTTCCCCGGCCGAAGAAGGCCGCTGAGGGTTCCACCCATAGCATAGCGCCCCACAATCGTAGGGCCCATTTACAAGGAGCTCGCGAACACCGAAAGTCGAAGGAAGAAGACTGGCGCGACACGTGTTTGCTTCTCTGATAAATCACGTTTCGGTATGAGGCCGGATACAAGACGCACTCAAGTTTGGAGTACCTCTAGACGTCAAGAACGCTTGAGATTTTGTCAGGAAGGTTATCCATGTGGAGGTCATGGTTTGGGCCGGTATTTGGATCGGTGGAAGAACCGATCTCATTTAGGTCAGTGGCTCACATCATAAAAGGGGTCAGTGGCAACCTCAATGCTCAAATCTACGCAGAGAGGATGGTTTCAAGTGTGATCATCACCTTGAACTGATTTTAAGCATGCCAAATCGCTGTGCTTGTGTGATTCGTGTGAATGGTAGAAAAACAGATTTTTTTACAATAACATTTTAAAAAATCAACCTTGTTCTTGCTTTTTTTGGCGATTAAGTGACGACCTTAACCGAAGCTAGTTTTCCCCAATTTGCTAAAATTACATTTTTTCTTAATTTTTTTTAACATAATAAATATACAATTGTTAAATTTACTAAAATATAAAAAATAAAGCAAGAAGCTAGTCTGGAAAACCAGATTAGGTAAATGTTATTAGAATTTTTTTTACCTAAAAATGTACTTAGACACTTATTAAAACGCGGCGAGATGTTTGCAACATAACATACTGCGTAACGGTTAGTGTTATTATAGAGAGCGTTATCGCAAAGAAAGAAAAGTTATAGCAACTGCCACAAAGCCCTCCTGTGTGGCTTTTTGGAGCCCTTCTAATGCCCGTTTAGCTATCAGGCTCTGAGAAAGTCTGCATACCAAACTATATTCTGGACTAACCCTACAGTAGTACTAGCATGACTGAAAAATCTAATATTTTCATAAATTTAAATGAAGTCAATAGATGTTTGCCTAACGTACCTAACTATCAAGTATTCAAACTAAATACCAATAAACTGCACTGCACTGCACCTTACTCACGTTCTAAAAAATATATGTGACATCTGTTTAAAGTAAACGTAAAATTAAGTGTCAAGTAATTTGTTAATGTTGGTAAATATTAAATTGAATCTCACGTGTTTAGGGATTACTTGGAAACCAAAATCATTATTTCATGAACTACGTCCCATGTCTAAAACTCGTAAAACTTTAGGTAGGTACATCATTAAGATAATCATTTGAGGTGTTGTGTGTTGCTATTATTATGGTGTTACATCCTTGTTGTTTATCCAGTACAAGTATGAATGTAAATTCCTCTAAATCTGGTTTTCAGCCACGACTTGATAGAGATATTAATAATAAATTAATTCATGCGCGGCATGTTAGAATGGCGCAATGCGCAAATTGTTCGCGTCCTTATAGTAACAATATTAACTAGCAAATATTAACAAGATTTTTCTCATAAAGTGAACTGAAGAGTTACTTCACTTTGAAGGGACTTTGAACTTACACGACTCGGCTCGGATGAGATACAAACGACAGAAGCAGTAAACAGTTTATAGGAAGAGGAAGTAACAGATTGATATCCTGTACTCTTTTGAACGTGAACGTTGCTCATAATTTCATTTTACACTTACCTAATTGAAAATCAGTGCAGCGTACAGCATCTCTTCAAATTAGGAACACTGTTAATCGATCTTTAAATTTTATATGTGTTACTTCATTAGTCACTTTAATGCTTATATTATGATAGTAATAAAGGTGTGGCGTCTTTTTAAATTGTGTTAAATCTTAAAATATAATCCGTCTAACTCAGTTCCCTAAGAAGTTTTAGTTCTGTTTATTTAAAGATTTGCCTGCTTCATAAATGCAGGTTTAATTTTTATTAACTCTACTTTTTAAAAATAAACGAAACTCTAAATGCTTGTTTCAAGTATAGTTCTAGACACTCGTAAAACAGTAAGCCAGCATGTGCTACTTCCTAAACACGCTAGATTTCCACCAAGTACCTACAAATGTTCGTAATCTTTGTACAGATCCATGTTCTTCAAGAATGAACCCTTTGTACCGTTACTACACACATCAAAAGTGTCTAGGGATCAACATATATTTTTGCAATAACTTTTCTTCTGATTGATATTAATTAAAATTTTCTTTAAGGATTCATCAAATAAAGTGTTTTCGTTTGTCTACAGTAACGATAAACCAAGTCACCTTTGCATTAATAAAGAAATTTGCCATTTTCCTCATAAAGGGATTTTTGACATTTGAACCACTAACATTAAAGTTCGAAAAAAAGACTGAAATAACAGTTTTCTTTAAAATTTTATTGGGTAACTTAAACAATTAATAATCCGTGTTTCTACCGCGAACACTAACAACACAAGAACATCGGTTTGGCATACTCAAAATGAGTTCATCCAAATCACGCTGTGGAATGGCCGCCCATGTTCGTTGCAACAACAAAAAAAGGTCTTCTTGCGACTGGATACCCTCCATATTCGGCAGAGCTCTTCTCTGTAGCATATCCCATGCATGCTCAATCGGGTTCAAGTCTGGCGACTGAGCAGGCCAGGGCATGACATTGATGTTAGCTGCGGCGAGAGTCTGTCTTACAACTCTTGCGGTGTGCGGTCGTGCATTATCATGCATTAACTGAAATAAGGGACCGATTTGCACTTGTAGAGGAACGATGACGTCTGATACAATCGTCTCAGCATAAATTTGAGCGTTGAGGTTGCCTCTGATCCAAATCAACTCAGTTCTTCCGCCGATCCAAATACCCGCCCATACCATGATGGTTCCACCACTATAAGGATGGACTTCCTGGCAGGATTTTAATCGCTGTTGGCGTCCAGGGGTTCTCCAGTGTCGTATACGTCTTGTATCCGGTCTCATACCAAAACGAGACTCATCAGAAAAGCACACGAAACGCCATTGTTCTTCTGCCCAATTTCTGTGTTCAAGAGCCCATTGATATCGAATCCTACGATTGTGCATTGCTATAGGTGGTACCCTTAGCGGTCTTCGGGAATGAAGGTTCACTTCATGCAAGCGGTTTCTGACTGTTTGGTCGCTAATTAAGTTCCCTGAAGAGTGATGAAGCCTCACGGCTAACATCATGGCGGTTATTGTTGGAGCTCTTCGAGTTGTGATTAGAATGTATCGGTCTTGTCTCCGTGTGGTGCAGCGATACCGTCCTCCATGGCACTCAGCCACGGTACCAGTGCTTCGGTAACGTGTCCAAAGTCGACTGATAACACTCTGACTTGTATTCAGAGCTAAAGCCACAGTACGTTGCCGGGAACCAGCTTCTATCATTCCCACGGCTCTGAGCATTTCTTCCCTGCTTAAATGACGTCGCCGCTCCATAATAACGTTGGTTTTAATCAGTAGTAGGGAAACAGTAGCACTAATAATGTCTTCAATGCGTTGTATGTTTTTATAGGGAAAATATTGACAGCTGATTTTCATCTTTTACTAGAAATTGATTGAAAGTTCCTGTTTCAAATTATGAAATGCACCAAAAAGGATCCATATAAATTTATAAAATCATAAATTTATTACAAAGAACACATCTCAATCTCAAGAAATCCGCATAAAAATGCTTGATCCCTAGACACTTTTGATGTGTGTATTTATGTTATAATTATTTAAGATAATCGTGTGTTGCTTATCTGGCAACATTTGTAATTAATATGATTGAAGGAGGTTAGAATTCAGATTTTTAACTAATTAACATCGACTTTACTCCCAGGGTGAAAAAGTAGTGTTGTTTTTCTCTTTTTTTGACAATATTTAGTTTAGGCACTCGATACATTATCACGAGGGACCTGCTTTTGGGCATTCTCCATTGTATAGAGAAATTATGTCGAATTTCTAACTCTAGTAGGCAAAACAAGAGATTGATTGATTGTTATTTTTGACTGAACGTATATTTAAATATAGGGGAGGGTGGGGACAGTTGAGACGATTTTTACTTTCCGGTAATTTGCATCAAAACTGTGATACTTGGAAGAGAAGTGATTTCCATGTCCTTTCAATTATTTATTAAGGTACATAAAGATTAATACATTTCTGTTCAATGTTCAATAGTTTGGAAGTTATTGATCAAAAACTAGGGCGGGGGACAACGTATCAAATTACCCCTCAATAGGGACAGATGATACGAATTTTTAAGTTCCTGAAAAACTCATTTAATTGCATAACTAAGCGAATGCTTTTCATAGAATAGAAAGGAAATTTCATGTTCCTAAATAAAAAGTGCAGAACTTGATATTTAGCTTACAAAAAAAATATCAATAACACATTGCTAAAATTTTAACCATTTAATTTAAAGCTATTTGAAAACAAAGGCTTGACGTACTTTTATTTCCTGTTTTCAAAATACTCAACATATCTATCAAAATTTCAAGTGTCCCACTGTCTCAACTGACCCAACCCACTATTCAGATTGAACAATTTATTTATCTACGTGAAATAGGATACTGAAATAATATTAAGCACTTTTTGATGTTGATTGGTTTAATTTTACAGTCTTGTCACTAATTGTATAATGAATGACAATAAAGATAATAATAATATGCCTCTTGAAAGTTTGAAAAATATCGACATTTAACAACAGTTCCATGTAGGTACTTTAAAAATACCTAACAAATTATAATAGCTTAGTCTAAGACATTATCAGTCTTTTTTAAAGTTTTATATAATAAAAGAAAATATCTGTGTTCGCAAGGCCAATAATAACACTATTTTTTAAGCTATAAGTAGTACCTATTTATTTACAAAAAGTAGATCTACGATCAGTTTACTATGTAACTTCATCATATATAATAACAAATGTTGTTTAAAATACTTCTATTCATCTGTAAACGTAAATTAAAATAAAAAAATACAAAATATTGAATTTACTTCCTCAGAGAGATAAAACTTTTAAGCAATATTTGTTATTATTTATTGAAGTTATAAACAAACTGATCGCAAGTTTACTTTATGTAGTTAAATAGGTACCTACTACATACAGCATAAAGAATATAAAGGTCCTATTTGCAGCAGTAGCGCCATCTATCTATAGGCCTTGCGAGCCATTGAGAAACGGATTACCATAAATATTTAGGTACCTACCTGTCCATAAACAAAAATTAAATTTTAGTCTTCATGAAATCTTTAAACATGTAGCAGGTAGCTACAATAAAAATTCTCACAATAATTTCTCTTTTAAGTAACGCTTAATCAGTCTTATTTTAGTGTTTAGAAAGAATATTAAACGAGATTGAAAGAAATATCAATAGGTACTTAAAAACCAATATTTTAACCAAAACCAACAAAAATTTTAGGTACTTACGAGTAAGTCAAAGTTCACTTAAAAATGACAATTTAAAGAAGATATATCTAATATATAATCAACAGTAGCATAGCATATCTCTCTATATATAAATAAGTAACAAAATAGGTAACTTCTTTTTGATTAAGTCATTAGTTTTATGTATCTAGTTAAATCACATTATTACCCGTAGTAAGTAAACTTTTTTAAATTTTTGGAAATTATCACTCAGTCTTTAATTAATCTGATTCACAATTATGACAAGTATAATTTAAACTATCTTGGGCGGTGCACTCTTCGTGAGCTCATAAGTGACACTGACTACACTGGATCCATGTTTCATTAGATCTGCTTGTTGCATATGATTCTGTGCACACCAAACAGAAATATTCTTCATCGTCATCATTGTCATTGGTATTAGAAGGGGTTTGCTTTCTATTAGTTTTTTTTATATTTCTTGAACCTTTCTTTTTATTTGTTTTATTAATCGTGCTTAGATTAGTCTTTACTCTCTTTGCTTCCTTTTTCTTTTTGGCATTATCAGCTTCTTTTCTAATTTCTACTTTCTCCGGTGTGTCTGTGTATATAGCGGATTTCCTTTTTTTTTGGCCTCTAGCTGTGGAAATTCGAGGTGGAGCTTTTGGAAACGGTCTTACAGCTATACACTCCTGGTCATCGTAGCCGAAGTAATAGTATGTGTTGCACTTTGAAAAGGTCTTGTGGCTATCGCTGATCCTGATAGCTCTTGATTCACAGGATCAGCAGTTGATACAGGATGTGCACGAATACGTACAGATCGAAGGTTTACCATTGACGAAGTGCTGGTGTGTGTTACACCTTGAATGGATCTTGTCACTGTTACCGCCAAACCAGAAGACTCAAGACCTATAATGTGTTCTGTAGCTGGTGGTGGAGAAGGAATCATATCAGCAACAGGTGCAGGCCGGGAATCATATACGATTCCTGTTGCTGTGGTCGACGTAATGTTTTGTGTCACACATTGGGTAGGTGACCTACTCACGTCTATCGTCGATGGTCTTTTGCTGCGAAGTATATCTTCAGCTGGAGTTTGAGCGTTTGTCTCATGAGGTGGCCTGTCTGTGACAAATGAGGGCCCAAAGTCTATCTCACTGAATATCTGACGGTTGAAAGGGTATATTCCTGTGCACCGGAATCCTGCTTGAATGTTAGTCGGTGTCAGTGCCTTTGGATATGCCGTAGTCACGATCTCAGGAATGTTATAAATCGTTAACATCTTTCCTGGATTATTTCGCATCCATGCGTCACATGCCGTATTGACAGTTTTTTTTAAAGGACCGTTCACTCCTCGATCTACGGGTTGGAGTTTGTGTGAGCAGTGGAGTGGAAACGAAAGCATTATGATTCCGTTAGCCTTGCAGAAATCCAAGGCTGAGATAGTGATATGGGACGGACAGATAGTGATACGGATGGTTATCTAAAGTCAAGAGAACTTTGTGGGTCAAAGACGCTTGAGAGTGGTTCCTGAAATGCTCCAAAAAGAGGACGAATTCTTTTTCCTCCATCCATCCTGATTTGTTTCCAGCACCAATACCGACCGGCCCATCACGCACAAAATGGGTATGATATCGTACTCGCGGAAAGACAAACATAGGGGGGATGGCGTTTCCCAAGGCATTAGCAGCAACCGTCACTGTGACTAAGGTTCCACGCTCACCAGATGTAAGAGCACCGACCTAAAATAAAAGTTCGTGTTAGTTTTTATTTTATTTATTTATAATCCATACTAATATTATAAATGTGAAAGTGTGTTTGTTTGTTTGTTTGTGTGTTTGTCCATCTTTCACGTCAGAACGAAGAAACTGATCGACGTGATTTTTGGTATGGGGATAGTTTGAGAGCTGGAGAGTAACATAGACTACTTTTGATTCCGGGAAATTATAAAATGAATTATAACGTTTCAACTGTCGTACTATACAAAACTAACTGTCATTTCTCTCATGGCCGCTTACAAAGAGTATGGTAATCACTGACGTTTTAGCCGCTTTGGATTATCTACTTATAAAAGTGACATTTGTGGCAGGTAGTTGGTATATCTTATGGGGAGATCGAGAAGAGGCTCTCTCCTCCTGCCCGGTCTCATCTCGAGCTTTCGAGCTCGTCAGGGGGCGGGGCAGGGGTTAGAACCACCCAGCCCTGAAGCGAAGCCTATTAGGCTTGGCGGGAGGGCTGGGTGCGGCGAGAGACAGGCCTATGTCTGACTGAGTCCAACATGCTGTCAGCGGTATACGAAAAGACTGTATTTGCCCTCACTACAAACAAAAAAAAACGGTTGTTTGTATATAAAATTTCATGGTGATACGAAGTTCACCGGGTCCGCTAGTAGATCATATTTTCATGAATAATGAACATTCTTGTCCTTTTTAGATTAGAATTAGAACTTAAATAAAATACCTGCTTCCTTCCCTTTTTAGCCACTATACGATTTGGCTTTTGCACGGTCGTAATTCCGGTTTCATCCATGTTATATATGTCTTGTGGTTGGAATTGATCACGGTCCATCACTTTCTCTAGATTATTAAAGAACATTCCCACGTTGTGTTCGTTAAAACTCGTTGCACGAGATAAACTAGTTACCTGAGCACACCTGAATATAAACAAATACGAGTGAATTAGATTAGCACTAGTTTGGTAAGAAAAAGAAAGATAATTTCAATTAAATTATATGCACCGTATGGAAAGATCCGGGAATCGTTTCATGAAACCGTTAAACCAATCAACTCCCGCAACTCCATTATTATCCCATGTAGACGGTCGTTTCAATTGATAGGATACGGCTAAATCATATGCTAGTCTTCTGACTTCTTTAGGACATATAAGCCGAAATATATATCAGCAGTACGTAGTAAATATTTATAAATTTGTTCTTCTTGTAAGTTTGTAAAAACTTTGTTGGGTGCTCTATAGCCCATCGTGACTAGTTCCCCGACGCAGCTATTTTTCTTTTTTTTAAAGTATCTGTACAAAGTAGCGGGATGTACATCAAACATAGCTGCAGCTTGCCTAAAGCTTTTACCATTTTTAACTTCTATATATGCTTGCTCGTATAGAAGAAGATCTTTCATTCCCCTGTCGGTTGTTTATTTTCTTTCACGGGGCATCTACAACAGTAATGAGTATAAGTTCAAAACCTAAAACCCGATTACTAAAAATCACTTATTTTTTATTTAAATTATTTTGGTTATAATTGTTGTCACTAAGCAGTCGTCACCGGACCACTGTCTAACTCTCGCGCATATGCACATGTCTATTATTTACCTATATTGTAATTTTTAATAAAACCCGATCAAAGTTTAAGAGTTGTATTATTAATACATACATACACCGCGGTCAAAATCATAACCCTCGCTGTAGTGAAGTAAAAACAAAAATTACAAGTCATACTTATTTATAGGTAAAAAAAAGTCAGGGTCAGTTGACACACAGGGACAGTTGAGACGTCTCATTTGTCCCTGCAAAAAGTGTCTCATCTGACCCCATATGCCCTTTAATTTTAAAACTTCGATTTACTTAAAATCTCTAAGCACTGTTAAATCACAAATTCCAATAAACAAGCGCAAATAACCACGGATTATGCACATCTAGTCAAATCAACTTGTACTTACTTCAATTGGGAGAAATGAAACTAATTGCACACGACAATAAACTTACTTTGACACTCGAAAAACTTTAAAGCGTCCTGTGTCACAACCACGCTATCTGACGCTGCCGCCGGACTGACCATTTGTCGGGTCACTTTAAAGGCGTGTACTGTTGCCATGCACACATAGACAACGTTACGCACGTTTCCAAGAAGTTTCCAAGAAAACGGCTTTGTTTTAAGTGACCCCCGTATCAACTGTCCCCACCCTCCCTATAATGAGTTTTGATTTCTAAATTAGTCAGCCTACGTCGTCTATATTATTAATGAAACCTAGATTACGGTACACTTATAATCAAATTACTAATAGTAAAGGGTACAAACCATTATTTAAAGTAAAACTCATATTTTAAATGAGTCGTATAAAATCAAAATCGGCAAAGTAGGGTTGACCTAAAATTTGGCAATTAAACAAAAACCGTTTATTTGCGTTTAGATCTATAGAGTATAATGACAAACATTTTATCATATTACTGTAACGTGTACTGAGCCATAAACAGTCAAAAATATGTGTAGAAGTTAAGCTTAAAGGTGCCAAATCACACTGAGTTTGCTAGATTGCCGACTTCGGTTTGGAATTTATAAAGATTGCCATATTTGAACTCAATCCAAGGCAAGACGGCCTGATGGATAGATCTTTGGTAACAAACGTTGGTCATAATGCAATCCGCCATTTTGAAACCGCGATTTTACAACACTTCTGATTGGTTGACAGCGAAAGATTGCCGACTATGGTTGATAGGTCCCGTCGATTGCTGTCTTTGATCCCAAAACCAGTTTTATTTCGTGTTTTTGAAGGGTATAGTGCCGTATTTGATTTGAAAGTAACCACGTTATCGGTAAACATTTGAATTTTCAGTGTTGCCCTATATTTATCTCATTTTCGCCCACCTACCTACTTTGCCGACTTTGATTTCATACAACTCAAATGTAGTATATCTGTCTAAAACTAATAAAGAAAAAGTGCGAGCATCTGTTTTAGACATTGTCTATCTGTGTTTGTAGGAAGACCGTTAATTATTTTTTTATAAGAACAAATGACTACTACCATTTTATTACAAGGGTCTCACAACAACAAATATTTGGTTTGTCTGTGAGTACAGTCTCACTTAATAGCAAAATAACCTGTATCTTAAACTTTTGTGTGCCTTGCAGGAATGCTTTAAATCTAGATTTAATAGAATTCAAACTCGATTTTAGCTTAAATCTGATTTTCGTTTCACCCGGAATCCTCAACCACAGAGGAACTGGCTATCTTATCTCTTAAACTGTCGAAACACAATAATGCTATTAAAGTTGTTTTCATGGCGCCAGACTTTAGATAAGTACCTAGCTAGGCAGCGGACTTAGCAAGCATACCCCTAATCAAACCAAGTACACAAAGAAACTGTCTATATAGGGAAAGGCACTCAAAATGTTTCCAATAAAAAAAAAATAAGATAAACGGTTTTATAAAAAAAAAAAAGTGATGATGTAGATAATGTACTTAAAGCCACAAAATTGTTAAAAGTTAATTAAAAATAAAATGGGGCGCGTGAAATTTCTATCACCAGTCAACCGTTCATATAATTTTAAGTAAATGCTGATTACATATTTATACAGGTTATGCTACGCCCCACGATTTTATTTTTGGTACATTATCTACATCATTATTTTCTTTCTTTTTAATAAAACCGTTTATATTAAAATATTTTTTATCCGTTTTTTTATTTTCTAGTTTTTTTTATTAGTAACTGTATATTACTAGTCAAGCCCTCTCATTTAATACCCAGATTGAGGTGGTTGAACAAAAAAATGTAATACTTACACCATTTTGTGGAGGCGGCCATTTTGGTTTTACAATGATACTAAGGACGGATTTTTCAATCCTCGGTTAAAACTTATCCGTCTGATAAAGTATAACACAATCAAACTAAAATGTCACCTGTAAAGAAAGAAAAGACTGATGACAATAGATTTTCAAAATGGTTGTGCAATACTTTAACAGACAAATAAGTTTTATCTGACTGTTGAAAAATCGGCCCTGAATATACATAATTGTATTTTTGTTGTATTATTGTCATCAGTACTTTAGTACTGATGACAGTGTGTACCAAATTTCAGATCAATCGGTCAACAGAAAGAGCGCAAAATCTAAGTACACACGGCGTCAGATCAACCTACCCAAAACTGTCAAATTTCTACAATCAATTTTAAACTTTATCGTGTGGTTCTAAGGATCAATATTCATTGGGAAATTTGACAGTTTAGGGTAGGTTGATCTGACGCCGTGTGTACTAAAGACCCAACATCAACAACATCAACAACAAACAGGTCAAGCTAAACAAAACCGTTTAAAAATGCTATAATTTTGTCATATTTGTTTTTTATTTAATAACTTCAGAATATCTTAAAAACATTTAAAATTTTGTTAAAAATGGTCCATTCTGCAGGCCAAAGTATCAACTAAAAAAATATGAGACGGCCAACGCCTTAAAGATTGCTCTTCGCCGAGAATGGGACAATATCTATCCGACCACGTTCGTGCAGCGTGTGAAGCCTTCCCGAAAAGACTCAATGCTATTAAGCGCGCTAAAGGTGACTAAACATCGAACAATAACATTTTTTTTTAGAATTTTAAATGTTTTTAAGATATTCTAAAGTTTAAAAAAAATCTAAATTGACAAAATTAGAGCATATTTAATTGGTAACACTTCGAGTGCCTATCCCCAAAGATGTACCTCACTGCAATCGATCCCGGAACCTCAGCGTCTAAGACCGGTGGCTTCGCCTCTACACCATAAAGGCGGTTAAAAATATTTAATGTAAGTCGAGTTTTGGGCAAAATCTAGGTTTCTAATAGAGTTTTTCATAATTTTGTTGCAAATCTAAACTTTTAAGGTGCAACCGAAACCGAAAAATGATTACATGTGAAAGCGCATATTATTGCTTGCAGTATGTGTAGCATATGCATGCAGTAAGTATGTACAAAGTTACTACGTTACTTTACCCGTCTCTTGCTAACTTAGTTGTTTGAAATACCGTGCGTCCCGCGCTGGGCCCGTCATGACAAAAACACCGAGTTTTTTTCAATTTGTATTCCAATATTTCGTTTTTTTCGTACCTTTTAGCTTCCTCATTTTTTACATTAATAATTGGCAACGTGGAATGGATATTTTTAAGGAATGGCTACTGTAATCGTAGTGTTTTAATATTCTTGAATTTTATTCTTCGGATCAGTTGGCCCATATCGGCCCAATAACTGAAAGTCCGGAGATAAATTTCGAGGTCGGATAAAGTGTGTTTTCGGATTTTTAGGTGCATAGCCCGGGTTTGTGATCACCAACCCGCATTTGGCAAGCGTGGCGATTAAGCCAATACCTATTAATTATGTCTAAAAGATCAATCACAGAGATTAGAGTGCGTTTAAAAGTTATGGTGAAATAAAGAGATTCCCATACATGAACCCTGAAAACATAACACTCATTGAAGTTTATTTGATTGACACTTTTTGTTTTATTTTAACACACATCACACGCCCAGAAGTATTTCTGGGCATAATACTTTGTAGCCTCCGAACATATTAAAAATACCAAAGATTCATCATCATCATCATCAGCCTATACTCGTCCACTGCTGGACATAGGCCTCTCCAAGAACACGCCACTGAGCACGATCCGCGGCCACTCTCATCCAGCTCTTGCCACCCACCTTGCGAAGATCGTCGCTCCACCTTGTCTGAGGGCGTCCTACGCTACGCTTGCCGATACGCGGTCTCCACTCCAGAACTCGTCTACCCCAACGGTCATCGGTTCTGCGACTGATATGGCCGGCCCACTGCCACTTCAGCGTGCTAATCCGGTGGGCTATGTCGATTACCTTGGTTCTCTGCCGGATCACCTCTAAGTATGTCATGACGGGTAGGACGCACTGATTGAAGACTTTCGTCTTTAGACATTGCGGAATTGGCGACGTGAAGACCCGACGTAGTTTCCCATACGCAGCCCAGCCCAGCTGTATCCTTCAGTTGGCCTCTTTCTCGAAGTTGTTTCTACCCATCTGTAAAATTTGCCCGAGATAGACGTATTCTTTAACAACTTCAAGAGCACTGCCTTGTATTGCAATCGGTTCCGGGACGACACGTTCGTTGAACATAACCTTGGTTTTGTCCAGGTTCATCCGCAGACCGATGCGTCGAGAAGAATCAGCTAGGCCGTTCAGCATGTGTTGTTGCTCCTGCAACGTTTCGGCCATGATGACGATGTCGTCTGCAAATCGCAAGTGTGAGATGTATTTGCCGTTGATGTTGATGCCACGTCCTTTCCAGTCCAGCGTTTTAAACATATCCTCTAAGGCATTTGTGAATAGTTTTGGGGATATCACATCCCCCTATCGCACACCTCGATGTAAGTGGATATGTTTTGTCTGCTGGTTCTGTACTTGGACGGCCATGGTGGCGGCATTGTAGAGACACCTCAATACTTGGATATATAGCCAATCTACTTGGCATCGTTGCAGGGATTTAAGAACAGCCCAGGTCTCAATAGAGTCAAATGCCTTCTCATAGTCCACAAATGCAAGGCACAGGGGCCGATTATACTCTTCGGTCTTCTGTATAATCTGCCGCACTGTCAAAATGTGGTCTATGGTGCCGTATCCTCCTCGAAACCCGGCCTGCTCAGGCGAAGGCTGAAATTCGTCGAGTCTTCGCGCAAGGCGGTTTGTGATGACTCTTGAAAACAGCTTGTAGACGTGGCTCAGGAGCGAAATGGGTCGGTAGTTCTTCAGAAGGGTTTTGTCTCCCTTTTTGAAGAATAACACGACGACACCAAAGATTATTTTTACATAATTTATTTATTCATTTTAAATAACTTGAATATTGAAAAAACGCTGCTCCACTCTCTAGGTAGCGCTTTCAAAAATAAGCTCAAAAAGTTATATCGCTGCCGGCCGGCAGGGAAAAGCAAATTGAAATTATAAAGGGGCATATGAAGTGCGCGGAGATTCGTAGTTTTAATCAAATTTTAATCATTACAATATACAGAAAATGTTATCTTGTGAAGCAGAATAATATTATGCAGTAAATCTCATAAGATGGTCGCTAACTCGAAAGGACAATCGGCAGAAATGTATGAAAGCTGGTCTAGAAACCAATAATGACCATACAGATGTCAAATGACAGCTTTTAAAATGTTCTTGCTTTAATAATTTGTTACTATGGCGGCTCATTACAAATTGCCGCGTAAAAAAAGTTGTTTAATTTTAATCCGCAACTTATTAACTTTAAAAATAAGGACCACAAACATGTCATTTCATAATTTGCTATTACAATTCCTTTCTTTCTCTGTATTAGAATGACTGGGGTATCAAAGTGTCCAGTTCTACAAAATGACCTGTATAAAACGTCCAGGTTAAAAATGTCATGTTCCTTGAAATAACCGGAGTATCATAAAAGTATGTTTATAATAAAAGTACGTTTTTTTTAAATTCAAGTCTAAAACATTGAAACTTGAAAATACGCTCTCTCAGTACCAACAACATATTGATAAAATATTGTTTATGCACAACGCTTCCTAAAAGACACACGGCACACTGAGTAACACGAAGAATGTTTATTTTGAGCTAACTTAATAGTTGTCCTTATATTTTACGACATAAAAAGTGAGCTTGAAGTATACAATTTTCCTTCAAAACTGAAACAGTTCTTCGTTTTTAAGCATAAAAACTTTCAGATTTTTTTGACAAAATAAATGTCGCGGTATTCTGGGTTCTTTCAATATCAATTACATTTGGAAAAAATTTACAAACCGCATTAATCTGAGCAAGTTCGTAGTCACATTTTATTGGTGTCCATTTTAGTCTCAGTTTCTGTTTTATTATGGTGAAGAAACAGATGTATGGAGTAACATTAGATGAGATCTATCAAATTAACATTCGAGGTGTTCTTAAAACGAACCAAGGGAAAAGGTTTGCTCATGATAGTACCTTAAGGGCCTGAATGCATCCCATTCTCATTATTAATGATCATTTTGATATTCTGGACATTTTGATACCCTGGACATTTTGATACTCCGGTTATTTTGTAGAACTGGACATTTTAATCCGGCCATTCTGATACATATGACCTTATGGACCAAAAGGTTAGGTATAATGTACTACAATAATTACTATCGCGGCTAAATGTCAAATTACTGTATGTAAAAAGTTGTATAATATTTTTTCTTGTTTATGTTTAGGGTTAAGATATTTTTTTTCTTATATTTTCTAGTAGGCATATTTCCAGCCACAATCACATCTAATAAGTTTTCAAAGGAAACTTACTCAACTCTTTTTCTCACCACAGACTACATTGTGCATCTCACCTACGAAACATTTAAGGCCTTACCATTTTTTACATAGCAATTTGGAGCAGGCCGCCATAGCAGTTATTGCAGTATATATAAAAAAACCTGACATAAGGTTATGCGAGACGTGGGACGTGGGAGTTTGGGGCGTTGGGGAAGGTCCCCTTGTTTTTGTTTCTGGATAATTGTCATTGTTGACATTTGGAATAACTCTCATTCTCGCCGCTAGGGTAGTTAATTTAAGGCCGCCGTAAGCAATGTTGCAAAACATTAGAAATTTTTGGAAAAGTTGATGCTAGACCAAATTCAAAAACATTTATAGTTTTAGAATTTTTCGAAAAATCTGCGGGCGGAGTTTATATTATACATATTATAATGTAAAGGTTAATTTGATAAAATTAAAATAACACTAGAAGACATTTTACAGGTTTGGTCTGACTTTAGATGTTATGCATAATTATATATATAATAATTATGCATTTATTATTATTTATCATATAAATATATTTGGTATTAACCTCCATAGATATTATTTTGTAATGAAAACATCAACGCTCCTCCACGCACTCCAAACGGATCAACGACGAAGACAAAATCTGGTTTTAGAAATATAAAGATAACGCATCTCACAAAACACAAAGACGTGACTAAAATTGTGTGAAAGTCTTCACGCAGCATTTTATTGCCAGCTATTTGAAAATACGACCGCTTTATTGCTGTTGTTATATTGTGTACCTTACACGTAGCTTTAATACTGTCGTTACGTTACTCCTGTCGTTGCATTGATCTTAGCAATTTAATATTCATGTGGTTGACGTGAACGGTACATAAGCATGGTTTATAAAGCTTAATTATTACTGACGACGGCTATTATGCTTTACCCTTTATAATATTTATTAAACACATACAATAATAGAAACATATTTTACCGCAAGACCGTGTTGGCGGTTTGACCGCAACATCAGTAAATTTCTTTGCTACACAGGACATTACAGTACAGTACAAAAGATTACATTGCAAACTATTTTTAAATAAATTTAATTTTCATCAGACATTAAACCATATTTTGACAACTACTTAGGACATGAAATTTTTATAATAATACATGTTTTTTGGTACGCAATTTATTGTTATGTTGATAAAATCGTAGGTACCGTCGAAAATTCAAACATACAACATAATATTCGCATAAAAAATGCGGTAGGTTTGTTTGAATATACCTATGAATACGAGTCAGTTACGCGCCGCGTGGTTAACATGAAAAATGAAAAAAATTGAGTAAGTCTTTCGCCGCAGGGTTGTTGCGACCGATATGTGTAGTAAACGATCACGCCGTATTCGTCAGTGCGCGCTGCTGCACACAAGCTAAGCGGTAATAATCCTTTTTTCGGAACATGCCTAACAATGACGGCAGATATTCTATGCGATTTACGCCTGAAATAATCTATAAGACGTAAGGCGTTTCTTTACCCAATACAATTGATTATATTACCTACTATCTCCAACATGCGATTCGGAAAGTCGACACTACAACTGGCCAAACTATTTAGGTGTCACGTTAGCGCCTCTTTAGCCCCTATAATGAAATAAACTTTCCTACAGATGTCTGCGTAAGTTGCACATCCTGTAAGTAATATACTATACGTAAAATACTAGTGTCAGCGCGCCACTCAACATTTTTTTGTTATAAAAAGAAATCGGTCAGGAAATAAAGTGAGTGTAACATCTGACGTTAATTAAAATATCCTTTAGAGCCGGACTCGGTATCCTTCTTTGTTGCAGAAAATCACCTTATTACAAGCCGACTTTAATACGAGGATTAATTAGGACTAAAGTGATACAGTACAAGTTACATCACGCCTATATCCCGAAAGAGACCACAACTTTTCATTTGCTGCGATCCTGAGACACTTATTTTGCTTCAGTAGAAGTTACCGACTGATGAAGTTGTAAAACCGGTCGATGCAATATGGAGTGGCCGTTGATTGCTACGCAGGAGGCACAGGGCGCGTTGTCAGCACAAATTAACAGCAGTTTACGCGAGGCCGCTAAGCCGAGTCTGCGACGCCCTCTATGTGAGTTTAAAGTTACTCGATCTCTCGAACACTCCGCTCTGTTCCAGTTTGAGTAAGCGTAAGCATGTCTAGAACTCAATTTTGGTAACTAAATTATTCATTTATTTTTACTTAAAAGCGCCTTGGATTATTTTTTACTAAAATAGCAGTCACTCCTCCTAAACCTAGATAATAAGCCTTTCCGGTGCCTAGTGTTTAACAATATCTTCTATATTATTATAAATCTGTGGAGCTTCTTGCGCCCGTTCTTCTCCACAGCTCACAGACTTCCTCAATGGACGGGATAGGTGGGCGGGTGTCCATCCATCCATCAACTTTTGACGATTCAAAATGCTTATTTAAAGTTTACTAAATAAAGAGATTTTGATTTTGATTTTGAATAAGTTCTACAATTAGGGGTAGATAGTACATTACAAAAATATATTAAAAACTAAAGGACATACAAAAATAAATAACAAACCTGTGCAAATATGTTCTTTGTGTAAGCATGTATGTATGGTTATGTTTCTGGTCTAAGGATGAGATATAGATCAATATAGGAATGCTCGTATGAATTCGATTAATCGATTAATCACTTTTAAATTTTAGTAACTTATTTGATTAATCTAAAATTTAAATAATCGATGTAATCGATTATTTTATGGCGATTAATTGATATTTACGATAATTGATAACCTTGGCTGTATGATGACAATATCTTTGCCGTTAGTCAGACTCACTCGCGTTGAAAAAAAGATTGACGTTCGTTCATTTCTGACAACAACAATCTGTGATATGTGGCTTTGTTTTGGCATTTTTCTTTGTTCTTCATTCTTATGAATTTCATATTCAGTCGGAGTTTGGACATTTTTGGTGGTTTGGTGATATTTAAGAAAGGATAAAATGTCGGGGCGAAGAGTGAAATATGGGCTCACTTCACAAAAGTTTCACGGAAGCAAGTTCTGTGCAAACACTGTATTAGTGAATTGAAATATTGATAATCTATTACGCGTTTCGTATTTTATGGTAAATTAAATTTAGACGTAAAGCAATTATGTTATTAATCTTAGATTAATAATTGGTCTCGCTGCGCCCGACTAGATACCTCCGTCGTACTTGTCAAATGCGGCAACAAATACTACGCCGAAATCGGCGTACCCGAGCCAGTCACACTGACAGCTGTGGGTGACGTGTACGTCCCGAATGTTTTATTCAATTTTGGGATTTATTCAAACTAAAATGCCAGTTTGCGTAGTAAAACTGTGTAAAAATAATACTTCTAAAAATAAGAAGGACACTGGGATCACATACCATCAGTAAGTATCGTATAATTTCGAAAATTCATCTTATAATAATATGAACAATAAACGCTATTCAGTGTTACCGCTTATTCAAAAATAAAGTCCCCGTTGTTGAGATTTTTATTATGTGAATTTATAACCTATTTCATTTGTCTTACAAAGTTACTATTATACTTAACCTAGTTCTATGTTATTTCATGTTTACTTATATTTGTGATCTATAATAAGGTGTAAAAATGTTAGCTGACACTATATCAAGGGGATTCTACCGATAAAACTGAACAACTTTCCTTATGAAACATGGGTTAAAAATTTATTATTTTTCCCTATGCAAAATGCGCAATCAGCTGATTGACTCAAGTATGGAAACGCAATTTTTTTCATTTTGACCTATGTTCCTGAAATGTAAACTTTTCGTGTCTGTACTTACATTGAAAATATTTGCGAAAAACATAATCTAGGGGATGAAGGATACGTGAACATTAGAATCACTTTTGGAATTTTGTGTCTGTTTGTTTGACGCGCATCACACAAAGACGGATTTTAATGAAACTGAGAATAGGTGTATAGCTTATGATTCGGGTAATATTATAGGTTAAAGGTTTCTTCACACATATCAGTGAAGCCACAGTTCCGACACAGTACCAGCACAGTGTTTTTCATACATTCTCTATGAACGCATCCTCACTTGTCAGTGATAATGCTCTCAGTGTCAGTGCCGCCACCGGCAAATCACGGACGTATTCGTTTTGAAAAAAATCATAGACAATGTTTGAAATAATATTTTCACTCCTCTTGCTTAAAAAGACTGTCATTGTAGCGTTGTTAAGCGAGGCTAAAATAGCTTTTCTTGTCCTAGAGGAAATAGTTTTCTACAAAAATGAAAAAGTATTTAGTCATTATGTAGAATAATCATGAATAAAGACTCTACTTATTACTGTTTACATAAATCAACAACTTTTTTGAGATAGTTATTACTAAAGTTTATGGTTTACGATGGGGCTGACATGTAATTTTGTATACAAAAGCCTCTTTAAAAAAAAAGTTTATGGTAAAATTAGTAATCATTTGAATCTATGGACAACACAGATCACGCCCAAACAGTCCACGCTTCATCAAGAAAAAACTGCACAGTCTGCACATGTGCTTAGGTGGTGAGCCTTTAGCCCGTTAGTCGCTTTTACGACACCAAAGGGAAGAAAGGGGTTGGTAGTATTATTTTGATGAGCCCATCGCCGCTCTATGCCGTTGGATGTATGTGCAGTCTTTAGTCCGTTAGTCGCCTTTTACGATACCGAAGGGAAGAAAGGGGTTGGTAGTAATAAAAAAAAACTACTAAAAAATGAGGTCTAATCATAGCTATACATACCTACCATTTTTCTACAGAAGAAACCTACGTCTAACCTACATAATAATATATCCAATTATATTGATACATATTATTCGCTTTTAATTGTTAATTTTTAAATATTTTCTGAGCTAGCACAGCAAAAATATTTTTCCCATTAACTCGGGTAACAGTTGAGCAGCTGGCAACAAATTTTTCACGCACACTAGCATTCTTGCATATTGTCATAAACACACTACAATAATAAGTTGCCGCATTTACGGAGCTGTGGTTTATAGGTAGCGCGGTATCTAGACGAGCGTTGCGAGACCAATCATTAATCTATGTTATTAATTTTTATTTATTTATTTATTATTTATTTGGAAGACCAACAGCTAATATACATAATTATAACTTAAAATAACACCAAACAGCCAATTATAGGTCCTCACAAGTAGCAATAATGCTGATTAAAATTATGATAAAGGCAATTATAGTAAGTTAAAATTATGCCGATGAAACCATTATGGGGTTATAACACTCTGCTTATATATAATAACTTATGCGAAAAAAAATTATGCTGAAACTGTTATGCTAAACTACATTATGTCGAAAGAGATTAGGCGACCGAAAGGGAAAACAATCACTGGAAACAGTATTGCTAATTTAAAAACCAAACCTCTAAAAAAACACCCTTTACATTTAACCTTTGGGCACATGCAAAACTACACAAAAGTTATAAAGACAATATGCGTAACGCGATAAGTGGCCGAACAGCTTATTTACGTAAACTTTACTTATTATTCTATCACACATTTCATAACATTAAACCTACGTTATTATTATAAAACTTTCTCTCTTTCCTTATTTTAAAAGTTTCTCTAGCATAACTCTGCCTTTTAATAAAAAAACTGAATTTAGATCATCATCATCATCAGCCTATGAACGTCCCACTGCTGGGCACAGGCCTCCCACGTGAACAATAGCACGTGGGGATATTGGGCCATAACCCACCACGCTGGCCCAATGCGGGTTGGTGGGTTTTAACGACTGCCATCTTACGACAGCAACCGGGACCAACGGCTTAACGTGCCTTCCGAAGCACGGAGGAGCTCGAGATGTTTTAAATTTGGTCAGCCATCCAGCGACCCGGCATTGCGAAAGTTGCTTAGCAAGCAAGATCGCAAGCCGAACGCGCTAGCCGCTGCGCCATCGAGCTCCTCCGAATTTAGATCAATAAACAGTAATATAGTCTGGCTATCAAAAGTAGTCCCTGGATCTTTTAGCAAACTTTTTACATGGTAATGCTAAATGCAAATGTCAACATCAATTTCCCAAGTTGTCAGTTGGTTGTCAGTAGTTTTATGTGATCTTGATTTATCGATTTACGGGTGTAAAAATGAATAAAACTATTAAAAGCGGAGTGTAGAAGATGTTGTTTTGCTTGATTTCAAAGTTTCAAGAAAAACAAAGGACGCCAAATTCAATCAAAAACAAGATGGTTTGCGTGTGGTTTTTGATTTCTTAGGTAGTATGACGCAATTATTTTTATAGGTAGGTACTTGGTTTTTATTAAAATTTTGACTATAATGAATAAAAGTCAAAGTCAAAGTCAAAGTCAAATTATTTATTCAATGTAAACCTTTACAGGCACTTATTGACGTCAATAATAATAATAATAAAAAAAACAGTTAACTAACTTATAGTTAAGACTTAACAACTAATCTAACGAGCTATAGTCTGTGCCAGACAAAATGCGCATCGCTACCCCCAGTACCACTGCACGCCGAAACAGAATCGCGTCGAACCGAAATTTAAGCCGTGGTCATAGAATTGTGTAAACAAACGTATCCTGGTACGAGACAAAAATAGCGGGCAAGTGTCTCTCCCCTAGCGACACAAACGGCTAATATTTATAGGTAATTTATCGTTTTTTTTTAGGATGAAAGGTGAAGAATGATAAATCACAATGAATTGTTAACTTAAGGTATTACTTTAAGGAATAAAATTAAATGTGATTTCCAATTATCGAATTGATATTGTGGTAAGTAATAGAAATTGGAAATAACTGAGTTTTTAAAGTAAAATAAAGTAACGGTTGAAATGAGTTTTGGAAAACATTAGTACCTAACCAATAAGGTTGACATTTTTAATCATTCAAATATCTTTTTTTTTTTTTGAAAATTATGGAATATTGTTATTTTGTTCAACTATTCTTACTTAATCCCTAACATACAGATAACAGGCGTAAAAATCATCTTAATATTACTAAATGATAATAATTTTAAAAAAGTAGTTTTAATCTCATTTTCGGACATGTGCTAATTATAGTATACCGGCGATTCGCCCCAGCTTCGCCCGGACGCAATCTCTGATCATCCTGTCATAATTTTTTTCATAATTTGTTGAACGAACTTTGTCTTCACAAATTACGAGCACAGCAAAACGAACTTTATTAATTAATGAATTATTAAATTATTATTGCGTCTTAACCTTAATAAGATATAAGCTCGCAACTTATTAAAAATGAAATTGATTTATTTTTGATTTCAGATGTAAAAATAATAGTATCAACTTTATTTATTCAGTGTATAGCCAGTATTACCAGCAGCTGATTTTTTGAAATTGCCACCGTTTCTCAGGGACATCAGGCTTCTCAGCTTTCATTAGGCAGACTCTATAATAGATTACACTTTGCTACCAAGATTATTTTATACAAGTTAACTCATTGTCAGGTTTTCAAATGTATAGGCCGTGGGCATTGTCCTTTCTTCGATAGATTTTGAACTTTATATTTTGGGTATAATATTATAAAGATTAATATCGATTAGAAAAGTTTTACAGTTTTGGGTAGGTTGACCTGCTGGCCAGTGTGCACAAAAATATTGAATTAACTTTGTATGTGTGTAAACAAGCTACTGAATTATTTGTTAAAGAGTTTCGGCGTTCGGGATGATTGTTAATAATGTACAGCATGGTGCCTTTGAATTTGGACCCGCATACATTGTTAAATGAGTTTTGTTCAGGTTTGAGGGGTTTATGAAGTTAATTTCAAAGGTACCACACCACAGCCGTTTTATTGTTACCTCAAACACCGTCATTCATAAAATTGAGTTCTTTGTTTATTTAAGTTGTATGTACTTAATATTCACCGGTAATACGGAAAGGGAAATGTAGGTTGAAAGCCGTTTATTCCGTTTCGGGTACAAAATCGATTGAGGATAATCTAGAGAAACCAATATGTTATTCTTTAGTTTGAATTGGAAATTAAATGAATTTTAAAAGCGTAAGTACCTATGCGGTTACAACGCATTCAGGAGCATCGAGCACGCGTAGCCGAACATGAATCGTTAATTCTTAAGCCTCGTGCCCTGTACTTTCACTAGATCTAGTAGTCTTCAAACTAGATCACAGCAATGCAAAACAATACATAAAACTTATTTTTATTTCATGATGTTTATACAGATATAGGATATCGGTAAGGTGATCGCCGTCCTATCGGATTCCTTGCAAAATCAAAATTAACGAATTCTACAGTGTTTGACATTTTTGAGATATTAGAATTACTAAGTGGGGATCTAAAACTTGGTCGAGTTAAATGCTACTAAAACCCAGGCTTGTGCATTCTCGTCCAAGGTAACTTCCTTCCTTAATCCTCCCTCTTTTCAGAACTCTCCGTTACTCATTTCGGTGAACCTCAGCATTCTTGCCATGGACATCGGCCAGAGACTGAATCCGAAATGCTACATCGAGAGTGCTATTTTAACTGCCTCCCGGAAGTTGGGTATTCTCAATAAGGTGAGGCGGTATTTCACTCCCGAGCAACGCTGTTTGCTGTACAAGACTCAGGTGCGATCGAGTATGAAGTATTGTTCCCATCTATGGGACAGCTCTGCTAAATACCTCCTCGATGCACTTGATAGACTGCAAAGGCGAGCGGTACGCATTATTGGAGATGCTGAGGTTACAGCCTCCCTTGAGGACCTCCAGCTGCGTAGAGACATTGTTTCTCTCAGTGTCTTCTACCGGAATTACTACGGAGAGTGTTCTGAAGAACTTTTTGATCTTATCCCGCCCTCTTTTCTCCTCTCCCGGATTACACGTGCTGGTCTTAGAAACCACCATCATACTGTACAGACTATCTGTACTCGTACCAAAAACATTGGCAAGTCGTTCCTTTGTAAGATCATTCGGCTTTGAAATTCTTTGCCGGCGCATGTGTTTCCCAGCTCCTACAGTCCCGTGTCTTTTAAGCGGGGCGTGAAACGGCATTTATGCAGGCCGTAATGAATGGGTGCGCTCGTTATTTTGCTTATTCCACGGTGGGGAGCGCTCTCATTATTTTGGACTGCATCGGCTGCTTACCATCAGGCAGGATGCAGTCACTATGACGAGTCATAATAGAAAAAAAAACCCTAAATATTATTTATAAATGCATCTGTCTAACGTCTTAAACGATGACAGCACTCAGAATCGACACTCATTGTTCTTTGCCGCTGATTGATGCCCGCGCTGCCCGGTAGCAGTATTATTGTAATGTTACTATGCAAATTCCCATACGAATTTTGCATTGTAGATTTAAGTTATACAGCTCTAAGAGGTGACAGTTAGGCTTGTGTAGTACATGTACTAAAGAACTAAAAGAATTGCTTCCTAGCACTGAACTAGAACGAACTATTCCGCATGCTTATTCGGTCTTCGTTCATTTAGTACACTCAGTCGGACAGGAACGAGATGTTCCGTTCGGCAGTCTCGGCTCTCTCGGTCTCGATGGTCTGCATCGGAAATCGGAATCGGAACGGTAGAGCCGAGAGCGTGCGTTTACAAGGGAGCATCTTTAGTGAGAATGTGGTGTTTGCACAATTTAAAAGATAACAATGTCGTAGGTGTGGTTAGCATAATATTACGATTCACTCTTTGAAAAGACAGTCCTACGTAAGCCTGTCAAGTATGAAGAGAAATCAAATTTTTATTATTTTTTATTATGCTTTGTTGTATATGACACCAATTTAACTTTTTTTTAGTCTTAAGTAATTTGTGGTCTATTTACGCAATAAAACTATTTAATAACTTAATAAACTTTCATAGTACATCCGTGACTGAATATTTATCATCAAATAAATCAGTGTACTAAATGAACTAATAGTACTATTAGAGTGAACTAGTACATTGCCTGTAATGTATTAGTACGGAGCGATCTTTGAGATGACCGAGCAGGCACAAGACTAGTGACAGTGGGGCCCCAGGCCTCCGTCACTCATTTAAAGTTACGCGCTAACATACCTCCCAACCTGCCCGGTGAACTATTCCAGTTGGTTTGCCAAGCGCCCGGGCGATGAGCTCAGAGTTCTTCAGAGCACTTGCTATGGTATAAGCGGTAGAAGACGCTAAGTGATGCAATATTCTACGCAATTGCAGGGGTTCGAGAGTATTAGTGGCCTCTTTATAGCTGATAATACTCACAGAGCACGACACTGCAATCTGTCCAAGGCATCGAGAAGATACTATGCGGAGCTGTCTCAGGAGTGCGAGCAATGCTCCACGCAAGACCACACCCTGTGTCTTGTCTAAAAGACACATCTGATCAGGCGTCGCGTGAAGGATCGCCGCACCTTTTACGTGAGGCTGTTTTAATCACGGCTTCGATGTTGTACCTTACGTTCAGATCGAAACGAATTTAAAAAAGAAACATTATTACCTATATCCACGCGGTACTTCAACACACGATAGGGCTGCCTGCTTGATGTTACATGCCTGAGAAAATACACGATATAATGAGCAGTCGTGTATTAAATGTTATCTGACATTTTTAAATGTGCACTTGACAAACCAACCTATAACAAATCTCAACACGTCATTCTAAACTGAAAATGTGAAGCTAATCAAGTTATTGGAGAATGTTTACTTATTAGAGGTTTTTTACAAAAACTAGTTGTGCACAACTTGAAAAAGTTTAATGATAAATATTTAATATAATATTTGTTGCACACATGTTTGATTAATCTTGGATACAAAACGGAGAACCTACTGCGTAAAATAAATGAACACTAATCAAGCGAACTTCGTGAAAGTTGAAATAATTTCATTGTCACTTTGTGCTCAGAAGAGTTAGGTACAACCTCTGAACATTTTCATATAATAAAGTCTGCGTCAGTGCTGACGCCACACATTGGCAAGGCAAACCCAATCTTGCATTGTTTTTGCAAATATTTGATATTGAAGAGGTGTGTGGTAATAAAACTCAGAATTAGGCTCTGACTTTGCATCACAAACAATGGAAAAAATCGACTTCTAGTATACTATTTTGCGCTGAAGTCAATGATGATGACTAGATGCTGAAGGAAACAAGAGGTTTGCTGTATTAAGCATGACACTATCAAACTCTACAGCAGAAAGAGCCTTTTCCATTTATTCTAATTTATAAAGTAAGCTGAGATACAGATTATCCATAGAAATGTTACAGCATTTGATGATAGTAAGGTACAAACTAATTTATTATTAAATGTTAATTCTTCTTATGTAGGACCGCTAGTTTATTATGAATTGTTATTTTCTTCTTATTTGTGTTTTATTTTAAAAGCAATTATTTAGGAGCTTTAAATTGCCTTATTTAGAGAATTTTTACGGGTATCTAGGAAAAATCAGAGAGTGGCAACACTTCACCGCGCCGCCCGCCGCCGCCGTACAGACCACGGACCAGCCCATCAACGCGGCCGTGCATGGAACACGCACGCACAACTCACCAATTTTATACCTTTAAAGTTCACAAATGTAATTGTAAAACCTATTCAGCCTACGAATAAATATCTATTAACATTCAAGAAACTGTTTAAATGCCCGCCTGGGCAGTAGTAATCAATTAATTCCTTTTTTTATGAAATTGAAGCTCAACATTATCAAACCAGAACGCAAAAGGATACGTGTAACATTGTTGTTGCAGAGCGTGTTGAAGTAATGCAGTGCATTTAATCAATACAACAGGTGCCACTAAAAGATGCGATTTATCGTATATACAACACTTGGTGTGTAATTATCAAAACTCCGCTTCATTATTTATACCGTTGCTGACATGTGAATAAATAATGTACGAAGAGAACTGTTGAGTGAACATATATTCTTCCTGGCCCAGTAGGTCGTTTGCTAAGCAATTGACTTTGTTGTTAGTGTTCCAGATACTTAAGCGTTTCATAGGAGGACGATAGAGCTGAAACGTGTTCGTGCAAGTAAACTTTATCAAACTCCATTATCAAGATTGATTGCCTATTATAAAGGAGGCGACACTGCTTCAGAATTGGACGATAACTCTTAGGTAAAACTTTTCTATTTGTCATCATCAACAAATTCACTTTTCACAAGTAAGCGCAGATATACACACGACGATAAATATACTGAAAGATGGAAATTGAACTCAAACCCAACGCTCATTAGCACATTAGTAAGTGTTAATATAACTTATAAAAATAAATGAATAGTCCTAATAATATTATTATCTCTTAAGAAAACCATCAAATAATTACTGAAAATACAATATTATTATCTATCTGGCGGAAATTCTTAAAGCTTGTCTTTAAGCAGGAACTGAGTTTCATTATAGGGGATTAAGTTTAATACTGAAGTTGCCATCAGATTAAAAGTAAAAGTTCTATACATACATACATACTAAGGGAGCAAAGTCGTTATCTAATCTTTAATGAAGGGAAGTGAACTTAATTAAATATAGATATATATACATATAAATTGTGCAGGAATTTCAAACTTTACAATGGGTAGAATGAAAATCCCTAATTGGGAACTTCGGATTAATTATTTTACAGATAGTGGTTGTTGGCTCTGACATTGTAGTTGCTTGTAATGCTGTAAAAATAAATATGCTGCCCACGTGTCGCATACGCGTATAACTCTCTTTTATTGGAACTGACTTTAATTTTATTATTATTTTGTTTTGTGTGGTTAATTCAGGAAGTGTTAGAAGGCGAAAAATAAAAGGGATATCTTATTTTAAGTGTTGTCGGACGCAGTTTATTACCGCTCAGACCTTGCGTAACGATGGATAGGATATAGTAAGGTTTCTCCTGCTTTTATTTTGTGAATAGTGGTGTAATGGACGATCGTCTTTCTGCGAAGTTTAGAAGGGGGTTTGTGCGAGCTCTAGGATGGTTCCACTTCGTTCCTACATAATACGCATATTATGCGAGAAGTGCGTGTTGGCCTAGGTGTGGTAACGTAGCGGCGATGGCCCTGGCGAGGCTGCTGCCTAACGTGGGGGGCCTGGAGACAGCTGCCGAAGGCTCTATGCGGGGGTGCTGAAAAGCATGGCCCTCTACGGTGCCCCGGTGTGGTCGGACTCCCTGTGCAGGAAAAACATATCCTTTTTGCGCAGACCACAGAGGTTAGCGGCTATTCGAGCCATACGGGGCTACCGAACTGTCTCTTACACGGCTGCGACGGCCATAGCAGGAATGATCCCGTGGGAGCTTGAGGCCAAGGTGCTGACTGAGGTCTTCGAGTTCCGTGCGGAGGCGAGGCCCAGAGGGGAGAACCCCGCACAGGCGGAAATCGAGGGGGTAAGGCGCGTGGCCCGTGATATGGCGGTGTGGCAGTGGGAGGAGACGCTCATAACCCCGGAAGCCGGAGCCCGCAGCATTGAGGCGATCCGCCCAGTGCTGCAAAAGTGGATGGACAGGCCCCACGGGGGGATGTCGTACCACCTGACCCAGCTACTGACAGGACATGGGTGTTTTGGAGCGTACCTGCACAGGATCGGGAGGGAGGAGGCCCCGGCCTGCCACCACTGCGGAGTGGAAGAGGACACCGCTCAGCACACCCTCGAGCTGTGTCCTTCGCGCCACAGAGGCGTACGCTGGAGTTGTCTCTGGGTGGGAGAGGCACTCTAGCTCTGCCGGATGTGGTCGCCGCAATGGTGAAAAGTGCGGAGAGTTGGGCAGCGGTGGCCAGATTCGCCGATGAGTGCATGGGCCTCAAGGAGGAGGCCGAGCGCGCCCGGGAGGAGTCGGCCAACGCTGCGCCAACGAGGAGGAGGAGGGCCGGGAAGCGGCGTAGGAGGTACGCCGACCTCCATCCACCTTAGGGTGATGCTGGGCGTCTGGCGGAAGACAGGTTCCGTCCTGTCTAGCCGGACGCCCGACGTTCTTGTTCGTGTTAATATAGGTTGTCGATAGGTTTAAGTATGTGTGTGGGCACTGGCATGGATATGTCGCCATATCACCCCAGGTGCCCACGAAATCCGTCTTAATTCGTCTCAAATGTTGGACGCGATTGACAGCATCTGTGCTGTCCAGTGTAGAGTGTTGTGCTTTGTTTTGGTGTCGTGTAGTCTAGTGTTCGTATTGTGGGTGTCCTTTCACGGACCTGGTACGGGACTCCAGCGGAGGCTATGATGAGCAACGGGGTTTTCTTCTGAGGGCGTCCCCTTGTTCGGAGCGGATGCGGAAGGGGCCTCGTACCAGTAAATGTTGTGTAATGGGTTGTGTACTGTGGATGTCTTTGGGGAGCGACGCGGAAGCTCTATGCGAAGCCATGATGGGCAACGGGACGCCACTAAAGGTGTCCCATTGCCCGGAGCGGATGCGGGGAGCCCCGCGCCAGCATATAGGTGTGTCTGTTGGGTGTGGGTCCGGATCCATAAATTTTGTTTACATATTTTGGCTTGCCATAATAACCATTGACATAACAATAGATTGTAATAATGTTTATATCCATAACTGATATGCCATAATAAATTTTGCCATAATCTCATTCGACATAAGATTCGCAAATCATAATTACATTAGTACTAACGTTAAATAGTCATAAACTTATATGTAATTACCATAAATTTCATAATAATATAACTCATACAACAAAATTGACATAATTAATTTATTACATAAAAACAAACCTAACCTAACCTAAAATACTCAATACCCTTTTTATAGTACATGGTTTTATGGATTTAATTCATTATGTGACATAAAATTATGACAAAAGAAAGAAAGTCAAATAACATTATGACTCCAGATTTTTGGGCAAATGAAATTAGAATTTTAAGAGTTATGATATACAATATTAGTACTGACATACAATAGTACAAATTATGTTTATGACACATAATAATTATTACAACAGAGTATTACGAGAAAGGGGCTTAGGACAAAGTTGTTATGACATTCAATAATAGGAAAAAAATAATTAGGAAAAGCAAGGGACGCCCGTGTCTGTTGTGTTTGTTGCGTTGTTGTGTCGTGGTTGTCCCATACATGTTGGTTGGACTAGTGCGGTGACTCTCGTGATGAGCGGCAGGACGGCTAGACGACCACTGTTCGCGGTCGTCGTGGCGTCAGGCTGTCTCGGAGCAACCCACAATGGAGTCCCGCACTGGTAAATCTGTGGTTGTCCTGTGCGCACGCCTGCGAAACCGTGGGCGTGTCCGTCTCCGTGTTGTGTTGTGTCCATCAAAATTGGTGTTGTATTGGTCCGCATGCCCGGGTAAGCCGGGCATGTCAGTCCAAGGTTGTATCGTGGTCTGCCCCCTTAATGGGCTTTTTTATTTGTAGTGCTTCGCGCGCGTAGTCGCCGTGTGATGGCGCGTAATGGCTGCCACGCAGTGATTATAGGCCAACACACGGCGACGGGGTGGCTCTCGCGTGGTCATTGCCGTCGTGGATTAGGTCCCGTGACCGCCACCTCAGCCTTATGCTATCGGAGTTTGGTTTGGTTTGGTGGTTGGATTAGTGGGTAGGCCCGTCCCTCTCGCCCGGCGCCCCCGCCGTGGAAAGAGGGACGGGAGAGTCCCACATATCCAGTCTCCCTTCTGGAGGCTGGAATCCATAAGTAGGGATTACATCGGGTTAACAAAAAAAAAGGTGTGGTAACGTAACACCGAAGTCAAACAATTTGGTCACTTATTTCTTTTTCGCTTAATCAAAAAGTGGAATGATCTCCCAGCACATATTTTTTTCTCCTTAAGACATGGAGTTATTAAAACGAGGTGTAAAGACGCAACTTGTAGGTCGGAAAGGTGGGGGTCCTATGTTGAACAAGAGGAAGGAGGAGTTTAAGTTTTAAAAGTTTTGCTATGATAGTGTAAAAGTGTATAATTTGCATAAAGTTTCATATTATGATGATAAAGAGTACTTATCACCCACAGATAACAAAGTGCCCTGTTTACTACTTCATCATATGCGTGTGCAAGTATTACATAATCTATACGGAAGAGTGCTTAAAGTATTGTTCGCATATTGTCTTGTCCTATAAATATGTTTAATTAAAGGATAGCACTAAATAAGGTAAGCGTGACTTCATTTAGGAGCTAAATGCCAATTTTATGGCGACGTGGAAGAATTGATGACGGCTATGAAATTGACCAAATTCTACTGACCCTAAACAAAACTACTAACTGGCACATGTATTAAATAACTTGACGTAAATAGATTTTGTTTCAACATATTGCATCCCAGATACATCGCATCGCATACGAGCTTGCTGCAAACTTAATTTTCCTTTGATTATAAACTGCAACGTCATCGTATAACAACAATATTTGATTTCAGTTTAGATAAAATAATTTGTTTGTTGATATGTTCAAAAATATGTAACTGTTCGTTCCTAAAAAAACTAGATAATTTTGGGACTTGTGTGTGTTTGGTTCCGTGCTTCGGAACTAGGCACGTAGCCGTTTATCCTGGTGGTGGTCGTCGTAAAATGGCAGTCGATAAAATCCACCAACCCGCAATGGGCCAGCTTGGTGGGTTATAGCCCAATTCTCCATATGATGATGTCCGCATATGGGAAGGCTTGTAGGTCGTTTATAGGCCAAAGATGAAGTTTGTGACAACATTGCTGCAATCTTGTTAATTTGGGATGATGTTTCAAGTTTGATATTGCTGCAATCTTGACTTTGTTTCAAGTTTCAAAAATATTGCTACAAGAGTCAAAGATGACGTTTCAGGTTTTCACAAAATTGCTACAATCTTGTTTTGGCAATACTGAACACATGCAAATAGTGGCGGTTGTATTTTGCGCGGGAACAAAATGAGAAGAATGACTTTGTTTCCTAATTTTCTAAATAAGTTATTGTGGCAATTATTGTCATAGCGTGGTGGAATCACTATAATAATCTATCATTTCATTCATGAAGAACAATAAAGTAAAAATGAGAAATAAAAGAGCATTTATGTAACTCAAACTCAAAATATATTTATTCAATCAATTAATATAATACTGGTAATTAAATATAACACCATGACTGCCCTATCAATTTTAACTATTTCTTCTATCCAGTCCAACATGGTTGTCTTGAAGAAATTGCTTTTTAGCGATAATGCCGCTAATTGTATGTACTATATTTTAACTATTTCTTCTATCCAGTCCAACATGGTTGTCTGGAAGAAATTGCTTTTTAGCGATAAGGCCGCTAATTGTATGTACTATGTGTTTGTCCATCTTTACCTTTATTCAATAAACTCAATTAATAAGTCATCATCATCAGCCTATAAACGTCCCACTACTGGGCACAGGCCTCCCACGTGGACAATGCACGAGGGGATATTGGGCCATAACCCACCACGCTGGCCCAATGCGGGTTGATGGGTTTTAACGACTGTCATCTTACGACAACAACCGGGACCAACGGCTTAACGTGCCTTCCGAAGCACGGAGGAGCTCGAGATGTTTTAAATTTGGTCACCCATCCAGCGACCAGGCATTGCGAAAGTTGCTTAACGGGCAAGTTCGCAAGCCGAACGCGCTAGCCGCTGCGCCATCGAGCTCCACTTAATAAGAGGAACACACTCCACACAATTAATAAGTACTTACTTTGAATCGCCCAAATCTTTTTTAACCTACCACCCATTCAGGGCGTATTTTTTTTGCTGTGGCAAAGAACGGGCGCAAGAAATCACAGCGCACCGAAGCAACGACATTTACAGCACTAGTATTTAGTGCACGGTGTAGATTGGTTAGTAGAATTTTAGTGTAAACTAGCGGCCCGCTCGCGATTTCGTCGGCGTATCCGCTGTGACCAATTAGAAAAAAATTCTTGCTTAAAAAAATTGTCCTGACAATTACAAACACACCAAAAAAAGAATGTGTGCAGCCGTTCTGAAGTGATGCCCGAACATTAGTGGCGATTTTTTTTATTTTTATACTTGGATAGATGTACTCAGATTATATTAAAAAAGAAGACTGGAGGCTTTAAAAGATTAGAATCGATTTCTTTGCCGACCCAGCAATGGCGAATGAGAATAAAACAAGAGTACGTTGCCGAGTCTTCCGTCCGTCCGTTATTTTCTTTGCCGCTTAAAACAAGAAGCAAGTTAGTTTTTTTCAGGTGAATATAAAAAATATAATTTTCATGACGAAATTATGTAAATTAGTGTTATGTTTACGTACACGATACTATAGAAATAAAAAAGTGTTTATCCGACGTGGACGCCCGACGTTTTGTGCGACGCGCTGTGGAATTAAGTTAGTTTTATTTTTATTTTTTCTGGTTGATTTATCACAAATTAGAAACTTTAATGTATGAGATAAGTGCAATCATTATACGTTTCTGCTGAGATTAAGTAGGTGTTCGCGCATCATCGAAGACGACCGACACGGCTGAGCACTGGAACCTGGATCCCACAGAAAGGGGGAGAGGTGCGGCCATCTTTTGTTTGACCACTTGATGTAGTATTTTTTCATAACGTTTCACTAGGTACATTAGTCTTCTTTTTACCCGACTGCGCCAGAAGGAGGGTTAAGTTTTTCGAGAGACACATACTCGTATATGTATGTATGTATAATTGTTTGGCACGCTCTGAGGCCTGAACGGCTCGATGAATTTTAGCTTTAAAGTATTTGTGTGTCATGTTTATATAGGTTACTATACAAACTCATTCAATAATAAAACTAAAAAAAAAACAGTAAATTAAAAATTTTAAAAATCCCGACTGCGCTTCTGTGTAATTTGGAAATGAAAAAAAACCCTAAAACAAGAAAGTCGTCATACCCGATTGTACTTAACTTAAGAATCGCCAAAGTTGCAAAGAAAAATTGTAGCAGTCGGAGTCCATTCTAGAAAGTCAGCCGTCTAATAGATTGTAGTAATCTGCAATGTAATATAGGATGTGCTCTCAATTCACTAAGCCTCAATTACGGTTTTTAGTTTTTTAAGTTACCGTTTTTTATGAATTTTTGTACTATAAATAATATACCTACCGAAAAAGCAGTCCGCTGCCATAGTCCACGTTTGACCAAATAGCAACTACACATGCGCTCAGCGTGACGGGTGGTGAGCCCATCGCCGTTCTATGCTGTTGGATGTATGTGAAGTGTTTAGTCCGTTAGTCGCCTTTTACGACACCCAAGGGAAGAGGAGGGTGGTAGTGTACTTTAAATGAGCCACTACGCGACACGGCTCTAAAACCATAAATAAATTAAGGAAATTGCTCGTGCTGGGTAGTTTAACATGGAAAGTGGGACATAATAATCTACCATGATGGAACATTGCGGGTTGTTAGGTCTGCTGCCATCTTACGTCAAGAACTGTGAATCACTGTTTGATGTGCCTTCAGCACGACGGGGTTTTACATAATTTAAACTTGGTCACGCATCCGGTGACACGACATTGTTGCCCAATAAGTTGCCCACACAAGTTGCCCACACAAGTTGCCCAATAAATACGATCGCAACCCGAACCCGCCGCTGCGCTGTCGAGCTCCTTATTGAGAAATTCAATATTAATATTATCGTGATTAAAACTTTGTCGTGTTTTACCAATTCCTAGCGACCTATAGAATTTCCAAACTTTTAATGGATATTCATTTAGATTGAGTTTTGGATGTGGCGCGTAAGTATTGCATCGCAGCATATAGGTTCTAACAGTGATTATGAACTACAGCTTATTATCACAGCAGTGGAAATTTGAAGGACGTTTAAATATTGGTCAAACAGCATTGAGTCATTTTTATTTATAACCATATGGTTATGAATAAAAATGACTTAATTATTAAAGGTCTCGATAAATTCGAGTAGAAAATATATAGGTAATTCAAGCTGGATGAAATTTTGATTAGTCGTAATCGTAACCCAATCCAACTAGCAAAGTAGTCGAATAAGCGATCAGTTATTCCGCTAAAGAACGAATAAATGTTGAATAATTGCTACCGACTGATCATATTGTGCTAAAGATGCGTTTCTTGTGACTATTTAACAATTTCCCTTTTGTGCGCTATAATTATGACGTATAAACACACAAGTTGCCCACACAAGTTGCCCAATAAATACGATCGCAACCCGAACCCGCCGCTGCGCTGTCGAGCTCCTTATTGAGAAATTCAATATTAATATTATCGTGATTAAAACTTTGTCGTGTTTTACCAATTTCTAGCGACCTATAGAATTTCCAAACTTTTAATGGATATTCATTTAGATTGAGTTTTGGATGTGGCGCGTAAGTATTGCATCGCAGCATATAGGTTCTAACAGTGATTATGAACTACAGCTTATTATCACAGCAGTGGAAATTTGAAGGACGTTTAAATATTGGTCAAACAGCATTGAGTCATTTTTATTTATAACCATATGGTTATGAATAAAAATGACTTAATTATTAAAGGTCTCGATAAATTCGAGTAGAAAATATATAGGTAATTCAAGCTGGATGAAATTTTGATTAGTCGTAATCGTAACCCAATCCAACTAACAAAGTAGTCGAATAAGCGATCAGTTATTCCGCTAAAGAACGAATAAATGTTGAATAATTGCTACCGACTGATCATATTGTGCTAAAGATGCGTTTCTTGTGACTATTTAACAATTTCTCTTTTGTGCGCTATAATTATGACGTATAAACGTTTATTCTACGTACTTATACCGCAATTATTCGACAATCATATAATAGTATCTACTAGGTACTCGTTTATTCAACATGAGTTTGTTATTACTATATATAATACTCTTATAGCGCTACTGCGCTATAAGAGTATTAAATTAGCTATTTATCTGTGTAGGTCGCAATTATACAGCCACTACTTAATATTCCGTTAACGGAGCCAATTTGCTGAATAATTGCTGCCCGTTTATTAAAAAGCGTCGTGATTACTGATACAGCGTTATAAATGGACTAGTCCAATAATAACTTTAAAATTACAGCTACTGAACCAGAATTGTTTTCAATGCCATTATATCACATTTATTCAGTACAAGAGGCAATAACAGATTTTTAGTGATCTTTAGAGCTCTCTAATGTGTGTATATTTTCTTAAAGATTGACTGTCAAAATTCTGCAAGTGCAACATCAAAAACTGAATGTCGTTCCGTACACAATTTATTAGTTCACGACAATCTAAAAATCATTAGAATACAGTAAAGAAGTCGACCGTCGGCTTCAACGATTGAAATAGAGATAAAACTGTATTCAGTTACTGGTAGTTAGTTAGAGGCTACCAGATTATACCCGAATAGCTAAGCTGTCTCTAACCATTCAAATTTTGTTACCGACTTTGAATAAGGAACCCCATAATAACTTCATTTATTAGATATGGCGGAACAATGTCAGTTATTCAACACATGATCGAATTTATGCGCTATAACAGCAATATATTCACCAAATTCGTGTAATTTATATATATTTTTAATATTTATTTATTAATGTTACGTTTTTAGGAGGGCCCATAAATATCGTGTCTTCCACTCCAACCAACTGAACAAATCAACCAGTTGATCAGAGTGGAAGTCGATTCAGGCATATGTTTCTATGGAATCAACTAGTTGATCGGATACATTTTTCACTAAAGTTTCTTTCCTTTTTGGTCCTACCGCATCAATTTTTATTTTTATTAGATTTGTGAACCCGCTCCTTTCCAAGTACTTAAGTTTTCTCAGGCATACGACTTAGATAAACCGAGAATTAAAGTAACTGTGAATTATGTAAAGGACGAAATGTGACTGAACCAACCGCGCCTAAACGAAAATATCGACCATTTCGTCAACAGACTGAGCGTCAACAACGGCAGACCAATCGATAGTGTGAGCGTCAACATTCTCGAATGGCTCTTGGCCCATACCACTAAACTTGCGGCGCTGAAGAAAGACTTTAGGAAGACAAGGAAAAATATGCCGTGGTAGTACTCACTCAGCCGAGCATTGACTGTGCTTCGCAACTGGTTAGTAAGGTCAAGACGAGATGAAGTAGTTTGGGAAATTATGGGTGGCACTGAGTGGGATAAAATGTAAATTCGTAGAACTTAGAACGGATTCACCGCGATGAAGTGCATGATATAAGATTGAAGCCGGCAGATCATAATACCAATGGCAGATAGAGTGACCACGATAAGTATTACTTAACCAGGCAACACTCGCGTCCTTGAAAGTTACACAAGCACCCGCGCATAGAGTATTTCGCTCACGTTTTGTAAGCAGTGAAAATGTACATAGGACATAATTAATTACATATTTTATGACAATTTTATAATAAAACAATAATACTTAATAGTTTACTACTCTACTACTACGTTTAATACTCCAGCAATCGGGACGCGCTAAGCCGACGGAACTGTTACGCGGGGGACGGGGGAAGTGTGAAACTGGTTCCTTACCCGGGGTCCACCTGACAAGTTTACCTGGGTGGACTATAAGCATTTGTTTTGACCCTTGGTACACCTGGTTGGACTACGGATACTGACGCAGACCAATGGATCACCTGGGTGGACTACGGATACTGACGCAGACCCGTGGTTCACCCGTGTCAGACAGATCTTACGATATCGAAGCACAGTTTATTGAAGCTTTATGTTTACGAGTATAATTACATCCAATCCGTTTTTGTCCAGTATGATTTTTAGATAAGTACAATTAAAGAACCAATATAAATGAAATTAATCTTTAATTTTCGGAAATATATAATATAAACTTTCTTTGTTTGCTTTTCTTAAAATATTCGGCCACTTTAAAAATAAATAGCAGTCTTGATTATCTCGAGATAAAGCACGACCCATTTTTAGATATTTTATCTCATGTGCGTCTGACACACTAGTTGCCGCCGTGAGCGATGACGGCAGAATGACTAAATGGAGCAACTGTTTCGTTTTGCCCCCCCGCTTCGCCGCTCGCGTGCCCGGGGCGCGGTGCGGCGGTGGCGGTCGGACTATTAATAGGTACATACTTTTTTTTCCAGAATTTAAACCATTATTTTCTATGTCTCAGATGGTTTGAAAAACTCAAAGCGCGACCTATCTCAATGTCAAATCGATATCGAGTCGGCTTTGCTTAACGAAATATGAACGCTCGGGTCACGCGATGGGTTTCAGTTTCGCGTGGGGGTCGTTGGAGGGTGAACCTTCTGTACGGTAGTAATATTAGTTATTATGTGCTTGTACCAAGACGAAAAACGAAACAATTTTAAAACACACAAATTTATGCTTATTAATTTTTGACGTTTTTTATGCCTAAGTTTTTATAAAAAAAAGATATTTGAATGATTAAAAATGTTAACCTTATTGGTTAGGTACTAATGTTTTCCAAAACTCATTTCAACCGTTACTTTATTTTACTTTAAAAACTCAGTTATTTCCAATTTCTATTACTTACCACAATATCAATACGATAATTGGAAATCACATTTAATTTTATTCCTTAAAGTAATAACTTAAGTTAACAATTCATTATGATTTATCATTCTTCACCTTTCATCCTAAAAAAACGATAAATTACCTATAAATTTTAGCCGTTTGTGTCGCTAGGAGAGAGACACTTGCCCGCTATTTTAGTCTCGTACCAGGATACGTTTGTTTACATAATTCTATGACCACGGCTTATATTTCGGTTCGACGCGATTCTATTTCGGCGTGCAGTGGTACTGGGGGTGGCGATGCGCATTTGTCTGGCACAGACTATAGCTCGTTAGATTAGTTGTTAAGTCTTAACTATAATTTAGTTAACTGGTTTTTTTATTATTATTAGTATTGACGTCAATAAGTGCCTGTAAAGGTTTACATTGAATAAATAATTTGACTTTGACTTTGACTTTGACCTGCGTGGACTACGGATACTACTGATACTAAGTCCACTGGTGGGTCCAAGGGTATTTTTTTTTCGTACAAAAAATTAAACATTTTCGCTTATCTAGGTAAACCATTCTTTAATAACCAACTAGCGCGGGCGAGATTTGTGCGTACTTTTTTAAAAAACAGTGCAAGTTAAATTTACCGTGAGAGAAATGCTCAAGCGCAAGTGCTCGCGGGTTAACATGCTTGCGCTTCTATCATCATCAAAAAAGTGTTCCTTCCGTAAAAAATCCTTAAGTTGTTGAGCATAAGAGCTAAGTAATCTTAGCCGTAATACTTTTTACACTTTTAAACATAAAATTGTCTTTTTTGTTTTTACTAACTAAAGCTGCTTGAATCTAAATAGTAACAAAATAAAAAACTTTATTTATATTTCATCGTCAGCCTATAAACGTCCCACTGCTTGGCACAGGCCTCCCACGTGGACAAATAGCACGTGGGGATATGGGTCATTCATATTTAATTTTTATTAAATAGTATTCACTTCTGTAGATTCTCTCGTATAAACGATAAATTATTGCAAACGAAAATCACTAAATACACAAAAAGTGGTAGGTAGTGTTCATTTTCTGGCGTAAATAACGTGTAATTCAATTTCGCAATTCATTAAATATTATGAAAGTTAAACAAAATTATATTTTTTTTTAAATACGTCTATGCCAAATTATCTCTGTTTGTTATATACAGTTGTGGTCATATAATTAAGAGCGGGCCCTGCCACCCGCATGCCACGTTCGTTACATTAGCGATACAATATCTACAAATTCAAAACTCGCAGGTTATCGTGTTCATGATCCAGGAACATAGAACGAATAGAACATTTTCGTCAATTTTTTTTCAACATGATTCAGTAATTTTAAAGACCGATTATTCATATTTATTATGAGCAGTAGTATGTTAACTTTGATATAATATATTGAGGATCATGTTTATTGAGTCGCTAGATCAACTAGAACCAACCGAATCCAAACAGGTTATTTAGCTGCAAATAGTTTTTTTTGTTTTGGTTTGATCAAAGCGATTTATTGCTACATTTTTATTATATAAAGAATATTTATAATCAATACTCTAACCTTTTCTTACATTTTACTTGAGAAATTAAAGCAAGTAGTCTAAAATAAATACTTGTTTTTTTGAATTCGGTCAATTCGTAACAAAACAAGCCGTCCATTGGGTTTGGCTCAATATGAAAACATACACTGAAGTTGGTTTAGTTTGACATAAAGTCATGACGCGACCGGCAACCATCTTAGAACAAACAAACGCTCTTGGCTTACGGTGACTTGGCACGTTTTGTTATTCAGTTAACAGTTGGATATGGCTTGATTTGAAACGGAAAGCTGATTTTAAAACCAATTGGTATATAATGTATAGGGATATATACAAGTAGCATAGGACCATATTTTATTCGTGTTTCCAGAGACATTTCTAAGTCGTTTCAAATCAAACGACTCATATAACTATTTCATTTTTTTATTTATATTTTGTTTCAATTTAATTCTTTTTATTTATGTTAGTTAACTTTATCATTATAGAACTACTTAGGGAAAAGTAGTGTAAATTATATTTGTAAAGCCGAATTGCAAAGTAAATAATTGTATTATTATAATGTTGTTGTTCTTTTAATTTGTTTTATTATAACGCACAAAAACAAACTACAATTTTACACATTTAACAACTCCCGACACAAAACTAAGGGTGTTGTAAGTTTAACGTGTGTTTTTGAGTATTTGTTTAATTATCGTAGCTTTCGAACGAATGGACCGATTTTGTTTTGTTTTTTTTAATTTGAGAGGTGTCTTGATCGAGAGTGATCTTGATCGAGCATATATATCAATCAATCAAAATGTTTTTTTTTTAAGAAGAATTATGTTTTAAGAAAATCTGTTTTGCCTTTTGAAGATCATCAGCTCGTACGTAGTCGAGAAAAGGATTTGAGTAACTTTCATAAGTCTGATCGTTTCAAAATTTGATACCCTGTTACTTAAATGATATTGAAAAAACATGGTAACCTTGACCTGATGCTACAGCATCTGCAAGAATACCTAATTCCTCTCCTAAGTCTGTAGACTTTAAACTTACAACCTAATACCTAAGTATATCGAAGTTCAAGAAACAACAATATAACTGACACCGAAACATTTAACTAGACCACCACAACTACGGGTATAGAAAATAGACCGAAACTTCAAATTATAGGTAATTTAGTAACGGTTTAGAGTGTGTAATTTGTACTTACGTCACATGTAGACAGTAATGGAAAGCTTGCGCTTTGAACATTCGCATTATTTTTGCCAGTTCCTAGGCTTAGTAACGTTAATTTGAAAAATATTAATTCAGGTTATTTGAAACAAACACTAATTCAGTATTTAGAATTAAGTATCGAAATAAGTTAAAAAAGTCCTAATAATCAAATTAATAAAGAAGTTTTTCTTTAAAGATATTGGATTTGTATTAAAAAAGTAATTTTTCTGAAATGATCTAATAAGATACTATTTGTGTTGAATAACACTTACCATTCCTCTGAACAAATTTGAATCGGTAATAAATGTACCTATTAGTTTATTTGACGACCACGCATTCTCTTTGTTCTGAAGTACCTGTTATGTTCCTTGAGTTAGAGAAAGTGTATTATTTTGTGTATGCAATAGTGCTTAGTATCATTTTCATTATTGTACGTACATTGATATTAATTTTGAATGACTACAGACGAACTTGGCGATGGTTTAACAGCGTTAGTCAAATATTTTTTTAAAAGTCAAAAATCCCTAACAAATCTGTTCATAGTTTTAGGACTGATCGCAGGTTAGCACAAAAAAAAGTCAGTAATAATAGGTGATAGACTACGGCAAGACTTACGATAGGTACCCAAAATGTACGTACTGAAATGGATTCAAAATTATACTTATACTCATACATCACGCATTATTATACTTCGAATCTCTTTTTTTATTCGAAACATATTTTTTATTTTTTTTGTTGCTCATAATTATTATTTGGCTAACACAAACGACTTGCTAAACAATTGGTCGTACTCGTTCGTAATAAACTAATAACGTAAGCAGCAACAACGCGTATCTCTGTCACGTGCGAGAGCGAGATGCACAAGTCCACCGTTCATGACGCACATTACGGGTCTGAATAAAAGTGCGCTCGCGTAGATTTTAGATACTTCTATTTCTGCAGTCATACGGTTGAATATTACGTGCACCGCTTCAACGCGCTTAGCGTAGCAGTACCTAAATGACGTAAATCACAAAACTGTATTGAAGTATGTAACTATTTACATTCAAATCATATTTTGTATCCTATGACCTGGTAACATTTTTTTTGTAAGTATGTTGTTGCTTCTGTGCGTTGTGGTTTCATCGCCCGTTCTTTGCCACAGTTAAAAAATGATGTCCTGAATGGATAGAAGGTTAAAAAGATTTGGACGATTCAAAGTACTTATTAATTGAGTTTATTGAATAAATATATTTTAACTCTTGACTTATATGGTTTTACCAGTCCCTAACTAACTATCTTAGTAATATATTCGTTGTATTTAATGCGTAAGGTATAAAGATATACGTAATAATATCTCAAAAACTCATCATTTTTCGCTAAATTAAAGCATCGTACTTAGACCAAAATATTTTGATTTTGTTTTGCTCAAGCCTTAGTCAACTATACAAAAAATCATATACTTAAATTTGATATGTCTACTAGTATGCTGTACACATATTATGATAATTTATCTTAAAAATCGCTACTCGTTTAGGCAGCTGTCTCTTAAGAACGGGTAGTATTCAATTCAATTTTATGAAATCTAGTTCAAATATTTTTTCTTGCACTGTTCCTAAGTTGAACGATAGGTAGGTACCTAATAAAAAAATCATTGCAATCCGATTTCAATTTTCTGGGAACTACATGATTTTTTCATTTGTGACATAGACAAACGTACTATTCACACATATAAACACATAATTATCTGCGGGTCGAATTGATAACCTCTTTTTACGATATCGGTTAAAAATTAGACCAAATGCGACCTTGCCCAAATTTTGACCTAATGCGACCTTGCCAGAATGCGACTTTGACCAAATACGACTTGGACAAAACACCACTTGGACAAAACACCACTTGGACAAAATGCGACTAATGCGTTTGGACAAAATGCGACTTGGACAACATGCTATGATACCTGATTTATTATCAATTACTTTTAACCACGTAAAAATGTACTATCATTACTAAAGTTCCAACTCAGAATATTTTATACAATTAAATAAACTTTGATCGTGTTTCGAGACAATAAACAAACAGACATATTTTTGTACAGTGCAAAACGTCCCAATGGCTTTGTTAGTACATTAGAGAAATTTAAATTAGATCTCACATATTGCACATAAAATATTTTCTTAGAAGCCTTTTCCCGTTTAAAATTATACCTTTTATCTATATGCTTGGTTCGATCGTGGTGTACAGGGTTTTGGATTAAACTCTGTGCACTCTGACTATCGTTAAACACAGTAACAATATCAGACTTGCCAATAAGTACCAAAATAAAATCTTTTAAATAACAAGCTTCTTTAGCTGCAGCTGTAAGTGCAATGTACTCCACTTCCGTAGATGACAAAGCTACTGTTGGCTGCTTTCTTAACTGCCATGATACTGGACTTCCCACGAGCGTAAAATAGTAGCCAGTATACGATTTCCGGTCAATACTACAATTAGCCCAATCTGTATCTGTATAACCTTCAAGGTACTCTCCAGTCTTCCTGGAGCATAATCAATAGTACCTCGCAAATACTGTAACACTCTCTTCGCTGCAAGCCAGTGTTCTTTGCTGATCTTTCGTTCAATGGATATTTCGTCCAATTCGGGCTGGACGATAGTGATTGGTTCGCTGGGCCATGAATCTTCAAATTCGAGTAAAAAGAATGGTCAATCAAACCAACGCGACCGAGTAGAGAACTCTCCGCTGTCACGCGTAGCGTCGTGTGCAACGTTTAAGCCCGTGGGAACATATTATCTCCAATTTTTAATAACCAAAATTTCTGAAATTTCCCTGTTTCGAAAAGAAACGAAGGGCTTAAAAGAGCAAGCGTCTCTACACAGCCACAGAGCATTGTTATGGAGTCGGACCATAAAATATTTTGTCACGTTTTCTTATAAGGGCTCAGAAACATATGAAACAAAACGAGCCGCGATGAGTGCCGCCTGCAATTCTAATCGCGGTATAGTCGATGGCTTCAGGGGTGCGAGTCTAGCCTTGCCTCCAATTAAAGTTAGCTGCACCGATCCATCAGCGTAAGTAAAATGCCAGTAGGCGACCCAGGCGTAGGCCAACTCGCTAGCGTCCGCAAAAACGTGATATTGAACTTCTGAAATAACCTTCGGGGCGGAATAGCATCTGGGAATTGAACACTCGGCCAGACTCTTAAGTTCATGAAACCAGGACTTCCACTTATTAGACAGTACCTCAGGTAGACTATGGTCCCAGTCTAGTCCTAACTTCCAAGTCTTCTGAAAAATGATGCGGCCATTTATTACTAGAGGAGTCATTAGACCGAGGGGGTCATATACTGATATAAGAAGGGACAAGACAGAGCGTTTAGTGTATGTTTCAGGGAGACTTGGAATGGATTTTATGAAAGCGCAAGGAATCGTCATTGAATAACCAGGTTAGTCCTAAAACGCGGCGTTTGAGAAGGTGATGACGGTCCTAAGTCTATTTCGGCAGCATCAGTGGCGCAAAGGTCAGGAGGTATTAAAACCAAGGCATCAAGTTTGTTAAAGACCCATGAGCGCATTTCGAACCCTGCTGCTTTATGAATAGTAACAATCTCCATGGCTAGGCGCGCTGTTTCCTCTGTACCATTGACGCTGCCAAGGTAGTCATCCATATAATGATCTTGTACTACAGCTAGTGCCGCCTCAGGATAAAGATGCTGAAAATCTAAAGCATTATTGTTTTTGAGAAAGAGTGCTGTGCATGTGCTTGATGTCGCTCCAAAAATCATGAATGATATTCGGTATTCCTGGAGATGACGCTGAGGGCCGTTTCGCCAGAAAAAACGCTGGGCATCTCGATCCTGGGCTCTTATTTTTACCTGAGGGAACATTTCCCTAATATCTGCTGTAAACGCGACTTGACCTTTCCTAAACCTTATCACTATAGCAAGCAAAGGCTGAAGTATATCTGGACCTGATAGAAGCATTGAGTTTAGACTGACACTGTTATACTTGGCAGCTGCGTCGTGGACAACGCGTAGCTTCTTTTTGTGCGGGTGGACTACGCCGAAATGTGGTAAATACCAGGTGACTATACCTTGTAGAGGACCGGTGCGTGCACAGCTCGCCATAACCCTTATCCATCATGCCCTGCACATTTCGTTTATAAGAGGCTGCGCAAGCGGGGTCTTTGCTCTTCTTTCTCTTCAGGCTAGAAAATCGGGGCAAAGCGAGGCGTTTACTATCGGGAACATCCTTAATGTCGTTCCGCCATAAGAGTCTGACCTCAAACCTGCTGAAAGGTAAGTGCACAGCAGTTTCCTCCAAAACTTCTAAGGCGCGCTTATCACTAAGGCTACAGTAAGGTTTTTTCTCTATGCCTATGGAGTCCAACTTGTAGTAGTACTTTATGAGATCGTCTAGATGAGAGTCATGATTAAGGACTTCGGCATGATTCGTAAACTCCACTGGATTGGCTCTACTTCTAATATAAGGTCAAAGAGAGCCCAGCCCAGGGGAGTAAAAACTGCAGCTGGTTCGAATTTCGTTCGGATGGTTGGGGGATGTTGTCGGATGGTTTGGGGCAAAAGCAGATGCCAATTGTCAGTTCTAATGAGACAAGTTGGCCTCGCGTCATTGTACATCAGCTATATCGGAAAGGTGCCCCTAACGTTAGTGGTCACTAATACTAGCGGACTGAGTACGAAAACCTAAATTAGGAATAGAGCGAACCCGGATACCGTAGTCATTAGAACTATGGCGGAATTCCACTTTGATGTTGATGAAACTAGCGTCTGTAAATTTAGTGAACCCTCTGATACTATTAATCTGTAATGGGACTCTAGATGTCTCATCACTATCAGCGAGTACGTCAGTCACTGACTTATCTACAACAGTAGCAGAGCCGCCGTCATCTAAAAGAGCGCACGTGTCCACGCTTCTTTTGGTCCAGTTAACGTGACTGGAATGACCTTAAGAAGCTTGGTAACGTCACTTGGTGCGGCGCTGTGTGCTACAATAGCGGACTGACTTGCGATCGGGTGGATGGCCTGTGAGGCAGCGAGTTCACCAACATGATCAGAGATTGCTTGGACTTAATGCATCAATTACAAAAACCAATAAACAATCTCATGTTCAAAAGAAAAAATAAAGGGGAGGGTGGGAGTGCATTTATCGAAACTGAATTAAAAAGCATTAAGAAAATACCAGGAATTGCACTGTATCATTGATATTACTGTAAGTGTACTGTAAAAAGTGTCTAAATAGTCAAGTGTTATATACTTGTACTAGCAGAAAACCTAAGATCTGGGATAAAGACTAATGAATACAGTTTGCATAAAGACGGTGAATCTCTTGTCGTAATCATTGTGAAGTTTTTGGCAGCAGGCAAGAAGTATACGCACGTACAATCCGTAGGGCGTAGACGACTAAATAATGCATAAATATTTGGAAGAATCGCACTGAAAGTACCGCTCGTCAACAGGCAGAACCGACGAGCGAGGGTTAATAAATTCGAAATATTCCTGTACGAATTTTATTTGGCCGAAAACCTTTTGTAATTTTTTGTTTTCAATTATTTTCTTTTTACCGTAAGAAATTTTGTAATTTTTTGTTTTCAATAATTTTCTTTTACATAGTTATCAAAGTTTTGAAATGCCGATATCGATTGTTAGTCTTTTCAAAATATTTATGTTTTAAAATTTTACTCAACGTTTGGCCGAAGCTATTAATGCTAAGTATATGATTCATTTTCTAGAAACACGTTTCCAATATTATAAAAATACAACATTTCAAATAATTAAAATAAAAAAAAATAATGTTTTAGTTCAATAAATGAAAAACAAAAAAAATGAAAATCTGGGTATGTTATTCTAGAGAAAAAGTTACTTCGAATTTGAATACTTCTAGATTTTAAATTTATTGTAAGCAAAACATCTTCAAAAAGAAAAAAATATGTATTGATAATCGGCTAATAGTTTTTTCTGGAAAATGAAACGTATGGTATGATAAGTTTATGGATTAACAAAATTATGTAAAAGCAACAAACTGGTATTTAAAACTTTGTCATACCGTTTTCGAACAATTGAAATTCGTACAGAAAAGTTTCGAATTTATGACAACCATCAAAGTTAAATAGACTAAGTTTGATAGTAAACTGTATGTTTGACGTCCTGCAAAGCATGCGTTGATTAATAAATACACCACAAAACAAGTAAAGGGCCCTTTCCCACGATGACATGCCGTTTTTTGCAGGTACTGTTTTTCGCAGGATGCCGTTTTGGTAGTATACGCGTTTTAATGCTAACATTTACACGGACATCCCGTTTGTAGTGACCCGCAAAAAACCGATCCGTTCGAATTTGCTATTCGGTTTTATCATTAGACTGGACCAGTAAAAAACAGGATCCAGTTTGATAACAAGTACTGTTTAATAGAAGTGTTCCCATTAGCAACTTCCTGCGTACTTTTCTTCAGGGATGATGCTTTATATTATATTGGTATCCTGTTTTTTAATTGTTTCTTCACCTTTTCTAAAAGGTTGTAAAACGAGATTATGGACATCCTAAAATAATTATGAAAGGACCATGGGAAGAAACGTCCCCACCATCCAACAGATTTGAAATTAGTGTCATTTTAAGGGTCTAGTAGGATAGATAAATTTTACTATGGCGACGATCTTCAAATACAGAGCATGCAAGAGCAGACCAGCCTCGTACCTCGCCGGCACCCGTTCACGATTTGTGGCGTGAAGTGAAGAGGAGCGTATCCGCTAAAATAACAACTCTAAACGAGCTTTACGATGCGTTTGTGGAATCGTGGAACGCCATTTCTATTGAAACTTGCCAAACTCTAATAGCCTTGATGCCTTGTCGATGCAGTGCGGTAATTGCAATTTGCAAACAATGGTTAAAATACAAAATATTAATTTTTATTTTTATAAACTACAGTGATATTTCCTTCATTTACGTTATTCAATTCTTTTTATTATTAATTAATAATATTAATTTCAGTTTGTGCTCTTAATTATTTGTCCAGTGATTAAACGTATTTACAACATGAGTTAACGAACTTTTTATTATTATTGTTATTGTCAGCCTATTCTGTCCCACTGCAGGGCAAAGGCCTCCCCTCCTTCTTTCCATTTTTTATTACATAAAAATAATTTAAAATGTCATATGGTTTAGTAAGTCGGGTAGGTGAGTACATTAGTGACGCGAGTAGTTCATGTCATTAATAAATAATAAAAAATTTGATTACTTATTAAATTATTTATTTATAAATTTATTCATACATTGTTATCGGTACGAACCGTTCTTAATTATATGACCACAACTGTATATTCTCTAGATATGGAATTCAGAGGAACTAAAAACGAAAAGACTAATAAGATAAAAGGCAAGAAATCGTAATAGAAATTGTTGAATATCGAAACCATTACAGTATTCAATTTTGATAGTGTTTTGCAGAGCTTTTTTAATACAAAAATACAAAAATAAAATGGATATGAAACTATGTATTATTTAACATTACTATTATAATATAATGTTTAAAATTTATGGAAGAATGTTGGAAATGCTACTCTAAATACAAACAAATTCTAATTTATTTTACATTCCTTGTCAGCAGGACAATATCGGTTGTCTAATCTAAACTTCTAAACTATCCGTTTAAAGCTAAAAAGGAAAGTCTATAAATTATCAAAGTTATAACTCTATATAACATGATTATTTATTTAAAGCCAGCAGACATCCATGACAGTATAGCGTACTTAATTAAATAGAGATGTAAGTATGTAACTTTATATTTCAATCACCTTTTTATGCATGCTTTTAAATAGCCCTTGTATTCTTAAAACAAATATATAATTTTATATTTATTATTATTATCTAGCCCAATTTCTCCCACTGCATGGCAAAGGTCTCCCTCTCCTTCTTCTACACAACTCTGTCTTTTGCTACTACGGGCCAATCTTTTCTGTAGGAGTCAAGCTCGTCACGCCAGTATGCACTATATATGTTACCGGCAATCTGTATAATCCGGTATTCTATACAATACCTAGGCAATGTATAGAATACCTAAAACGTGTAGATAATGTATGAAATATATTTATTTTATACTTGCATAGGTATTCTATACAATACCAAATGCGCATCCGGTAATGTGTGAAAAGGCAGTAAGACCTACTTATTATTTTTACGGAATTGTTTGTTCCTTAAGTTTTTTATACTTGTTACGTACCTAAGTACCTACTTGTAAGAAAATTACATTGTGTTACTTATATATTTTTTAGTTGCACTTTATTTTTAAAGTGATTTTACTGTAACAGAAAGATACTACTTAGGTGCTTTTTTGAAAAGTATCTAAAATAATAATTTATTGATTATTTGAAAGTTTATTATGACTAAAAAGTATTCATGTCTTAAATGTCTATAGGTGTTACCAGACCAATCGATCGATCGTCGATTGACGGCATCGATCGACGTCGATCGAAGTTGATCGACTGGTCTGGTAGCTTTAATCGATCGACGGATACCGTTCGTCTAACCCGTCGATCGACGGTCGGTCGACGTTGATCGGTTAACCCCGGCTATTTTCCATCAGTTTCTCTCGAAATGTATTTAGAAGAGGTCTCGTTATTCTTGGCCAGTACGATGTTGCTCGTATTATTATTACGGAGACGCAAACGCAGAAGAATCTGGATGCGGCCGTTTTTTGAAGCCAAAGATGGCTTATTTTATCCAAATGACATGCAAGGCAGCGGATTTTGTTTTTTTTTTGAGGAGCGATTGTCATGAGTTAGTTAGTTTTTATTAGACAACAGAAAACTAGCTCCATTCAAAAATATCTTGGGGGAGAAGGGACGGGAATGGAGGGGGTATGGTAATGGTAACTTAGTAGCATATTTGTTTTATTTTTCCTAAAAATAACCTAACATAACCTCAAAATAAAAATATCTTGAAATCTAAGCATTTCCGCACTTTGCGCAAATTCCCCCTCCCTTTCTCCCATTTTTCGGTGTTGCTTAATCTAAAGTGCTTCCCAAGGGGTTTGGGGGAATATCATTTAGCATTTAAACGTTCATATTATCATCACTTATTATCACCAACTTTAAGCATAATCAATGAACTCTCTTATTAAGACTAGTATCCATGGGCACGAAATAAATTTATAAAAAGAGTGAAGCGGCCGGCGCTAATCAAACAGCTCGATCTAACACCCAATCCATTCTACCGGTCTATTGTCGATCGACATCGATCGATTGGTGTGGTAGAAACTATCGATCGACGTCGACTAATCCATTTTACCATCGATCGATGTCGTCGATCGACGATCGATCGATAGGTCTGGTAGACACTATCGATCGACGTCGACTAATCCATTCTACCATCGATCGATGCTGTCGATTGACGATCGATCGATTGGTCTGGTAACCCCCTAATATTTTCTAACATAGGACCTATTGTAACTTAAGATTAAATAAATCTTTTTGAGTGCAGTAATTCTTTTATTCTTCTGAAAAAAAATGTCTACCCTTTTTATAAAGATTTTTTTAAGGAGCATCCTAATTGTTAATTTTATTAGTTGTTTTTAACTATTATTTTGTCATTTTATAGGTAGGCTGCTGATTAACATTGATAAATATAGACAAAAACTATTTATTTTACACATTGCCGGTGGACCAGCAGGTACTCTATACAATCCCTAGGAATTTTATACATTACCTAGGTAAAGTATGTAATGGACAATAATATGCTTAATATTTCATACATTGCCTGGACGCCCCCGGTAATCTATACATTGCTTAGGTATTGTTTAGAATACCTGAATTATACAGATTGCCGGTAACATGTATAATTAGTGCATATCGTGCATACGCTAAAACTCTTGTGGGTAAATAAAGTTTTTTATCTCAAAAACTACACATACTTTTTACTTTGTTATAACGGGCCACTGCTGGCCACAGCCTCCCACATGGTCAACAACACATGGGGAGATTGAGCCATAATCCACCACGCTGGCTCAGCAAGCGGTAGGTTTTGCAATAAGCTTTAATTTAATGTGAAATTGTAAACAAACAGAACCATGGTCGGTAGATGACTTTTGTAAATTGACACTCACTTTTGAAAAATAGACCTTGTTCTCCCAAAGGGTAGTTTAAACCTGGTTTAAAACTGACGCTGCTTGAAATCTGCCTTTATTACCTAACGGAAACGAGCCAACGTCGGTTCCCTACCTTACCACCGGTTCCACTTTCAAATGTATGTTTTGTAAGAAAAGAAAGAAACTCTAAATAGTCTAATACAACTAATTAACATTGTAAGCGTAAGATAAGTACCTACGATAGAAGAAGGAAAACTGTCATGAATTTCTGCCTTATTTATGCCTCGAGAATTGGAAGAAACAGAGATAATGTAAGCGATAAAACAATAAATTGAACCTGGGTATTTGTAGGGCGATTTCATCCAAGCTGTCGATCGGCTCGCTGAGCGGGCGCTCGAGCAGGCGCGACGGGGCGGTAAGCGTGTCTGAACTCATGTTTCGTCTGGTTAGCGTATTTCTGTAGCACTTCTTTCGCTTCTCCTCGGCGCGTCGCAAGTTGCGAAATCGGAAGAAGAACATCGACATTATATTTCTTTATACTGCACTGTGCTTTATGTGCTATGTTGTGTTTTCATGTGATTTTAAGGAAACCTCTATGGAATGTGCAAATTAATTTACTTATTCTAAGATATCATGTCAGGATAATATTTGTTCAAGTTAAACTATGAAAATCAAAGGCATAACAAAAGGCTAAATTACATCCTCATATCGTAAAAGGAAATCCTATTCCGGGCGAATCCTAAAGGATTTTATTCCGGGCGACGTTAATGTGTATCATCTTAAAGGCCGTCGAGTAAAAATATGCAGTATTTATTCTTTTGTGATTGTTGTTAGAGTATCGTACAAATTTTAACTTCTCATGAATTTTTGCGACCTACTTTTCCGTTCGGGAGCTGGGACTCGTTTATAATTTATGATCTTTATCTATTCTCGGTCGCGGGTTGTTTTACCTACCTATCCTACTTTTTTACATTGTTAAGTTTGCACTATGTTGCTGTGGTTTGCCTTAAAATGAATGAAGGTCAATCTGGTTGGATGGAGGGTAGGTTTGTTAGTCTAGAAATAGTAAAAAGACGGACTTTCAAATTTTCTAAGCAATAAACGCTGACTTGTTCCTCGTTTTGAAGCTGTCATCCATCTTTTTTTTTATAAGAGAGTTCGTCGCCTCTCAGCCTTATTTCTCATTAGCGACAAGTACCGTGCCATGCTTTCTTTCTTGACTATTTTAAGTTTCAGACATCAGACGCAGTCACAAATAATTTGAACTTTGAATAAGTAGGTATAAACAAGTAGACGTGAAGTGTAAGCAGAAACAAGTAGGTACTACGTATATTTACTTCTTCTGTACTAGACTATCTTCAATGAGATTATTATTTTAATTGATGCTCTTCTAGGTTAGTAACTTTTTTGGAAATGGACAGGATTTTGATGTCCATTAATTGATATTTGTATGACGAAATAACAAAACGATCTATTTGTATCTATGTGAGCTCCATTTTTATATTTTGTCTTTACAATAATTTATTACGAAATGAATCCTAAAAAGAAAGATCTTCGTCTCATCAGCATGCTTCCATTTCAGTCAAAATCTTAGAAAGGATTGTGTGTACATGCAAACACTTCGATATTGTGAATCCAACAATAAACTCCCTGAGTTGCAGTCTGGTATTAGGCGTTGTCGTAGTACTGCCGATGCTCTTCTTGATGTACTAGACCACGTATTATCGGCTCAAGATGGAGGATGTTACAACCTTGACACTGTTAGACTATTTTCGAGTATTTGACTCCATAAATATAACTTTGGTTTTATCAAAATTGTCATACTGTGGTTTTGATGTATCAGCCGTGAAGTGGTTTGACAGTTACTAAAGTAACCGATTTCAAAAGGTGGTGACATATGACTCAAGTGGTACCCGCTTGGAATCGGATCTGCGATCTGTAACGCGCGGAGTTCCTCAATATGTAATGTAATTAATAGATGTAATCCGATCAACGTAAACGTAACGGGAGAAAATATTGTAGGGTATCTGAGGTACGTAATTTAGGACTACTAATTATGGATGAGTTTCTCCATTTTGAAAGGCGTATTTCTGAATGTGTCAGGGCCTGTTTCTACCGATTAAAGGTCCTTTATAGAAAAAGAGACTTTATATCTCTTGACCTTCGCGTTTATCTGTGCAATAGCTTAGTGCTCTCTAAATTCAATTACTGTATATGGCCCGTGTGTCCTGGAAAGTCTCAGCGACTTATTCATCGAGTCCAGAATGCGTGCGCGAGGCATTGTTTTGCTATCCCTCCCAGAACACATGTAACGCCATATTGAATAAATTTAACATTCTGAAAATGAAGGAGCGCCAAAAGCTTTACTTGGCTTGCATGCTTTTTGACATAATTACCAAGCAACACGCTAAATACCTATTTGATAAGCTTACTTGACGTTCTTTTACCAATCGCAGGGTTAGACAGTGCACTGACCCTCTATCAATACCTGAACATAAGACTGCTGCTTTCCGTGGCAGTTTTAAATAAAATACTACCAAGTGTTGGAATATAATCTACCTCCCCCACTGCGAGATACAGGAACCATTAATAACTATTTAAACGCGCTTATAAGGCTCATTTACTCAACATCCAAAAATCCACTTAGTAGCTACTGTTTATTTATTTTTGGTATTTTTCCATTGCATTTGTTTGTTAATACTTTTTATTTATATTTTTATTGTTTTTTTAATGAAGTACCGTACTAACACTATTCTTAAGTAAAAGCACAAAATAATATACTATTCATATATATTTTACATATTTATATTTACTATACTACACTATAAACGCAGGGCTAAATTAGCTTCGAAAAAGCTGGGTGTGCTTAATAGAGCGGGTCAGTATTTCACGCTGGCCCACCGTTTACAACTGTATAAAGCACAGGTCAGGCCGCATATATGGAATACTGCTCCGATCTATGGGCTGGAGCACCCCAATACCAACTCCTTCTATTTGACCGCATTCAACGCAGAGCTGCGCTCGAATTGTCGACGACGTGGTTATTTCAGGTCGGCTCGATCCACTGGCTCTTCGGAGAGACGTACAACATATATTTTTTTTAGTTTTATCATTCTCTTATTTAGAAGTGTCTCTCGCGCAAACTATTCAGTTTAGATAAAAATGATATTAAACTCTTCAATATCATTTTTGAAGACCTATTCATAAATATCCCACACGTATGGGTTTGATGAAATAAAAAAAGGAGATAGGTAATTTTGGGCCACAATGAGTTGTTCGTTACAGAAATAAAAATGGTATAGAAAATAAGGTCTGCTTATTGTATTATTATTGGTTTATAAAATAAACCTGTAACACTCCGCAAAACAATAATAAACAAAAAAAACGGATATTCGAAAATAACACTTAAACATACTTTGTAAACACACATCTAGTCAGTAACAAATCGATTTATCAAATTCGATATACTTTTGTCTAACTGCACATACTTATTGAAACAGTATTTAATTTAAAATAATGAATATACCAATACGTTAGTTCTTGTATTTTGTAGACTATCTGAATTAAAAATCATGATAATAATTACAAAAAGAAAAGTAAAATATTAATTTAAATCGTTTTTAAAATCGATTATTGAAATGTCATGTCAGGTCTTAATATGTAATTTGTCAATACGATTGTCATCCATTCATTCATTCTCTTTGCTCCATGCATTGTAGAATATTTCGTGCCGGCTTTTCTTTCTAAATAGTTATTTTCTCACGACATTTTATGTTAAATTATACCCCTGAATACATAATTTAATCTAGATCAATAAAAAATAAGCTTCAAATTCTTGTAACTACACAAATAACTAAGAAATAGTGTAAAAGCAGAACAAGGCATCGAGGTAAGCAACTCACGTGAATCCTCTATAACTCTAATCTGCGAAGTTGTACATGCAAAATAATGATACATCTGTAATGCTAACATCATTCCCTTCAAAATGCAGTAATTGTTATGTCTGTAACACAATTTAATATAATGGCCCAAACTTCCATACAAGCTGCCCTATCTCCTTTGAGTTTCAGTTTTAAGTATGGGAAACCCCCACAATTTATTGTTTTTTTTTCAGTTTTAAGTATGGGAAACCCCCAATATTTATTGTTTTTTTTTCTATTTTTGTGTGAAAATCTTAATGCGGTTCACAGAATACATCTACCTACCAAGTTTCAACAGTATAGTTCTTATAGTTTCGGAAAAAAGTGGCTGTGACATACGGATGGACAGACAGACAGATATGACGAATCCATAAGGGTTCCGTTTTTTGCCATTTGGCTACGGAACCCTAAAAACTGAGTCGGCGCCCTATGGTTGACTCAACACTGTACTATATAAATTGTTATCATACCAGGCATTGCTTTTTGATTTATTTTTATTTTTTATCTTTTGTATAACCTTGTATTTTATGTGTTAAGTATAAGATACCAATAAAGTTATTATTTATTCATGCATTCATTTAAAAGTAAGAAAAAATAATATGGTGATTTATTTAGCGACTTTAACCCCTTGAGGATCGTAAAACCAGACACAATTAAAAATTAATTGCTTCGTGACCGCCGGCGGTCTTATGATCCTTGATCTATTAATAAAATGCATCGTCTTCATCATTTTCAGCCGTTCTCCCCACTGCTTGGCATATGGCATGTGCAATTGTGCATATGCCTCTCTCTAATCTTGCCATATATGAGAAGAACGGGTCTATATTGGGTTGCATAAATTAAAGAGGCATATTTTAAGGCTGCATAACGTTTTTTGGCATTCTCTTTGTTTCGCGTAACGTTCATTCAAAATAAATCATAAGGCATACTTTCCCCATAACTCCTTTTGTATATAATAATGATATATCAGCATCAAACGTTCATGCATAAACGTTTTCACAATAACGATTACTAATCATAACATTTATTGCCAGTCATACATATAGAATACCATGCCTATCACAAGAGTATAACGCCTAATCGTCTACCTATCACGTGACCTACACAGGAGCAGGGCAGCTAGTATTTCTGTTGTCTAATAAAAAAAAATAACCTCGAAATTTAAGACAATCGCTACGCTGCGTTTCATCCATTATGCATTTCGTATTTTATGATAAATAAAAATATATAAACTTTTATATAAATTATGATAAAGACAATTAATGTAGGTTAAATTTGTGCCGTTGAAACCATTATGGGTTTATATGCTGCTTATCATAATTTATGCGAAAAAAACATAATGCTAAAACTGTTATGCCAAACTACATATGTCGAAAGAGATAATGCAACCGAAAGGGCTCCCAAGAAGAACATACATATCCATAATAATCAAAAAACATATTTCTACTTTCTATTGTAACTTCAGTAATTTCTTTTATCGGTTTTTAATTATAAGATAAAAAGCCAGCAATATATAGCACAGACATATTAAATTTCTACGGCGCAAATTCCAAGCTATCTTATTTTTATAAGATAGCTTGGAATTTGTATTACCTTTGTTTATATACCTTTGTTTCGTGTTTTGATGTACAAGTAAAGTGCCCATAGATATCGTGCTGCGGCATCGCCGGCGGTTGATATTAAAGGTCAAAGGTCGCTTCCTATGACTGAGGTCAATGAGGGTTTCTACAAAATTGTAGGTAATCAAATTCACTACAAAATTATAATATGTATTAATTTTTATTTTAATCAACTGTTCCTGATAGCGCAGAAAGGTGTGATCGTGTTTTCGCGTACTATAGTAATTTAGCCTGTCAAGAAGGCTCATTCTAATATTTGCCAAGTACAGTTAAGTGAACGTTATAATAGTATAGTATTATACAAGTACATAAACACAGTCATGTTGTTGTTAAGTATTCCTTATTTTTATAATAACTGTTGTAAGCAACACAATTTCAAACCGATGATGATGGATTGAACATTGTTTTGTCTTTTCATTAAATTTGTATTAAAATAATTTAATATTTGTTAAAAATATCATGAGCTAGACTTTTTTTTGAAGGTTTAATCTTAATTATTGGCCCCGCAGCTTTCAAATGTAAGTTGTAATATGAAAAGACACAGGAGTGCGGTTTTGAATCGGGGACAATCATACTTACAATAAACAATAACAAATACTTACTTACAATTACCACCAATGACGTATTCGCATCACCTGTGTATATTTTGAATGTTTTACATTCAGACAGTAAGAATACAAATAAACAAATTGTTAAAAATGCCAATATATCTATTTTATAGTGAGTATTTGGGCATTTCAAACTTCCAAGTTCACAAGTTAGATTCAAATATCATACCGCAGCGCAGGTCGTATATTCTTGTTAAGAGGCCTATTACATCTCGACTGTGATTTTTGCGTAAATGGCCAATTTTGGCGTTATGGATCTCAGAAACAAAAATACATTAACAATTATGACTTATTGAATAGTGTAAAATAGCTATTGGAATAGTGCGTAGCGGCCTCGCTTTTTGTAAATTTTGCTTAACTTTTTAATTAAACCTAAAATTGCAGAGAAAGATTTTCATAAACAGCGCGAAGGCACTTTTTTGCGCTTATCGATTGAACTACTGTTCTAAACAAGTAAAATAAAAAAATTATAATGTTATCTCTTATATAGTCGAATAGTGCGTAGCGGCCTCGGAATTTTTAGATATCATTGATTTTATATAGGAAAAAAATCTTATTCTAAACCAAAAAACTTCGAAAATCGCTATAAGTTAACTGTGCATATCTCCTATCTACGATAATATTATTGAGCAAAATTTATTATTGTTACTTCATGAGAAATAAAGATTTTATAATGAATTTATTATCCTATTTCGATAAAAACGATTAATACAACTGCAAAATTACTACCAAATGCAATGCGCCGGCTGTCCGAATTCAACTTAAGCTCACAGAATGGAGATTTGTAATATTATGCACAAATTTATTATCCTATGTCGATAAAAACGATAAATACAACTGCAAAATTACTACAAATTGCGAAAATGGGCATTTTACGCAAAAATCACATTCGAGATGTAATAGGCCTCTTAAATATGATTCGAAAAGTTTGTTGGACCTCTATGAACCAGCCGGATGTCGTTTTGCGAAGTTTCCCTTTAATGTTGGTCTTGTTCGTTTATGTGCAAGTTTGTTTCGGATATTGTTTGTCTGAGTCTCTGTCTGTCTCATCTTATTCGCATTGGCATATAGTTTTAACCATTCACTTGTAACTAAGTTGAGTTATCAGAACAACCTAAGCGAAATACAACGATTAATTTATTTGCGATACATAATGTAAACACAGCGTCAGATCAACCTACCTAAAACTGTCAAATTTCTACAATCAATTTTGAACTTTACTGTTTGGTTCTAAGGATCACTATTCATTGGAGAAATTTGACAGTTTAGGGTAGGTTGATCTGATGCCGTGTGTACATATGCCTTGAGCAAAGACACGCCACTAACTTACTTCGCATTTCATTGTACCTTTTAAGGTAGAGATATTTGTTTCAAAATATAATGGTTTCTTGTTACCATTAACTATACGAAAATGCTTAATGGCTGTATATTAACTAAACAAAGTACCTATTTAAGTTAATAAATAATAAATGTAATCCTCCAGAGTACTAAAAGCGACAGATAGTGTCACTACTACATCTTTGACTATTTATGTAATTATGTAATTATTATGTTTTAAAGAGTTACACTTGTTATTTAATAGGTCAAGGATCATAAGACGGCCGGCGGTCGCGAAACAATTGATTTTAAATTGTGTCTGGTTTTACGATCCTCAATGGGTTAATAACAAAGTATTTACTTATATTAAATTTTCCAAAACTAATTAAAATAATTCGATAATTCACCAAATGGAATAGCTTTACATTTTTCATTTATATAAGTAAGTAATTTTCAAATCTATTTTACAAGCTTTTATTTAGTTTCACCTGTCCCGATGTTTGTCTGTAATCAAATCTTGTAATGTAATCAAAATTTAACTTGCAGTTAAATTGATTCACTACCCGGTTACCGATTGAGCTGAAATTTTGGATGCATGTGTAAATCGAATGATAATGCAAAATAATTATGACATGGATCTGACCTGATGATGGAACCGGAAGGTAGCCATAGTAGGAACTCGGTAGTTAAACGACACAACCCCATCGAGTTTGGATTCGTTTGATTCGTCTTGACGAGTACTTTGGTGCTAGATGGTAACCAGGGTCTAATGAACCCCGTAATTAAACTATATAACCTATCGGGTTTGGGCTTGTTTAACGAGTACTTTGGTGCAAGATATTATGAACTCAGTAATTAAGCAACACAACCGCGTCGAGTTTGATAAAATGTATAAGTTCGTTCGTTGCCTTTGTTATGATTGTGAATTCTGTCTTTGATTAGATGGATTTGATGGATGACCCAATGTTAAGGTAAGTACGTGCCGAGGGCTGAATGGTATGAGGGTGTATAAACATGTCATATCGCTACCGTTGCGCCTCAGGGTACCAGGGCGAACTCTGTTGTACTGAAGCCGTTATCCCCCCACAATAAGTGCTTAAAACAACACATTGTGAGCGTAGGTACTACGGGCTACATAACGGAAAAACACTGCTACGCGCTACGAACTACGCCGTAGTCGATCTCGCATCAAAAATACTAAAAAGTTATAAATATTATAAACCTGATAAGAAAATACCATTTTATAGGTACCTACGTTGCAACCACGATAATTGACCTTCTTCGTAGACGTCACAATAATCCCATATCGTACATACCTAATTGTTTATTTTTATTGAAACCTAACCGTCTCAATAATAAATGTTAAGTAAGGCTACTCCAAGTATTAAATCGGTGTTAACAAATTTTACTAGTAATAAACATGGAGTAATGAATGAGTACACTAATTCGACTTTACTCTCGGAGTAAAAGTTAAACCTCGGCGGTAACCTATTTAACGAAAAAGTAAGGGTGGGGTAGTGCCATTATGGCCTTGATTGTCATTTTTTAGTAGGCTATTTTTCTATTGCTGCCGTTGACGTGGGTTTGGTTTATGGAATGAAGTTGTAAATTTAATATTTCGTAAAAATATCCTGTATTCTAAGTAAAACTCGAAACTAATAGGTTAAAAAAAATTTAAATCATTATTTGTTTAATTTAATTCCGATTTTACGTCGGACTGTCAGGTGGTGACTGTTATGTGACGGCTGTCTTAGCTCTAAATTCAAAATTTATCAATTAACGTGGAGTTCATTAAAAACACCTTCTTTTTTACTTTTTAGCTATAAAAGTTGCCTTTGAGAACACGTTAATCCATGCGTAAGGAAGGACTTGTTAGTCCAAGCTTACTCCATGTTTATTAATAACGATGCGAATTCAAACTTACTACTTCTCTGAATCTCTCTCTAATCTGAATTTGTGCTGTCCAAACGTAAGTTCGGATAAAGACAGGGGTAGGAGACAGTTAAATTTTACACCTTTTATTAAAACTTTGCGTTTTTATTACAGACCCAATTTTTTATAAATAAAAGCGTGTTATTTTGATGGAACATTATACCTATAACATTTAGCGTATTATACCTTCATTATTTTTCTTTTGTAATCACAATGTAACACGCTTTTATTTTATAAAAAAATGGGTCTATAACAAAAATGCAAAGATTTAATACCTACAAGGTGTAAAGTTTTAATAAAAATATAAAACGATATGGGATTATTGTGACGTAGAGGACTTCTTCCTCTAATTATCGTTAAATGTTGCAATGTTACCTATATAATGGTGTTTTTCTTATCAGGTTTAAATTATTTTTAACTTTTTCGTTTTTTTCATTAACAAGTAATAAAATCTTGTTTTTAAAAAGTTTTTTTTAATATAAATTTTTTATGTTGCAAATAAAATGAAAAAACAAAAACTTTAAAATTTATTTATATATATTTTGCGTTAGTTACTTTTATTTGAAAAAATTCTTCGAGTGTGTTGCAAAACAAGCAAAAGTTGCAAAGCAATTGGAGATTAGGTTTTTTTTTTATTTGTTGTTAAGAGTTTTAGTTCAATTTGTAGTTATATGTCAGGTTGCACCGTAGTTGAACATTTTTATTCGGTAATATGGTAGAAAATAAATAGTCGATCTTCATGTCGGGTATTTTACACTGTGGGTATCGTCAAATGTACATATTATGTCCTCTATGTATAACGATGTTAGCGTTAACAAGACAGTAATATTTTACGAAGTAAGGTCTACAACTTTTTGTGTTTTAATTTAAGATAGAATGCTAACATATTTTTTCTGAGTATAAATAGATCGTGTTGCCCAATAGTAGTACAACACCATATTTTAGCCATTAGTATGCTCATATGCTCAAATATATAGGCATAGGAGTAGTATGCTGAAATAACTTTTTTTTTGTCAGTGCTGTAATTAATTTCAAAAAGGGCGTAAGTGACAGTTTTGTTTAAATTTTTTCAATGTGAAAATACCCCCTTGAAAGATGCTATTGCTGAGAAGAAAAAAAGGAAACAAGAAACTGATTGATAAAACAAAACGAGACCTATTTATAGACACAACACAAACCAAGATTTAGAAATAACCTCACGTTATGTCTACATCATCTATTTGTTCGTTTTGGTAATTAAAGTTTATGTTTAGAAGTGATTTATTCTAAGATCGAAATTGAATTATTTTAATCGTTTTAAAATTGATTAATTCTAAATTATGTCCTCTACGCCAGGAAGGTAATTAATTTGTGTAATGTTTCGTGGATAAGTGAACTATGGTTGATATTATCACCAGTTTTCATAAATTATTATTGATAAGTCATCTGCGAATAGTACTGGTAATGTTAACTACTTTGTTTAAGCATTTTGGAAAAACATTAATGTAGAGTAGAAAAAACACACCCAAGCACGCTTCCTTGGTGGATGGACCCTGTTATATTTGATTCCACTTTGTTTATCTCGTTCGTGTCTTTATTGCAGTATTCGATCTGGAGTCTGGATTATTTATTATTCCATTCTGTTGTCTAGATAGCATTACCAACGTCAACAGTGTAAGAATACTTAAAGTATGTAATATCGACCATAATTTACCACAGGTTTTGATTTTGTAAGCATGTTGGGCTAAACTGAAAAATTATGTCGCAATATTTATCATGATAGCATACGATGATACACTAAAAAAAATGTAGTAAAAATCATTTCATGTTATATTTATATCAGACGTTGCTTCCGTTTGAAATTATTACAAAAAGTATGTTTTAACGAGAATGCATAAACAAAAATTTAAAAGTATTTTTCTAGTTCAAAAAGTACTCTTTAATTAACATTTTAACTTTCATGGTCACTACAATTATTTTTATCAGTTACTTACATCGTGATCACGGTGCATGCAACTACGCCGAAATATCTCGAGGACTCAAAATCTACAACTCAAACATGGAAAAAACCCGTTTTTTCACTCTTTAATTGTTTAATTCTTAATTCTGTCAGTAATTGCAATTATACAAACACTGGGAACATAATTTGAATAGCAAAGTTGAACATTGGAAATCTCTTAGTGACGACGGTGATTACCCACAGCTTATTGGGTTGCGACTAATCGGTTAACAATCCAATAACCATTTTCATGATAGATAAAATGATTCATTGAACACATTGAGGAGAAGTCATACATATTAAATCAAACTTTACTTTAGTACCAGCACCAATAACAATTCTTTTCTGTACTTTGATTGAGTACTAGCTGTTTGGTGGCGGCTCATTAAAATAACATAACCAACCCAAATCTTCTCTTGGGTGTCATAAAAGGCGACTATAATCGTGAGTGTTTGTATAAATGCATGATAATAAAATTTCAAGCATAATTGCTAGCACAAAACTTTAGGAATTCGCTTCCAGAATCTATTTCAAACATTTGATAAGCGTTTGAGGATGTTCTAATAAACAATTATAAACTGCTGCGTTTTCAAAACCTCATTTAAAAATGATAAATACAAAGTGAAACCAACCTTGTTTCTTAAATCTATCCGGGAGTACGCGTTCGGTGAATAAGCGTTGCCGAGCTAGTTTACAACACCATCGGCAGTACCAATGAAGCTTAGACGCTTGTAATGTACACATACAACGCCCTGTAAGTACAACGGCGGATTGGGCTTTGATTGTTGATGTTTCATGCCATAGTATATAAAAGTACAACTTTTTGAAAGACTATTATTCTATTTAGGTACATTTTCTTTACAAAGTAATTTCGTTGCTATTAATTTTGTTACTACTTTATAGTTAAGCAATATGACGCCACAGTAAAACAAATATAAGTAAGAAATGTAAGTTTAATTACATAAATAAATAAAATAAACTTTAAATATCCAACATGTGCGCAAACGAGCTTGTGTGCCTTATTGCTAGTATTATTAAAGGAGCAGATATAAATACTATTTAATCTAATAATCTTTCATAATCTTTTATCTTTAATGAAATAAAAATAACTCCAAATAGAGATTTAAAGCCATGACTTGATTAGATGAAGGCAATAGAATACGGCTGATAAATATTTGAGTCAATCAAAAAGAAAAAACTTAAGAACTGAGTCGCAGCATTACGAGGTCCATTTTTTAAACAATGTTTTAGATGTAGACATCTACAGTCAAAGACAATCACTTTGCATCATAAGTGATTAGAACTAAACCGCCATTATCGCCAACATCAATTAAAATAACCCAGTTTCAAAAGCGATGTAATAACATTTATCAAAGTTTAGTTGATTTTTTATCAAATATCTTAATAAATTCCAATGTTTAAAACCAAATATTGAAACAAGGTTATAAAGTGCCATCGCTAGGGAGTTTACAAAGCTTTTCAACATCTGGTAACAAATATGAAAGCGCAATACCGCACATCTACGGAAAAGTTACTTCTAGTGCTTACTCAGGCCAAAGTAACTTTTCCATAAAAGAGGGTCACAGAAAATAAATACTAGGTCTTTGTATAACAAAATCATAACAGGAGTATTAGCTCTTGACACCCCGAAGGTGATTCGAGATTCTTTAATATCAGCCGTTGTAATAATACAAATACTTATTGATCTTCTTTGATTACTGGTATAAAATAGAGCACGGTTTTTTATAACAGATGGAGGTAAACGAGCAAGCGGGTCACCTGATGGAAAGTAATCACCGCCGCCCATGAACACCCGCAAAAACAGAGGAATTGCAGACGCGTTACTGGCCTTTAAGGAAGGAATAGGCTCGTTTCTTCTAATAGAAAAATCAAATCAATTTTCAAGTGATAACCCAACTCTAGCAGTTTCATCCATAATGTTCATCATGTTTTACGATTTCTGACAAAAAGAGTTTTAATTTAGGTAACATGAGCAGTTTATAATTATAAATCTAGTCAGAATAGTAGGTTGGTTTGTATAAAAAAGTCCATTCTTGTACCATAGAACGAAAGGAAATTATGTCGAAATTCTCAAAACACTGGATATTGTTGAAGTAAATGTAGAAAACCTCCAAATATGTCAGAAATTTTAAGAAAGTGATACTTTCAAGTTTTTAGTGCCTCTTCAAAAGCTCATGTACTGAGAAATAAATTCAGTTAATAGCAAACCTGGGGTTCGACTTAGACTAAGTCTGCGGTTACCAAAGTCACTCGTTCAGTTCTCATGGTAATCTTCTGATATATTTTGCTGTCTACTTTTTTTATTCTGTTAAACTGTCCTTCATGCCATTTTAATATTTCTTTGAGATAAAACAAGCATTTCATAATTTTATATAATATGGTAAACATGATTGTTAGAATAAAACTATACTTAGCCCATATAGGTGATCGAAGAGAAAAATGTGCTAACAATAGCAAATCAAGCTTTTGTTTAAGATATTATTTTCAATAGGTGTGAGTTCATCATTAAAACAAGGGATGTAGGGAGCATTTGTGTGAAGTGAAGAGAGAGGAGGAGCAGACGAGTGCTAGTGTCTCAAGAAGTGTGTCGCAACACAATAGTTTATTTTCACCGGCGACTGTAAATTGTCTTATTCTACTTGACCCCAAAAACAAATGATATTAGATCTTATCTCATGCATGCTAAGTTACAAATTGCAGTGTATATTGCCATAAACATGCTTGTACTACATACGTATTTACAAATGGAATAAGTTAATACTTCATAATTGCTGATAAGTGTATTTGATGTCTTAATTTAAAATTTGTAAAAGAATATGTGATTCTACTATTTTACATGAAATTCGATTTCACTATGCATTGGTGCATATTTTTTTTAAATTCGTAATGTTTATTTACATTGACATAAGGAATACAAACCCACTGCGGCCGTAAATGAAAAATATATCGTCTCCTAATTCCATAACAGCTACTCGCCATCCAACAAGTTTGACTTAACAACATGTAAGAGAAGTCGCAATTTTATAAATCAGTAAAGTTTTAGATATGCCCTGCAGTAGTAAAACAATAGATAGGTATGAAACGTATGCTTAAAATGTTTTCTGAGGACGTATCAATTGCATTTAGTTTTAAGGCTTATTCCCGAACTATGGGCACTGTCTTTGTGTATGATTTTGCGCGAGTCGTTTGCACGTTTGGTGAAAGAGCGCGAGCACGCGAGCGCGGCGTGTGACGGATTGGCGTGCGTGCCGGGCCGGCTGTGAGACGAAATGTGATTGAGCCCGCCGCGCGTCGCTCACGAGATTCTGCACTCCCAGCCGGCCGCCCTCTGCCGCGCCGCCCGCCCGCCGCCGCGAGCGGCCCCTCATCCTAAACCGATCTCCTACCGCGGGCCGCACGAGCCCAATACTACTTGATCCTTTGATTCTTCGATTCTTTCGTGCCGAGCCCTTAAAAATTATATTGCATGGTTTTGTTGCTTCTGTTACAAACATGAAAAGCTAATAATGTAAGGGGTGGTGTGTTCGATGGATGATTTCATGAGTAGGTACAACGAAAGGTGCTCGTCGTTCAAAATAATATGGTTAGCTTACGTGTATTTCGTGTATTTTGTAACTGGCTCTCAAGTTGCAAAAGAACACATTATGGTTGCAAAACGTCCATCTTAAAACATCCAAGTCTCAGAGGATCAAAATTGAAAAATTTCTAACCAGACTAACATTCCAAGAAGACCAAGTTTCATAATTGTGCCTTATAATGTCCACTGTCGAAGTGTATGTTTCATTTTTGTTTTTTTTATAAGAATACAAAGATAATTGTTTGGTATACCTACCAAGTATTTTCCGAGTAAAGACCAAATCGTCTCTTTTCCAACAAATCAGTAAAATTAATAAAAAAAATTAAGCAACAATACATTACAACTAATACCTACGAGTTCAGTTGCAAGTACTTTTATGAAAAATTGCTTTCTTTCAATATTACAAAAATTATAATGTTCACACTTCCTTACTTTTCAATTTGTAATTTAGACATTATGCTGCCTAGGCAATTAGCATACAAAGGCGTTTTGCAAGTTAGGTGTTTTGATTATGAAGGAATAATTTTATATTGACAAAAGATAAATTTTATCATAAGACTTACGAGTATTTTAAGCTACAGATAGCAAATTCGCTAACATTTTATTTTAAGTATTTAGCCAGTTACATGGCTAGCTCAGCGGTTTCTATTGAGCTGCAACCTACTGACATGCCAATTCAGACTTTGGAATATGTTCCAAATACTTTAAATTAGCTTATAAGACAATAGAGGACACGCTAGCAAATTATTGAAATTAAATTATAAGACAAAAGAGGAACTCTCTTGCAAAATGTTTGTAAATAAAATGAAATTAAATCAATGTAACTATAGCTTTAGGAAAAACCCCAGGCAATTATTAAATTTAAAAAATGTAGAATGTATGAACATTGTCCACCAGAGCATCCAAGGAATGATGGGCAATGATTTAGAGATTGATTTGTTCATGAACTGTATTAAAATTGATATTACTTGCATTACCGAACACTCGGAGACCATCAGTTCATGTTTAATTTTAAGAATCATTTGGTAGGAAGTTCGTTCTGTCGAGGAAATGCAATACATGGTGGCTCCTTAATTATTGTTAGTAAAAAGTTTAAATTAAAGGAACGCAATGACATTAGTGAGCCTCTCGGTTGAACGAACAATAGGAATAGCTTGTGTGGAGTTGGAGCAGTTTGTTGTAATATGTGTATACAGACCTCCTTCAGAATTATATTTTTTTTTTGAAAAAGTTATGAATGAGACATTACGTAAGGTCCGCAATGTAGGTAAAACAATAATTGATTGCGGTGATTTGAATATAAATTTGTTAGAAAACACCACATTATCAACTAAAATTAAAAACTTGTTTCTATCATACAATTTGAATCACTTAGTATAAGAGCCAACAAGAATATAATAACTGCCACTTCTGCTACCTGTATTGATAACATTATACTAATGTAATACCACTAGCTAAGCAAATTATTATTAACCTGGACTCTGATCCAAAGGGTCAGTTTTTCACACCAGAGTAAGCAAGTGATGAAAAAAAATAATGTCACGGTTGTACCAAAAACTGCAGGTCGGCTGGAACGCTTTAAAGGCAATCTAATAAAAGTAAAAAACTAATAAGAAGTCTAACCGTCTTTTGTTAAAATCACAGTTTGCATCCTTCTGGGCATGCTTTCCACAATATTTTAATAACGTTTTTAGCTCCCTGAGATCTACAGGTGAGCAGGTTACACTGATCTCACCCGTCTCTTTAAAACATCCCAGACATGCTCAATTGGATTGAGGTAAGGGCTTCACGTTGGCCAATCTAAATGACGGATCCCAACTTCTTTCATGTACGCTTCCACGTCGCTAGAACGGTAAGCGAGCATTGTCGTCTATAAAAATGGAATCTTCCCCAAGAGCAGTCAATGCGGGTTGTGTATAATGTAATTATGATTTCCGTTATGTAACTGTGTGCATTTAATGTTCCATTTACTATGAAAACTAACTCCGTACGCTCTGTCGAATAGCTGCTCAATACATATTGGATCCTGCTTCATAAAGAGTGATTTCTTCGAAACACGTTTAAAAAAAAGACAAGTTTAAAATAATAATTATTTTTTCCTTTATTACATTTAAAATTTAAAATTTGGAACGCAAAAAAACATGCTAGGTTGCTTCAAATAACATGCCAATTATTGCCAATACATCATTTTAATTAATAAAACCTCTTTCTTGTAATATTCATTGATATAGCAAACATAGAGCAAACTGGGAGAACTCCAGAGGCTCCGCATAAGTATCGTTGTTTTATTTTGTAAGAATGGAGACAAAACCCTATTAAAGAATTACTGCTCAATTTCACTGCTGAGCCGTGTCTACAAACTACTGTCAAGGGTAAGTAATCATAAATCGTCTCGCGCGTAGATTGGACGAGTTCGAACCTCCTGAGCAGGCCGGGATTCGAAAAGGATATAGCAATGGTGCTTGGAGACCACATTCACATAGTGAGGCAGATTATACAAAAGACAGAAGAGTATATTCTGCCCCTGTGTATGGCGTTTAAGAAATATAAAAAAGGCCTTTGATTCAATTGAAACCTGGTCCGTTCTGGAATCCTTGCAGCGATGCCAAGTTGACTGGCGATATGTTCAAGTGTTGAGATGCCTCTATGACGCTGCAACGATGACCGTCCAAGACCGGCAGACTAATCATATCTCCCGCATGGATCAGTGAGGCAGGAAGGCGTCATATCTGCAAAACTGTTCTCAAACGGTCTCCGGATAAATTTTGATAAAACTAAGATCATGTTTAATAACCGTACTGATCCGGGATTTCATAGAGACATTATGCAGTTAGTTGATATAGCTTTAGAAGACGTAAAACGTTTTAAATTAAAATTTATAATTTTTAATTTAAAGACTTGTTTTTATCTCCGACTGGCATGGTTGCATTGTGCAGAAAATAATATTCCCTGTTGCACATTTAATCTTTTCAAATAGACAACAAAGCTTTAATTTAAGTAACTCACTGCCTATCGGGAAGCATTCGAATTTCAAATGAAAATTGCCATTACACTAGCACAATGGCTTTGCCTCGTTATCAGAACATTAGATATTCCTTTCAACGTTGGTTTTGCTTTGATTGAATATTCGTTACAGTTACCTATACAGGTACCTAAATAGAATACAATCCTATTAGGATTTGTATATTGCAAATGTTATATTGCCACTTGTTTCATCATATCTATTTCCAAATTTCAAGAGTTAAGATTAAAACACGTTGTACAAGACAGAAGTCTTGAACAACATGTTTTAATTTTAGTATATTTTATTTATTTGTGTTCAACTTTGCTGTAGGTTCTGTTTTTTCTAATTGTGCTGACCAAACATTGATAAAAAAAATGTTTGTTGTTTATTCCTAGAAAAGTCGTATGGGCTAGTAAATACATTTTTGTTTAGTAAACTTTATCATTTGAGATATGTAACTATGACAAGTTATATAATTAGTTCATTAAAAAGCTATTAGGATACAATTTGTTTTTTGTTTGTTTGTGTTGTATAGGAAACTCACACTTATGTCACATGCGACTATGTTTGTGTTTTTCTCAATTTTATTAATATCTTTAAATTATTTTCTTTTTGTTATACTTTAAATAAATCAGTTTATTAGTTGCTAGTATGTAAAGAATATCTTGTATACTTTTAGTGTATCTGAGAGGTGGGAACCTGGTGTTCTGATGGACAGATGTACATATTTTCCTGCTTAGCTTAGGCACCAGTCTCCTACAAAGTATTCACATTAATTTATGTTTACAAACCGTAACTACCAATGAGACAATTATTATGTAGTCTATTATATTAGTTACAATTTACCTTATAAAGCTATGTTATTATACAATAACACACAAATAAAAAAAATACATTTACTTAAATAAATTACAATTAAATGAATGAATATTTTTTTTTGTTTTGTTAAATGAACTAAGTACCTATGCTTTGTTGGATATAAATAAATTATTTGTAGAATTTTCACTCATTTTTAATTTTACTTTTAAGGAGTACCTAAGTATCATATTATACATTATTGTAATTTGGTGAAACGTGGCTGTGGCAGTGCACTGCCTCTGCGGTCCTCAATTCCTCATTGCCTACATTTCTGACTAACTATAATAATAATTAACAATTAAATAGCCCTTGTTGATAATATCCCTGAGGTTGTGTGTGGGTGTGTGTGTGTGTGTATGTGTGTGATAAAGAATCAAGATCGCAAGCATGAATGTTATACAATTAAATGTGGAATGACCCTTTACAGTGTAACCTTGCTTGCATGACTGGACAATAAAGTAGTTTTATTGCGATATCGTGCAAGTGGGGGTAAAACAAGTTTTCCTTTACGATCACAATACGAACATAAGACTTACCTAAAACGAATACCAAACTATTTTTTTTATATTGCAACGAGGAAACGTTTGCTGATAATACTGATAAGTGATAATAAGGAATCCTCAACCAATGATGAACTGGCTACCTATAACTGGGGTAACAATGCAATTAACTTTGTGTTGGCCGCGACATGCATAAATAAGATGGAGGAGAGCAAGCTATATAAGTAACCATATGTAGTACACATGGCGTCAGATCAACGTACTCAAAACTGTCAAATTTCTACAATCAATTTTGAACTTTAGTGTTTGGCTGTAAGGATCAATATTTATTGGAGAAATTTGACAGTTTAGGGTAGGTTGATCTGACGCCGTGTGTACATACATACGAGTACCTACATCACACCCGTTTCCCGGAAGGGTGGTCAGAGACAGCTTTCCATTTGCTACGATCCTGACATACATCCTTTAAATACTTCGATCAAACAACTAGATATCAGGTCGGCGCTAAAAATGTGTCTCGGTAAATAAGAGCGCACTTGAGAAGTGAGCTCCTAATTTTCGCACGGCAATAACAGGAAAATACTTTATTTGTTGCCCCTTATGGTTGATTTCACCACTAAATGTTATTGACGTCGTTTAATTTTTAAGTGACAGGAGTAATTATTGCTTTGAAAAAGTATTTATTCACGTGGACAAAATTTAGCTTTGATTTTGTACGTGTCGCGTTATCTAGTTGGTATTGTTGATCGAAGTTTAAATAAATAAATAAACTTTCCCACACTCACACCAATTATCTATCATAAAAGAAGCTTCGTTATGAAACTCGTTAAATTGTTACTTATATAGACAACGGATGAACATACTTAAAAATACTTAAATACATACTTATTATACATAGAAAACACCCAGACCAGAGACAATTTAGAAAAACACTAATTTCTAAATTGACCCGATCGGGAATCGAACCCGGGACCTCAGAGATGGCGACACCATGAAACCCGGTGTACAAAACACTCGACCAAGGAGGTCGTGCTTAATTTTCTCATATAACCTCGTCGGTTTGGGTTACTCTTAGTACAATCCAAACAAACAGAGTTCATTAAGGTTTACACACAATAAGAACTGGTAATATAGCCCAAGATTATATTATTATAGCCCGATAATTTTGTGTCATTCTGTTTGTCAAAGAATGATTCCTGTAACATTAAAATTATATTTAGTAATGTGTGAACTTTTACGATTATCTGCAGCTGTCTACTTCAATTCAACAAACAAACCAGTAAACTGCAATATTGTTGTGATTTCAATAAATATACAGCGTGTCCTATGTTAGTTTATGCCTAGGTAAACATAAACAAATAAAAAAATACTACTCAAAGCAAATAAAAAAGTTCAGAAAATCGATGTTAAAATTTCATAAAATTTTCCGTAATGTTTGGCCCCGTGCTTTCGTCTCATTTACGCGTATGGTATTGAATAAGTAGCTGTCGTGGTTGGTGTGACCCGTTTTTCATTCATACTTAATCGTATTTGATCTTTTCCCGCGCTTAATGTATTCGCTAACATTATGTAATAGAATAATAATGCAAAAAAATTTTTTTCATCCCACCATCTCGGAAAGAGTATTTTTAATCTTCAATATCTGAATGGAAAAGCCGTTTTTATTCTCTAGAGGATAAAGTAAATTGAATTTAGAACATCGTGTGCACTAAGTTTGTGAATTAAAAAAAACATTAAACCTATTTACTGCTACCTCTATGGTGCCGAATATATCATACAACTTTTTTTTAATTTGTTAAAAAATAACTGTAGCAACGTTACTTTAAAATTTTCTTAATTATACCTTAGTATTATTTTGTTATAATTTAAAGATTATTCTGTAATACTTACCTGTCATAATGTAGTAGTTAATACCTAAACTGAAACAAAAGAATCTTGTGAATGTAAATGTTTTTTTTTTGCATTTAGTCATTTCCTCGCTGAGGTGGGATGAAAAGTTACGTGTTGCACTCGATTGCAAAGATTTTTCACCTCGTGCTCTTTTGATTCCCTCGCTAACGCTCAGGATTCTAATGTTTGAATCACTCGCTGCACTCGTGATTCAATTTTAGAATCCTTCGCTTGCTCGGTCATCAAAATTGAGCACGCGGTTAAAAAGCAACTTTGCAATCTTGTATAACAAATAACTATTATGTATCGTGTCGGGAATCGACTAACTAATGTCCTCCCTTATGTCCCTCGGTTTAACTAACGCGCTGTATACAGTAACTATTTCAATAAATTATGTACAGTTAGAAGTCCCAAGCAATTTCTCAGCGTATGATACTTATCTAGCTCTGCTATGAGTAACCTGCGTAACCAATTCTTAATTAAGTAGTCTATGGAAGTTAGTAGATGTTAAGTTTCCGAGATTTCGTAATTGCTTAATTTACACCAAAAATAAAGTATTGCACAAAAACTGAGTTGTATTATTTAAGTTGTTGATTTAATTATAAATACGGGTTTAGTTTGACCTTGTCCTCTCATTCACAATTCCGTTTACATTTTTGGGGTCAAATACTGGTGGGCAAAGACGGGCCTCGATTTACTAAGCATCGTTTTACTAAGGTTATTCCCGTAAATTCATAGAAGTTGGAGGTAAGTATGCCGGGAAATACACGTTTTTCAAAAAGTAGAGCAATCAAGAACGAATATTATTATGTTATTTTTAAAAAAATAGTATAAAAATAAATAGTTCACACATTATAACGACTGATTCCCGTGACTAATCACGTTTCTATGATGAAAAAATTATGGGGCAGCAACCAAAATATAACACAAACATATTAATTTGCTCAAACTGGGTCAGTCGTTTTGGGTCATAACGGTACGAAAATCGATTCTCCGTGTAATTAATTACTCCACGTAGGTATAGCAATTTCTGTAGTGTTTAAATATTTTTGAATTTATGGCAGTAGTTTAGAAATTTAATAATCTCAGGGCATTAAAACCACACTGTACTAAAAATACCAACTTTGATATAAGTACACACGCATTTTAACGACTCTATCCCCGAATATTCAAAGTACCTACATGTTTTTAAATTAAGTATTACCATGTCAGAAAAACATAATAAAGCATTACTCGTTCTCTATCTAACACAATGACTGCCCTATCAATTTTAACTATTTCTTCTATCCAGTCCAACATGGTTGCCGGGAAGAAATTGCTTTTTAGCGATAAGGCCGCCACTTGTGTGTACTATGTGTTTGTCTTTTTATATGTTTCTGTGGTGTACAATATAGCATATTTTATCTTTATCTCTATCTACAATAAAATATGTACCGTAAATAAATTATAAACAACACCAACAAACAGGTCAAGCTAAATAAAACTGTAAAAAACGGCTATAGTCGTGTAGAGTGTATAAAGTAGGTACCTATATAACGCAAAGTTTGTTGCAGCAGTATGGCCTATTACATCATGTTACCGCAGGAACATAAAAACACAAAGCTACTTTGAGGAAGTTAAATTTATTGTGCTAGCTAGCTTAATTAGTACATTTAAAATAAAATAAATAAAATGCGCTAAGCGCGAACGCTTGCTCCGGTGGATGATTCAAGAAGCGGCCTTCCATTTCTTCGCTGACGCGGTGGGCCCGCGCAGTCTTGCCAACCGCCGCGCGCCAACTCAAGCGCAGCCAACCGTATCGCGTATGGCTGCGTTCACGTGTTAACATCCTGGCCCCCTTGAAAGCTGCTGCTTTCAAAAATCATTAGGTAGGGGGACCAGCTTGCTGAGAGCACGGCGAACAGTCCCTCTCGATGTTGAGACGTCGACAACTCTAGTGACGCCATCGGCGCCTGGATAAAGTTGGGCGATCCGACCGAGTCGCCATTTCAAAGGCGGGACGTGGTCTTCTTTCAGTAGCACCAGTTCTCCGATGCTAATGTCTCGCTGCATTTGCCGCCATTTGGTGCGGACTTGCAGTTCGGCGATGTATTCCTTCCTCCACCGGTTCCAAAATTGTTGTCGGAGCTTCTCGATGAGTTGGTAGCGGTTAGGTCTTGCCATATCTGTGACCTCTGATGGCACCGACGTGAGAGGTCGCCCGATGAGGAAGTGACCGGGAGTAAGGGGTGTAAGGTCCAGAGGATCAGGTGACAGGGGGGACAGAGGACGTGAGTTGAGGATAGCTTCTATTTGCGAAAAAAGAGTTGTAAGCTCCTCGAAAGTTAACGCGATATTGCCTGCTATTCGTTTTAAAAGATATTTTGAGGATTTCACGCCCGCTTCCCAAATGCCCCCAAAATTAGGTGAATATGACGGAATAAATTTTAAAACAATGCCTTCGTTACTAGCGAAATCGTCAACGAGCCTACGGCTTGACCGAAGTATTCTACCTAGCTCATTGTTGGCCCCCATGAAATTAGTGCCGTTGTCGCAATATATAGTGTGGGGTTTGCCACGCCGAGACACAAAACGACGCAGACAAAGAATAAAGGCTTCGGCACTTAAATCACCAACGACCTCGAGATGGACCGCCTTCGTTAGAAAACAGACAAAAATGCATAAATAACATTTTGTACTACGGCTACCGCGCCCTTTCTTACTTGCAATCGTGAAAGGTCCACCATAGTCGGTACCGCAGGTATAAAATGGAAAAGTTATTTCAGTTCCTGGATGAGGCAAGTCTCCCATTATAGGTTGCAATGTCTTGCCTCGAAAGCGTGTGCTTATAGTACATGACCTACAGGCGCTGCGGGTTAGCGCCCTGCCACCCACAGGCCAGAAGTTTTCTCTAATCGTCGCTAACAATTGCTGCGGTCCTGCGTGAAATAAGCGTTGGTCTTACGAGTAATTTAGTAAAATAATGCTTTCCATCCAAAATTATAGGATGTTTTTTATTAAAATCATAGCTAGAGGACTTTAGGCGACCACCAACCCTTAACACACCATCGTCGGCATCAATAAACGGATTCAAAGGTAACAGTTTAGACTTATTATGCAATTTTTCCCTTTTAGAAATTGCTTTAATATCTAATTGAAAAGATTATATTTGGCAAAATTTTATTAATATCAGTTGGGCCTTGTTCAGCTCATCGACTTGTAGGGAATCTGATATTTTAATATTATTTTTTTTACTATTATTAATAAAACGCAAAATATAGGCAAATACTCTTTTTAAACGATTGAAATTGGAATATCTATTAAAGTCAATCAAGTTTGAATTTTCAACATTTAGGTGAACTTTGATTTCAGGCACATCTACTGATTTAGTTACTAAGTTGTGGCTAATCTTCAGACTCCCTCTGAAGGAAGGTCCTGGGGTTCGACTCCCCTTGAAGCTAAATCGGCTGGGTTTTGGTCGGTGGGAACATGTCTCCAAGTGTGACCGCTAGTGAGCTCATTTATTTCTTGTACTCTATTATTTACAAAGGCCTTTAACAATTTTTGTGGAGCTTTAATCCAACATAAAACAATCGTAGAGTCGGACCAAAATATAGTTTTATTAATATTAAAATGTAGTACCTTTAATAACTTAGAACATAATCGAGCTCCCAACAGTGCAGCACAGAGCTCCAGCCGCGGGATAGTCATAGATTTCAGTCACAAACGAAGATTGACTACCAGTATCAAGTAAGGCTAAGGCTCTCGCCTTATAAACTATAATATTGTTATTAACAACCTCAACAATAGCTGTGCATAAAAGCACTTGACCTTCAGAAGCAACCGAGAGCGAGATAGGTAAAGAAGGTACTGGTATATTTTCTACATCACTTGTACTAGGTTTCTGTTTATCCAAATGGAGTAAAGTATTGTGTTTAAAATTACATATGCGACAAGAACTTTTAAGACGACATTTAAAAGAACTATGTCCCTTCCTTAGACAAATAGAGCACAACTTTAATCTTGATACCTCTCTTTGTCTATTTTCTATATGCATTTGTTTAAATTTAGGGCATTCAAAAACAAAATGATCCTGATCACATGTATCACAAGAGTTGTGTTAAAAGAATTATTAGCTTCTCCAAATGATACCTTAAAAGATTTAGCCGAGTTGCCCCGCTGACGCCGGCCGCCGGCGGCAGTTTCTAAATGTCCCTGGTTTCGGAACCAGCCCCCATGTGGACTTCCCTTTTGACTATAGAAAGAGTTATCATTATTACTACATTGAGTAGTTTCTAAAATGCTAGCCCTACTTCTCAAGAACTGAAAAAACTCTTCTAATGTAGGCAAGCTAGAAAGGTTTCCCTTATGCTCTTCCCACTTACAATTCGTAACCGGATCTAGTTTTGAAGAAACCAAATATATAACCAAGGCGTCCCACTTATCGGTTGGTAATCCCAATGTGTCCAAAGATCTCAAATTTTTTGTCACAATATCAATAACAAATCGTAAAGCCTTATAAGACTCTTTATTCAACGTCTCCAATGAAAAAGTGCCTTTAGATGGTTATTAATTAAAATGTTTTTATTATTGTATCTCTCGCATAACAAGTCCCAAGCTATCGAGTAATTTTTTGATGTAAATTAAATTGACTTAAGAACAACAAGAGCACTGCCCTCCAACGATGATATCAAATAGTGTAATTTACTTATGGCTGGAATAGCATCGTTGGAATTGATTAAAGAGTCAAAGGTGTCTCTAAACTCGAGCCACTTCGTATAGTTACCATCAAATAATGGAAGTTTAATCGTTGGCAACTTAATACTATTGTGATGACCGGCTGAGACATTACTTTGAGCTTCACAAAAATTCTCTAAAGTTTGCTTCTGGTTAGAAGATACAAAATGTTGAATTTTAGAAATTAGTGATATAAAATTGTTTTCAATTAAATCTCTTTCAATGAGCTGATTATCTAAATCATCACAAGAATTTTCTATTTTAGATTGAATATTGTCAAATGAGGAAAATAATGTTTGACATTTCTCTAGTCGAATAATTAACTCATTCGTTTGAATAGCACTTAACTGAGAAGATTCAGTTAAATTCATAGATTCTATATGTTCCTTAATTTTGGTAAGGCGCCCCTTTATAGAAACGCGTTGCCGAGTAAAGCGGGAAACATCTTTTTTATCACTAGAATTGTCATTATCACTAGCCATTGTTATAGAAAAAAAATGACCAACAACGAACTAAGCAAATAAAATGTCCAGATCTAACCAAATAATTCCGGATGGATGCAGCACGCGGTCAGCCGGAGCCCCGTTGGATGCTCAGCCCTAAGCACGAATAGACTGCCCTGACGCCGGCCGCTGTAGCAGCAAGAGTCGGCACCAGGCGCAGCTCGTTAGGTATGTTGGTCAATCGAACCTTACTCACGCGTATGGTGGGCCCGCGCAGTCTTGCCAACCGCCGCGCGCCAACTCAACTTGGCGTTCTTGATTTCAGAAACAAAATACACTCAGCGCACGGAATCTTCGCCAAGCTCTTATCTTGCATAATCAAAAGTTTTAAGTGATTATTATAATTGTCGCTTGTTAGGGTAGGTTAAAATTACGTATAGCATTATTTTGAGTAGGTTATTCATAACGTTTGAATGCCCTGTGTGCACTATTTTAGACATTAGTCACAATGGAGAATTTGTGCAAGAAAATTGATGTCAAATTTTGGATTTATGTAAACTTTAACGTTACTTTATTAAACTGTTGTGTTTTAGTAGTGGTAATTTAAGATTTTAACTTGTAAAAAAACAAAAAACATGCCTTCAACACCGTTGTTTTGCACTGGCTGTAGCTATACTTAGCCAAAGACTGACACAACGCGAAGTGGCTTCGCGCGTGGTGTACCGCGTTTGTCCTATCAGTATGCCCTTAAATGATACCGGGGTATAGGCAGCTTCAATGTAAGACCAGAAAGGCGGGTGTAAGATGCACCTTGGGTCAGGATGATCGTTTTATTGCTTTAGAAAATTTTAAAAATCGTTTTCTCCCTGTCGTTGAGACCCGCTAGCGCCTTCAACTTTCCAGAAGGGTCAACGAAAGCATACGTACAATAAGAAGACGAAGGAGGAAGTTAATTTAAAAGCTCGCAGGCTAGCACGCGGTTCACAACTGCTCAGATAACATTGAGTAGCCCGACTACGATTTGCTAGAGAACATGTAAACTGAACTCACGAGCAGTGGGCAAGAGTTTTGTTTACTGATGAGGTCCCGATTGTCTTGGGTCCACTCGCGTCCACTCGTCGCACTAGACCATCAAGAACGTGTGTAGAGAAGAAGAGAAGAGCGGTATCTACTCATTAACACTACAGAGACAGTCAATTTTCACGTAGGCTCTTTAATGGTATTGGAAGGAACAAGTTCGGAGATACGTACGGAATTGATTGTGGACGATAACCCATTAACTGCGAGGTGGTTCATCGAGGAAATCCTTCAGGAACATGTTTTACCATATATTGGATATAAAAGGGAGATCAGTTCCTGGCTAATGCAGGATAATGCATAAGCGCACATTGCAAATTGTGTAAATGAAAACCTTCAAGGAGCTGGTATTGAAAAATTGCAATGGCCTGCACGTATTTATGACTTAAATCCAATAGAGCATATCTTGGACAAGCTCAGAAGAAGAAAAAGATCTTCCTCTAACCCCCTACAAGAGCTGGTTGCGCTCTGAAACGCAACGTTAAACATCTGGTAGAACCTATCGCAGGTGGATGTTAAAAACGTAATCAAAAGCATGCCAAATCGGATGCAAGTGGTCATCAGAGCTAGGGGGGGGGGGGAACCCTCGTTATTTAGGGATCAAAAACTAAAGAATTTGAGTAATTTAAAATTTTCCAGTATTTTTAAACGAAGTCTTATTTTTTTGTGAAAACGTGCAATTTCACGATAACGAGTTTGTAACTTCAACAACTCTATTAAATAAGTGAAAAAGTGTTTCAAACAATTAAATTCTATCTTCATTCAATAAATGAACAAAAAACATACTTAAAATATGAATTACTGCAAATATCAAGGGTGGCCAACTTTCCGTGCCGGTGAGTGTACATTAACAGCTTTGACTTATTGAATTAGCTATTGGCATAGTGCGTAGCGGCCTAGCTTTTTGTAAATTTTGCTTAACTTTTTAATTAAACCCAAAATTGCAGAGAAAGATTCTCATAAAATGCGCGAAGGCACTTTTTTGAGTTCCTAGATTGAACTACTGTTCTAAACAAACGAAATGGAATAATTAGAATGTTATCTCTTATATTGTCATATAGTGCGTAGCGGCCTCGGAATTTTTAAATATTATTCTAGATTTCATATTAAAAAAACCTTATTCTAAACCAAAAAACTTAGAAAATCGCTTTTAGTTAACTGTGAATTTATCCTATCTACGATAATATTATTGAGCAAAATGTATACCAGAATAATTGTTACTTCATGAGGAATAAAGATTTCATAATGACTGTACTATCCTATTTCGAAAAAACGATGAATGGGTCAATCCTGGGTGAAGCGTTTTTCGCGTCAGAGCCGTGGCATTTATTTTTTCTCGTGACTGGTGAAAACAAAAGTTACATGGCAAAAGAAGGTATAAAAATGAGTCAGTCTATCAATAACGCACGGTAATTATGCACAGAAATTAATTGTCACAGAATATGTGGTCAGATCCACGGCCGATAAAACAGATCCGTGGCTTCCACCAACACAAATCCACCGATTTTACAGTCATGGATCTGACGACAATTTAAAAATGAAGCTATATAAATATAACTATTAATAAAATTGTATTAATTTTGATTTTAATTACTACTCAAGGATGAATCCAACTATGTTCTCGGGACAGTTAAGTGTAACTATTCTTAATTTAGTAGCAAAACAAGACACGAGCTTTACCTATCTACCGAACCAAAGTTTTAAAAAATTGAAAGGACTTAAAAATAATGTATTTGCGCGAAAGCTAGCGCCACGTCCTTCCTGACGAAGTTCTGCAGCACCACTGGCGATGGTTTAGTTAGACCAACCACGAGACTCTTACCACGTATTCAATCAAGTAGGCAAACATAATTTCTACGCGCGTTAACGTTTTGAGGGTATAGTATAAAAAATAATTAATTGAACAGGCTTTATAACATGTTACATTCATTGGTTCGTATTACTAATTTCTTGACATCTCTAGTAAATAAACCTAAATCAGTTTTTCGTCATTTCTGTAAAGTTAGGTTTTTTGATTTACCGAAGTTTTCATCTAGGGGTGCGAGTAGGGTGACTAGAAGTACAGTATAAACAAAAAATAACAAGAGAAATATCAGACAAATTTTTATGAATAGAAAATTTTAACATAATAATATAATTTTTTTTAACAACAAAATACATTGCGAACAAAAAATAACAAGAGTTAAGAGACTAATTTTTATTAGTAGATTTTTTTTAACAATAATCATTTTATAACAACAAACTAGTAATCGTTCAATATGTGTGACGCAATAATAATAAATTTTTTTTTTTAGGATATCAATATCAAAAATCACGTTCTGTTCAAGTTTTCTCTAAATTATTTTTCAACTATTTATCAAATTTTATATCTACAGCCCTTTGATTTTTTTGGAATAATAATGTAGCTTCTTTTTATTATGTGGTCGTCATGTATTGACTTTTTCTTTAAACTGGCCACAAATACGAAGAATGCAGGTTTTCTTGGTATCCTTGCGTTTAACTGTTTGTGCCATCCTTCGAGCGGGTTTATGGTCCGATGTCGCTCATAAGCATAACTCAAAGTTTTGGGATTCAGTTTTAATATCCATTGCTCTTCAATTTTTTTTTAAATAGAACTATTTTATCCTTTAGGTACTGGTGCAGAATTGACTACAGAAAACCATGCGTTTGAAATTCTATTACCTAAATGACAACAGAGGCAACAAAGATGCCCATTCTTGTTAAATTTCGGCCGTCACTGTTGCCAGTCAAATTTAAGGCTTTAGCTTTTCTCCATACATTTTTATTAAAATGATAAAAACGTGTTGTTGTTTGGCAATTGAGATGTTTTCTATTGCAATTACAATATACAAAACAGCAATTTCAAAGTCGCACTTGAAATTTTCTATTTCTACTCCTCATTTCGATCTAATTAGTGTAAATAATCTAATATAAGTTGCCTCTGTTTTGTTCGGTAGCAAAGCGAAAATAATAGGAATAATTTGTGTGGTGTGCCGGTTTGAAAATAAATCAATATGGCGTGTGTACAGCTGATAAAATTGCTAAGGGACACATTTGAACGTTCCATCACCGAAAAAACACAGTCTAGTCATCGGGTTTTAAAAAAAGTCTTTTAGAATGTATCGAACAAAAAATTATGATTTTTCATTGAAGCCATCTTCACATAATATATGGCATCAATTCAATTTCATCAGATGACCATTATTTTTTTTAGACTTTCGAAGTGTTTCTCAAAAATGTTTTGTATGGCTTCGAAGTTATAACACCTGCCTCCTCTTGCAGACCTCCTCTTTGCAAGCATTTAATTCAAAATTTCATTTTCAATTCTCCGTGAAGAGCTAACTATGGTTTAAGCTCCTTAGAATATTACATTTCATATTATTAATTGTAATGGTAGCGCTACAAACCTCTCACTGAACACACCGCCATCGAGAAGTGCCATTTTTGTTATTGGAGCTTAGATTATATCTGTATTTCCCACATAGTAACGTCTCTTGGCCTTTTTAGGGTTCCGTATCCAAATGGCAAAAAACGGAACCCTTATGGATTCGTCATGTCTGTCTATCCGTCCGTATGTCACAGCCATTTTTTTCCGAAACTATAAGAACTATATTGTTGAAACTTGGTAAGTAGATGTATTCTGTGAACCGCATTAAGATTTTCACACAAAAATAGAAAAAACAATAAATATTGGGAACCCGCAACCCCCCATACTTAGAACTGAAACTCAATATTTTTTTTCAACACACCCATACGTGTTGGGTATCTATGGATAGGTCTTCAAAAATGATATTGAGGTTTCTTATATAATTTTTGCTTTGCGCGAGGGACACTTCCGAGGTGGTAAAATGTGTTCCCCCCCCCCCCCCGTAACTTGGTTTGAACTAGTTAAAAGTATTTTTTTAATACGTAATAAATTAATTAATTTAAAAAATACGCTATTATTAAAACATCGATCAAAGTTACAACGAACTACAAGAACTTTATATGATGTTACTTGCTGCTACAGAACCCTTCATGGGCGAGTCCGGCTCGCACTTGGCCGCTTTTTATTTTTGATAAACTCAAAATTTGCTGTTTCGTAATAATAATATACTGATTATGCGATTACATAACATGCGCAATGCATTAAACTGACAGGAAAACGTCAATTATAATTAAATGTAGGTAATTAATATAGGCGACCCCTAGACGCTCAGTTAATAGTGTGATCCATCATTATGATAAATACTGATAGATTTTATTTCATTATCGGAGTGAACAAAAAAGCCTATTTACATTCATTTATCACGTCAGTATTGCAAAGTTTTTCGTACGGCTCGCACGTGTGAAATGGATGCGTTAAAAACCAAAGCATGCTTCTCCCCTTTTAATAGAATTTTTGTAATTTCTCATAAAGTTACCATTAGGTATGGTAACTTTATGTAATTTCTTGACGACGAATCCCACAACTCAGGCGGTACTTCCAAATTCAAAATTAATTCTTTTAAATAACTCTGATCTCCCGTGACTGATTGGGGCGGTGGCTTCAGCAGCGGCGTGTGTTTATTTATTTCTTAAAGGTAACATACAGCTTCTTAAACATATTTGACAAGGTAAGTAACAGTGCTTATGCCAATACAGTATCCATATAAGTATAGCAGACTAACAAGATGCAATATAAAACAACGGTTTACATACTAAAAACTAAAAACTGAACACATTGATACAGTATAACGCTATGGAGTAATAGACTACATTTCAAATTGTCTTTTAAATTAACCAATTTTTTCATAAAATATATCACTGTCCTTTAATTTTTTATTATAGTTGCTACATGCGCGAACAAGGAATCTATTTTTCGCGTTGTTTGTTTTACAAAATTCTTAAAGGCTCAGGTGAGCGTGTATTAAGTTTAGAACAATGTAATGAAATGTGACTTAGCAAATAAGTAGAACCAACCTGGTTATTTATTAATTTATAAAGAAAAAGTTGATCCCGAACTGATCTACGGCCATCCAGAGGCTTCAAACAATTTTTAAAAGTGTTTTAATGTATAATGTATTCTTTTAATAAATTTAATTTTGTACACGTTGGATTGCATTAATATGAATATGAGTACCGTTTTGTGGGTTCCATACAACGGATGAATATTCGAGCGATGATTGTACTAGAGAATTATAAAGTAGACACAATGTGCCAGGCTCCTGAAATGCACGGACTTGTCTAAATATAAATCCTAGCATTCGATAAGCCTTTGCTGTAACTTTATTAATATGGGATTGGAATAACATTTCACTATCGAGCGTAACTCCAAGATCTCTCACCTCTGTAGCTCTAGGTAGTACTTCATTATTTATTGAATAAGTGTGTGTAATTTTATTTTTATTCCTGGTGTAAGTTATAATCTTACTTTTTTAATATTCAAAAAAGTGTATTAAGTTTGCTATAATTATGCAATGGATCTAAATCTGATTGTAGATCATAACAATCATCAATCGTTTTTTGTGTTCCTCCTGGTTTTCAAGCGTGTCCGTCTCCATTGTTGCATCGATGCGTACTGACCAACCACAGTATTTTATTAATGGTGTAGTCTAGTATATTGACGGATGTCAGTATTTATCTGTCAATATGGAATTAAGAAATCTAGAAATCCGAAATAAATACTGAAATTCATCAATACCCTAGACTACACGATCTGTATATCACAAAATTTAATAAATACTAATGGATCACAGTATTAACTGAGTGTCTAGGGGTCGCCTTAGTGACCAGCATACCAAAGAGATTGAATTACTACCTAAGGTGATGTTTTAAATATAAATAATATAATAAATACTTCTTACATTCCCGAAGTAAACACGTATTAATTGCCCGAAGTAAGCACTGTAAAGGTCGTTTAACACATATTAGTGAAGTCACAGTTCCGTCAACGTGTTTGCTTAGTTCAGTATCAGTGCTACATTGTTGCGTCAGTGATTCAATTCACATATTATGTCATTATTCAGTTCACGGAACTTCAGTGAAAACGTGTCCGTCGTCAAGTATCGTGATTGTTGCTATGGCTCGGTTCAATACTAAGGCACTAGCAATGAATGATAGCTATTGCTTTAGACGAAGAAGAAGAGCAGCATCAAGGAAAAAAGCTAAAATGGGTGCATGAAGCATGCTATTTTGTTCCACAAATTGGTTTTGTTATTCGAATCCATGTACTTTGCATGAGACAAATCATACAAAACCCTATTTTCACGAACTAATTCTATCAATCGCTCGTCCTCCATTGTTTTTGATGCCGCGGCGTCCTTGATCCGGCAAAAAATATCGTTGTCAACGAATACATCCGTGATTGCCGCTGGAGGCACTGACACTGAGAGCACTGTGTCGTCACTGACATTGACAAATGGGGATGCGTTCATAGAGAATGTATAAAAGAATATTTCGCACTGTGCCGGTATTGTGTCGGAAATGTGACTTCACTAATATACATGTGTGAATCGACCCTAAAGCTAAGTATTTGCATTACTCTCTGGGGTTGTCTCACTTTAAATGTTTGTTTATTTGAGAAATAAAACAATTTTTATTTTATTTTTTATTATTATTAGTGGTATTAAATGAAAGTTCTTCATTTATGTTTTCAATTATAAAAAAAGGCTTGTTTACTAGGTTACTAGGGTAACATTATAAATACCTATAATTTTTATTATAATTATATAAACAGTCATGACTCAGGTACAAATGTGCTTGTATTCATCACGCAAACATTTTGCCCCTGCCGGGATTCGAACCCAGGACCTCAGAGATGGTGACACCTTGAAACCGGTATGCGAGCCACTCCGCTACGGGGGTTGTCGTTATGGTTTTGTATTAAGGATTTTGCTCTCACTGTACTTGTAAGTCATAACACGAGATGGTCAAAAACAGAAGCGGGCAGTACTAGAACTGGGCGTAATAAGAAGTGGTGAAATACAGAATTAGTCAGAATCAGAAAGGGACATTTTAATCACGCGCTAAACGCCTAAACGCCTACAACTACTTTTTGACTTGGGCGGCTATTCATCAAAATGATTTGGATGAACTGATTAAGTAGGATAGTTATGCCAAATCGCTGTGCCTGTGTGATCGTGTGCATGGTAGAAATACAGATTATTAATTTTTCTATTTTTACAATAAAATTTAAAAAAGCTAACCTTGTTCTTGCTTTTTTGCCAATTATATGACGACCTTAACGTAAGCTAATTTTCCAAATTTGTTAAAATTGCATTTTTCTTAATTCAATTTCAACATATTAGGAATAAAATTGTTTACTAATACTTAAAAATAAAGCGAGAAGCTAGTCTGGAAAACCAGATTCATCATCATCATCAAACAAGATTAGGTAAATACTTATTATTAGAAAAAAACATTTATAGCTAAAAATAAACTTGACCCCTAGACACTTTTGATGTGTGTAATTACACTTTAGAGATGCAAACGATAACACGACTTAATCGGTTCGAGCGTCTAGGAGTTCGGACGGAATAATTAAATTCATTGAAAACATAACAATCCTTTTTATGGGTTGTCTGTGTCTATACACTATCTAATTTAATTTTCGTATCTTAAAGTTACTTACTATCTCATTTCTGTTAGTCTATGTTCCGTCGTGTGTGAGAGGTTGTGATGATGATGGTAGGTTCCATGGCGATGGTAAATAACGACTACGTCTCTTAAGGTTATGTTGTATATTTACAGTGACTACATTGTGACTAACTTATTATCTAAACCTTACAAGACTATTTATACAGTAATACTACGTAGATGTTGGAGGGAGGATGCCGTGACATATCTTTATCGGATCTGCACGCGTTTAGGAATGTGCTTACAAACTCTTTAACCGATACGTGATGATAATAAATTATGTGGCGACTCTGGCCGCCACAGTACTCCCCCTCTTGAAAAAGGGAATGAAAAAAAACATCAGGTCTTCAGCTTGGAGATGCCAGTGGTGCTCTAATCCACGTTAAGTCGTGATGAGCGTGCTCAAGTCTTCATTGACAAAACGAGCGTTCTCCGGTCTACATGACTCGAGACGAGCGTGTGCTACCATGTCTGCTGTGAGTCGAGACGTGTGGAGTGCGACGGTACTTATTTTGACCGTCGAGTGATGCCGAGGATCCAGGAAGCGTTACGTTGCTGCGATGGAACCTTGAGGCAGGCTGGCAGGCTGAATGCTGCTAAGAGAGCTGTTTCCTTGTATTTGAACAAAATACTTATTATAGGTATATCTTTTAAAAAATACCTACTACACGAATAATTTTTATAAGAAACTTGATTTTTCTTTAAAATGTCTAAAATTCCTCTCAACATCTTAATATTGTTACTAAAATAATTTTTTTTCACGTTATACCAAAACTATATTATACACACAAATTAAGTGGCATAAACAAGTACAACTTTAAATTATGCACATTCTTACAGTGAACTTTAAATTACGCATTACATGTTAATAATAAATTGAACTATTAGACATAATAAAATACATAATAACAAAACATAAAAATTAGAATTGACTAAGATTAAACATTAATTACATAGAGATAAGACATGTTGCATTCAATATACATACTTAATATAAGGAAATAAGTGCCTAGCTAAAACATATAATTAAAATTGACTAAAATCTTATTATTACATTAGTTACCCTAACATGGTTTATTTTTGTGTTTATTTATTGTACTGTAACATCTTTTTGCACAATCAAAATATTTTGAACTTGTCGAATATCTTCATTTTGAGTACAACTTCATTATAGCTTCATAATTATCCTCAGACTGGCGTATTCCTTGGCTCTTTGTCAGATAACCGGAGAAATCAATTCGCACTGGAGGTAGCTAGTAGCAGTTAAGTGTCTTATGAAGTGTAATAATATCTCATAAAACCATCGACTGGTAAAATAATGCTTCTAAATATCTCTTCCCGTAATTATAAATAACATACCTCAAACCACTTTGTCAGTCGGTAAAAGTGAGGCGGTTAAACGGGTGAATACTCGTTGTATACATATATGCTTATTTTCCTTTGTTTCATTTTTCATAATCGTGATGAATAAGCAACATATTGTGTTCTTTCTGATCTTGACCTTGTGCAAGCGTAGAGTAAACGGCGAAAAGTGCTGCGTCGGAAATTCTTGCGCGTTCGCTGCGCTGCACAATTTATGACATAATGTGTGCAGTTATGAAATCGTTAGTTTATTTTATTTCACATTGTTTTTTCTGGGTACCTTATTTCTTTGTCTTGGTCGATGAAACGTTCTTGTTACGATGTGCCGGAAAGGAAGCCAAAGTTGTGGTTGTGAGAGTGATGTTAAATGACGCAGTCGCAGCTCGGTGTGGCTCGGCGTAGTGATTTTATTTTGAAAATCTTGTTGCGTCCGTCGCTGAACACAATGTTACTGCCATGGTTGATGTGTAGATATTGCAAATGACTCACGTGTGCTTTTCGTGGTACTCCGTTGGAAGGTTGCTTGTTGCTTGAGCGGGGTCACCAGTGTTCCGTCGGGCGAAGTGAGAGAGGTTGTGATGATGATGGTAGGTTCCATGGCGATGGTAAATAACGACTACGTCTCTTAAGGTTATGTTGTATATTTACAGTGACTACATTGTGACTAACTTATTATCTAAACCTTACAAGACTATTTATACAGTAATACTACGTAGATGTTGGAGGGAGGATGCCGTGACATATCTTTATCGGATCTGCACGCGTTTAGGAATGTGCTTACAAACTCTTTAACCGATACGTGATGATAATAAATTATGTGGCGACTCTGGCCGCCACAGTCTACTTAATCTGTAGGAGCCTCTTTCAGTATTCAATTACGCCAATAACACCAATTTTCATCTTATACGGATATCCGCCAGAAGATGAAGATTAGCTTTCCGCTGTAGATTCTAAATCCCTCTGTGCTCGTGTAGTCAAGCTATACTAAGACATTACTAAGTGGATTTTTAACTATAATAGGTACATTCAAATTGTAATAGTTTTACCCGAGAAGAGGGTCGCAAGGAAATCGCATTAATTTTAAAGGTATTGCCTCTAAATATAGCTGCAACGACGCGACGGCGAGAGACGGCGGCAATTTAATTAACCAGAGGTTGTAAATTTTTGGGTATCAAATGAAGACTTTTTTTAGCGCAACTGACCCCGTTTTGATGGGTTGGTTATTTCATTCTCAAGTATTGGCCACGTACTGCAATGGATGGAGGTAACTGGAAGAAGGAAGAAAGGCCTTTGCCGTATAGTGACATTATTAGGCTAATTATAAAAATAATAATAAAAAGATGTAAAAAAGAAATTATGCACTACAAGTGTTTTTTAAAAGACAATAAATACATATTAAAACTGAATAAGAATCTATTTATTAAATTGATATTTATTCATTACTGGCTGTTGCACGCAACTACTTCACAATCCCACAGGAAGAGTCCTGCGAAGTCGTCGCGGGCAAAAGGCATATAAGATACTTTTTATACCTACTGATAGCAGGTGTTAGCAGTGTAAGATGTATCTTATGTCCTAGTCCAGATCATGGTCTGTCCTTTGTACAAAGTTTCATCCAAATCTGTTCAGTCGTTCTGAAGTGATGCGCTCACTGTAACAGATTAGATGTAGCCTAGTCGTCTTCTTAAAAATCCATGTTTCCATTTTTATGAGTTTAATGATTTATTGTTTTATGTGTGATACTACAATGGTTTACTGCTTTCGTGTAATGCCTTTTATTGAAGAAAACTGTTCTAGCAGAGCAGTTTAGCTTGGAAAAATATATTTATTTATCTATTGAAGTATTAAGCTTTTCATTTTTAAACTGCTCTACGATCGGTCCATTTTCATTCATATGTATGCATCTCTGTTTATTTATTCAAGCGTATGTAAATCGGAACGCTCTTCATTGCAGACAAGGGAACTAAGCATTTTCTAGCGCACTGGTAGACACGATAAGCTCAAAATACCTGTAGGTTTGTAAAAATCACTTATAGCGCTTTTCAACTACCATTGTCATAATGTTGCACCCAAAATGGTGAACGGAAGTAATAACATCAACTTTCAGTTATTTGTCGTGCTTTTATTCGATGTCATGCTTTTCTCTGTGTAATTATTTATTACTCAAAAAGTAACAAAAACCAATTTATATACCAAATCCCAAAACAATTTTCCGTGAAGATAAACAAACCAATAAAGGCAAAAAATAATCATTATGTCACTGCAATCCGTTTAAACTAATTAACAGTTAGACATACACTGCTGCATAAAATTTGCTAATTTGCCACTTTACAGTCATACTAATAATCACAAAAAATCATTTAAAACAATTTTATATTTTCATTCTGAAGTCTGCTGTTAATTTGAATTTATTCTAGTCTGAAAATGGAATTAGTGCGGGATCAAGTCTATTTAAATCATAAAGCTCATTGATTCAATGAGCTTGATTTTATTGAATTTGTTGATTCTCTAATACGATTTAAGTATGATAGTACATTACACGAAATACCAAATTAGTGAAATCGACTAATAATGCACAATTCGTAACGTTATTTCGTTAAGGTGGCGAAACACAGCAGTTGCATTGTCAATAAAGAATGTTGCATATATTTTATTACATAAAAATAATTAAAACTGTTTTTAAGATGAGGTATTTCAAGCGCTTCTCTCTCGCTCTCTCGACACGGTACGACGGTAAGAAAAGGGTATAAAAGCAAAGCGGCACGAATAAGCGCGTTTAATATTTAAAAAAATTGATAGATGTCATAAAAAAACCGATCGGTTATAATCCCTCAAGTTATCTATGAACTTCATTTTGATAAATAACTCATAATATCAAATCACTTAATTTAAGAATAAAACCTAGAAAAAAAGATAAAATTACACAATACTGTGTAACTTTGTGAATTTATTCTATGGAGCCAACTTTATCAAATCGTGTTTCCATCGGGTATATTCCACAGAATAAAGCCTCAAGAATATTTCATATTTTCGCAGATTTTAATTTTACTGTTTACTACTTCAATAATTATTTCTAAAAATATGTTATGTTAATTTTTCACTAACACCTAGCCTTAAATATTTTTGAAAAATCACCTGCTTGCACCGGGGATACAAACCGGTGAAATGTGAAAAAATAACATCCTGTATTTTATGATACCGAAACCGAAATAGATAAATATATAACCGAAAGAGTCATTCTTATGAATCAATTTCTTTTAAACAACATAAGTAGTATCTTAAATTAAAAAAAAACCAAGAAAAATATTTTTTTATTGTCATCATCATCATCATCGTCATAGATAGCCTATAAACATCCCACTGCTGGGCACAGGCCTCCCACGTGAACAATAGCACGTATATTGGGCCATAACCCACCACGCTGGCCCAATTCGGGTTGGTGGGTTTTAACGACTGCCATCTTACGACAACAACCGGGATCTACGGCTTAACGTTCCTTCTACAAGGCTTTTATTGTAAAGCTTTCTTACCTACTACCTAAAAAAATAGTTCACTTAACTTATGAATTGCTCTAAATGAGACCCATTTTTACGTATGCACTATAACAGTATTCTTCGACTGAATTCGTTACGTGTCGCCCTTTGTATCGAGTTATGGTAAATATTTAAAATATTAGTTCAACTTTTCTGTGAATGGGGCGAAATTATTTTTCTTTGCCTTTCTTTAATTTAAGATACCTACTATGTTGTTTAAAAGAAATTGATCTTATGAATGAATCTTCCGGTTGGTATCATAAAAAACATAATAGATGTATTTTTTTCACATTTCATCTGTTCGATTCCCAGCTCAAGCAGGTGATTTTTCAAAAATCTATAAATGCAGTTTTAATTATTTTTGAAAATAAAAGAATGTTTCCTTTCAATTAAATTTACCATCATCAATATTAAGGGTACTTTTCCTCCAACCAGGGTATTTTTTTCCACCCTATAATAATGATGGTGAAGAAGAATAATTATTATTTCTACATTTTTCTGTTTACGCTATTTTTTATTTTTTAACTTTGATTATGCGCAATAATTCTGGACTTGTACTAAATACGGTGCGATGTCAGTTTTTTATATTGTTTTCTCGTAGATGCTCATGAATAAGACTTTAGTGATCAGCCCCCTTACTCTCGAAACCGATCGCTATTGGATCGGATTGGTATTGTGAATTTTCGTACTCCTATGTTACGACACGCAGCGCTAATTTGGATTCATATTGGGTGAACTAAATGGCATTGAGTTTTGTATTATTTTCACTCAATATCCACGTAAATGAACTCATATTAGCTCTGGTGTCGTAACTTAGGAGTACGAAAATTCAAAATACCAATCCGATCCAATAGCGATCGGTTTCAAGAGTAAGAGGTATATTAGAGCAATAATGATCAGGATGTGATTGATTTAATACTCGTATAGATAATTGCCTGTTGACCGCCCTTGATATCTAGGTTTTTTCACATGTTTCCTTTTTTTGTTGCAATGTTTGAAAACACGCTTATGAACTCGACTTCGTTTTATGGCCCCAGTACGCATTGGCGTATGTTGGCCCAATGCAGGCCAGCGCCATTTATGCACAACTGTAGGCCACGATCACTTAGCGATCGCACATTGGCGCAAGGCCTGGCTCATTGCTGCCTGGCCAACCACTTGCGATGGAAGTGGATGTGATTACGGCTGCGGCCATTTATTTACAAGTATTACTGTGTTGCGAAGCGGTGAAAGAATACTACCACCCCCTCTCTACCATTGGCTGTCGTAAAAGGCGACTAACGGACTAAGACTGCACATACATACATCCAACAGCAAAGAGCGGCGATGGGCTCACCACCTGTCACGCTGAGCACATGTGCAGTCGCTATTTGGTGAAAAGTGGACTATGGTAGAGAACTGGCGCTTTTGCGGTCCTCATTATCTAGTCTCTGACTAACCCTTTGGGGATAATAGTCGTGATTATAATGTACCTATGTATGTTACCAGTATTACAGAAGTGTGTACCGCCACAAAGTTATTTAAATCAATAAACTGGAAAGTCCACGATACTGACATTTTGGGCGATCAAATATTCAAGTACTAGCACGCAACAAAAAAGTGCACTATCCCGGTCAGCAGTCCGTGGCGAACTAAACATTGACCCATTGTGTGAATACCACAGGCCACGATACGCCAATATTCCTTTGGAGTGTGCCCAAAAACCCGACAACTTTCCGATTGCGCGCCACGATGGGCCAGTGTCCGCCAACAATGGCCAACATACACCATTACCCCTAGTCCACATTGGCGCTGGCCTGTATTTGGCCAACATACGCCAATGTGTACTGGGGCCTTTAGAGTACGACTAGAAGTCGATCTGTCAGTCTCCATTCCAGATTCGTTATTAGATTGGATAGTAACAAAATTACCAGGCGGGGAGGAACAAGGCCCCCAGGGTCGCGGGGTTCGTTCATTCCCAAGGAAAATTTGGATTTTTATTACTTACGGTATATAAAAAAATGTAATACACAAACCAGGCAATAATTAAACTATGCTGCTAACAAACGTCCATAAAGATATAAAAAGTGGGAATCAAAGAACTTACTCCCCCGCCAAGTTACTTGAAATAGAATCTCTTTTCTATAATAAACCACACTTTGTAAGTAACTGGCCAATTGGCCACATAAAATGAGATGTCGAAGAAAAAAAACATTTGACATTACTTTTAATTCTTTCATATTTTGTGTCATTGTTTATCAATATAATAGATTATTTTACTTAACATTTATTTATTATCTTTATGCAATTATAATAAAGTGGAAGGTTACAACATACTTTTAATAATGAAAGTTAAGTAGGCTACTTTTTTATGACTTTAACGGAAAATCTAACCTATTAATTATTAGGTATTTGAGGGAAGTTTTTAAATATTTTTTTCACATTTTCTTATTTTATATTTAACGTACTCATGGCTATAAAGCGTAAGTAAATTTAAGGCTAAATGTATTATATTTTAGGAACAAAGTTTTGTATATAAATTTTCACTGCAATGTTTTTTTGCGTACAATATTGACGTCGTCTCATCACACTTGTTTAACAAGTTTATAGAGTCATTGCTACATAAATAAATAAAATCTAACCAAATTTTTCAACGCATCTTGAGTTTGTGTTTTTAGAGCAACAGTTTCTTATGAAACCTCTTAGCGGAGTGGTCAACCCGGATTGTGTAGGACACGGTTTTGCTTCCCACCTGAGGTAGACATTTTTGCAACGTTTCGTTATCTTCGAGTTTATTTGAGCGATATTGACGCATATACTCTTATGTACCCTACTCAAATATTACGAAAAACATCTACATTAGTAGTTATAATAATAATAATATGATGTATGTACTTATATGTTACAGTTATTGTAACTTCTGATTATGCTACAAAAGCTATAAGATATTTAGAATTGAAATAAACAACGCGGCGGCGTTTAAAAAAAAACCCTTTTAAACAAGTATAAAACTAGCTTGCTTGTGCAATAATGTTGCTGGCCTAGGTTGTCCAAGGTTCATAATGTACTACGATATGTGTAAATCTAAAGATTTATGCGCATACGAGAGGGCCGCTTAAATAAAGGTTCCTTTGTTGTTGGATTGTATTTGGTGTAGCACGCTTATACGACTTCGTACTTCCTGTACTTTCTAGTTGAACTGGTATTTTTGGTGGGTTAAGTGGCAGCAAGCAAATATAGAGCTTTTGTGTGTGAACTTTATCTAAATAATAAGCATTTTTTCTACATTACCTTCGTATTTTACTGTTGCATTTTTACGTGATTTCCTTGTAGGTTAGAGTTCTTTGACGGTAATAAGGCTTAGAGGGAGGTTCTTCGATAAACTTCTCTCAAACAAAAACAATGCCAGAAAGTTGAGTGACAATCACGAGGGTTTTTTGAATTTCGAATGATGGAACTTCGTTAGATTAACTTAGATAGATAGGTTAATTTGGATAGATTGATATAACGAATTAGAATATTCTGTTGCATTGATTCCATATTCCGAGTTCTTCTAGTTATTTCATAAATGAACTTGATAATAAATTTACAAAATCGGAGTTTATTTATGACATCATATTAAAATATTAAGAATAAGTATTTAGAAAATTTATTTTAATAATTAAAATAAGTTTACTGTAATTTAATAACATATTTAAAAAACTTGTAATAAAGATAATAATAATGATAAAACTAAGAACAAACATTATAAAAAAATTAAAAGAATATTTTACGAGTCTTTATACATACAAAAAATCAACTATCTCGCCAGACCGAGGATAGGTACCCAAAAGGCTGGCGGTATTGCCACTTTGATATATAATAAATAAATATATTTTTAAAAAACATTTTTTTTTAAATTCCATCATGTCACTGGTTTATTGGTTTCAGTAACAAAGATCAAGAAAAAAAAAATTCAAGAAGTAAGTACCCACCTAATCTTATTCTTAGTGGCATAAAGACTAATGCCAATAAAAGCGACTATGTAATTTATGTTATTTTTCTGACGCAATAATAAACATTAAAAAAAACTCTTAAATCGAAATTGTTTTAATCATTTACTGGTAGTTTTCTGTAATGAGAGCCCGCGTTCCACGCGCCCTGCGCGCTTTTACCATCCTATAGAGAACATGTACATGTTGGCTGTTGCAGGGATTTTAAATAATGCCTAAAATTACGACTGCTATAAAACGACAACAACCGGGAAACCTTCAGAGCCAAACAGCATATTATATCATATTCGGCTTAAAATCCTTAACTATCACCATCAACTAGGCATTTTCTAAGTTCGCCCTCATGCACGGATTGAGTGTATCAGAATGACGTGTATGTTCATCGATTTCAAAGTCTTTCTACGGGTAGCTGCTACGTACTCTCTTGTACCTTTGATAATAATCTGTGTACCCACCTATGATGAAAGCTTTCCTGAAAGGATGGTACACTCGCCATTCTGCCATCATAATGGCAGGTGTACTGATCCTAATTAAAAAAATATGCATAAATTAAAAGTTCGCATAGTGTAGGTACTTTAGTGTACCTTTTATTTCTTATCTTTGAAATCAAACATGATAAATTTTAAGTGGTCAACAAACAAGTCAATATTATTTTGTGAGATTTTTATTTCAGTGAGATCTGTAATATCCTATGTTCTTGAGATCATTGCCTGATGGCAGATATTCTATGTATAACTCGTAGAGCATTATACATATAAAATATTATTCAAAATTAATCTGAGAGGAAAATCATCTATGTATGTATTGGCTTAATGCAATTGTGCAATTAAAACCAGTGCAATTGTTTCGTAGGCACTGTACCACATTTTTGTCTGAACACAAGATATTATCTTCTCTGTAAATTGATTCAATAAAGATGTTTTTAACACGCTTTTATTAGATCGGCCTGTATGTAACAAACTATGTTATGTAATCTAAGGTAACTAATTTAACCATCTTTCAAGGGTCGTAGCGTAATGAAAATTGGCAGCTGTATGTAGTTCTGATGACAATACAATAATATGGTACTGTCGAACTGATCTGATGATGGAGCCGAAAGATATGAACTGGAACTTCATGATGGAAAATCGTATCATTGATCTGATGATGGAGCCGAAAGATATGAACTGGAACTTCATGATGGAAAATCGTATCATAGCTGTTTTGGATTTCTTAGAACAGTCTTGTAATGAACTTTGACCACGATTAGGTTTCAAGGTCTGATGGTGAAGCCGGAAGATAGGCACTGGCATTCCATGACAGAGTAACGTATCATAGTCGTGTTTGCACTTGTGAGAAAGGCCACGTAATGGACTTTGAACACGATCAGGTTTCAAGGTTAGACCAAAAAGTATAAAATAAAATAATAGTTTAAAAAACACTAGAAAAACACGCTTTTATAAATGCACGTAAAAACAAATAATAAATTATGGATTGTTCAAGATGTCTCTATTTCTGGGCTGAAGTGTAAACTATGTGCTTTTAATTATAATATTTGATTGTAAAAGCGTGGGGCGCTGGAAGGAATATAATTAAAAGCACAAAGTTTACACTTCAGCCCAGAAATAGAGACAACTTGAACAATCCATAATTTATTTTTTGTTTTTACGTGCATTTATAAAAGCGTGTTTTTCTAATGTTTTTTAAACTATTTTTTATTAGTTATTAATGGTAACAATGCAATATTTTTGAGCACACTTTCTCAAGGCATTGAGAGGACAATTTATTATTCTTAAATATTTTTTCTAATTTCCTTCCTTTTACTACTATCAGCTTTCATTAGAACGACCTTATAAGTACATGCTAAATGCGGTAGTTTTGTCATCTCTCATAAATTCTATTGGTATCGAAGGCATACTTGCTTAATTTTTATTTTTAATTTATGTACTTGTGATTTTTAAAAAACCGCTCAATCATGGTCTTTTTGGGTCCAGAAGTCAATACCTACCTCGCAAAATGACTATATGGTAAAAAAAACTACAACGCAAAATGTCCATATAGAAAAATATCTATATAGCAGAAAGCCAACGGCGAAAGAGACCCACTAACCGTAACAGCTACTTTGTATTAAGACTACGTCGTAAAACACTTTAGTCGCAAAATGACTACTTTTTAAAATATACGGCCAACAAAACCACAATTACTATAAATTAATAGTAAAAATATTTTATTTAGAATAATTCAACTTTTACAGAAACGAAAATTCATTGCTTACACCGCTATTGACGAAAAAATTATTTGTACTTATGTTCCAAAAAAAAGAAGACATTTACTTTTTTTGACGTTAAATCTGTGCTTTTATTCGTGAGATATTATTCAAAAACTGAAACACATTAATGTTACTCTGTTGCAGACTAGTAATTTCATTTTTGTACATTTTGTCGAACTGTATATGACGTCGCAATCTGCGTGACCGTTCAAAATAAAATTGTTTTAACCAGATATCTTTTAGCCTCGTTTCTTTTCTTAAAATGTATAAAAATAACACTAAAGTCGCCTTGTGTGTGTACACGAGTGTTCAAACGCATATGCCAGCTTTCCATGCTGTTGTTCGTGCGATGCCTTTCGGCCCTACAAAATAATATTAGTGAGAAAGATTTCACCCACTGCCGTTCAAAATAACTTATAAATTTCTTAGTCGTTTCGTCTTTCGGAGCTTGTTCTACAATACATTTCCAACCGTCTTATATATAGGCAGCTGGCAACAAGGGCAAATTCGCAGTGTATCTGATCGTTTTCTTGTCTGTAACGTTAAGATTCTTTCCTTTTTTCCATATAGCCCGATTAAAATGGTAGTAGCAACCATTTACATCTGCCCGAGGAAACACCGTTTTGAACGCATTAACATAGGCTGGTTCAAAATCGCACTTGAATTTCTCTATAGTGAAGTTAAGTTCCTCTTTAAATAAAGTAAACAGCCTTCGGTATGTTATTTCGGTTTTGTCCGGTAACAAAGCAGAAATAATGGGTAACGTATTATGTTCGTATACTCTTCACAGCTATTTAAATTCACGTGAACAGAAAAAAATTGCTTAAATGGTTTATGACACCTTTTAAAGGTTCCATCACCAAAAAAATACCTGTTTTCGGAGAACAGCTTTGTTTTTAAGGCCATTTTAGAACAAAACACCAAAATTTTATCATTTTCACCACTATCAGCTACTATAAAATCAGTTGCCAGTAGTTTCGGAATCTTCACGTCTTCTAAATAATTGAATTCTGTATTTCGCTAACCTAACGCTTTTTTTCTTGCTCTATATAAGCTATCCGTTTTTCCGGAGTAAGATGGCATCAATAAAGTGTACGGTAGTTAGTTTTGGTGCCGTACCACATGTTTTTCGAATTTTTTTTTCACAGGTTTCATGTTACTACATACCTAGTGCTGACAGGTATCCATCATCAAAGCTCTTTCATTCTCTTCGTAATGAGATGCACAACTGTGACAACCTTGTCTGACAATCTCGTCTCTGTTTTCATTTAGGGTGACTGAAGTCGAACATTCGTCTTTATTAACACACCGCTATAAACTGGTACCAGTCGGATTTGTCTTACCAAAATTATATCGATGTCCTTCATGAAGAAGAGCCAGTTTCCCTTTTTGATTGGTTATAAATTTTAATTTTTTATCCGGAGCCATTTTCCAATGAATTGCAATCATCACAATTGACAGCAGACACCGATAGGTGTGTTGTTTCGGATTTGAATTGTTTTGTGTTCTTTTAAGTGTCATTTCAAGTGACCAGTACTTGTATTGCGTAGATTAGAACAAAAAAATAGGTTTACCTACTACAAGTAATAAATATTTTATAAAAATTAAGAATGAATGGCCTTCAAAAAGGTGTGTACTGTAATTGTGGTTTTGTTGACCGTGTATTTTAAAAAGTAGTCATTTTGCGACTAAGGTGTTTTACGACGTAGTCTTAATACAAAGTAGCTGTTATGGTTAGTGGGTCTCTTTCGCCGATGGCTTTCTGCTATATAGATATTTTTCTTGTTGTAGTTGTAGTTTTTTTTGCCATATATAGTCATTTTGCGAGAGCGATTATTGACTTCTGGACCCGTCTCTTCCATGTTTTCATAAAACTAGAACAAAAAGTGTTTTGAGATAACTTTACCATCATCGTACCCACGTTTTTGTCGCCTTTATCTTGTCTTGCCAACCAGTTAACTGTATAGTCAAAAGAGTCCTTATCGTTTCCACCAGCTCCAGTACTACAAAGCAATACTTTTAAGTTTTCTAGTCGAAAGTTAAAGTTAAAGGTAAAGCTAAGCAGCTAAGAGTAAAAAAGGGAACGTGTTCATACTGGCAGGGTGACATACCTATAACGATAAAAATAAAAAACATTTATTAAAAAAAAACAAGTTTCGGCCGGTCCAGCCAGCCGCGTAGGACGTGGGAACTGGCTAGGCGCCCGGATGGGTTCCGAGAAGTGAGTGTGCTTACTACTCTGCTACCAAGGTGGACACTTGGGAGTCGACTTTAGAGTCGACGACCCTAGCAGTGGCAACTGCGAGTTGTGCCCTTCGTGCAACGAGAAGTGAGCGAGCTCGACAGCTCCGGCTACCTATCTGGACAATAGGCAGTGAACTACACGTGTTCACGGGTATACTCTCCCGAGACACTAGTCTTATGAGTACCGAATGAAGAGCGCGCTGCGGCGGGCACTAATTTGGCGTCAAGACCTAACGTTGGTGGTCTCCTGCGCGAGTGTTCTACTGGCGCATGGACGTCTGGCACTTCTTGCATAACCTAACGGTTGGTCTCGCGGTGCCAGTACAAATAAACTTAGTGAAGTAAGGAGAGGGGATGTACCAAAACATACATTAAGCCATAAGACAATTAGGCGTTTCGATTTTAGGCCACTGTGAAGTTGATATTGTAAGGCGTCGACGTAGCAGTGCACTTCTTTTGCGGTTCTCATTGCCTACCCAATATTAATTAGCCACTTAAGCGTCCCAGCCCGTATATACAACATGGCGCCCAGCGTCCAGCTGTTTCCAGAGCTGCTAGAAGAGTGTACAGAAGTCTACGAACCCTGACTGAGCTGACAAAAAGCTTAGAACTAAACAACTACTCAGGCTATATCAATTAATTCATATTATCATTTACACATCTTTCAGGGGAGAGGGAGAGTCACCCTCTCCCTATATTATGTGTAAGTTATCAATTATTTCGTAATAGTTTTGATCGCCTCTCGAATTGGATGATAACGCAACTAGAATTTAATAAGTATTTAGTTTTCGGTAATGGGTTAGAAGTTAGTAGTTTTACTACTCTCATATACTACACTCTCAAACGAGTTTAATGACACTAAAAGATTGGTAAACTTTACGATGACGATTTATGAATAAAAATAATAACATGTGTAATGGTTTCAATATTTAATCACGTTGTTCAGTTAATCATTTCCATTTATTTTTACATAAAATAAATGAAAATGTAAACTGAAATAATTGTCGTCATAATACATTATACTTGCTTTTGCCTGCGGCTTTGCTCGCGTTAATTCTGTGAAGGAAAAAGTAGCTCCCCACATAGTAATATCGCGTGAAAGCGTAACCAATAACAAAACAAACAAACTTAATTTCGCGTTTATAATGTTTCTCAGTGATCAGGTGAGATAAATAAATAAATAAATAAATAAATAAATAAATAAATCTTTTCTACAATCACACCAATTATCTAGCCCAAGAGAAGCTTCGACGAAACTCGTTAAATGGTTACTAGACAACGGATAAACATACTTAAAATACTTAAATACATACTTATTATACATAGAAAACACCCAGACCCGAGACAATTTAGAAAACAATAATTTCTAAATTGACCCGACCGGGGATCGAACCCGGGACCTCAGAGATGGCGACACCATGAAAACCGGTGTACAAACCACTCGACCAAGGAGGTCAAAAGAGGAAGGCCAAGCGCTTACAGGTTGTAAAAAGATTTCATATAATCACGACTATTATCCCCGAAGGGTTAGTGAGAGACTAGGCGATGAGAACAGCAAATGCAGTCCTCTACCATAGTCCTATTTTCACCAAATAGCGACTGCACATGTGCTCAGCGTGACAGGTGGTGAGCCGATCGCCGCTCTATGCTGTTGGAAGTTTTTTTTTTTTTTAATTTACTTATATACACAACAGGTAACAAATAAATTAAAGTAGAAAACAGAAATAAGGTACCTACAATTATTAAAACTAGATCGAGAGCCTAAAACGTGTACACACAGCATTATATAAAAAATTTGGCGCAAGCATACTTGTCACCACGATAGAATTAAAAATTAATAAAAACAAGTAATGTACAGACTCAAATTAAAAACTATATAAATAAATTAAATTACAATAAATGAATAAAATGCAATGAATTAAATAAAATTGGATTTCAAAAACATACCGTAAAACAAAACCTTTTAACAACAGAATAAGAATTGTAAAATTTCAGACAATACAGTAAAAAAGGCGATATACTCGTATGTGCAGTCTTTAGTTCGTAAGTCGCCATTTGCGACATCCAAGGGAAGAGAGGGGGTGTATTCTTTCACCGCTTCGCGACACGGTTCCCTAAAAATAAGTACGTATTTACCGAAAAATACGTATGCTCAATACACGTAACGTACCACTTTAGTTATTGTGACAATGTCGATTGTCAGCAGATTTGAACTCAATCCGGTCCCAAATTTAACCGTCAAAATAGCGTCCAGAGTACGGACTTGAGCAAAACTCAATGCCATTTAGTTCACGCTATATCCGTAAATCAAGAGTACGAAACTTCACATTTTCAATCTCGATCGATCGGGATCGGGTTCAAGAGTAAGAGGGCAGGTTTACAGAAAAACTGCGTCTGCGGAATCGCTCTATTTCGTTGTGTCGTGCTCGCTGTTGTTGTGTTTGGTGTGCCCGAACTCGTTCCATTCTAAGCCTATCTACTTTTCCATAAAAGTTATACTTATTTGCATTTAAATTTTAAAAAATAAGGGTTTACATTGATTTCTTTGCACAGGGTCCAGTTGTTCGATTGTTATGTAGATCCGCCCCCGGTTGACATGGTGCGTAAAGATGACCTTTTAATATGCGGCTAATTCTAAGGTTCGCAAACACGAAGCGAGCTACTGTGGTATTTATATCTCAATTTTCGCTTGTCGAATTCCCTTCGTCTGAATTATTAAGTTTCTTGTTCGTGTTGTCTCTCTTGTGTTGTGGCACAGTCAAAATGGTACGCCAAGAGTTTAATTCACATTCTAAACTTTTAGAATGGAAAGCATTTGTAACAAGTACATTTCCCTTACCTTTCCCTTTTTCAATTGAATATTAATCATCTATTCTTCTCGTAGAAGTTTTACTAGCGTATTCTCGTCCACTTTGCCCGGTCTATCGATCCATGTCTTGTAATGTTGTCACGTAGTTCGGGCTGTGGTACGTCTGGTAGGTGCTCCTTAGGTTTGTAGGGGTCCGACGCGTATGACTCGTAATAATAATACCTACCAATTATGATTTACTAACTCGAGTTTATTTGAAATACGAGGGCGGTTTAATAAGTCCATGACTTGGAAAAGAAGAAACACTCTTTTTACATGTATATTTTTTTATTTTTCTACATAATCTCCTTTCAACTCTACGCACTTAGTCCAAAAATGTTCCAACCGCTTCAACCCATAAAAAAAATATTTTTTGTCAAACCCTGAAAAATAGGCCTCAGTTTCGGCTACCAACTCTTCGTTTGACGAAAATCTTTGCCCGCCAAGCCATTTCTTCATGTTTGGGAAGAGGAAAAAGCCACAGGGGGCTAAATCTGGCGAATACGGAGGGTGTGGCAATAATTCGTATCCTAATTCGACAATTTTTGATGTCGCGATTGCAGACGAGTGGGCCGGTGCATTATCCTGATGAAATAGATTTTTTTTCATTGCTAGATGCAGTTGTTTCTTGATCAATTTTTTATTGAATCTATCTAACAATCTAACAATGCAGCATAGTTAGCTCCGGTTTATTACCTTTTTCCAAAAAAACTATTTAATTATTTATTCTATCGAAATTAACCATGCCCTCCGTAGTGACCTCAATCGGCCTTCCTGGGCGCTCCACGTCATTAGTGGTAGTACGTGCACAACGAAATTCAGTGAACCACTTATGTGCCATCCCATGAGAAGGCGTAGAATCACCATAATACTTTTTCAATTTGTCTTCGGTCTGCTTAATAGTTATACCACGTAAAAATAGTGTTTAATTAGCACTCGAAACTCGCTTTTCTCCATTTTCAAAGAATACTTAGAAGTAGCGTAACTTTTTTGTTTCTAAAAAGCTTGTTTTCGCGCCAAATTTGATAAAAGATCGGCATGCACTTCGTATTGAGTTTCCAAATATGAGACAAAAAAAAATATTAAAACATTTTTAGTCATTGAGTTGCAAACTGCCCTCGTAAATACAGAACTTGATATAGGATAAATAACAGAACTTGATAATTAAATACAAGAAATAAAGTGCAAAACCAGATACTGTTGTATCTGATGATAATTAATAGGACAGAGGAAAATCAAGGAATGTGATGACAATGACAATACAAAAACAACATATATATTTTTTTAAGTGTTAAAAATGGAATGTTGAATGGAAGTGATGAGGTTGGATGATCTAATGACATGCACCGTTACAACAATATTTTCTTAAGGGCCGATTTTACCAAAGCCGAATAACTCTTATTTCGATGATAAAATGAAACTTTACTTTTAAGTTGGCTCATTTTATAATAAACAAACCCCTAAATCAACATTAAAGTTTATGCAAGTGTAAATACACTACACCGCTGAAGTTGTTTGTAATGGAGGGCGGCGCGTCAGCTGATCTCTGGGCTGACAGATCATCGGATCATATAAGGTGACTGCTAGAAATCGCAAAAAACTACAAGGGCGGGTCAGGTCAAGTGTTTTAAACATGACAAAAATGACAAAGAGGAATTCGTGTTTTTTTTCAATATCATATCATATTCAATAGGAATATCATAACAAAAATAAAATGAAAACAATTAAAAATAACGATTATTTACAACGCGAAGGCAAGGAGTTGACCCGTAAGCGTCAGTGCCTACGTTGACGGGTCAATGGCCGGACGTCTGTTGGCCCGTCCGCGTTAGTACCTACGTCGACGGGTCAATGGCCGGCCGGCCGTTGCCTGCGCGGTGTAAATAATCTTTACATTTTATTGTTTTTAGTTTATTGTTCTTATGTTATTGCTTTAAAATAAATTAGATACTCAAAGACTATCCAATTAAAATTCACAAAACGAATTATTTAATTAAAAATGAAAAAACAAATTCCTTTTTGTCATGTTTAAAACCCTTGACCTGGCCAGCCCTTGAAGTTTCTTGCGGTTTCTAGCAGTCATACGCTCAGAATACAGTTATTTCCTTAACTCTCTTTCGGGTACAGTAATATTAATTGCCAATTGCTTCATTTATGTTGGTGTGTAAGTCGTTTTTTTGAATAAGAATAAACATACTTTTCCCTTATTATTATAGACTAGCTTTTTTCCGCGGCTTATCTTGCGTTAACGTAAATTATGTTTATCAATTCTGTTTATCGATCGAAAAAAACCACCCACCATTTTAAGCAGTAGTTTAAAAAAATATGCCGACTTTGATTATTTGCTATTATAAACAATATTTCTGCAAAATTAGAATCAAATCGGATGACGCAACAACTAGTTTCATATAAAATTTTCCCTCCAATTTAACCCTTCAACTTTTATTTTTTAAATAGCTGAAGTAGATTTAGTCTCCAGGGCCCAACTTTCTCCATACGATAATTTAACAAAATCGGTTTAGCGGCTTCATCATAAAAGCGTGACAAACTCACTATCGTATTTATTTTTATAATATTAGTAAGAATAGGTAGTGTAGTTTCGTATTGATAAATATGATATTATGGAGTCAAAGTCAAAATCAAAGTCAAAATATATTTATTCAATAAACTTAATTAATAAGTACTTTGAATCGTCCAAATCTTTTTTAACCTACCACCCTGTCAGGACATAATTTTTTAACTATGGCAAAGAATGGGCGCAAGAAACCACAGCGCACAAGAGCAACGACATTAACAAATAAAAAAAAAGAATATGTCGTTACCAAGTCAATACAAAATATGAATTTAAAAAATAATAAATGATGAAATACAAAACTACAATACAATGTAATATCAATTAAATAAAGACAAATAGAAATAGCTGTTGGAGTGCTTGGAGCATTTCAGATCCAAGCTGTTTTGTCTTCTGTGTAATCTGACATTTTATAATAAGCTTTTTTAAAAAGCTTTTCTTTGATTTTGATTTTAAATTTATTAAGATCTAATTTCAGAATATCATTTGATACTTTGTTGTAAAATCTTACACACAGACCCTTAAAAGAATTATTTATTTTATGGAGCCTAGTATAAGGTACTGCTAATTTGTTCTTACTTCTAGTGTTTACATTGTGAATATCACTGTTTTTTGAAAACATTTCAGTATTTTTGTAAACATAAATCAAATTTTCAAGTCATTTTCAAGTCAGCATCAAAAGTAACTGAACAAAAACAAGGTGGCAAGAGTAATAGTCACGTGTAAGTGTCTTTACATATTCATCATTTAACATTTCAGAATTATATGACATTTTTTGTGTTCATAATAAATGGTTAAGGTAATAATGCAAACTCGTATACTACCTTAAATTTTCCAAAAGAATCATAAACAAAATAATTTCAAAATTAACGGAAAGTGCAAAATTCGCAAGATTTGTAAGATTATTAAGTGTAGTAATAAACAGACATTTGTGCTTATAATGTGCTTTTTTCAGCGAATACTAAAATTACGAGTATATAGCAGTTTCTGCGTTATTAAATTAAATTAAGTCATACTTCAAAACTATACAAAACTAAGGAACTAATATCGTGTATGCCCTCCAGCATTGCTGTAGACGTTCCCTCATAGAATTGACCATATTCTTGCATGTGTCTAATCCTCGGCAATGATCCCATGACTGAAAAACGTGGCTACGAAGAGCGTTTAGTTGGCGAGTGGTTAGATAGCCTCCATAAATTTTCAATAGGATTAATGTCAGGTGATTTGGGTGGAAAAGGCAAGGCTCTCAACCACGCTTTTGTAACTCGTGCTGTGTGTACTGAACAATTATCATGTACGAAATACAGTGGACCATTATTAGGGTAGCAGATCGCCGCAGTTGGCAACAAACATTCTTGATGACAAAGGATCAAAAGCTTACATAGTCAAAAGCGCAGAATTGCCCAATGTCAAAAATTCTACATAAACTGATTCATTGCTTTCTTATTAAATATTATAATATTTCATTAATGTAAATGAACATAGCCATATCCATCTTTTATTATTACTGACACCATTAACAATTATTTGTTTAAACAAAATCAAATTACTTATATAATCAGTGATATTTACAATTACCAGTATCTCTTATCCTATATAAATTGAATCATCTTTCAGTTGTACGAAATAATATTAATAATTAAATTTTAGTTTATACTTCTTCAAGAGAATTTTAAGAGTATAAAATTTGGGAATTGTAGGTAAGTTCTTCTCTATTTTTGCCCGACTGCGCCAGAAGGAGTGTTATGTTTTTCGAGAGTATGTATGTATATATGAATGTTTGTTTGTTTGTTTGTATAATTGTTTGGCACGCTCTGCGGACTGAACGGCTCGATGGATTATAGCTTGAGAGGTGTCGTTTGATTCGTATTTACTGTGAGAGTGACTCTGGGTATATCAAATAAAAAAAAAACAAAATGGCGGATTGATTTCTCCAAATTCAAATGTTTGGCACGCTCTGCAGCCTGAACGGCTCGATAGATTTTAGCATCAAAGTGTTTGTGTGTCATGTGTATATAGTAACCTTTATAGGTTACTATACAAATTGATAATAAAACTAAAAACAAATTAAATAAAAAACGTTAATTAAAAAAACTAGAAAACTCGTTTGCGTTTCTGTGTAATTTGGAAATTAAAAAACCCCTAAAACTAGAAAGTCGTCATACCCGATTGGCAGTGCAGTTGCAAAGAAAAATTGTAGCAGTCGGGGCCCATTCTAGAAAGTGAGCCGTCTTGTCAGTACATTGGAGTAATCTGCAATGTAATACAGGTATGTGTTCTCAATTTACTAAGCCTCCGTTTCTAGTCCCGACTACTTCAATTTTTCTTTGCAACTTTGGCGATTCTTAAGTTAAGTGCAATCGGGTATGACGACTTTCTTGTTTTAGGGTTTTTTCATTTCCAAATTACACAGAAACGCAGTCGAGGTTTTAGTTTACTAAATTACCTTTTTTATAATGGGAAATAAATAATAAAGGAAACAATCCTACGAACAACAGATGTCCACGCTAAACCTTATATACCAAGCCATTTTAAAAATCCGCATGTAGTTGACACTTATATTATTGTAATGTTAAAGCATGGTTAATAGCCCTGCCTTTTTACGATGTAAAAACAACTAACCTTGAAGGATTTTTTTTAAAAAGGTACCTACCTACTCATGTTAATTCGTGAACTCGTACCACATGCCTACATCCTATCTTTTACGAGTCGACGAAAATTGAATAATATTTTTATTCGCCAACTCGTCCCACGTTATTATTACTATTGAAATGAGAAATTGTACAATCAGTAGCAAAATCTTTCGTTATTTGAACTACAATAAATAGGTATCCACGTCCACGAATCCTGTCCACGAATAGCCTGAAAAGGACAATCCTCTTTAATTTTTTTATTATTTTAGGTAAGCGAGAAACTCAAAAAGTAAGAAAAATCTTTCACGATACATTTAAGATGACAAACATTAGGATTTAGAATGTCATGTCGAGTATCCTATGTAACCACGGCAACGTCAAGATAAATAACTAACTAAGTTGGCACAGCGATCCAAAGTGATAATAACATTTAGAAATTAAACGAGAGTAAATTCGAAATTAGTCCAGATTTACCCTCATGGAGATGATTGTCGACGGGATCACAATTATTGTGGCACTGGGGACTGGGGACATAATTACAGAATTAAATCTGGCATGCGATTTGTTAAAAATGTAATGGCCTATAGCTTATTGTATCATCTTGGTGATTATGAAAGTGTAAATCAACTCATAGTAAATATGTTCTTGTCTGTGTATCATTTCATGCGTAGGTATATGCCACTTAGAATTCCGCAGTGCCCTGACTTAGCAACGTGAGCGAGCGGGCCAGCATTTCCGGGTCTGATAAAACGAAGTAGCTGAAAATACTGTTGATATGTATATATGTAACAAAGGATATAGTGTAGAACACTACTGAGTATTTTGTTCACAGAACAATTTGAACTCAGTGCGTTCGTGCTAAAGAGCAATTTTATATACAGAATTATAGGATTTTCTTACGACCTTACGGATGTAATAGCGCTTTCAGCCGCGGTTCCGAATGCGCATGGCAAGACATAGCCGACCTACCCGATACGACGGAATGCGTCAAGCGATTTTCATGATGCGAATGGCGCTCGTAAATTTGGTTTGGTAATAATGAACTAATGGTGAGTGGATGTAGAATCCCTGTATAAATGGAACCTATTTTCAAAAGACCTTTTAATGGCATGATGTATCGCTCCTCTGTCTAGCACAACAATCAATTTCTACAGCACCTTTCAGTCCAACCCGTGTTAAGCATGTAATTTGTATACCTATGTAATATTCTCGCTTTAACTGCAATTTCAGGGTTAGAATATTGAAATAAACTGCAGAATGAATCGTATGGTCGAACGCACATTTTTGGTTAAAGCACTTGTTACCTTTCTTCGAAGCGTATGCTGGATCGGCTGATATCGCTCCAAGCGCTCATGGAGCGGCCGCGGCCTCTGTGGTAGGCGGCGGCGGTCGCGGCCGTGGCGGTGGCCCGGCGCTCCAGCTCCACCTCCGGGGGGAAGTTGACCTTGGTGGAGCCGCGCGACGATGGCCCTTCGGCGGACTCGCCGCCGGCCGACATTTCCATTTCGAAAGCGGCGTACTCGGGTGCGTCGTCGGGCTCGGCGTCGCTGCCGTCGCTCGCAGCCGAAAGCGCCTCATAGCCGTAGCCGGGGCGGGCGCCGCCGCCGCCGCCGGGCGCGCCACCCCCGCCGGGCCCGCACTCCGGCCCGGCTGCCAGCCTCGGCGACGCTTCGATTCGACTCAATGACGCCGCTTTTACTGACTGTCCTCGTACATTCAATGGTGAACTCCTCGATGGGAAATGGTTTGAGTAACGTAACGTTTTGCTGTGACGAAACGTGGTGCCGCTTTATGGTATCAGCCGACAGATATAATGGCTTCGTATCAGATCTCGAGGTCAACTTACAATTTTTCTAATTTCTCTATTTAACACTTTATGACACTATTTACATTATATGTTTTGTAACTAGTTATTGCTTTAGATAGGAACGGTTTACTGGTGAAGTTTACAATTATTTTTTAAATTTGCCGCTATGTTTAAATTATCACAACAACAAACATTCACAACATAACTACTGACTTCTCACTTATCTTCTCGGAAAGACTTGTCGCGCCTCTAAATTCTCCATTCGTGACTGATCACTTTGTTTTACAATAATGTTAAAGAAATACGAAGACGTCGTGAGACGACTAAACGAAAACATAGCCTGATTACAACAGCCCCTCTTCGACTAGTGACCTTTATGCCGCCAAGCAGTATCAGGTTTTGTTAATGGGGGGTGGCCAAACAATAAAAACGTATAGATACTACGTTTCATACATAAGGGATCGTGAAGTGAGCAATGCTTGGCTAAAAATTGGAGTGAAGTGCGCGCAAGTGTAGGCGGGTGGGGCAGATCGATGCCGCGACGACGATGCCCTCTGCTAGTACTGCTTTTCTCCGCCTTGATATTGGAGCGCTTTTGTCTATTATTTTACTGTAAATATTTAATAACTTTGATGAATGCTCGATACCAATGCTGCTACCCGCCGGCCGCTGACACAGACACTTAATTGATCTTCAATCATTTTTCTACGTATTTAGTAGTATAGTCTGAAGCAGCTGAGGTACAAAATAATAAATGCAATTAATTCCAAGTAAACAACATAATTTCTCTGATACATCTAATCGTTAATGGGTTTTTATGACATGCTATGGCAATCGATCTCATAAAAAAACATGTGTATATGGTCTATTTATGATGTTAGTTTGGTCGAGCTTTTCCTTCAAATAAAGATACAAATTGCCTAACTGCAAATTGGAAGGTTTCAGATTCGTGTTTTGTGAAGAAAAATGTTTTTCATTTCAACGAGCGTTTCTTCTCAGGTTTGCTGTATTAATTACATAAACACCTGCCGTGGCGATGGAAGCTGCAATTCGACCTCGAATGGGAGATTAGAAAAATATTAAGAATATTGTCTCGTTGTATAGCTTTGTTGAAACTATTTATTAAATAAAATTAAAAATAAATTTGTTTACGCTTAGACCAATTATCTAGATCAAGATGAGTATTAATCGTCAAAATTTAATTAGGTAGGTAGGTAGGTGCATGGTGACAGGATGTTGCCCAGAATCTGACTGGACCACCACCTTATTACCTTATTTTGGATTAGTCGAATAATGTCAGATTCTGAAAATGACAGATGAGTCTACAACCGCCAAGTTCTATGAAAGCCAGCTCTACAGCCACATCTACAAATGCCAGATTCCAGATTCTTGGACACTTATGTCCAAAGTACTTATAAGGTACTCGTTAAAAACCTTTGTGAGCGTACTTACGTTTTTTTTAACTTTGCGCCAGCATAAAATAATCCTACTAATATTATAAACGCGAAAGTTTGTAAGTATGGATGGATCTTTGTTACTCATTCAAGTAAAAACTACTGAATGGATTTGGATGAAATTCGGCACACAGATAGTTTATAACCTGGAATAATACATAGGATACTTTTTATCCCGATATTCCTACGGAAACTGAAACCACGCGGGTGAAACCGCGAGCGGCCGCTAGTGAATAATAATAATAAGCCTTTATTTACTAATTATATAGAATTTAACAATATAGAATTAAAAATATGTAGCACTTCGGTTTTAGACTTAATTCTACAAATCAGCGCGTCCTTGGGACGCATAGGCCTCCACCAGCTCTCTCCACTTATTCAAAATTCAAAAAAAAATATTTTTAGGCTACAATAGTTATTGAGTACTTATGGATGTCGCTATGCCATCGGTTCGTAAGTCCTAACTATGGGGCGGGAGCCTTGAAGAACCAGCAAGAAACTCAGCGAGATCATTTCTTTTCTCCCTTTCTTTTACTGCGTCAATACAAATTGGAAAATGCCCTCCCAATCATATGAGTCCTTTCAATTACAACATAAAAAAAAAATCATTTTTGACGATTACAAGACAACACAACACATACAAAAGAATATTCAATAAAGACAGGTATTGCTCAATTTAAAATGAAATTAACAACGTCTTACAGTAAGTATCTTTGAAACAAGAACAATAAAGACTATTTCTGCTACAAATAAAAATAAGATTTCAAGAGCAGACCAGCCTCCACAAGCGGCACCCCTTCACGAGTATGACATGTGAATCAGCCATCGCTTCGCTCAACCATGTTTTAGGGAACGTAACTACCCGACACACATGCCACCACCGTAGAGACACTTTGAGAGTGCATGACGCACTCGAGCAACTCCAACTAAAGCAAGAAAACATTAAGACAAGTTTTTAAGCACCATATATTTTGTGTAGGTACGTTTGTCTGTAAGACACTGCTGATAAAGGCTATCATACCATTGTAAATTGACTAAGAAAACATAACGTATTTTTTTTTATTATTCGAGCCAAAGAACGGAACTTCAAGCTTGTACGGATACGTGGCGGACGGGGATGCGTATCATTTCATATAATTACATATAAACTAATTTCAAAGGACATAACGTTCATTGGATATAATTTTAACTTGATCTATATACACTTCTTATAACGACATTAAGTATACTAGTCATTTGATATAATGCTCATATTATATAACAACTTTTTCTATAAAGCTCTATTGGTATAATAATCATATTCTATCATTTGATATAATAAGCCATCTGCAACGATAAGCTTGCGTGGGACCGCCGGAGCTCCGCAGCGCCGGAGCCGTGACAGAAACCATGCCTGCTGCATGCTTGCTTGCATTCTGCATGCTTGCTTGCATGCTTGCTTGCATTCTGCATGCTTGCTTGCATGCTGCATGCTTTGCTGGCATGCTGCATGCTTGCTGGCATGCTGCATGCTTGCTGGCATGCTGCATGCTTGCTCGCATACTGCTTTCTTGCTCGCATGCTGCTTGCTTGCTTTTGTCGTTTGGGTCACCTCAAATTTTTAGTCCTAACCCTTTACGGAGCCTTGTTGTAGTACTGCAACATACCATTTCACCCCACATAAAAAAATAAGAAAACCAGATAGATCGACTTTGCTTAATGTTGTAGCTTTGCAACAAAGCATTCTAACAAGTTAGTTACAAATCCGCCGACTAGATGGCGGCACTTGTATTTATTTTGCATTGAAGTAATGAAAGTGCACTAACCGGTTTCTCTCTCTGTGAATTCGTTTATGAAAAGTGATTTTATGGTGAAATATTGATAATTGGCTATAGAAATTGATTTGAGTAAAAGGTAAGTGAATGAATTTTAATAATCAACATTGTTTTTTTTTGTAAAATCAAGTTTTTATTTTATTTTTGGTCCGATTTTGTTTTGTTGCATGACTGCAACATTGCGCGTTAGTGACAGATTTTTTTAACGATTATTTATTAGGATCAAAATGAGCCGTAACTTGCGTGATTTGACTAGTGAGGACCTGCAAAATATATTAGGAGAATGGGAAGACAGCGAAGATGGCCTGGATTTTTCCGACGACGATGATGTCGCCGATCCGCCATTTACCTTCCAGACGAATGAGCTTGAAAGTTCTGATGAGGACCCAGAGGAACCACCTGACTTGGAAAATGAAGTTCAGGCTTTCAGCAGCCTAGCAAATCTTTAGCAGAGCAGTTTCAAATCCTGCCGTCTTTTCTTCTTATAGTACTAGTTCTACAACAAATCCTGGTACATCTAGACGTGTGCCTAGGGCTAATATCACATGGAAAACGAAAAGCCTAAACTTAAATGACGATCAACTACGTTTTCATGGATCTGACCAGTTACCTCCAGAAATACTTCATTTAGATACTCCTTTTGAGGTATTTTCATATCTGTTTACTGAGGACATTATTGTAACCGGTCGAACAGGTCGGTAACAGCAATGGAGTTGACGTGGCTGTAGTTACTTTGAAAGACAACAAAATTGTAAATCTAGCATCCAATTTTGCAGGCAAACACCCAACATCTGTAGTAAGAAGGTGGGATAGGAAAACAATACATTTCTGTTGATCGTCCTTTTGTTGTAACAGAGTATAATCGACATGTGGGTGGTGTTGACCTATTAGATTGTGTTATGGGCCACTACAAAATCAAACTCAGAAGTAAACGTTGGTATCTACGAATTATTTATCATTTTTTAGATATCACTATGTGTAACGCATGGCTTCTGTACCGCAGAATAAATGCTGAAAAGGGTAGTAGCAGTAGAACTCTCAACTCTGCTGAATTTAGAGTAGCTGTAGCAAAGACGTTATGCAAATACAAGACAATCAACCGTACAAAGCGCAGAAGTGATGTTGAATGTCTCATACAAGAGAAAAAGAAGAAAGGTCCAGCTCAACACGTTCCTCCTAAAGATGTGAGGTTAGACCAGTACGGTTACTGGCCAGCTTGGGTGGATACACGAATGAGGTGCAAATTTCCAGGCTGCAAAGGATATACACAAACAGTTTGTGAAAAATGTGGGGTTGGTTTGTGTTATAATAAGCAAAATAACTGTTTTAAAAATTTTCATATTTCATAACTTTCTTTAGTATTGTTTAGCATTATTGATGCAATGTTGCATTCCAGCAACAGATAGTTTTTTTTAAATAATAAACACTTTAGTTCGCAAATTATTATTTTTATTATTTTTCCCGTTTATAATACCCCATTTGCCATCAGGTATCAGTAAAATTAACGAAAATTCCTTGCGCCATAAAGGGCTAATTTCATATGGCCGAACTGTGTTGGTTATTAGACAACAGAAATACTAGCTGCCCTACTCCTGTAGGTCACGTGAAACGTTAGAAATTTAAGACAATCGTTAAGCGCAGAGGGGATTCGGCGATCCAATATAGACCCTTTCTTATATGTTGCATACCGGTAACTACAAGGAGCATATCTCGCTATAAATAGAAGTTAAGGAAATCAAAACCTCGCGGTTGTTAATTAGTCCAATCAATCAATTAATCAGCCCGCAACCACCCACTGCTGGGCATAGGCCTCCCTTAATTTATGCCAGTCCCTTCTGTTCCGTGCCGATCTCATCCAGTTGCTGCCAGTGACCCTGACAATGTCATCAACCCAGCGTGCCCTCGGACGTCCTCGATTTCTTTGGTCAGATTTTGTCCACCACTCCATCAAAGTTTTGCTACATCGGCCATCACCACGTCTTACCAGGTGTCCTGCCCAACTCCACTTCTGTTAATTAGTTATGTTAATTCAATAAAAAAATGTAAATAATTAAAATCAACATTAAATAATAAAATACATTTAAATAAGGCAATAAAAAACCCATATTGCCATTGATACATTAATAAAAACTGGATACCGAAAAATTAACATTTTTTTTAGATGTCAATTGGATGCTACGCTTCTTAAAAACTGACATTCAGTATACTTATCTATATTCTCTAAAATGTTATATCTGCGTTGATTATTGCCCATATTTTTTTTCTTTTGTTTTGGCGGAGATTGGCCGTTTAATAAGCATTCTATGTTGCTCAATATTACCTTACTCTCTGTCATTAATTCACTAGCCAATTTGTAAAATCTGGGATTTTTTTTATATTTTATTTTTATTTATCTGATTAATCCGATGGTGCCGTATGTATGAGTATAGAAGATATAGTTTTCCACTAAGTGGGGAAAGCTAGTATTTAATAATAATTTAAAAAAATCCTGTGGTGCCATGACTCAGCACTGTTTTGGGTCCTTGGTAATCCTTTTTTTTTGTGAATCTGAAATGCTCCATAAATGGTGGAAATTTTGGCTTATTTGTTAGCGTTATAACATAATCTTTTCCAAACATAGTTACTATTTCAAGACGATCTGGTAAGACATTTTCTAAAAATTTATCAAAATATTGAGGAATTTTTTCTTTATCTAAAAATGCTAGTGTTAATAAACATTTAATATCCGTTATTTAAATTATTGCCATTTATAAATGTTTTTCCAGTATTCTGAATTTTGCGATAAATTATTTGAGCTAAATGAAAGAAGCAACCATTGATAGTAACGTTCACAAAATTTTGTGAAACACTTCGCTTTGCGGACAATTCAAAGTCCATTATTACATTTTCAACACTAAATTAAATATCATGCTCATTACAGTATGAGACGATTAAATCAAACATTTTATCATTATGTCATTTTGTCCTTGTGAGTGCATAATGCAATATTAGAGGAAATGTTTGCCGATTATCCTTTAAGATATTACCATGATGCAATTTTGAAAGTACCATCCATTAACAGTAATGTTGATTGACCAAAGAACTCATCATTTTTTGGCAAAAAAAAAATATTATTCTTTTGTTTTCATAAAAAATTTCATCACATGTCACAAAATTGCTTTTATTTAATTGTAAATCATCATATTTTATTGTAAAGAACTTACTTGTGGGTTCCATAAAAAATGGTTTCACCTTATTTTTTTCAAAATATATAACTGGGGGGTTACTCTCGAACGCAAACTCAATCTTAATACAATTCCAATGCGATTAATATGTATCGATATTGGGATAAGTAAAGATAATTCCGGAACGCCATCTCGATAATAATTTTGTTCAATCAATTTCCACTCAATTTAATTCCAATGTGGCGCTATTGTCGCTTGCAAAAGTGCCATTTGACATTTTTTAGATTTGTGATTGGAAATTGATTAATGCAATTCTGTTTCAAGAGTAGCCTACCTGGTCTTAAAGTTGAAGTCGACGGCAACTTGCTTAACATTTCGTCGGGTTGTTGTACATTCGCCACAAAGTTGATTTGCCACGTTTTTGTAACTCCATACATTGAAAGTTAATTTGCCACAGGTAGGTAATCGTTATTGTACATTTGCCACAAGTCTTCCTAGTACATCATTTTTGCATAAAGTACCGGTAGCAAGGAAAGTTCGTTTTGAGCGCTCGAAATGAAAGGTAGTTATTTTATTCTAAAATTATTGATGTAATCAATCAATCAATCAATCAATCAATCAATCAATCAAAATATCTTTATTCAGTAAGCCTAAAATAAGCATTTTGAATCGTCTAAATTTTTTTTTTATGGGTGGATGGATAGGCGCAGGAAGTATATAGATAACCTACGAAAAATAATTAGAACTAAGTAACCATAAACTAACAGAAAATATAAATAACGAATAACGTACGTTGATTTTTAGAGTATCTACCTCTTTTCATTTATGTCACCCTGGTACTTTTAGCACAGAATAAGTAATAGTGCTACCGTACTTTTAGTTCAAAGTAACTGTCATGATTCAATTTACTATTGACATAGTAAGTTGCAGCACCTAGTCCTACTCGTTTATTTCTTTTTTCCTGATAGTTAAAGGTAAGTAAGATCGCTAAGGCGCCTATCTACCTCTTTTCATTTATGTCTCCCTGGTACTTTTAGATCAGCATGACTGTCATGATCCAATTTATTATTGACGTAGTAAGTTGCATAAGCACCTAGTCCTAGTTTCTATCGACATCAATATTACGAATCTTCTAGGGTCCTCTCTATTTTTTACGGTAGGTGCGCTTCGAGGAATAAAAATATAATATTTTAATTACCTATTCTGAAGTGCAGCCAACGGGTGCGCTTGGAGGAATACCCCAAGCTCTGGTGAGCATGGTGTAAGTATTTTTTATAATTACTTACTATTATTTTGTTATGTAACTATCTAAAAAATAATAAATAAAGTTTTTACTTCACTTATTGTTTGATTTTTCTGCTGTCTGTGTCGAAAATAAAAGTGTGGCGAATCAACTTTACAAAAATAGAACTGTGGCGAATGTACACATACTTTTTTCTGTGGCAAATCAACTTTGTGGCGAATGTACAACAACCCATTTTGTCTGCGCTACGTTTTACACCTTGTAAAATTTGGCAAGCTTTCTTCTCTGGATGTTCTATGGCATCTATTTTTAATTGATAAATGATAGATGAAACTCTTTGCCGCGCTGGATCAGGATCATGATTATGTGAACAATTATCATGTTGAATCACTGTGTGTACTTTATTGTACTTGCACGAGACTTGCAATGATCCACTTTATGCAACTCACAAATCTAATACACTTTATTGTTAACTTGCCGGTTTTTATTGTAAATATATCCGTTAACAGTAAGTTTTTGCTGACCTTTTGAACTTTTATATGTGTTGTTATTTAAATGACATTTTTAAGCAGTATTTTACTAAATTTTATACAGACAACAAGTATTTTTTGCATCATACCTACGTAAAGAATTAAACAAAATAAACACTATTGCACTATGACCAGCAAAACATATTAAGGAGCGTCCTCACTGAGAGCATTCTTACCCGAGCATTTCTAAACGAGCAATCGCCGGCGAGGTACTAATTCTGCCCAGCGAACTAAACATTCACTTTCGTGCAAAACTATGAACGTTCGAGTCGAACATCCGAGCTTGGAGCAAATGAATACCAAATGTCATTAAATTCAAAATGACGGATGGAGCGGTCGTGGCTGCAGCATTTTTATTTCTCTGAATTGAAATTAACACGACAAATACTTGATCAAGAAGGTCACGATCAAGGAACTGTTCCTTGCTTACAAGTGGCCAGTAATATTCTTACTACATACTCATTCATTTTATTATCTAAGTACTCGCTTTTGAGCGTTTTGTTTGCGTGAACATTCGAATGCGAGCCATTTCCGCGAACAGCGGTGCGACGTCCACGCCAGCCGAAGTTCGTGCTCGTGTGTAAACTTTGTAACGCTCGGCTCAACGTCCACACCACTCGAATATTCAACGCCGAATGCTCTGTGAGGACGCGCCTTTACGTATACTTTGCTATTGTAAATGAACAGGCGCTGTAAAAAATGATTGTTATATCATCTGAGTATTATATGAATAATGTTTTATACAATTAGATTATTATACCAAATGTTTATTATGTCATATGTACATTATATCACATGAAATTATAGATTCTAAAATTATATGAAATGAAATTATATTAAATGAACGTTAGATCTTAAGTAATTTTATCAAACATTACACACCCGTCCATAAGAAATTATTAATTGATGTTCGATCGGGTCGTCCTCTGCCGCGTCTACCCCTCCAGCTGCGTTTAAACCTGCTGCGCGAATAATACATTGTTTCAGCCAATTATGATAATATTTGTCCTATATTAAATGGCTTTGACTGGGTTCACCTGCTTTCTCTTCTAGCTGCATCAAACAAGGCGTAGAGAAGTTTCACTCGATTAATAATGATGTTATAAAAAAAATGTACTCTTAAAACGATGTTCTCACAATCAGCGTTATCCAATATGGTTTTCACAGATACTAATAAAAGGTATCAAAAAGAAATTAATATTGCATAAAAAATGGAAAACGTATGGTAGAAACAGCGACTATGATTTGTTTAATCTTTTGATGAGAGAACAGAAGGGACTTGTAAAGTCTTGTTATAACAGTTTCGTATGTAAATCAGAGCAAAATATTCGTATAAATTCTAAGCACTTTTGGATATTTATAAAATCAAAGAAAAAGTTATCAGATAATCCAGACTCCGTTTAATTACAAGATGACATCATAGCCAATGATGGTCTATTTGTAATTTATTTATTACCTTTTTTCAATCCATTTTTAAACCTGATGTAACATTGTCATCAAGACGCAAGACTTTTGCAGGTCCTTTTTCTTCAAATAATAGTTTTAAAATATCTAATGTTTACCCGACTGATGAATTGATTGAAAAATATCTTGCTTCATTAGATACCTCCAAGGGCAGTGGATCGGATGGGTTGCCACCAATATTTTTAAAAAATTGCTGAAAATTACTACCTCTTCTCCTGTGGATTCTGTTTTCTTAATCGCTCACACAAGGTTTAGTTCCCTCGCAATGGAAAAAGAGTTTAATAACACCTATTTTTAAAAATGGTGATATTCATGATTTGCAAAATTATAGAGGTATTTCTAAGTTATATATTGTAAATGTCCATAAATTTATTTTCTATTATTACTATGATGCATACTTACATACGTTAAGCAGTAAGTTTGTGCTTGAAAAGTCAGTGACAGAAACGAATCGCGGCAAAACCGATTCCACGTAGTCTTGTCTGCCCTACGCTAGCATGTAATTCAAGCCCGCGTAGGCATGGAAGGCGAGGCGGTCCGCGAGCTGGTGAGCAGGTGGGTTTAACGCTCGCCGCCAAGCTGAAGCCGCGATGGTGAGCGAAAACCATTTGCGACGATAAGCTCGCGTGGGACCGCTGGAGCCTCGCAACGCCGGAGCCGTGACAGAAAACATACCTGCTGCATGCTTGCATGCATGCTGCATGCTTGCCTGCGTGCTGCATGCTTCCCTGCATGTTACATGCTTGCTTGCCTGCTGCATGTTTGCCTGCATGTTGCACGATTGTTTGCTCATTATATCAATAAGTTTTATATCATTAGATTATTATAATTATGAATTGTATATTAAATCAAATGTACACTGCTTACGTGTGTAGCTTTCAACAGAGGCGCCTCGCGGCGACCGTGCTGCAAAATATCGTTCAGTCACATGATAACGAGTTACAATTTATTCGCACTAAAGTTAATTTTCGTGTGACTTGTCAACCAGTTCAGGTCAAGATCTGTTGCAGCGCTGCGCGCAATCGCGCTCGGTGCATGCAGCTTGTTAGTTTTTATAAGCTTTTATTTATCTTGCAATGTACTCGTATGTATTTACAAGCTGTTATTTAACTTGCAATGTATGTAGGTAGGTATGTCTTTTGTTCGGGTGGAATTTTGCAACTCAATTATGAAGCAGATATCATCAACGATTGAGCTGAAATTTTGCATACATGTGTAAATTGCGTGACATTGCAATATTAAGATGACATGGTGCTGATCTGATGATGGAGCTGGAAGGTGGCTATAGGAACTCAGTAATTAAACGACATAACCCCATCGAGTATGGGTTCGTTTGATTCGTCTTGACGAGTAGGTACTTTGGTGCTAGATAGTAATCAGGGTCTGCTGATGGAGCTGGAAGTAGGACATGGGAACTTAGTAATTAAGCGACACAACCGCGTCGAGTTTAATTCGTCTTAATGGGTAGACCGTTCTTGATGGGTGGTGAGTAGTGGTGGTTTGGTGGACGTGAATAAATGTTGTATACCTACACGTTCAGTGAGATGAACAGATAAAAAACGTGTCCAGGGATAACTAACTTGACCGTTCTTCCAAGCCTAAAACATGAGAGCAGCGAACTTGATTCCTTTGCCTGTATCAGCCATGCAGGGCCGTCTGACGTCACGTCCAGCCAACCTTTGCGTGACGTCACATCCCCTTCCACCGCAATGAGTAGCAGTGGTGCGGTTTTCGATCATTAGCGTTCTAGATTCCGAAAAAGTGAGGTTGGTACGCTATGCCAAGAGCCCTAAAAGACCATCCCTCCGTGCTTCGTTTTCCTCATTGCTGAGGGTCGTGACCGCCTTCATCATATATGAAGCACTATGTAAGGTTCCACCAAATAAAACATTTATTTTAATTTTGAAGAAATTTAATTCGGCAAGCACAGTTATGTACACAGATTACTATTTTTTTCTTATTTATATTCTATTTATTACAATTTGTAAACTGATTGCAATCTTAAATACAATTCATGAACTGGTTACTTACTACAATTATGTAATGTTGATTAATTCAATGACAGTTGGCAGGGATTTTTTTATGTGCGGGGAGATTTGTCACAGTAATTTTGATATACGAGTATATATGATAAGGTCATGCAAAAATAATGATGTCAATAAATTGTTATACCCAGAAAACAGATACTATATAGATGCAAATACTTATTATTTCAGTGGCATGTGGAAACTAATATTTATTAGAAATGTGTACTAAAAATCTAAGGGTTGGTATCTTTAATGCTGGGTCGCTGGGTACAAAGCAGGAGGAATTTATAGTGGCCATGCAGGAAATGGCTCCGGATATAATGGCGATAAACGAGACTTGGTTGGGTTCAGGGCAGGATTATAAGGCGCCTAGGCTGCCGGGCTACCGCTTGCAGCACACCCCAAGATCGGACGGCCGCGGTGGGGGGGTGGGTTTTTACATACGCAGGGGCATAAGCGTTCGAACCTGCCCTCACCCCAGTGCGACTGCCGTGGAACAAATGTGGTTGAACGTGCGCATAAACAACCAGGATATGGCTATTGGAACCGCCTACAGGCCACCTAGGCAAGACGTAAACATGTTTCTGGACGCCTTAACCTGTTCCGCCGTCTCTTTGGCTACATATGATCACATCATTTTACTTGGTGACTTTAACATCAATCTTCTTGATAAGAGTTGCAGCAGGACCAGACTGTTCGAACAGTTTTTGCATAGCATTAACTTTTGTCAACTGGTTGAGGAACCCACCCACTTCACAGACCACAGCCAAAGCCTCATAGATGTTATCTGTTCAAACATGCAGGCACTAAAGGTTAAGGTCAAATATTCTCCTGATCTGGGTGGCCATGCAATGATAGCAGCAGAATTCAAAATAAGGAAGGACAGGCCAAGTCCTTGCTGGCTAACCTACAGACCAATGAAAAATATACTTGTAGATCAATTTAATTCTGATCTAGATTCTGTCCAATGGAGTAGGTTCAATGAGTTGGAAGATGTTGACACCCTGGCTGAAGCGTTTACTCTCTGTGTGAGGATGCTATTCGACCTCCATGCCCCCATCAGAAAACAGAAATTCAAACACCCTCCACACCCATGGATAACAGACACAATAAGATCTATGATGTGCATCAGAGACAACTACCACAAGAGATTTAAAAAGTATAATACATTGGTCTTAAAAGATAGCTATAGAACAATGAAACATATAGTGCTAGATGCTATAGAAAATGAAAAAAAAAATTTTTTTAACAATCATATAAACAGTAACTTAAATAACTCGAAGAAACTATGGCAAAATTTAAAAAACACTGTTATTCCAGATAAAACGTCTACAACAGACCTCCCTACTTTCTTGGACAACCCAGATCAAATAAACGCACATTTCCTCAATACACCCGGTGACGATAGAGTGTCAATATCTCAGCTGCCGTATTTAGAGCATCACAGACATGGCGCTGCAACTTTCTCATTGAACTCAGTCAGCGAGGATAAGGTTTTAAAAATTATCAGGAGTTTCAAATCCAATGCACACGGTGACGATGGCATTTCCTTAGAAATGTTGCAATTGACCCTACCTCAATCACTGCAGACTATTACTAACCTGATTAACAGGTCGATAGAAGAATGCACATTTCCCAAGAGTTGGAAGATCGCAGTTGTAAAACCGCTTCCAAAAAGCAACCAGCCTGACTCTGTGCAGGATCTTTGACCTATCAGTCTGCTCTCTTGTGTCTCCAAAATCCTGGAAAAAGTGGTATGTGAACAACTTACCAAATTCCTGGAAGATCACAACATACTCCCTCAAACACAATCTGGCTTTCGCAGGGGCTATGGCACTGCTACTGCTTTGGCGGATGTGGTCGACAACCTTCTGACAGACCAGGACCACGGACTGATAAGCGCCATGGTCATGCTTGACTTTTCGCGAGCTTTCGACACGATCAATACAACTCTTCTGCTGTCAAAGCTGTCATTTTACGGAGTTGATGCAAGAGCGGTCCGGTGGTTCAGCAGCTATCTATCGCACAGGCAGCAGTATGTGGAGCTGACCAAGGCTAATGGGGTTAAAGTTCAATCTTCACCTTTACCTGTAACGCGCGGTGTGCCTCAAGGGTCAATTTTAGGTCCTGTCCTCTACATTTTGTATAGTGCAGACATAGTTAAAACCATTACTCAATGTAAATATCACTTATACGCAGATGACCTGCAGTTATACCTATTTTTCCCACCGTCAGAATATGCCACAGCTGTAGTGAAAATAAATGATGACCTGTCCCAAATAGCCGCATGGTGCAAGTCGAATTGCCTGACCCTGAACCCCAGAAAGTCAAAACTGATTTTTTTCGGAGCAAAATTTAACCTACACAATTTTATTAGCAGCTGTACATCCTTCAATATTACTCTTAATGGGAAAAGTATTGAACGAGTAGATAAAGTCAGGAATCTGGGGTTGGTCCTGGATTGACGCCTGAACTTTGAGACTCATGTTGCTGAATGTGCTCGCAACTCCTTTTATCGTCTAAAATTACTGTACAAAATAAGACCCTACTTGTGCGAACAGCTCAGAATTCGGTTGTGTGAGTCATTGGTCCTGTCCAAAATGAACTATTGTGACACTGTATATGGACCATGTCTTCTATCCAGTTCTATAAAACTAATTCAACGCGTGCAAAATGCCTGTGCGCGGTTTTGTTTCCATATTCCACCACGCACGCATGTAACTCCTTTCCTTAATGCTGCAAGTCTGCTTAAGATGGAGGCTCGTAGAAAACTTCATCTTGCTACAATGTTGTTTGATGTTGTTAATGCCGGGAGACCAGAGTATCTCTATGACAAGCTGGTGTGGGCATGGGAACATAGTAGATATCCAAAAAGAGCATGTACTCACATCTTCTATACTCCCAAGCATCGTACTATGGCTTTTCGTGGATCATTTAGATATGCGGCCTCTCGGTGCTGGAATGACCTCCCGCCACCAATGCGTGACCTGAAAACCAAAATTACTTTTAAAAAACACCTTAGAAACTACCTCATTGAATTACAAAAAACCAGATAAAAATGCTGCTTATAAACTAAACTAAAATCAAATAATTACATAAACTTACGTCCAGTGTTTACACGAAGTGCTTGGGACGGGTTTGTGGGTCCAGTCCAGACCGGGGCCACCCTCTCGGAAAGTAACATCTCTCGTGTTCTTTTCTAATTCTCTGCCACTAATATCACCTACTCGGTTATATGGACATCTCAGTCACAATACACATTGTCTTGACATCTTGGTCTTAGCGTGGTGACGGACATGCGAGAAATTCCATTTATCTGTGTAATTCAGTAATGCCACGTCCGAGACGCCAATTGCCACGTATGCTTTGCGGCTTGCACCACGTCATCGTTATCCTTCTTTTTGCTTTTGCATGACTTTGCTGAATTTTGCTTTGCCAATTGCCATTTTTATCGTATGGTTTTAATTTAATTTGTTTGCCCACTGTATTTAGCAAAGGAATCTTGCATCCTGGAGCCTTGCATCATCTTTTTATTTTTATTTTATATTTTTGTAACTAGGTAAGTTATCACATTTTTTTTTTTCCTTGTCTGCTGCTTCTTTGTTGCCCATTTGTAATTGTTCTAATTATGTTTGCTTTATTTTGGTTTTCTATTTTATTTTAACAATTTTATAAGTATGTTTAGTTTTTTTATAGTTATTAATTTTTGTTTTTATTAATTAATTTTTGCTAAGTCACTCTAAATCAAATCATTCAGGCCCTGTCAGAATAACAGCGCTTCTGTGTTATTCTGAACATCCACGAATGACACAGAAGCATAATGCTGAGACAGGGCCCATTAGCTTTCACACTATTCGTTATATTTTTTATTACTTTTCTGTTTAATGTTTTTTTTATGTTTTTCTGTATTCTTACTGCCTGTGTAATTTTAGTTTATTTTTATTTCAATGTGTGTGTTAGTTAATAAATGTTTTCTTTCTTTCTTTCTTTATATAAGATAAGATAAGATAAGATAATTTATTGCTGTATAAAAACTTAGCCTAGATACAAAAGACTTATGTTAAGAAATTAGGGTTAGTGTATATTATAATAATATGTAATACCTAAGCTAAGCAAACAATATTGCCTGTGTATTAGGTATCTATGCATAAAAGTAGGTTAGTGCTTTTTAGACAATAAATCATTAACACAATAGCTATACTATAAAATATACGGAAATAGAAAGTACAATTATAATATTAAATACTGCTCTACTTAATCAACATTTTTCTCACTCGGTGTTCACGATTACGTAATAACTAATAGTAAGTTTTCTGTGTCATCATATGTTTTACCTTTTAACCACTCTTGTACGGTTTTTTTACATTTTACTTTGGTCATGGAGTAAATACATAGAGACAAGTTTATTCTGTTATACAAAAAATTACCCAGGTGACAGAAGAATCTGTGAGAGTTTGATCTTCTAAATGGTTCAGTAGAGCATACAATATCTGCACGTCTTCGGCTGGTTTCGAGCGCAGGGTCATAGAGCATTATTGAGTGCTTTTTAGTAATTGTTAGTAAAATAAACAGCTGGCGTACAGATAGGACATCGCATGTAGTAAGGAGCTCTGCCGTCGGGAAGCGTATTGGTCAGAAAGTGCTGACTTTTAGAACTGCTCTCTGTGCTCTTTCTAAGTTTATCAAATTAGTTTTGTGTGCACCGCCCTATGATGTAATACAGTATACAAATAATGACTGACAAAGTGTTAGATATATTGATTTTAGTAGAACTAGCACATGCAATGTGACGAAGATTTTTAAAGACATAGATTAACTTTCTAACTCTAGATGTAAGTGCTTCAATATGTGGTTTAAATTTTAAATACTTATCAATTATTACCCCTAGGTATTTAATATTGTCAGTGCTGCTGAGCTTAGGGCAGAAGCAAGTGTCAGGCGAGTCCTTGCACAAATGGGCTGTTATTGAATGTGAGTTTGGGATAGGTTGGGATAGTGAATTATAGGAAAAAGTCATATATTTTGTTTTATCTATGTTAAGTGTCAGTAAGTTACTTCTAAGCCACTGAGTGACTGTATTAAATCCAGATTGAGCTAGTTCGTACGCCTCACTCGATGGTCTTTCAGCCAGCTCAAGGCGTCTAGGCTTAGGTGAAGGTAGCTTGAGAGGAGCCTTTAGCCGGAGCGCGAATTTTAACACCAGCAAGTTATGATCGGATCCGCATTCAGCACCAGGGAAGGTCCTTACATTAGAAACTGAAGACTTCCAACGCGAGGATATGATGATGTAGTCAATTTGGTTTCTGAACCGATCGCCCGGAGACTTCCATGTGTAAAGCCGCCTTGGGTGATGTTGGAAGCACGTATTTAAAATTGTGAACTTTCTACTTACACAAAAGTCAAGAAGCCGCTCACCGCGCTCGTTTCTATCCCCAAAACCAAATTTACCGACTGTTTCTCTACAGTATCTAAAACTATTTCGCGATATAGTGAAGTGAAGATTCTTACATATTATGTGTATTCGCTTTTACCCACAAACCACAAGGTTCTAAAAATAACTTGAAAGTACACATTTCTTTGTGACAGTTTAATCGCTCGTGAGTTTCGAAATTTGAAATAATCTAAAGAGGAAAGCTTCTTTTAACGGTTTTACCGTTAGCATTTTATGGTGTTGAGTTACATGTGATCGTGATGGTACATGAAAACTGAAACGCGCACAAGCATTCTGCACACGCTGGATTAGCCTGCTCGTCTAAGACATCAGACATGGCCCATAAACTGTGTCGCAACAGTTCTACCGTGACAATATCAGTGCTTCGCACAGTGTGACCCTCAGTTCCTCGCTTAGATATGCCTAATCTTGTATAAAAGCTTTAGTCTGTAAAAACAATTGCTCGAGCACTCGGCTACATGATTCTCAAAGGTTATGTGTTCATCCAATATCAAACCCAGATTCCTAACACTGTCTACTCGTTCTACTTTTTCTCCATTTATGCAAACATTTAGAGGCGTATTGCTAAAGCGACCAATATTCCTTCTTGTGCCAATTAACATTAACATAGACGTTTTTGGATCGAGGACTAGGCAGTATGACCTGCACCAAGTAGAAATTCGTGTTAAGTCCTCGTTTACCTTTGTTACAGCAATAGCATGCTCTGCGTATTTAAGGGGAAGATGCAATTGCAGATCATCTGCATATAAGTGATATTGGCAGTGACGGATGACTTTCGTGACATCAGCGGTGTACAGGTTGTAGAGGATTGGCCCTAAAATAGACCCTTGAGGCACCCCACGAGTTACAGGAAGTTTGGCTGGACACAGTCTTGAGCCATCTGCTTTGTCCAACTCAACATACTGTTGTCTGTTCCCCAGGTAACTATGAAACCATTTTATCGCATTGGTATCGACTCCATAATAAGCTAGTTTTGACAATAAGAGGTCCATATTTATAGAGTCAAATGCCCGCGAGAAGTCAAGCGGCAATAAAATATTTAGGTTCCCCTGATCTTGAGCAGCTAATAACTGATCCACAACATCTGCGAGAGCAGTTGTTGTGCTGTGGCCTTTGCGGAATCCCGATTGTTGTTGAGGGAGCATGCTGTTTGCCTCAAGGTAGTCCGTCAGTTGCTCACACACAATTCTCTCTAACACCTTTGAGACACAAGGAAGTAGGCTAATGGGACGGAGGTCGTTTTTAGTCGCCGGGTTAGTCTTCTTTGGCAAAGGTCTAACTAAAGCGACCTTTCAGCTGTCTGGAAAAGTGCATTTTGCTATTGATCGATTGACTATTGTGGTTCTGGCTCTTAACGTTTGTGGCAATGTCAACATAATCATTTCGAGGGACGAACCATCGCTGCCTTGGGCATTAGATTTAAACCCTTTAATGGTTTTTAATACTTTATCTTCTGACACTATTTGTAGAGAAAACGTTGAAGAGCTATGTCTATGGTACTCATAATATGTTAGCTGAGATATTGGCACAAATTTTTCTCCTGGGATGTCTAGAAAATGCGCATTTATCAGATTTGGGTTATTGAAAGAAGCTCTGCACCTCTCTTATCACCAATTACATTTTTTTTAAATCCTGCCATAATTTTTTGGTATTATTTTTGTTCTTATTTATGTGTCTGTCAAAAAAGCAAATCTTCTCCCTTTTAATAGTGTTTCATATTCTTATAGCAAGCTTTAAAAGCCTCTGACTTGTGTAGCTTGAATTTCATATGATAATCATCTCTAGCGGTGCGCGGCGTCGTCAGCTCGGGCGGGTATTTGTTTCCGCCAGTTCGCATGTGACCACGGCCGCAGCATCGCGGCCGCAGCGTCAAGCAGTAAGTAGATATGTACTTACTTACAAAATTAGTCGTGTTTAGTCCCGTTAAAACAGTTTTAATGCAATGCATCGCGATAGTTTAAAGTCTTATAATAATCTCTGATCTGCATCATCGACTTAACGGAATCAATGATCCATGGATGTGGTGAATGTTTAAATTTTTGAGTTTTAATTGGAGCATGCAGGTTAAATAATTTAATCAGACAAGTGGTAAAAGCCTCCACAAGAATGTTGATGTCACTTATTTTATAAAAATAATCCCAATTAATAGCATCAATATCATTATTAAACTGGTCTACAAGAATATTTTTTAATGGCCTGTATGTGCATAACTGCAATAATTTATATACTTCCTTGTCCAAGAGACTAATTGCTATCATTCTGTATATTTTTTACATTATTAATTACCTCCGTTAAAGAATACTGCATTTTGATAAGTTTTGTACGTTTCTGAACGAAAGTTCCGGTTTTTTAATGTTAACGAACGCAAGATTATTAAATAGGTAAGTCAATGAAGTCTATGCTAATGTAGAAACGATATTGTTAAAACCACAGACATATATTAAAAAGCAGACCAAACATTACAACAAAAAAGCGTGCCCATTACGCCTACAGAGTAATTCATGCACACATTTACAATAAAAGGGGCTGAACTCAGGCACGCAAGGGACCTCAAGTACCTACATCTATAGTAATGTTATACGTAAAGAGGATAATTTTATATTGTATAGACATTTGAAGATACTCATTAAATTTAAAAAAAAAATCACCAGTAGAATGCTAAATGAGTGCCAGGCAGGCTACAATGTCTGTATCTGTATCTGGCTGCGACGCCACCCCATTAACTTAATAGGCCTATTACTACATCTCGACTGTGATTTATACCAGAATAATTGTTACTTCTTGAGAAATAAAGATTATATTATGAATTTATTATCCTATTCTGATAAAAACTATAAATATAACTGCAAAATTACTACAAAATACGATGCGCCGGCCGTCCGAACTCAGCTTATTCTCGCAGAGTGGAGATTTGTAATATTAAGCATGATTTTATTATCCTATTTCGATAATAACGATAAATACAACTAAAACGTTACTACAAAATGCAAAAGTGCGCATTTTACGCAAAAATCACATTTGAGATGTAATAGTTCTCTTAATAAAATGCATGAAATACTCGTAGTAGAACCGTTAGGTAAAATAAAAAAATGAAATAAGTAATTAAAAAAAACAACAACACACTCTGCTGGTATATTATTAATAAAAATTACTAAGTATAAATAATGTCTCAATTTTTAAAACTAGTGATAAGACCGCCGGGTGGTCGAGTAGTCAGCGGGTCGCTGACTGTGGGTTACAGTATATTTTGCAAGTCCCGAAAAACTCGAAGAGTCCAAACGGCGTGGTGATGGCAGTCTTGGGAATGTCGTCTGGACTGACAGGTATCTGATTTAAGGCTTTTACAAGGTCAAGGGGTACTAAAGACCCTGCATCCAGCAATCGAGTGAGCAAAGTCATGTATATGCCTAACCGGATACCTGTCAGGCACAGTGCGGGCATTCACCATGCGGTAGTCGCCGCACGGACGCCAGCCACTGTCCTTTTTTGGAGCAAGATGTAAAGGAGAGGACCAGGAGCTTTCCGAAGGTCTGGCTGTTCCATTAGTAAGCATGGACTGGAACTCTTGTTTGGCAATTTTAAGCTTGTCAGGGGCGAGACGGCGAGGTGACGAAGATACTGGAGGTCCTGGTGTCGTGCGAATGTGGTGTTAGGTGTTGTGTAGTATGTATGTAGTTGCGATGCGTACCAGCTGGTCGAGTGTGAAATCGAGTGTCGCCAGTTGAGACTTTTACTGAGTACAGGTTACTATGACTAACTACAGGACTAGCTACAGCAGTTACAAATGTAATACTATCAATAATACGTTTATTTCTACAGTCTACAACTAAACTATAAAAATTCAAAAAATCTACGCCTATTATAGGCTTCGTTACATCTGCGACTACGAAACGCCATACAAAATTTTTACGTAAGCCAAAATTTAATTCAAGATGTACGTATCCGTATGTCGAGATGCTGGAGCCGTTCGCAGCGCACAGTTGAAAACCCGTTGGAGCACGACGATCACGCAGTACCGAACGAGGGAAGACACAGAGGTCGCTACCGGTGTCGACCAGGAACTGCGTCTTCGAGGAACTGTCGGTGACAAACAGGCGACCAGCAGAGGATGGGCAATCGTCAGCCGCCATTACCGACTGCCGTTTGAGTTTTCCGCCTTGAAGTCGCATGTGCGGATGCATGTGGTTGCCTTCTTCCCGAACCTAGCATGATACCAGCAGAGCGGGTGCTTCCGGTGGTTGGACTGCGACCGCTGTCTGGAGGACGATCGATTGCGGCGTCGGTTGGGTCGAGAACCGGGTCTGTTGCCTTGCTGGGACGCGAGCTTCTGGAACTGCCTTCGGAGCTCAGCGATTTCTCTCGTAAGGTCACTAAGGACGGAGCTGGGACCACCTTCAGCCATTGCCGCGACCCTAGGTGAAGATGGGGCAAGGTCGTTTACTCGATCCGCTAGATCAGCCAAGTCTTCAAGGCTTGTTGATGCTGGTTGCCCTGCGAGGACAGTCTGGATGCCATGTGGAAGACGGCTGATTCAGATGGTCTTCATGAAGTCGTCGGGCACGTCTTGACCGGCGAGGCTCTGCAGATGACGGAGGAAGCGAGAGGGCTTACGATCTCCGAGCTCCTCATGCATGAGCAACTGCTTCAGCTTCTTTTCATTAGAAGCCGTAAGTCGCTTGATAAGCTCCGTCTTGAGCTTCTCGTACTTATTCTCCGCTGGAGGACTGATCATGAGATCTTTCACTTCTCTAGAGTACTGGTTATCCAGCTGGCCTATGATATAATTAAACTTCGCGGAATGTCTGGTAATGTGATAGATCGCAAACTGTCCTTCGACCTGAGCGAACCAAATTGCAGGTTCTTCAGGCCAAAATGGTGGGATGCGAATGTTTATATTCTGAACTTCTCGTTTTGTCGACACTTTCCCCTCACTAGTGTTGCCACCGCGTGCTTTATCGTGTGCCATCTTGTTTTGTGTCCGTGTTTAGGGGTCACCAATATAGTTAAGTAGGTGCACGGAATGTACGCTAATTTGTTTACAGTCCTACTAACTATTAATTAAGTGTGTGGTAGGGCACAGTCAATAAAAACACCAACTTACGGTTTGTTGTATAATTCATACACACACAATACAGAAGGCACTATAAGATAGAAAGCACAGCACAGCACAGTAAACAGTTTAGGAAAGAAGAAATATAGTTCACAAAAACGAGCACAATACAGTCTAAATATTTAAGCAAAAGAAAGTCTAAATATATAAGCCAAAGCGGTAAGTATATAAGCATAAGCAGAAAAGCATGAGCTCCGCGCCGTGATCGAGTCTCGACTGGCTGCCGCCACGCGGCGCCACTGCACCGGTGCGTGCGCACATAAGCGAAACAAAAGGCTTATGTATCTGGTCAACGCACTAGTGCGAGGCGCATGTCGATAGACGTTGTCGATGATCGATATCGACAAGCTGGGTCGCATGCTATGTAGATATGATGTTATAATATTAATTAATGAAAAGTATTGTAAATATTAGATAATAAAAATAATGTTAATAACGTTATCTGTGCTGTTATAGTAAATGTCTAGGTTTAAGTGTAATTTTGTAAATATATATTTAATTGTAAATAGTTAATAATTAAATACATAATAGTTAAATAACTTAAATAACCTGAGTGTAGGAAGGTTCCCTACAATATAAATGATTTTAGTTAATTTTTCTTTTATTTTAGTACCAAAAAAAAATATTTTAAAGGATTACAAAGTACTTAGTATTAATTGGATCTCACAACTTTTTACGGTAGAAGAACTGAGCTGCGAGACTTTATTTTTTTACAAGTATGTTTTTGAGGGTATGCCATTTTACAATGCATCATAACTAAGAACCTAAAAATGTCTTTTATCTTAGAGCAGTCTTGGAAATAAACAAAATGTTCTAAAATTTATGCATAATGTAAAAGAGCCGTACGGTGAACGGGACATAGCGCGAACGGGATATATCGCGAATGAGACATACCGCGAAAGGAACATATCGCGAACAGGACATACCACGAACAGGACATACCACGAACGGGACATGTTGCAAATCGCCCAAGTTTTTGTTGGCGGGCCGAAAAGCGAAAGGGCCTAAATCGTCCTCAGCCAATAGAATGAGTTTTGAATAAACTCCACGTTATTTGACATAATTTTGACATTTATGCCGTTATTATTTCTGTGTTGTCGTGGCAATGAATAGCCAGTCTCACGGCTGACCTGCATGCTCTATGACAGCCTTCACACACATAATGTCACTACCTGACAGCTCGATGTACAATCGATAAGCAATTATTTGATTTTTACTTAGAATACAGGATTTTTAAAGTAATATTAAATTTACAACTTCATCTCATAAACCAATCCCCCATCAACGGCAACTATAGAAAAATGTCTGGCTACAAAATGTCAAACTACACCATAATGACACTACTTTACCCTTACTCTTCCTTTGAACAGGTTACCACTGACGTTTAACTTTTACTCCAAGAGTATAGTCGGATTAATGTACTCATTCATTACTCCATACAATTATTTTGTTTTGTTTTTAGCTGTTTTTTGACATATACTAGGATTTATATTTGACATTTATTTCAGTATGTATGATAAAATTGTAATTCTTAGACTATAGTTTACTTATATAAAATTAATACCTACTTTGTGACATTAGCTAATTCTAATGTATTATAAAAAAATATAAATAATTTGTAATTTAAAATTTTGCATTTCTAAAACTGGACAAAATACGCTTGATCATGACTGTATATAAGAACTAATATTTATCTACCGTATTTTTATAGCAAATAAACTATTTCATTTCATTTCATGTTTATTAATATAAAATTCGTTAACACCGATTTAATACTTGGAGTAGCCTTACTCAACGTTTATTAATGAGGCGGTAATTCTTTACACCTTGTATTAAATCTTTGCGTTTTTATCACATACCCAATTTTTTTTTAAATAAAAGCGTGTTACATTGTGATTGCAAAAAAAAATAATGAAGGTGTAATTATGTTTAATGTTTTTTAATGTTTCATCACGATGTAATACGCTTTTATTTATAAAAAATTGGGAGTTGAATTTATAGTTGCCACTGCTGCCCTGCAGCTTCCTTGAGTTGCTTGTATTTCTGCTTCTTGTAGAAGTCGCTTTATCCATCCTTCTATCACAGCCCTAGTCGTTGGTTTTGGCTTTTCATGAATGTTGACAAATAAATATGTAGTCCCGGCTCTATTCCTGCGATCTTACAATTTTATGTGTAGTTTATCTAAGCCACTGGGCTTTGTTTTTTTTGTTTTCTGACAGCTTCCAGGCAGACTGGCGGCGCTCTGCGGTATCGGTTTTTTAGCCGTGACTAGGCCATAGTGTAACACTGGGTAGCAGTAGGAGGGCTTGCGAGTTGACTGGCTAGTTAGCTGGCTAGTCGAGGCGGCTGCCTCGAATAGGTCATTTGTCTTAGGGTTCTTCTTTGACAGATGTTCAATTAGTACGTGGATATCCCAGATTAGTGGTTTTGGTGCTTTAGGTCTCGCCAGTGCTTTGGCTTTTAGTACTTCTTTTACCATAGAGTGGGAGCTTAGTTTATACCGGTTGTTTGGGTTACAGAATGTTAAGACTACTTTCTGGTGTAAATCTTCTAAAAATCTTGCCAAGTCAAATCCTTTTGGGTTGTTCTTTTGGATCTGGTTTTCTTTTGACCATTTAAGCCAAAGCGCCCACGCAGGGAGGTATCTACGTATTAAGAGTTAGGGAGTAGTTCGATATCTGCCCCGGGGCGTCGTAAGCTTTTGCTTATCTGTAGTTCCTGTCTAATGTGCAGTAGTTTTTCACTACGTGAGCTCGTTTCGATGCAACTAGATCTATGTCCGGAATTCCCCATTTGGCAAATACTATTTGTGTTACGGATGCTGACAGGTGCCACTCCGAAAAAGCCTGGTTCCGAGAGTCTCGAGGTGCCAGTACAAATGAAACTTAGGGTGGATTCGACCAAACTGGAATAAGACTTACTCCGTGATTAGTCTATACAAATTCGGCGCTTAATCTAGGTAAAAGACCTTATTCCAGTTTGGTCGAATCCACCCTTAGTGAATTAAGGAAAGGGTATGTCCTGGCAGGTAATAAATCGACATGTATGTGTGATATTTGTCTAGAATATGAAAGACTTCTCGTGCAAGATCGACTGGCGCTGGCGGACTGTATTCCTCCTTCGTTGCATAAGTACGAAACGGCGGTCTTGTTTTCGCACTGTCTGAGCACCGCTGATGAGGCGTCGTTTTTGTTCTAGGACAATGCGTATTGCGCGCTTATTATCTCTCTTGTTGCAGTGCAGGTTTGTCTTGGTCCGGTCGCCACGTACCCGATAGGTCCTTGTTGATTAACTTGGCACCCCATCCTATGTCGCTCGCATCTGTGGTTAGATAGTGGGCAGGCAGCGGCGTATGAATTTGTAATGAGTTTTTGTAATTGGCTTTCCACCATCGTAGCTCTTCTATGGCACCTTGACCCAGTTGCACTAAGTTCGTAATCTGCATTAGTAGCGCATTGCATTGGTGTTACAGATAACGATAGTTCAGTCGTCCCCTCAGCACTACGAAGCTGGCAAAGTTTAAAGTGCCGATTATTTTCTTGAGATCTATCAGGCTTGCTTATTTTGACTGCAGTAGCTTCGAGGTCTGAGAATATGATTATGTGGTTAAAATAGTGTTGTTTAGTGTGAGGAGCACTCGCAGGAACACCGGTCATTGCTTATCATCGTGCAAATTATATAGCTATAAACACCAGACCTCAGCTAGATACGGCCGCTGTAGGTGCGAGTACTCCGACAGACTATGTTGATTTTGTTTTTTAATATATAATTTAATTAATTTAATAATTTAATTTCGAACTCACCAAGGCATATAAACCCACGAGGTTTTTGCTGAGGATCGATGATGTAAAAATTTGTATTTTAAATGTTTAAAAAAAAAAGGCTCCCAGGAATTCTACAGAGTTTTTCGCAGTGAGGACAGTTTTGGCCCAGTTGATCTGCCAAACTAATGATTCTAAGGTGTCGTGTCGGCTGTTAGGGCGGCTAGGTCTTTCAGGCAATCCTTGTCTTGGCATACCAGATAAAAGTCGTCGAGGTAAATTAATATCCTTATTCCTCTACTTCTTAAGTACTCGCCGATCCGATTCGTCAGACAGGCGAAAGTTTTCGGTGCTGAACTCAAACCGAAAGGTATGAAGGTTATTTCCATACAATTTCCGTTGTAAAGAAGCCTGAAGTAACTCCTGTATGCTGGCGCAATTGATACATGGAAATATGCTTGGTGGATGTCTAGCTTCACCATCCAGTCTTGACTTTGCAGAAAATTGGAAACATGATGTACGTTTATAAGTCAGAATTTCAGGACCACGTTCAGGTTTTTAAGTTGAAAATAGGTCGTAGGGAGCCGTCGCTCTTCGGCCGCAGGAACATGGATCATATAAGGCTGGAGCTCGGTGCTACTGTGACGAGAATACCTTTTTCCGTCATTTTTTATAACTTTTGTCATCTGGGGAGTGAGAGGCGTCGGGATGTTGTCGGTGCCCGGTAGGCTTAGCGGCGGCATGGATTCAAACGGTATGCGATATCCCTTTATCACATTTAGAATATATTGCAGAGCTCCGAGGCGTCGCCATTGTGATCGATATGAGTGGAGCCGAGCCGCACGAAAAGTATTGGCACAGTTAGTTTCTCAAACATGGTGCCGCTGGACCTCTCCAATCCCGGTGGGATGCGGGAGAGCGCGGGCATGTTTGACCGGTATATTTGTTGAAAGCGGTGCCTCTTCCTCCGAGTGCGGCCCAAACTTGTCAGCATCGAAGAGATGGCTTGTCGAAGGTGGGATTTTGCGTAGGATACCTTTTTGTTGTATGGATCCTTCACTGCTGAAAGTATGGCCTCTCGTTTATGCTGTGCGGTTTCGGCGCGGTGACCGCAGACCACGTATCGTTGTAAGTCTTCATGGCGAATATATTCAAGATTATTTCAAAGAGGAGTTCATACGTGAAGCCCCCGTTTTCTCGAGCTTCTGTAAAAAAATTTCGGAACTCGCGTTCCAACGCAGCAGACGCAACGCAGCAGAGATTAACCTCATCATTTGTTTCGAGTGCCGTAAACCCGGGGGTGTGTAGATATTGCTTTTGAACGTCCGCGTATCTGACAGTCGTCGTGGTTAAATTTTTGAACCTCTTTTGATATATTTAAATGCTCTGGGCATACAATGGGAATTGTAGGTTCTGTCGATAACGATAGGTTAAATTCGATGCCTTGTTCTTTTGTGTTTGGATGGAGGGTAGGGTAGGGTAGACGTTTTGACAGCGACGTTTTTTGTGAGAGTTTCTTTTGGTTCCTTTTGCGGTTGTCACTCGATGACGAGGATGACGACTTACTTCCCGATTTCTAGGGAGAACTAGACGAACTGAATCTTCTTTACCTCTTTGGCTGGTCCTGGTCGCGTTCCTCGCGTTCCTCCTTCTCCACTCCAGTTTTACACGTAGACGGCACTCCGACCATTATATAACAACTTTCGAAACACTCAGACTGCAAAAACCGTTAAAGGGAATTTAAAACTTTTTATAATTCAACACCATAAAATTCTAACGGTAAAACCGTTAAAAGAAGCCTTCCACTTTAGATTATTTTAAATTTCGAAACTCACGAGCGATTGAAATGTCACAAAGAAATGTGTACTTTCAAGTTATTTTTAGAACCTTGTGGTTTGTGGGTAAAAGCGAAAACAAATATGTAAGAATTAAAAAAAACTTCACTATATCGCGAAATACTTTTAGATACAGGTATGGTCTTTTAGGGCTCTTGGCAGAGCGTACCACCTCACTTTTTCGGAATCAAGAACGCTAATGATCGAAAACCGTACCACTGCTACTCATTGCGGTGGAAGAGGATGTGACGTCACGCAAAGGTTGCCCGGACGTGACGTCAGACAGCCCTGCATGGCTGATACAGGCAAAGGAATCAAGTTCGCTACTCTCATGTTTTAGGCTTGAAAGAACGGTCAAGTTGGCTTAATGTTTGGACTTTTTGTTAGTTATCCCTGGAGACATTTTTTAGTCTGTTCATCTCACTGAACGTGTAGGTATACAAAATTTAGTCACGTCCACCAAACCACCACTACTCACCACCCATCAATAACGGTCTACCCACAAGACGAATTAAACTCGACGCGGTTGTGTCGCTTAATTACTAAGTTCCCATGTCCACCTTCCAGCTCCATCAACAGACCCTGATTACTAGCTAGCACCAAAGTACCTACTCGTCAAGACGAATCAAACGAGCCTATACTCGATGGGGTTATGTCGTTTAATTACTGAGTTCCTATGGCCACCTTCCAGCTCCATCATCAGACCCTGGTTACCATCTAGCACCAAAGTACTCGTCAAGACAAATCGAACGAGCCCGTACTCGATGGGGTTATATCGTTTAATTACTGAGTTTCTATAGCCATCTTCCAGCTCCATCAATAGACCCTGGTTACCATCTAGCACCAAAGTACTGGTCAAGACGAATCAAACAAGCTTAGACTCGATGGGGTTGCGTCGTTTATTTACTGAGTTCCCATGACCACCTTCCAGCTCCATCATCAAATCAGACCCTGGTAACCATTTAAAAACAAAGTACTCGTCAAGACGAATGAAACGAGCCGAAACTCGATGGGATTGCTTCGTTTCATTTCAGAGTTCCTATGACCTTTCAGCTCTATCATCAGACCCTGGTTACCATTGATAGACAAACTAATCGTCAAGACGTTTTGAACGAGCCCAAACTCGATGAGGTTGTTTCGTTTCATTGCGAAGTTCCTATGGCCACCTTCTAGCTTCATCAGCAGATCAGCACCATGTCATCATAATATTGCATTGTCACGCCATTTACACATGTATGCAGAATTTTAACTCAATCAGTTGAAGATATCTGCTTCATAATTGAGTTGCAAAATTCCACCCGAACAAAAGACATACCTACCTACAAACATTGCAAGTTAAATAACGGCTTGTAAATACATACGAGTACATTGCAAGATAAATAAAAGCTTATAAAAACTAACAAACTGCATGCACCGAGCGGGATTGCGCGCAGCGCTGCAACAGATCTTGACCTGAACTGGTTGACAAGTCACACGAAAATTAACTTTAGTGCGAATCAATTGTAACTCGTTCTCATGTGACTGAGCGATATTTTGCAGCACGCTCGCCGCGGAGGGCTTCTGTTGAAAGCTACACACGTAAGCAGTATGCAATAATTCGTCTAATGCATTGCACGTAGAGCTTGAATTGCTTGTGCGCGTTAAAACCCTTTTCATAGGGTTAGCCTCAACAGGTTTTTTGGACTCGGTTAGTGCTTACCCTAATCAACTGTATCAATTTCGTTAACCTTCCGATGTAGTAAGTCGACGAAATGCTTACCGTATTGGTAGGTTTAGTGAAAACAAGTTTATGATTTCCCAATCAAAAACCCCTTATATGATAAGCGGTTCCGGTCCTTAGTGCAGTAGTGTCTTGTAAATAGTAATAGTTAAGATAAAACAAAATGTTAATGTGCTTTTATGCACACATATAATAAAACGGGATATTAAACAGACAAGATAACAAAAAATTAGATCTTCTCTTACGGAACAAAAATAAAAATACCAATAAGTACATAAAAATAACAAGTTAGAAGCGAACATTTCCGAGTTTTAACAAACATTATCCGTTTGAATTTTGCTGCTCAAATAGTTATACACTATTTTGTGGTAACGCCTGTCTCGCAATTTGTATTTTTCTGTTTTTTTTAATTGATAAGTAAGTCATTTTATTTCGAGCAGCGTGATCACTGTGGACACTCTCATCCTTTAATATTTTAATCAAATCAATAATAGGTGACTTTTTAAATTTTACGATTTTCTTTAGCCGGGCATGCCAACTTTCTACATCATTTATAATGCAATATGGGTTACCGTAACAGCTCACTACAGGCAGCACTTTCCGGTTCATCCATTTTTTAACAAAATAATCAATGAACTGGTTCCAATTAGTGCTGTTTTCAAATATTTTAAATATTATACTAAGGGATTTTTCTGGAATATATTATGGGCTAAAGCAGCAAACATAGATATATTTTTTTATCGCCATCTTCATTTAAATAGCATTTCTCTGCAATGCTTGCGAAAAGTGAAAAAAACAACCTTTATTTAAAGCATCGAGATATACAATTTCAAATGCTTTAATTGCAGGGAATTCATAATCATATTGAAATAACGCGGGTTGAAATTGAGGTAAATAACTTTTTAATAACCTGAATAGTCTTTGATACTTACGTTGTTGCTTATTAGGTAGGAAAGAGAACACAAGCCGAACAATAACTGTTGCATCGCTAGTGCTACCAACATCTCCGTGTAGGGAGTAAATTTGTTTAAAAGAACGAGCCCACACATTTATGCCCGCCTTCCACCAAGAGCGGAGCGGGCTCCTTACGGCCTTAGTTTAACTCGCTACGGCAATCTTCATAGAAGTGCTTCCACTGCGAACTAGGAACTAGGAACTTCTATGAAGATTGCCGTTGCGAGTTAGACGGAGTCCGTAAGGAGCCCGCTCCGCTCTTAGTGGAAGGCGGGCATTAAAGTTGCCGTCCACAAAATAATGACAGACATATTTCAATGTTTCACGAGCGCCATGCTGCAAAATACCAATATTTTATTGTCTATCCCATTTTCAATAAAGTAGAAAATTTTCTCCCAATGTTGGACAGACTCATTTTTACATTAAAAGTAAATTTATATTTTTAACATAAGCGTGTGATTGTGTTAAAAATATAAGTTACTGTGCGAATTTAATATAATCACTTTCCAAATTACTCGTTTTATACCGCTTATGAAGGGTCGCCTTTTATTTTATTTGTTATAAACGGGTCGAGAAAATTTTCTCGTGTTGCGCGTGCTAGGCCTACAGGCGTGGGCCGAGAGAGGGAAGTGGGCGACGACGACGCGCTCAGTCGCACTGCCACCGCGAGCGCGGGATGATAAGGGTCGGGCGAGATACTATTGGGGTCGCCTCACTCACACACACAACATCATCGGACCATGTACTTAACACAAGATCTAATTAACGACCACTGCAATTTTTTATACTATTACTCTGAGTGTATCCGCAATAACTTTAAAAAATATTCATAATAATTAACTACTGTTAATGGGCAAGAATGCAAATTAAAATCTCCTATCTCTAACAATGCACTAAACATGTTACAAAATTGTTCAATTATCCTAAACATTATCATGTAATTCAGTTTAACACTAATAGGTGGTATACAACTTGTAACAAAAGTAACATACTATCCTTAAAAAAGTATGTTAATAATATTTAAAAAAAAAAACCTTAACGCAAGGCAGCAAGACATTTTAAAATGCATTCCTCAAGAAAATCAGTCGATCAATAAAATAAAAAAACGAATGCATACAGTAACAAAATGTGTATTTTGTGTGACAATAGCTCCTTACTTTCTTCTGCAAGTTCAAAAACGAAAAAAGAGCGAGATGTGAAATCTCACCGCTCGCCGTAAAACACCCCCCCCCCCCCCCCCCACCTTTCATTTAATACGTTTTACCCCGCCTTATTAACTACATACGAGGGCAGTTTAGCAACTCAATGACTTTAAAGTTGAATAAAAACTTTTTAATATATTTTTTTTGTCTCATATTTGGAAACTTAAAGCGCAGGCCGTTCTTTTTTCAAATTTGGCGCGAAAAAAAGTTTTTTACAAACATAAAAGTTTGGCGACTTCTAAGTATTCTTTGAAAATGGAGAATAGCGAGTTCTCTCCTAAGGGTGAATTCGACCAAACTGGAATAAGCTCTTATACCTAGATTAAACGCCGAATTTGTATGGACTAATCTCCGAGTAAGTCTTATTAGAGTTTGGTTGAATCCACCCTTAGTCGTTCACAGAGTGGTCGTGGTTGATGACGTTGCATTTTCATTGGCTAAAACAGCCCTCGCGATGCGCCTCCACATGTTGCGGTCTTCAGCGTCTCGTGAACTCTGAACTATCGAGGTTTGCGTCGTTGCTTTGATGGCGTCTGTCCAACGCGTTGGTGATCAACCGCGTGACCGCTTGCCCTCCACCCGTCCTTGGACAACGAGTCGTTCCATGGAGTGTTTGTTTCTAACAACGTGTCCGAAATACTTGAGGATTCGTGTTTGCACAGTCGACGATAATCTCTGTTTGATTTTAAATTCTGCCAGGACCGAGACGTTGGTCCTAAACGCAGTCCAAGGGATCCGCAGCAGTCGCCGCCAGCACCACATCTCAAGTGCATCGATTTTCAGCCGGTCTTTGAGGCGAACTGGCCACGTTTCTGCGCCATAAAGGAACATCGGAAAGACTAAGCTTCTCATTAGGCGGACTTTCGTGGCTTTGGTGATATTACGGTTGCACCATACTATTTTCAGCTTATCAACGGCAAATCGTGTGATAGCACATCTCCTTCGAATCTCGTCTTCAGATCCTCCAGTGTTTGTTATAGTAGAACCGAAGTATACATAGGATTGGACAACCTCACAGTTGCCAATCATAGAGATTTCAGGATGGTTTAGTTTAGCTCGGTCCACTATCATCATCTTGGTCTTGTCTCTGTTGACCGCAAGTCCGAAGGAGAGGCTTATTGTTTCTAAACGTGTCAGCAGGTGTTCCATGTCTTTTTTCGTTTGTGTGAGAAGAGTTGTCGGCATACCTCAAGTTAGATATCCTTCGACCTCCAACTGAAACGCCTCGGTCCCATTGTTCCAGAACTATTCTCATTAAACATTCCGTATAGATGTTGAAAAGAAGTGGAGAGAGTATGCACCCCTGTCGCACACCAGCTTGTGTATGAAAACTTTTTGAGTCAACGTCGTCTATCCGAACAGTCGCAGTTCCGTCTTCGTAAAGTCGGTGTATGAGACGAACTAGGTGGATAGGTATTTTAAAGGTGGAGCCTCTTTTGATGTTATACTTATAATGTTAAAAAAGTAAATCAAGCTGTCTTGTCAGATTGTGTGTTGGGTGTCAAATAAAAAAGATTATCTTGAGAATAACCTAATGTTTGTACTTCATTGAATAGTTTATTTTCTTCTATACTGCTACTGCAAGAGCTGTTAATCTATACGCTCTAACAGGTTATGGTCACCAGACGCGTGAAGAAAAATTAAAAAACTATGGAGTTAAGTAAAATCCAAATCGCAAAGTTGGATGGTACCAACTGGGTGCAGTGGTACAGAATGACTGCAATGCTACGCGGGATGGATGGACTTATGGATATTGTTCAAGGGAAGTTATGTAAGCCTGAGAAACCAGCGATGAGTGGTGTCGACGGAGATGCCACTGCTGCAGCGGGAATGGCTAAATTTAACAACGATCTAGGAGCATACCTGAAGTTGGAAAGTACTGCTCTTTTATTGATTACGAACAATATCACGGATGAAGAACTAGACAAGGTAATCAGGTTCACAAATCCAAAAGATGTCTGGGATGAGCTGCATAGACTGTACGACGGTGTGAATGATGATCGTCTGTATAATGTCTGCATGGAGTTATTTCATTTCAAGATGAACTCATCAGATGACATGGCGACTCACATGTCGAAGTCAAAGAATTTGTGGCACAAACTAAATCAGGAACTGATTAAAGCGGACGAAGGGAAAGAACTACCTGAGTTACTTTTAATCTGCAAGATCTTAGATACATTGCCAGAAGAATATTTCTCTTTCAAGTCGAGTTGGATAATGATGTCAAAGAAGGATAGAACTGTGGACAACTTGACCAGTCAACTGTGTGCTCACGAAAGGGCATTAACCATGACGATAACCTCCAAGGAAGATGGATGCGTGTCAAGGTCTTCCGGTGAAGCGCTGGTTGTTAACAGCAACAAGAAAACTGTCAAGAAGAAAACCAAAGCTTTTAAATGTCATTTTTGCGGGGAAATAGGACATTTTAAGAAGGACTGTCCGAAGAAGGAACGAAATGGGAAACCTGGTGTGACTAACATGATGGTTGTGTTGGTAAATGTTACAGATTGCAAGACAGATCGACACGAGTGGTATGTTGATAACGGGGCCACGCACCACGTCACGATGAGAGGCGACTTGTATCAGGATTTTACACGTTTCGAGGAACCGCACACGGTAACTACTGCTGATGGCAAGGAAATTGAAGCATTAGGGAAAGGTTAAATTCTGCTGAAGACGAAGAATAGAACATTCGTGATAAGCGATGTATGGCATGTTCCGAAGTTTACGAAGAACCTTTTTTCGGTGCTTGCAGCACAAGATGTAAATTCGGAGAGTCTATTTAAGTCTAGGGGTACTACATGTTCATTGAGCATCAACGGAGAACTCTGTGTGACAGGAAGCAGACAGAAACACGGTGGTTTGTATAAGCTGAATTGCAGACCTGTTCAACCCAAGGAAAGCGTGATGGTAAATGCAATCGATACGTTACAGCTTTATCATGAACGTATGGGTCACCAGAACAAACGCCATGTGAAGCGAGTCATAGAGCAAGAACTTGATGTAAAGACAAAGGATAGTGGGAGCTTTTGCAAAGGATGTATCTTTGGAAAGACACATAGACGGAAATTTGGTGTCAGGGAAAAAGCTACTAGTCCAGGAGAACGCATACATTCGGACGTTTGTGGTCCATTTCCACTAAGTTGCTCGAAGTCTCGGTACTTTGTTCTATTCAAGGATGAATTCTCTCGATATCGTTATATCTACATGATGAAAAATAAGTCGGAGGTACCTGAATTATTGCGACTGATGCTAGCAGAAGCGCAGACAGCAGGTCACCGAATTAAGGAATTTCTTAGTGACAATGGTGGAGAATTTGATAACGAGAAAGTTCGTAAGGAATTGAATAAACATGGAATACAACAACGCCTAGTTATGCCCTATACACCAGAGCAGAATGGTTGTAGCGAATTCTACAACCATTCTGCTCTGAAAGGGATAATCGCACAATCGTCGAGATGGCCAGAGCAATGATGCATGCACATGAAGAGCTTCCTCAAATTTTGTGGGCAGAGTTAGTACAGACTTCTGTTTACATACTAAACAGAACAGGACCACCTGCTATAGAACAAAAGTCTCCGGTTGATTTGTGGTTCGGGAAGAAATCACAAATAAAACATTTGAGGATCGTCGGCTCAACTTGCTACGTGCATATTCCTAAACAGAAAAAAAAGAAGATGCAGAAGAAGGCAAAGAAGTGCATTCTTATTGGCTACGATAACGACGATAGCTATAGGCTTTGGCACAAAGAATCGAACTCTTTAGCAAGGTCCAGGGATGTCACTTTCAATGAAAAACCACTAGAATCAAAAATGGATAATGAGGATTCTGAAATGTTAAAAGAAGTGACTAAGATGGAAGTCCCTTTATATATCAGAAAAGAATACCGGAAGACACCTACATCTATCGCTGTAGAAGTGAGCGAGGACAAACCTGCTGAATGGCATGATGATCTTGGGGTAGAAGATAACCAAGATGTTGTTGAGGCTCCAGCTACTAACAGCGATAATGCAGAGTTTGAAGATGCGCTGCCTGAGTTGTCGGGACAACAAGAATCTATTGAATTAGAGGGGGAGAATGAGGAGAACGATGGCGAGATCATGGAGCAGTTAGCAAGACATGGTATGCACTTAAGGGATCGGTCGCTATCCTCAGACGTCCGGTCAAATTCAATGATTATGTGTCATATGTTGGCACAGATTCCTACGTAGAACCGAATACGTATAAGGAAGCAATAGCCTGTCCAGATAAGGAAGTGTGGAATAAAGTCATGAAGAATGAAATTGATTCTTTAAAGTCGAATGAAACTTGGTGTCTTGAGAAGCTACCCAAGGGTCGGAAAGCAATTCCATGCAAATGGATATATAAAGTCAAGCTGAACCATGACGGAACAGTTGATAAATATAAAGCTCGGCTGGTAGTAAAAGGCTTTAGGCAAAGAAAGGGAGAGGATTATGAACAGACTTTCAGTCCTGTAGCCATGATGGCAACTGTCCGTGCTATTTTAAGTATTGCAGCAAGTGAGGGTATGAAATTAAGTCAATTTGATGTCACCACAGCTTTCTTATATGGATCTCTATCAGACGAAGAGATATATATGAAGCAACCAGAGGGTTATAATGATGGGACGGGTTGAGTCTGTCTACTAAAGAAGGGCCTTTATGGTTTAAAGCAAAGATCCTCGTTGCTGGAACAAAACAATTCTAGATTTCTTCAAGGGAATTAAACTCGAAGTCAGCGAAGCTGATCCATGCCTATTTAAGAGAGAGAAGGATAACGGGAAGTTGATTGTGGCCCTCTATGTTGATGACGGACTAATTGCTGGATCGAATATGCAACTAATCGATGAGTTCCTTGGGCAGGTAAAAGGAAAATTTAAGATTACGACAAAGCCAATCTCGTATTTCTTAGGCATAGAGATTGAAAGCAGAGAAGGCGGTGATGTAAGAATACATCAGACAGCCTATGTGAAGAAAATTTTGAAGCGGTTTGGAATGCAAGAGTGCAGACCGGTAACCACTCTAATAGTGAAAGAAGATGTAGGTCAACGACCGGAGAAGGTCGAAGACTACTTACTTACTAATTATAGACAGGTTGTGGGAGCGCTTGCATATCTGATGGTTGGTACAAGACCTGATATCGCGTACGCCGTGAGTGTGGTTTCTAAAAGCCTAGAGAATCCAACTCAAGCTGACTGCGTGAGACTGAAGCGCATACTTAGGTATTTACAGTATGCTCCAGACTTGGGTATCCTTTACAAAAGGAATTACAAAAGGGGTAACATAGAATGTTACAGTGATGGCGATCAAGGTGAAGATATTGCTACAGGAAGAACAACTTCGGGTGTGTTATGCCTGTATGCTGGTGGAGCAGTATCGTGGCTAAGTCAGAGACAGCAGAGTGTTGCTATATCAAAAACAGAAGCTGAGATAGTCGCAGCCAGCGAGGCAGCAAGAGAGAGCATTTGGTTAATGCGTCTATTTGGTGGACTAGTAAAGACAGAAGGTCTACCAGTGCTACATATGGACAATAAAGCAGCTGTACGTTTAGCCGAAAACCCAGAGTTCCATAGAAGAACCAAACACATAAGAATTCGTCACTTCTTTGTACGTGAATTAGTGACGAATGGAAACCTTATTGTGAAGAGGATCAGCAGTGAGCTACAGCTGTCAGATATCTTTACGAAGCCGCTTGCTAGGCCAAGATTTCAACAGCTAGTAATTCAGCTAGGTCTACACATCGAGAGAAGGTATTAAAGGTGGAGCCTCTTTTGATGTGATACCTATAATGTTAAAAAAGTAAATCAAGCTGTCTTGTCAGATTGTGTGTTGGGTGTCAAATAAATAAGATTATCTTGAGAAAAACCTATTGTTTGTACTTCATTGAATAGTTTATTTTCTTCTATACTGCTACTGCAAGAGCTGTTAATCTATACGCTCTAACAAGGTACTCCCATTTGGATAAGTACGTCCCATAACATATGCCATTTCACGGTATCGAAGGCCTTGCGAAAGTCGACAAAACAGATGTAGAGTGGGATGTTAAACTCTCTAGATTTTTCGATTATTTGTCGAACAATTATGATCTGTTCTCTTGTTCCTCGACCCTTGACAAATCCCGCTTGCTCAATTGCTATTTCGGGATTCAGAAAAGCTTGCAGTCTGGTATTGATGATATGAAGGTGTACTTTGCTGGCGTGTGTAATTAAGGCTATAAGCCTGTAGTTGCCACATTTCTTCGTTGATCCCTTTTTGTGCAGTGGTATGAACACGGAGTGTGCCCAATCTTGAGGTTACTTTTCTGTCTCCCAGACGCGGTTGCAGATAACATGCATAATATCAACTCCGTATTTACCCATTGCTTTAAAGATCTCTATAGGAATAGCGTCATCTCCTAGAGCTTTATTCCTCTTCAGGCGATCAATTGCGGCTCGAACTTCACTTTTCAGGATTGATGGTTCCATAGTATTCTGTGAAAGCGTACTAGTGTTACTCGATGGTGTTATACTGCTATCGCTGAAAAGTTGCTCGCAATACTCCCTCCAGACACCCACAATATCCTTGATTTCTGTCACAGTCACTGCGTTTAACCCCTCAATAGCCCGGGTTTTCTTTCGGCTTGAATTGAGTTCGAATCTTCTTAAATAAATCTTTTGTTTCGTGACGCTCTGCGTTTTTTTCTAACTCCAGGCAGATGTTTTTGAGCTAGTTATTACGATCTCTGCGAGTAGAAGATTGGATCCGTGCACCCATCAAATTTAATTTCTGTACAGACGACCCCCTTGCCTTCATCTCACGACGGTGAGATGAAGGCAAGGGGCTTCTAGAAAATGTCAAATGGCACTCTGTAAGCGACAATAGCGCCACTTTGGAATTAAATTGCGTGGAAATTGATTGAACAAATTATTATCGAGATGGCGTTCCGGAATTATCTTTACTTATCCCAATATCAATACATATTAATCGCATTGGAATTGTATTAAAATTGAGTTTGCGTTAGAGAGTAACCCCCCATATCGTCTAATGAAACCTACGTTATGAATCGTGCCTAAAGTAAGTCGAGTTTTTTCCGTAAAAATTTAGTAATTGGCTTATCCCCGTGTTGAATTATTTTCTACCAGTCTATTAACCTAACCCTCAATACCTAACATCCTAGATATAGTTTAGACACAGTGTCTTCATCTGGAACCTGAACCTAAATCATTCACAGCAATGGTGGGAAGGGAATACTAAACCACTCAAAGATAATAAGAAGGACAGCATAGCTCGTAAGTATTATTAGAGGTAATATTTAGAAGTATAAGCAGTATAAGTAAGTTTCATTACACAATTGTGAGTTCCAGGTTAAAAGTAAGGGCCCCGCCCCGCCCTTATCATATAGCACATCTCATTGTTAATTGCGATCCTGCTTGGCCCTAAGCATGTGACCAAGCACCTCAGACAAAGCTCAGCCTATTAGAACTGGGTTATTTTTTAACTTCAAGTTCACCTTTAATTCGTTTCAGAAGCTACTTTATTGAAAGATTACATGCTTAGGATTATTTTATCACTGCAAATTGAATTCTATATTGTCTCTTTGATATTAATTAGCCTTACACATATATACACCGAGATTTTTTCATTGGTTTTGGAGCCGAAACCCTGTTCATGTTTATCATCAGTAGAAGCTATTTAGCATGTAAAACTAAAAATATGAGCATAAAAAAATCATTAAAAAAATATTCATAAAAAATGTCAGAACCCTTAGTATCGGACGATCTTACGAAAGTCAATGACCGAGGCGCTTTAAACGCTCCGCCTACCCCCCGCCCCGCCGCCGGCGCAGGCGGCCGGCCGGGAAAGTTCATAGGGTCACGGTGATAGGAGAACGTTACTACGTGTTTTCGACAAAAAGTCACTTTTACAACTCTTTTTACTTAGCTCGTAAAGCGATTATTATTTCATAAATAGGTACAACACTTGTTTTGTATTATAACGTTTTCCAAACCCAATGAAAAATCTCGGTGTATATCCACACATATACCCCGAAATACTACATTTCGTTAACAGATTCGAGTTGCGATTGCAATAAAGAACAATGTCAAGTGTCCAAACCTAACATAACCTAACGAACTCAAAAATTTCTTAGAACCAAATTCACCAAATTAATAATTTAAGCCTTTTTTAAAATTATAGAGACTACTTCCGGAAAAATTGCAAAATTCACTCATAAACAAAAAAGTCGAAAAACACTTAGAAAAATGTCGGCCAAAACTTCAAAAATTTAAAACTTTCAAAACTTACTTATTGTACCCAAAAATACACAAAAATAAACTTTTAATAAAAAAATTTATAATAAAATCCTTCAAAAAAATAACTTTTAAAAATCTCTTCCACCAAACTCGAAATGGTAAGTACCACGATGGAGAGCACGTTACCTTTGTCGCCCCTGGGGAAAACTATTTCGTCCGAGGACGTCGTTAACTGAAGGACATTTCAACTTGCGGTCTTTCACCAGCTCGAGCGCATACAAATGGCTTTATCCCAAAACAAGTCAGTGTCCAGGCAGAATAAACAGGACATTTAAGACGCAAAAAACGAGATCTTTCGCTGCATTGGGAGGGTCTCGGAAGTGGTGGAGCTGGACCAACCCCCCCAAATCACTGAGGGCAGTGTCCGAGAACTGGGCCACAAACTGGATAACAGTACAGAGTCCCTGATCACTGTCCAAGGTGATATGGCGGGGAAGGTCCGACGGGAAATTGCGGAAAAGGTCGACGAGCTGCTTAAGCAGGGCGATAGGCTCGAAGACTTGGTGCGCCTATCGAGCAACATGCTCACTGCCGCGCTTAAAGAGCAGCATCAATTGCCCCTAGCTCACAGCTCGTTGGTCGAAATCCAACCCGCCTCACCCGCCTCCAAGGCCACCTACGCGAGCGTCGCGGCAAGGCCCCTAACACCCCAGATCTACCCGGCAGTGATTGTCAGCTCCCTCAACAACACCTTGAGGGCCCCCGAAGTGATGTCTCTCTGGAAGACAGAGATGTCCTTCTGGAAGTGCAAGTACGCCCCGGTAAAGGTCTTGCCGCTGCCTAACAATAAACTGAGGGTAGAATTCGAGCGCAGGGAGCAGTGCCAGGAAACCATCACACGTTATGACCGGAGTCCTAACTTCGCCGCCGAACTGGCGAAACAACGACCACCGCTGTTGATCCTAAAGGGTGTCTCCAAGGATGTCGCCCGCGAGGATCTGGCGGAGGTCCTTGCGACCCAAACAACATTGAGGTTTCCCAGCTCTGCTTCCTGACTTCGAACAGGAACCCGGCATTGTATAATGCGGTTGTGGAGGTGACCCCCGAGATGCGAAAGACCATCCTCGCTCTCGGGAGGCTCAACGTGGACCACGGCAGAGTCCACGTTAAGGACTTCAGCCGATTTATACAGTGCCGGATATGCCTGCAGTTCGGGCACACCAAGAACAAGTGCAAGGCAGAGAGGACTTCGCCAACTGCGCCAGCCCCGAACACCAGGTGGCTGAGTGCCCAAGCAAGTTAGCACAACCAAAGTACTACAATTGCACGGAACATAACACGCGCACGGGCGCAAGGGTGGACTCAGCACATAATGCCACAAATGCCCGTGAATGCCCAAGGATAAAGGCAATGGTCCTGCGCCTGCAAAGCCAGACCAACTATGGCTATTAAATTAAACTAAATGTTTCGAACTGTTGTATTCCAATCAATACAAATCTCTAAATTCTAACTTATCGACTATACATACAGTTACATACATACATTACAAATAAAATAAAAAAACATAATTATAGCGTATAAAAACTAAATCACATAAACTTGATAATAAAACATTACAAATCATGTAGTATTGCACCAAATTACAACACATAAACTTCAGATACATCAAACATTTTAAAAAACTTGCTACTTACAGCTTTCTAACAGACAAAAAGCTTAGAAGTCAGTGACAAACATCAAATTTGTTAAAAATTATTTTACATTATTTTACTTATTATTCCTCAACATTTATTAAAAACACTATAACTAAACCATATTTTATAAACGAGAATATTCCCTATGCCAAAGTAACTTTATGCTATATAAAAATTAAATAAACAAAACTACAAAACAAAATCAAAATACTACAACCTTAAACCAATAAATACAACCAAAAAACATCAAAAAGCACAACATAAAGTCAAGCGCCTCGCAATTCGTTGGAAGTGGACCTTAAGTCCACTCCAAGAGTAAGACAAAGTCCTATAGTAAATAAATAGATTTATAAGAGATTAATATGCTCTAATTATGTTGGAGCAGAGAGCAATAAAAAAAATGTCAAGTGTCCATAGTATCTTTGGCTTAATATTAATTTGTCATGGACAATGAGGATACATGTTTTATTTTGTATAGTTTAATACCAAAAGCTTTTTAACTAAAACCCAATTTTATATGGAACTTCCTTTGATTATACAGGGTATGAAAAGAAGCTTAACGAAGCCGTAATATACACATAGTGTACATCAAACTAAGAAACATTCAGTAAAAATAATTGCTGGGAAATTACTTTAATTTTTAGGTATTAAAAAACGGGTGTTTTCTAAGACACGCAATGAAACGCGTGCAACAAAGTGTGCATGTGTGTGTGTTACGGGACGAGAGAGAAGTCAATAGGCGTATGAGTGGGATAAAAAGCGCGCGCCATGACTGTACCATACCACGCACCCTGCGCGGTCATATCGTTTATTCATGAACTCATTGTTTTCGCTTCATGATTGTTTGTAGAAAATTTTTGTTTAAGTCTAGGCTAGTCTACCTACTTACCTACTCTCCATCGATGTCATCAATGGACCTTTCGACACTGACGAGCTGCGGCTCAAACTGCCGACCTCCCACGTGTAGGCATAAGCGCGCCCGTTCCAGATTTTCCTGGTGGACCAACTCCAGGATTCCTTCTCGGAGAGACCGCTGCTTAAGCTCTTCGAAAACGGTGACAATTTTTTGATGCATCAGCTGTTTGGCAGGGGCGGTCAAAAACCCTGTCTTTGACGTGGCCCCCACAAAAAAAATCCAGGGGGGTTAATTCCGGCGATCGCGGAGGCCATTCATGAGGCCCATACCGCCCAATCCAATGGTCGCCGAATAGCTCCGTAAGCCGCTCGCGGACCGGCCTTACGATATGTGGGGGAGCGCCATCATGCTGGAACCAAGTTACTTGCAGCTGTGCCAGTGGCATATCGTCGAGAGTATCCGCTAAATAATTGTTTATCAATTCTAGATACGCAGAACCGTCCATTCTTGGTGGTAAGAAGACGGGTCCCAGAATCTGGTTACGGACTATACCTGCCCAAACATTGTGTTTCCAGCGAGTTTGAAATCCAGTCTCTTGCATCTGGTGTGGGTTTTGTGAGCACCAATAATGAGCGTTTCGGCGGTTCCACATTCCGTTATTGGTGAACGTGCACTCGTCGGTAAAAATAATGTTTTCCACAAACCGACGGCTCTGGCCTAGGACCCACGCACAATAAGCCATTCGACGTTGCCTGTCTCCTGGCACAATCGCATGAACCCTGTGAATTTTATAGGGTCGTTGCCTGTCTCTCGTGAGCACTTTGTGGACCGTGTTATACGACACTACATGTGTGCGCGATGGCCATGGCGTCTCCTTAAAACTTTTGCTGCCGTTCGCGTTCCAAGGCGTGGGTTTTCGCGCACCACGTCCAAAATTGCTTGTTCAGTCGCTAAACGTATTGGCCTGCCACCTCCCTCTAAAACCGGCATTATCGGCTGATTGTCCAGCAGGCGCTGTACAGCCCGCGTAAAAACTCGCGGGTCGCGAGGCTGAACTGCGGTTGGGTGTTCAATCCCGTAAAGTCTCAGTGCCTCGGAGGCATTTCCATGGGCCATGCCGTAACACAGCACCATATTAACGTATTCGCGAACACTAAATGCATGGAAAGGCATCTTTCACAGAAAATACGCAAACACACACACACACACACACACACCCAAACTACACAACCACGAACCACAACGCGAAGAGAAGAGATGAAATAGACGAAATAATCAGTCAAGTTGTCAAACCGATCGCTATGCGCTTTCGATCACAGAAGAAACCGAACTGAAACAATTTAAAAGCCGGCCTCTAGCACTACTAGTAAGTACTCCTTTGACTTATGCCGCCCGCCGTGCCGTGGCGGAGGGCGGGGGGTAGGGCGAGGGCGCGCGGAGGCGCGCCCCCCGCACACCCCTTCAAAAGCAGCGCGCGCGCTAGACGGCTGGGGGCTGGCTAGTCATTCATAGAACTAGGTTGAGCTTCATTCTTTTAGTTTATCATTACAATCAAAACTTCAAATTAGTTTTCCATATTCTGATTGTAATTTCGGAAGTCCTTTATTTTTATTTTAGCAGTGGGATAAACTGGCTATCTCACCTCTAACTAACGAAACACAACAATGTTATTGTTATAAACAACGTTATTGTTATGACACCAGACTTAGTTAAAATGGTGGTAGAGAGCTAGCCAAACGGACTAAGAAGAAGCCTTTGCTGTCTAGTGGTTAGCGCTAAGTCCGCCTGGCAAGCTACTATCATCTTACCTAAGGTCTGGTGCAATGTGTTACATCAGTAAGAGATAAGATAGCCAGCCTCTCAGTGGTTGAGGGATCTAGGTGAAGTGCGCTTCCGCCTTTTCGTCATTTATCTCCCTCCAGGTGAGATGAAGGCCAAGCGCTTCCTCGTTTTTGAATGAATAAATACTCAGCTCTTTCGGAGATCCAAAGTGCGTTATCGTCTTATTCCTTATCGTCACTTACCATCGGCCATGAGAGCTTTCAAATATACCTACAGAAAAAATGAAATGAAATCAGAATTTTTCATTTCATTAGTAAATTAAGTAGTCTTTACTTTAGTGTACCTATCATATCGTAGGTACCTATTCAATTCAAAAGACTCTTTTTATTTCGTAACGGGTAAGCACTTGGCTTTCATTCATCTCATCTGATGATTGTAGTATTGGCATACTCTATGCCAGGTTGAAGCGCACTACAACTAAATCCCCGGAAATGACCATTTTACTGACAACTGACGGTACACAAAATAGAAAACGATATACATTGTTGCTACCGTGCCGGTGAAGAGGCAAATTAATAAATTAAACAAATAAATTATTAAAACTTGTGGCAAAAGAAAAAGTGTTTACAATTGGCGGACTCCATGGTTGTCAATTTATGCATGATTTTAAATAAACATCTTTATTTTCCATACTTACTCCTAGTACAAAGCCTAACGTAGCATTGAACTCCTGAGAGAAAAAAATAGCAATGCTCACTGTCGTTAAAACAGGAATGTGTTCTCTATCTATGAATGGCACTTGGAAATATCTATCTCGCTATCAAAGTATAAAATAACCCTTTATATCCAATCATAATAAATTACATAATACTTTCTTTCTAATTTACTAAAAATCATTTTGCTTATCACGCAGAATTTCTAATAAACGTAACTTCATTTTTCCATACAATTGAAAGCAATCAGAGCGCCTTAGTGAAATGTGTAGCAATTTCCCTTTGATCATTTGAAAGAGAGGAGCGATTCGATTACCTATTATTACCCTACTAGTTAACAATGTTGTCGATCTATTTCATGTAAAAGTAATTTGTATACCTAGACTAAATTTTTAACTGTTAGTAGCTTGTCCATCATCATCAGCCAGAAGACGTCCACTGCTGGACAAAGGCCTCCCCTAAGGACCGACCGACAACACGACCGGTCTTGTGCTGCTTGCATCCAGCGGCTACCCGCGACCTTCACCAGATCGTCGGACCACCTTGTTGGAGGCCTGCCCACACTGCGTCTTCCGGTGCGCGGTCGCCACTCGAGAACCGTTTTGCCCCAACGGCCATCGGTTCTACGGACGATGTGCCCTGCCCATTGCCACTTGAGCTTGGCGACTCTTTGGGCTATGTCGGTTACTTTAGTTCCTCTACGAATCTCCTAATTTCTGATTCGATCACATAGAGAAACCCCGAGCATAGCCCTCTCCATTGCTCTTTGCGTGACTTTGAGCCTACTAATTAGGCCCATAGTGAGCGACCACGTTTCGGTACCGTACGTCATCACTGGCAACACACACTGGTCGAAGACTTTCGTCTTAAGACACTGCGGTATTTTGGACGAGAAGATATTTCGTAGCTTACCCAACGCTGCCCAGCCGAGTTGGATTCGACGATTGACCTTTTTCTTAAAATTGAACCTACATAGCTGGAGTGTAGCTTGTCCGTTCGCGTCTAATTATTTGAACTCCGTGTTTGCTGTACTTGCATGCAAGCCACATACCTACCGAGCCATCGAGCTCCTAGTTCTTCCTAGTTTAGTTAATGAAACTTAATTTAGGACGGTAGTCTTACTTTTTAACATGCAGAAGACCTGCTAGCAACTCGTAATTATTAAGTTTGCGTAAGTAGTAAGTTCGGTCGAAAATAAAAAACCGATCGATACAATTAAGTGATAAATAAGTTAATAGTTACTGAGATGTAGGTACTTATTTATCTAAATTATGGTGAGGTCATTGCCCGCGGCGGCGAGTGACCTGCTAGCAACTCGCAATTATTAAGTTTGCGTAAGTAGTAAGTTCGGTCGAAAATAAAAAACCGATCGATACAAATTAAGTGATAAATAAGTTAATAGTTACTGAGATGTAGGTACTTATTTATCTAAATTATGGGGAGGTCATTGCCCGCGGCGGCGAGTCGTGCTGAGTCGTGTATCTTCGCATGCTGCCGGTACAGCTGATTTGAGCTGATATACGCGTGCATTTGTGTGCGTGTGCGGCAGTGGCTGCGCTGCCTGCGCTCGACATTCATTGCGTTTTGAAATTTCAGAAGCCTATTTGACTAAGAAATTTAAATAATTTTGGTAATGTTTCTTTAGAAAAAAGTTTAGTAATCACGTTTTACATTTATTTTTGTCAAAACCAAAGTCACAATATTGTGACTTTAACACTTAATATCTCCGTAATTAGAAGGTTCCCAGGTATGGCCCAGTACAGGAAAAACTTCGTAATAATGGACAGATTACGTGGCTTTCGGCTTCGTTAAGCTTCTTTTCATACCCTGTATACATGTCTAGATAGAGCCTGGCCGTAAAAAAACGTAGAAAAATTTATAGGCAAAAATTGGACTATCGCGCAATCCTGGCGGTCAGTGTCATTGTGCCGTCAAGCAGTGTTTACCTCTCGCGTTTCGGTGAAATTGTTCGCAAAATGACCGTTTGCTCAGTGAAATTCTGTCGAAACTACAAAAGAAAATTTTTTTTGGAAAAGGAAAGTCACGTTTCATCCTTAAGTATTGATAAATTTTAATGAAAATTTAAAGTTTAACAATAATAACGGCCATGTGTGCGTAGTGTTGCTGGTATCTAAATGAAAAATTCCCATTATTGGTGGCAATATAAAAGGAGGTTTAAATATAATAAGGGTGGATTCGACCAAACTGGAATAAGACTTACTCCGAGATTAGCCTATACAAATTCGGCGTTTAATCTAGGTATAAGACCTTATTCCAGTTTGGTCGAATCCACCCTAAGTATGATAAAAAATACTCAGTCTTGTAAGTTAGTATTTATACATGGTCTTGTTGTAAATAAAGTAAATACATTGAATATAATTATTATTGGAACGCTTTCAATTTTTTTTTAAACTGATGTCCGATTTTTAAGAGCGTGAACAAATGTCACGGTTCCTATTCAATGCCAAATTTTTGTAAACATATTACTGTCATTTGTGCAAATGACTAGTTCAGTAGGATTTTTACTGTTTTTTGTTAATGTCTCTCAAGAAAAAGTAAAATCCTACTGCAACTAGGTATAACAGTAATCTGTTTACAAAAATTCGTCATCGAATTTGGCTGGATTATAGGTTCCGTTCTAAAACAAGAAAAAATATAATACCTACTGTAATATTTTATAATACTATTATTATAAATTAATAATGTGGTATGGTATCGTATCGATATTCGAAACGAATAAAAAAATTATTATGTTTGAAATGGAATGTACGTAAGTATTTATGTAAGAAGTTTGTGTTTAAGTATATGTATGTAGGGGATGGTAGTATGTATGCTTCAGAGCTCGATGGCGCATCGGCTAGCACGTTCGGCTTGCGATCTTGCCCGCTAAGCAACTTTCGCAAAGCCGGGTCACTGGATGGGTGACCAAATTTAAAACATCTCGAGCTCCTCCGTGCTTCGAAAGGCACGTTAAGCCGTTGGTCCCGTTTGTTGTCGTAAGATGACAGTTGTTGAAACCCACTAACACGCATTGGGCCAGCGTGGTGGGTTATGGCCCAATATTCCCAAGTGCTATCTCCACGTGGGAAGCCTGCGCCTAGCAGTGGGACGTTTATAGGCTGATGATGATGATGATGATGACGATGTTTTTATTTTAAAATGATATTGTGCATACATAGTTTTTTCCTACTTTATCGGAAATTAGGCATTCGCTGGCAACCATTCGCGCTAGTGTCAGATACGCGGCTGTCACGCACACTTCAAATTCAATACAAAAACCGGGCGGATTTTGACAAGCGTTTGTACCGCGATGCTCCGTCTAGACATGTATATAGTCAAAGGGAACCTCTAACAAAAAAGTTATTTAGACATTTTAAAATAGAGTTTTGAGGTTATACAAATGGAAAAATTAAACAAACCTATACATTCATTGAATAGTTTTATTCATCATCATCAATTTGTTTATCAATTTTAATAAACAAATCGTCAGGAAACTGCTCAGGGGGCTCAATATTATTTTGGTGCCGCGCCTAACCAAGGTACCATAAAATAGTCATCGTGTGAGAACAGCACCATACAATAAACACCAAAGTTTATAACAAACTTACATTTACCTTCGCTATATATGTACTAAATATATTATATTAATAAATATATAAATAAATATTCTGTCAAAAAGGATCGTATTTTACCTCGGAAAGCGATGTCCATTGTCGTAACAATAAACGGACATCGTCAGATTCAAGTTCATGCCGTCTCATCCGGTACACATTTATACCATAATTGATACAACGTTGTTGATCGGACATTGTTAAAAGATGTGTATAATGGACACAAATATATGCTATAGAACTCAGAGGAATCACAAGAATTGGAAACGTACGCAAAAACACCGACTATACTATAGGTACAACATTTTATGTATGTCATGCAGCATGTCAGTGTCAGCAGATGACATATCTCATTATTCTATAGTGGCTTTAGACTGAACAGGGTTGCCGTTACGTTACCATGTGATTATGTTATCAAACACAAATCAAAAAATCGAATACTTCTAATTCTTTGTTTATACTTATAGAATAAAAATATTATAAAATGTACTGTTGATTAAAACGGTAAACTTAACATTTGAGTAAAAAATAAGGAAAATAACATAAGTGAACACGTATGCGATGCATAATAATTAATTAATTGATTAATCGATTTAATTCAAAAATCAATACACATTATTGCAGTGGCAACACCGGTGTCAACTCCATTTATTTTTGTTGTTTTCGATCAGATAAGTTATTTAAAATTACTTATTTTTTTTTAAAGTTCTTAGGCGGAAATAAGTAATACATAATAGATTTTATTATTGTATGAATATTGTTGTAGTTAAAAACTTTATGTCCGTGCAGTTTTATTTTTAAAAGTTGTGGAAGCCAAAACCTGACTTTGTTCTTTACTTTAATAGTCACTTTTAATTTAACAAAACAATTCAAGTTATATCGCAGCTCGAATTTAAACTTAGCGCGTGTTAGGGAGTAGAGTAAAGAGTTGACTACAGATAAGATAAGATAACCAAGGAAATAAACTATTAAAATTAATGAGAGTTTAAGATAGCTGGGGCTGTAATCCCTGTCAGTATATAGGTACTAGAAAATCAGGCAATGAAGTAGGTACTTAATAAAAACATGTTTCAAAATCCATGTAACAAATAATTTATTTATGAAACAAAATGAAAACTAGATTACATAATGTCAATTAAAGTTGATTTATTAAAGACTACACAGGAACTGTAGATAGGCCAACAAACATACTAAATTCTTTTTACAACAGTGTTAAAACAATTTAACATCACATATATCGCAAGGTACTATAGCGATGATTACCAAATTATATCCTTTAATTCGTAACATATTTCGTAACATATTCGTAACAAAAACTTATATTCCTTAAATTACTCCTATATGAGCATATCTATCATGGGAAAGAATCGCTATAATCTCATTTAGGCCTTAAAATCTGGGACGCTTATCATGACGCCTATGATCTTGAATAACATTAAACGCTATTGCAGCCTTCAAAACGGTTTTACATTTTTCTGCTTGTTAACGTAAACGCTGGTGAGCCAATTCGCGGTCTGCCCTTATTAAATCTTTCCGTTAGATCTATAATGAAGAAAAGTTTTTGACGCTAATCTGTATATACCTACATGTTTAATAGACGTTGTAAGGATTTTGTACAAAAAATGTCTACACGTACTAATATTTGATCAAAGTATAAACTTCTTCTTTTTCATTTTATGCAGTATTAATGCATATGCATAATTTTGGATTTCGCCACAAAGTATAAAGGACAATGCCCACGGCTCATACATTTTAAAAACCGGACAATGAGTTAATGTGAGAGAAAGTTTAAAAATAACGATTTTAAGTTTGCGGTTGGACATAGTTTTTTTTTTTTAAGTTTCTCGACTACTAAAAATCATAGCTAAACCTTTTTTATGCCACTTTTGTTTCTATTAATCATCCAGAACACAAATTTACTATTAAAGAGTTTATAATATCATTGACTAAAAATAACGAATCAGACAACCACAGAGTCACAGAAAGAGCTGACAAGACAACTGACAAGTCTAAAATACGTTTCATTTTACCCTTGGTAACTAAAGCCGGACTCCGGAGTTTCTCCCGTGTTCTTTTAGCAACAACACGTGTTGTGAGGCTATATTTTATTTCTATCTACCTAAAATACTAAATATACTTTAATAAATTAAACTCCAGATATAATAAAAACTAAAACCGTTCAATCAATTCATGATGATGAATTATTGTGTTAATAATTATTCATTAATCGTTAAGCGTATTTAATTCTATGATAACAATTCTTAAAAAAATTGGTTGCCTGTAAAGTCGGTATACGGGCGAAAGTTTTACGTGACAACGACTTTGAGTGGTAAAATAATTTTAATGTGAATATTCATTCGTATAGTAGGAAGAAGGATGAAATAATAGTAACAATTTAAAACATTTATTTATAAAAAGAATTATATTTAAAACAAATATGCAGACCGATCATAGTTGAGTGGGAGAGAGACGCAAGGCATTCGGCGGGCCTCTCTCTCGTTCGGTGACTCATCGTAACGTTACCGAGCGTTACACTTTTTCATAAGTGACTCCCAGCCGCAACCTAATTTAAGACGTTGTCACGTCAAAATGAGAACTAGAATATAGTTTTATAAACATCAAATTAATTAATATACAGGTTGTGGTTTTAAACAGGGGCCAAATTTAAGGAGGCGATTGTGATGATTATAAATCCATTTTAAAAAAAAATACGTAAAAAAATACAAAAATGATTTTGTTTCTGTTGCATGTCATTCTTATAAATATACTATGTTGCTTATGGTACCTATTACATCAAAATGCGCCGCGGCGCAAGCGGCGGCACTCTGAAGGCGCTGCCCGGCCTTTGTCGCCTTGCCGACAAAGGCCGCGGCCCGCCACCCGCTCAAAGTGACCGAAACGAGCGAGACACGACGCGACGCGAGGTCATCACGTCATTCATGACGTCAGTCTCCCGCTACCCGTGACCGTAAGTGCGCGCATACAGTTGACAAAGGATTTTCCGGGCCGTTTTAAAACGTAGGTACCTACGATGTCGCGTTATTCCAGATCTTCGCGGAGAGGTGGCCAGACCGACCAACGCCGTCCCGAACGACGATGCTGGCTGCTACACAACGCCTACTGGATTAGACCTCTAGACTTTTATTAGTGGGGTGATGTAAAAAGGCTAGTGTATGCTGAGGAGGTTACAAGTGTTGTGCAATTGCGTACGCGAGTGGTGTCCGTTTTTGAAACGGTGAGAGAAAACATTTACGTCCTCAACCAACTAAAAGAAAATTCTCGGCGTCGTGCTGCTTTGTGCGTCGGCGTCACTCGTAATGGGGCACATTTTAAACACTTGTTACGATAAACATAGGTAAGTCACAGTTTATCTTAAGCACATTTTCATTTCATTTTATTTCCATACCCACATACTATTGGCAAAGGTACGTAGTTTAACTTTTTTCTGAATTACTCGACTGGGAATCAAACCAAGAAACTTTTAATTAGGAAGTGGCTATGTAACATACATACCTACCTAGACTAAATAACGTAGGTACCTATTTATTTTCTATGATGTAATTAGTAGCGTGAAATAGCCACCAAGCCAATGTTTGTTTACGTTAACGGTGGTTGACCTCAGTAGTACATGTAAATTTCGAATAGAAACGTGAGATGTTACGAAAGATATAGGACACCGACCAATAGGTAATATTTTTTTAATATATTTTTATTAAAATCATAACTATTTGTTCTACACTTGTGTACAATATGGCAACTGTTGAAAACCACATCCTGTATTTAACGTTATGTAACAGGAAACGTTTTGAGTGGCAGGGTGCGTTCAAAAACCTAGAATAAGCAAAATATAACTTCGTATTGTATTATTCCTGATTTTAAAGGGAAACTATGATAAGAAGCATAGTTGGATTTAGTGAATTTTGAGCTATTTTTTCCAATTTTAAAAAGAACAGGTAAAAAACCACTATGTAACAACGCAATGTACGACAGAAGTAGTTACTTTAATAGTGCAGTAAAAGTTTTCAATCACTTACTAGGTCACCATATAGCGATACAAGAAATTTCTTATAAAAAGGACCTTAAAACCAGGCTGCTAGAAAAAAAGCTATTATAGTTTAAGTGAATTTTATATAGATAGAACACGAGGTTGTTTTTTTAAAATTGTATAGGTACCTAGTTCTTTTCACATTATCATTTATTATTATATACGTCCGAAAGGGATTAAACTGTTGCTGCTATTTTATTCTATAAGACCTTAATGTACATAGTGTACACAAATAAATATTTTCTATTCTATTCTATTCTATTCTATTTTAAATTCAGAAACATCACTACCGTTGACAAGATTTGAATACGTCGTCGGATATTTGCACTGCAACCGCTAAATAGCTGAATGGGTGTAAAGCTAGTAGATTTTTGATATAGTAGTGATATAGACTATGGTCTAGTACTATTATTTATTCTGTGCTATTGTACCTCCAAAAAACCGCTTGGCCAATCTGACATACCGTTACAAGTAGTTTAAAACTTAACCCCTTGAGCACCGTAAAACCAAACACAATTGAAAATCAATTGTTTCGCAACCGCCGGCGGTCTTATGATACTTGACCTATAATAATATCAATCACAGTTGATACGTACCGTTCTACCTACCTGACCATTACCACGTGGTAATCCGGTAGCTACCATTATGATTGTTTATATGCAGTTTCCTAAATAATGAATGACCCAACCAGAACAAAAATTAGTGCAGAAGTGTTATTTAACAAAGCTATTCCTACATTAACATCGTTAATACCACCACAGATTAATTCGGTTAGTTGTGCATCGGTGAATGAGATCTTAGTGTTGAAGAACAATCTGACTTTTTTTTCTTGCATATTCACTGTAGAATTTGACTACATTAGATTAAGGTAAGTATACAAAACTGTTTTTCAACGTTTTCCTGACATTTTTTTGTTATTTACAGGATAAGAACTAATTATATCAGCACGAAAGTTTTCTCATGATCTTCCTGCCGAGGGTTCCCAAGTCTAAAACCAATTTAAAGCAGAGCCCTTCAGGGCCTTACCAGCCTTGACCGCCGTTTTCATACTGGCTCCAACTGAAATCCTTGGAGAGAATCTCGATACTGTCGCACCAGCTCGCAGCTCCGGGATCATGCTTTGCGGGATCAAACAGCAGCAGTGCGACGTCGTCATCTTTCTGCTTTGAAGTTGAGACAGCGGCGTAGATTACTCTCAAGAAAATCACTCATTTTAGAAGATGTCATCCTGAAAAGTTTTTATGATTAGCTGTTGTTTCATGAGGACTAGGTTATGCCACTTCTGATGTTAGGGAGTAGAGTAAAGAGTTGACTACAGATAAGATAAGATAACCAAGGAAATAAACTATTATAATTAATGAGAGTTTAAGATAGCTGGGGCTGTAATCCCTGTCAGTATATAGGTACTAGAATATCAGGCAATGAAGTAGGTACTTAATAAAAACATGTTTCAAAATCCATGAAACAAATAATTTATTTATGAAACAAAATGAAAACTAGATAACATAATGTCAATTAAAGTTGATTTATTAAAGACTACACAGGAACTGTAGATAGGCCAACAAACATACTAAATTATTTTTACAACAGTGTTAAAAAATTACCAAATTATATCCTTTAATTCGTAACATAATAATACAATAAAGATGATGGGAATAATAATTTGCCATACATTATGCGTAATATGTTTACATGTAGGACTCCAACACAATACATAACACACAGTTAATGAAAAACTATTTGAAATAGGTCTAGATTATTGTAACAACTATAACAAACATTAAACTATTGATTTGATTCAATAATTACAATAATAAATTATTTAGTATCACTGACCAATCACAGATGATGTCACATTTTAAGCATTATAATTGTACTAACACAAAAAACAATTATTGAAAACAGTTTTGAAAATAAAACAACTTATTTTTACCTTAGCAATCATTAAACTATCGACTTTATGCAATAAATGCCAAAATAGAGTATGCTGCTAGCATTGACCAATCATAGACGAGGTCACATTAACCAATCATAGACGATGCAATATACATATTATTGTAATTCCATTCTTTCACACCACAACCCATAAAATTGTTAACAATCATAAGTATAAATAACACTATTGTATAAAAACCCCCAACAAAACAGTCTATATTAAAATACATTAGTTATAAGAAACGGACAACCAAAATTGTAAAAATTTGTAACAGCCAACATTATTATATAAAACCCATAATTGTCTTAAATAAAATGTAAATGAAAATGTAATAGTTAAGAAACCGACAATTAAAATTGTTAAACTCTGCCCAGCTCTAACAATAATTTTAGCCTAACAACTACAGAATAATCTAAAAATTGTGTAACAGCCCTAACAATAATTCCATGTAACAATCGAATTAAGAAAATGTAACCAATCAAAAAAAAAACAAAATGTAATAGATTTAATAATAAAAAAATGCACAAAAGAAAAGAACATAATAAAAAGAGCTCTAACAACAAATAGAAGGAATGCATAATATATATATTTAAAAAAAAAATTGAAAAAAAAACAACAAAAAAAAACAGTAAAAAAAAAAGGTGCATGAATGTAGTAATAATGTAGTAATTTAGTTAACATTAGCAGTTAAGTAACAGTAACAAATAAATTGTAACAGTAAAAATATCATGGGCAAAATGAGCCTATCAAATATACAAAAAAACAAAAAAAAAATGCGTACCGCTCGCCTTTGCAGTCTATCAAGTGCATCGAGGAGGTATTTAGCGGAGCCGTCTCATATATGGGAACAATACTCCATACTCGATCGCACCTGAGTTTTGTACAGCTAACAGCGTTGCTCTGTCTGCTTATGTATATTTGATAATGTCAAGTAGACTCATTAAAATATTATTTTGGTTTTTCAGTATAATACATTATACTAAAGGAAGTCATCTCTGATTTAAATACTTTGCAATCATCATGCTGTCTCGATTTACCTATTTAACCTTAAACTTAATTATTTTATACGATGGGGTTTATTTCATATATTTATTAATGATAACGAACAAGACGATTCGCATACGTTTTACTAACGCGGTTATGGTGCGGGCTTATCTAAATAAAGCAATGGAATGCAATTACTACCTTAAAAGAAAAGAAAAAAAAGAATCTCTGGAAAGGTTTTTTTTTTTTGTGTGGCAACATTTCTGCTAACAGCTGTTCTAAGTTTGCTCCCGTGTATTTTAACAAATTTATTATTTTTCGATGTAAATATTGACCCCCTTTCAATTATTCACCTGATATTGCACAACTAAACGTTTAACAAAGTGTTTTTTGTGTCTCTAAATGCTACTTATTGTGAATCATAAAACTTAATCGAATCGGCGAATGACAGTTCATTATTCGAATTGTTGTTGGTAATTATTGTGTTATTTCATTGTTTTCTCTTTACAAGGTAGTATTTTTATCATTATTTATGCATTCTAAACCAACATACTTTTAAAGAGAACATTTTAGTTAAGTACACCTTTATTTTATTTGCTAAAAAGGGTACTTCTCTTTTTTTTTTAAATTTCAGTTAACTTTATAACATTGGTTGAGTATCTCCCTGGTTCTAATTGCTATAAGTACATTAAACATTTTGTCAATTCAAAATGTATACTGGTACTAGAAAGGCCTTGGCTCGTCAGAAAGAGTCTTAGCTCCACCTGGCTTTGCAGGAATTGAAGGCATCCAAGGAGTTAGTCAAACAATTGAATAGGGAAAGAGATGACAATGAAACGGAAATGTTGGACTTACTGGATAGAAACAATAAATTGAAAAAAGAGATGTCTTCATTACATTCTGAGTGTAACTGTATTAATGAGGAACGGGACAAGCTTCAGTTGTTAGTAGACGGGTTCGACCAATGCAGGGATGAGTATGAGCAGGCCCTTGTGCGTATCTCTGGGTTGGAAAGGCAGTTACATGAGGCTAATTGTAGTATAAGTACTCTAAAATGTGACAAATTACAAGTAACTGCCATACAGAACCAAAGTCTGTTCGATGAGTTAGTTAGCTGTGCGCCTCAAATAGTTTCTGCTTCATTTAATATTAATCCTTTGGTAACAATTGACTTAACAAAGGAGGATAGTATTTATTCCAGTGCCACTATCCAGCCTGTTAAATGTAGCAGAAATAAATAAAAAAAAAACTCAACTTTTAATGAAAAAAAAAGTCTATATGAAGAAAAATGTAACATTAATTAAAGAAAGATTAGAATTAGTTAATAAATTAAATGAGTGTTCATCATTATTAGAAAACAATAAATTAAAATATGACATTGAAATTGAAAAATTAAATTATAAGTTAACTAGTTTGCAGGAGTCATTAACAAGTATGACTTCTAGGTATGAGTCCTCAAAGAAGGAGATTGGGGAATACATACTGGCCCTAAATAACCTTTTGGATAGTTGTCGGACTGAGAACTTTGATAATGAGTCTAGGCAATCCCTGGCGGCAGGCCTGGCTGCCTCGGAGCATTCCATGTCCATACCAGTGTGTGATCCCTCACCTCCTAAGCAGCTATGCCATGGTTTGTCCAGTTTGAATTCCAATATTTCTTACCAAAAAGACAATAAATGTACTAAAAGTAGCACTCTAATGTTTAGTGATGAAATTGGAAGAGGGTTGGGTCAATTTTTAAACCCTGAGGGGCAAACTGCCGGCCGGGGCAGGCCTCGACGTTTGGCACCAGATCGATTAAAAATCGCTAAGGAACAATTTGAGGAGATGCTTCGAGATGGGACTGCTCGTCATTCTGACTCGCCCTGGGCATCGGCTCTTCACTTAGTCCCAAAGAAAGGTGATGGATGGAGGCCGTGCGGAGATTACCGAGCACTCAACGCCCGAACCGTACCAGATAGGTACCCGGTAAGGCATATTGAGGATTACTCACATAGGCTGGCGGGCTGCAAAGTATTTACAAAAATTGACTTAGTTAAGGCGTATCATCACATCCTCATTTTCCAGGACGATATATCGAAGACTGCCATAACTACAACCTTTGGAATGTTTGAGTTTCCATTTATGTCGTTTGGTTTAAGGAACGCAGCTCAAACATTCCAACGTTTTGTCGACGAAGTGCTTCGGGGGCTTGATTGTTGTTATGCGTACGTTGATGACATTCTCGTGTTTTCCAGAAGCAATACTGAGCACCTGGAGGGCCTGGAGAGGGTATTCGGCCGCCTGGAGGAGTATGGCATCCTGATCAACGAGGCTAAGTGCAGTTTTGGCCAAGATGAGGTAACATTTCTTGGTTATTCTATCTCTGCGGCTGGCACACGCCCCATGAAAGACAAAGTTATAGCTGTGCAGGAATTTCTCCCTCCAAAGACAGTGGGTGGCTTATTGCGCTTTTTAGGAATGCTTAACTTTTATAGACGCTTTATTCCTCATGCCGCAGAAGACCAGGCGCCATTACACAATATGTTAGTTGGTACTAAGAACAAGAGTTCGCAACCACTGACCTGGACTTCAGAACAACTGACAGCATTTGATAAATGTAAGACAAGCCTTTCAAGATCAGCTCTTTTAGCACACCCATTTCATAATGCGCCGCTTGCTTTAGTTACAGACGCTTCGAACGTAGCTTTAGGCGCGGTAGTTCAACAAAACATTGAGGGTAGTTGGCAACCGTTAGCTTTCTTTTCAAAAAAGTTAAATCAGGCTCAGCAGCAATACAGTGCCTACGATCGCGAATTGCTTGCCATTTACGAAAGCGTAAAGCATTTTCGTTATTTAGTCGAAGGTCGACATTTTACAATTTTTACCGACCACAAGCCTATTACTTTTGCATTCTTACAGAAAGACCGGAAGTGTTCTCCTAGGCAATTTAATTACCTAGATTTTATTTCTCAGTTTACAACTGAAATCAAACATATATCAGGGAAAGATAATGTTACTGCTGACACACTCTCCCGTATAGAGGGTATAACAGCCCCTCCTGATTTTGAGACAATAGCTCGTTCACAGCTTAATGATCCAGAGCTTCGAGGACTGTTGGAAAACAATTTCACTTCTCTGAAACTTCAGAAAGTTGCAGTACCAGGTACAGATATAACCATTTACTGTGACATTTCTCAATCAAGGCCTCGCCCTTACATAGCAAAAGGGTTGCGTCGTTAAATTTTTGACAGTGCTCACAACTTGAGCCATCCTGGAGTTAGGCCTACTACCAAGCTTATTACCGAACGATACATATGGTCCTCTATCCGAAAAGACTGTCGTGACTGGGTTAGAAGCTGTGTATCATGCCAAAGATCTAAGGTACAAAGACATACCTCTTCACCAGCAGTTGATTTTCCTTTGGCTACCTACCGATTTAGCCATGTACATATTGACCTTATAGGTCCTCTATCGCCATCTAATGACTTTAGATACTGTCTTACAGCCGTGGACAGATACACTCGTTGGCCAGAAGTCATGCCGCTTGTAAATATTACAGCTGAATCTGTCGCAAAAGCATTTTATGATGTAACACTTCTGTCTAAACACAAATGCTAAATCCTAAATAATATAATATCAAATCAAATGATCTCACTATGATCTCACTATAAACGTCCTACTGCTGGGCAAATAAAATTATTTTAGCGAATTGTACACATCTAACAGCTGACAAGGACGCAAATGACAGAGCTTGTTTCACTTACTCTAAATATCCTGTCGTTAGCTACTTGTGTGTGACGTTGAAAGCGTGTTCCAGCCGGATTGAGGTGGTCTCTTACAATTTGATCTGGAGGTGCTAAAGGTAATTTTTCCTTTAATCAAATAAGTTTGATTAAATGGAAAATCATAATAAAGAAGAAAGTAATGAATCGCTCATAATTTTGCGATTGTGTAGGCGAGCCATTACTGAGTATCGCTTATAATTTTGCGATTGTGCAAGCGTGCCATTATTGATTCTGTCTTCACTATGGTCTAGTCGCTCTGTTATTGTCTCTGCTCGAGCGTCATGACTGGTAGATATCATTTGGGGAGTTTAAATTAACAGCCATATCGATTTTTTATGCGATTTACGCTAATATAAAAAGGAGACACGCTGAGAAAGCTTTCTTTTCCCGCTGTGCCTGCCTACTCGCGACATTACTTACAACATCGCACTGTTAAAATTCTGCGCGAAAATATAACCCGAAATCTCGGTGAGTTGTCTATAATATTTCCAACTTGAATTATTTTGTTGAATTGCTGTGTGTTACTTTTACATATATTACTAGTGTTTTGCAGTGTTTGGTAATTGCATAGATTGTTAGTGTTTAACGTAAAGCCTAAATTAATATAATTCGTTTAAAGTCATGTTACCTTCAAAGGGAATAATTGGTATTCCTGTCTTGTTACAATTACAGTCAAGCATGTGTAAATGGTATTGGAGGACGCGAGGTTTCCTGTGATCCCGTGGACGAAATACCATTCCCAGTTAATTTATTGTCATTCTTACCGTTTCAGACAACATTTAACTACAATGTTGATGTCTACCCGCTTTTGTTGTAGTCTCCTTGTATAATTGAACAATCAAACAAACTTACCAAGTGTAGTTCGATTGAAATTATGCACCTTGTTGTCTCGTCCTCTATGATGAGGATTACTACTTGTTAGTATCGATTTATCGTACTCACTGACGCCACATAGTTAAAAGTTTAATTAATATTTGCGTTCGGAACGCATCGCTGCTCTTCAAAATTGCGTTTCTGAACGCGTTAATCCAACGTCATCCGTCCCGCGCTTCTTGCTGTCATTAAGTTTAAAGTCAGGATGTGTAGCTGGTTCTGCAACTGTAGGGTGTAGGTAATTTAGAGTACCTGAAAGGGTGGGAGGGACTCATCATCTTCGGACGAGACAACAAGGTGCATAATTTCAATCGAACTACACTTGGTAAGTTTGTTTGATTGTTCAATTATGCACCTTGTTGTCTCGTCCTCTATGATGAGGATTACTACTTGTTAGATGTTTAAAGTCCAGTTGTAGAATCAGACCTTTTATTAATTTTCTAAAAATTACAATCTTATATAGTAAAAATTTAACCTAGTAATTTTAATTAATCATTAAAAATTAGTCTTTCAATCAACAGATAGATAATACAGGAACTTATAATTACAATAAGTCAAACTCAAAAACACAACCAACTTTTCTTATCAAGTCTATTAATTAACATAATAATTATTCTTAATCAGTCTTCATTATAAATAATGTAATTAATTATTTTAATGAGATATGATATGTGATAACTTAAATAAAACATTTAAGTTTTAAGTAATTTAGGTATCAGCCCGATATAATCGCTTCAGCAAATGTATTTTCAATACTAATGACTGGACGATTATAAAATTTTGCAAAAGTTGAGGAAGTATTAGACCAACCAGCCGTCCTGCGTATTTCATCAATATTTACGCCTTTCAAAAACGCTGCAGAAGTTGAAGCATGTCTAGTGCTGTGAGTTGAAAAAATGGATATATCTATACCACTCGCAGCCAGTACAGTTTTTATCCATCGACTAATTGTACTAATACCTACAGCTTTATGTGGTTTTTTAAAAGATACAAATAAGCTAGGACATTTTCTAATGTTTGATGTTAGCTTAAGATAATTAGTAAGACACTTAGCTGGACAGATGTTTGGTCTATCAGGAAAGAATGGTAGCGTTAACACAGGTTGGTTCTTATTATGTGCTGATGTTTTAATGAGTTTATTTATTTTAATAATTATTTTGCTATCTAGCACAATTATTTGTTCGGTACTAATAGATGCTAATGTTTGAATTCTTTGGCCTGTAGCTAATGCTAATAATGTTGCTGTCTTTAAAGAACATGTCTCCAGGTTGTTTAAATCTAAGTAATTGGATTCTAGGAAGTTAAGAACAATAGAAACGTCCCATGTAAAATTATATTTTGGTTTACATGGACGCAATCTAAAAAAACCTTTAAATAATCTTTTGACTTTTTCATCAGTTCCTACATGTGGGCCTATCACCAGTGACAGGGAAGATCTAATGCAATTAAGAGTACTGTATGATACACCTTCATCAAACTTGAGTGTTAAGTAGGTAATTATTTCAATAATGGGTGCTTTAGTACAATTTAATTGTTTGGTTTTGCAGTATGAAAACCAGGCAGTAATATTAGGTATATACTGTCTTAATGTGTTACTTGATACAGATGAGAGCATAATATCTGCCGCGCGTTCGTCGACACCAGCGTCTAGGAACGCCTGCCGGATAATGTCCCTGCCATCAGTGATAAGCTGTGGTGAAGAGGATGCAGTGAGCTGAAATTACATAAAATGAGTAAATTATTGTTTGGATTAAATATAATTGGTTCTGACACCAATAGTTTTTTGTATGAAGGAAACCATGGTTGTGTTTCCCAGTAAGGCACAACAAGTATTCCAGTAGCCTCATCAGTTATAATTTTTTCTATACATCTTAACACCATTGCAAAGGGTGGAAATGCATAAAAAAAATATTCTGCCAAGACATGGTAAAAGCATCTATTCTATAGGCAAAGGGATCTGGGTGCCATGAAACATATTTAGTACATTTTGAGTTTGTTCTTGTTGCAAATAAATCAATATCTGGGCAACCAAATGTTTTTACTATCTTTTTGTAACATATATCATTTAATTCCCATTCTGTTTGACCTAGTGCTTTCCTTGATTCTGAGTCTGCAATTATATTATCTTTTGTATTAACGTAAGATGCATGTATAAATATATGTCTTTTTTCACACCATTGCCAAATAGTTTTTGCTAACTCATGTAAGTGGGGGTATTGTACTCCACCATATCTGTTATGTAGGCAATAGCAGTAGTATTGTCAATTCTCATGAGAATTTCACAATGTGAGAGATGTTTTGCAAAACTTTGAAGTCCAAACAATGCAGCTTTTAGTTCCAAAATGTTAATATGCAACTTGGATTCTTCTTCTGTCCATGGACCCTTTGCTGTCAGTGTGCCACAAGCCGCACCCCAGCCTGAAAGCGAGGCATCAGTACTGATTTCCAATTCAAATTTGTGTTTTCTTATTGGAGCAGTTGAATTTGGTAAATTATTTAACCACCATTGTATATCAGATATGCAACTAATAGGTAGGGTTATCAAAGCCTCATAATTGTCATTGTGTTTTAAAAGAGATAAGTACTTAAGCCTTTCGAGCTCTTTTGTATAAAGGAGACCATATCGTATAGCTGGGCACACTGAAACCAATGTTCCAAGAACTTGAGCTAAGTATCTAATTGTAAAATTTAACTTTGTCAATAATTTTTTAGGAAGTTTTAAACACTTAGTTCTTTTTTCACAATCTATATGAATAGTCATAGTAACTGTATTGAATATCAATCCAAGGAATTTGCATTCATTGGAGGGAATAAGTTGACATTTCTTTACATTAACAATAAAACCTAATTGTGTAAGCAGTAATCTAGTTTGGTTTACATTATTAAGACATTCTTTATATGTCTGGCCCAAGCCGAGCCAATCATCGAGATATTGCACAGATTGCAAACCATTTCCTCTCAGTAATGCTACTAGTGGTTTCAATATTTTGGTGAATACGTATGGAGCCGTACAAAGACCAAACGGGAGTACATTAAATTTGTACATTTGTCCATCAAATATGAAACAAAGATATTTTCTGTGATCAGAATTTATGCTGCACATATAATATGCATCTTTTTTATCTATTGTTGCCATATAATAACCTTTGTTAATTAATTTACAAACTGTACGATAATCTTCCAACTTAAAATGATTTAGGGTAATAAAATTATTTAATTTTTTCAAGTTCAGAATGAATCTATAATCTCCATTTGGTTTTTGTACTAAAAAAATAGATGAACAAAAGTTCTCTTGAGATTCTGTACATTTGTCTATCACCTGTAATTGTTTTAATTTTTGAATTTCTATTTTAATTTGAATAAATTCAGAGGGGGAGAATGAATCATTTTTAGGCTGAACCTGTTGAAACGGTGTCTCATCAAATGGAATTTTATATCCAGATATCCAATTCAACACAGTTTTATCATTGGTGATTTTTCGCCAATTATTGATAAAGAATGGAAGTCTGCCTACCTGGACTTCTAGTGTTTCTTGTAGTTGGAGTTCGAGTTCCGGAAAGGTTGCCTTTTCTTGTCCTCCTTGGGTTTTGGTTTGGCTGAGTATGGCCTCTTTCCCGCTGCAGTCCAGACACTTGGACGGGGGCCCCTCCAGTTTAAAGGTTGCTGTTGCTGTTGTTTGGGAATTGTCTTGGTAGTGAAGGTATACTCAGTGTTCTTAAGGTCTTTTACAGACCTTTGTACAGCTTTAGTAGCTTTTATTTTTTCTGCTAAGTTTGTCCCAAAGAGCAAGCTATCGGGTTCAACTGTGAGGTATTCCTTCATCTCCTTGTTGATCACAGCAGATATGAGAGATCTTCTGCTTCTTGTATCCATATAAATCATGTCACAAAGTATTTTGGCAGCGTCATTTACGTGATGCACAATTTCTAGCTTGTTACTATTTTTTTTAAATAAGTCGAGGGACTTCCCAAGGGCTGCCAAAGCAATGCCCACCTGCCTCTGCCTCTCGGCAATTATAAGGTCCCTTTTTCGAACCGCCTCGGACACCGCTGCTGACAGCTCTGGATTAAGTTCTGGAGGGAGCATGTTAATATTTTCAAAAGGTATATATGCTTTGAATAGCTCATTCTTGAGGTCTTTTGTCAGTCCTTTATTCAAAATAGGATTCCACCTGTTAACTATCTCACAGTGGGCTAAGGGCCCTTTAATAATTTCTTCCACTGTCCCCATAGCCAATAGTATTTCCGTGTCTATAACAGAGACTTCCTGCTCCTGAGTAGGAGAATCATCAGTAGGCTGAATGTCTTGTTCCATAGATACTATAGGGGCCTCCATTGAGTCCTCTATAGGGTCCAATATCGTTACCGAACATGACGTGGTTGAATCTGGGTGAAAACAATTACACTGTTGAGACATGTATGTAATTTTTGGCAATGTTATATTGTAGATCTAGGCTCTACAGCACATAGCAACTACAATTATTTTTTAAGCCGTAATATACCTTTCGTATATCCACGGTTTGAATACTCAACATAGTACCTATATACATACTTGTTGTAATGGGTAAGTTTTGAAATGTTTTGATACCGCCTCACCCCGCAGGTGGGCCTGAGTATCCATAACAAAACAATTGCTAGAAGTAATAAGTAAGTACCTTTACTGTCGGAGTCGTCGGAATCCAACTTCCGTAATTTTTTGCTTAATCGTCTCAATTTCTTTTCTATTTTTGCTTTTTCTTTCTCAAGCTTCCTTTTTTTCGTCATTATGGATTACAATTACACTATTTTACGCTTTTATTTAAATAATCCCTAAAAATCGTGGCGCCGGTAAAGTGACATAAAAAACGAATGACAGCAAGAAGCGCGGGACGGATGACGTTGGATTGACGCGTTCAGAAACGCAATTTTGAAGAGCAGCGATGCGTTCCGAACGCCAAAATTAATTAAACTTTTAACTATGTGGCGTCAGTGAGTACGATAAATCGATACTAACAAGTAGTAATCCTCATCATAGAGGACGAGACAACAAGGTGCATAATTGTCTAACGGTTTTCCAATCCTAATTTTACTTAGTAAAGAGGGCCTGGTTCAATTGTAGCTGTTCTACAACAGCCACAAAAGCCGGGACTTAGTGAACATAAGTTCATTCCTTTTCTTGGTGTATTCCAGGGTTCCTGTACCAGGCTACAACCACTGGGCCTGTGCACTGTTGCCTGCTGCTTGCTGCCTGCTGCCTGCCCGCCTGCTAGAGCTCGTGCGTGGATCAGCTGCCTAGCGTACACGACTCCGCTTTCGTCCCTGCGCGCAGACTGACCCTGCCGGCTCCAAGTTCCGGGTAGCTACAGTCTACGAGGAAGATTAGCCTAAAGCTAAGTCTCTTTTAAGTCCTAGCAAGCGGACAGAGTGAGCGATCCATGAACCACCCTCTGAGTTCTTGTAATTTCTTTTCTAAAAGGGAATAAAAACTTTGTAACCAATACATTGTTGTCATTCCTATCCTGAAGCACTAAACCTCGCTTCAATGATATGTGGGTATCACGCTTTGGTTGCCATGAAACGGTGAAAACTGACCAAGGACGTCAATTTGTTTCTTCTTCTTATCCGCTACACTCTTGACAGAGCGGTCGTGGTCGTCATGTAGTAGCGATTTGGGCAGATGTTATTCGCCTCACGACAGCGCGCCACTTTTCTCTGTTGGAGGTCATCCTGCTGCAGTCGTTTAATGGACCTCCCACGGCTGACTTAATTTGGTCCGTCCATCGCATGGGAGACCTTCCACGCGGCCTTGTGCCCTCCATTTTTCCCTGAACAACTAGACGTTCGATGGACTGATGGTCGCGTCGAGAGACGTGTCCGAAGAATGTGAGTATGCGAGACTGTACTACTGAAAATAGACGCTGCTCAATGCCGAGTTCTTAAAGTATCGAGACGTTAGTGCTTTTGTTTCACATTTGTTTAAATCCTTGACAGATCTTTGTGGAATACGTCTACGGCACACAACGGCGTATCACCCAAAGGCGAATGGAATGGTGGAGCGGTTTCATTGGACTCTGAAAGCCGCGATCATGTCCCACGGCACTTCACGCTGGTCAGATGTCCTGCCGACCGTACTCTTAGGAGTGCGCACAGCCTGGAAGCCGGAAATGCATTGTTCTGTGGCTGAGATGGTATACGGTGAGCCCCTGCGGATTCCTGGTGAGTTCGTAGAACATAATAAACTTTCCCAGTTACCTCAGCCATCAGACTTTGTATCACAACTTCGTATTCACATATCTCGTTTGAAACCAGTACCAGCTTCTCGACATTGTCAAAAGACCATTTTTGTTCACAAAGATCTACAGACAGCAAAATATGTATTTCTTAGAAAAGATGCTCTGCGTGGTTCTTTAGAAGCACCCTACTCTGGTCCGCACAAAGTGTTAAAATGCACAGATAAAACAGTAACTGTTGAATTAAATAGAGGACCGGTTGCAGTTTCCATAGACAGAACCAAGCCAGCATTTATTCTAATGGACCCTGAAAATGTACAACAATCACGTACATCACCGTCTTCCAGTCGCCCTGACCTCGAGCCTGTTAGAAAAACTCGCTCAGGGCGTCATGTTAAATTTCCCCAATATTTTTCAGCAGGGCTTTGATTCTCCGAAGGGGGTGGTGTGGCGCATCACTACTTGATGTGCCCTCATCACTAGCCGCACCTGCCGGGCGATCGCGGGGCGGACCGCGGGACGCGGGGCGCGGGCGCAGGCGAAGAGGGCCAGCCCGCAGTCGACCGGACGGGAGCTTAGTGTGCAACGCATCGGCCTCCACGCAACTCCCGTGTCACTTTTCGCTCCGCCGCTATCAAACTTAAATTCGCTATAACTCTGTATTTATTCGCAGTATAATTGTTAAAGTCATACGATCGTCTTTTACTGTCTATCTCCTTGCTAGTGATAGGGATTGTAGGCATACATCTACACTAGAAAACTCCACATTGTCAACTAAAATTAAAAACTTATTTCTATCATACAATTTGAATAATTTATTTTTGGAGCCGACAAGAATAATTGCCACTTCGGTCACCTGTATTGATAACATATTATATACAAATGTAAAACCACTGGCTAAGCAAATTATTAATAACCTGGACTCTGATCATTGTGGCCAAATGGTCAGCTTTCTACACCAGCGTAAGCAAGTGATGAAAAAGAATATCACTGTTGTGCCAAAAACTGCAGGTCGGCTGGATCGCTTTAAAAGCAATCTAGATACAAAATTAAATTATTTAGAATACAATGACAACTCTGATGTCTTTTATAATGATTTTTTTAACATATATTGTTCAGAATTTAATAAATCTTTTGTTCCAAAAAAGATCACGGTTAGTGGTACTGCATCTTTTAATGAATGGGCTACAATTGGTATTCACAAAAGTAGGAAACGCCTTTATGAACTTTATGGTGAACGCAACTATAACACCAGCGACGACTTCAAATTATATGTTAAAAATTATTCAAAGTTATTTAAAAGAGTATGCCGATTAGCCAAGGCAAACTATCTGAGTTCTAAGATTAAGAATAGTAATGACAAAATAAAAATGACATAGAATATTATAAATAGTGAAACAGGAAAGGTCAGAAGTCGTAATAATGAGCACAATTTAAATTGTGATAATAAAACCTTGACTTCTGATGCTGATGTTGCTGCAGCATTTGAGAGGTTTTTTACTGACATTCCAGTTTCAACTACAAAAGCCTTGATTTCCTCCCCCACTGTAGCTGAATCAGTTTTGAAGGAGAATGTTAAAGATTGTGAAAGTAATTTCAGTTTTCAAAAAAATTGTGTTATAGATATATTAAAAACATTTAACACTCTCAATAAAAAGAAAACTGCTGATCTGTGGGGTAATTCCGTGGATGTCGCTAAATCAGTAATTATGACAATAGCTCCAGTTTTAGCTTGCATATTTAACGAATGCATTGACTGTGGTGTTTTTCCTGACCTAATGAAACATAGTAAATTAATTCCATTGTTTAAATCAGGTAGCACTTCTGACCCCTCTAATTTTAGACCTATTTCTGTGCCACATTTAGTAAAATTTTTGAAAAGTTGATGCTAGACCAAATTCAAATTCATTTTCATAGAAATAAACTTTTACATTGTAAACAGTATGGTTTTACTAGGGGTCGCTCAACAACTGACGCCGGTGTTGAGCTTTTAATCCAAATATTTGATACCTGGGAGGAATCACAGGATGCCCTAGGGGTATCTTGTGATTTATCCAAGGCTTTCGATTGTGTTTTACATGAAACTTTGGTCAGGAAGCTTAACCACTATGGAATTAGGGATGCTTCTTTGAGCCTTCTAATCTCATACTTGAGTAACAGGATTCAGAAGGTCGACATTAACGGTAAAAGATCTCTGGGATCAGTGGTTACAATGGGAGTTCCGCAGGGTGCAATACTAGGTCCATTCTTGTTTTTGGTTTATATTAATGACTTACCTTATTTTGTAAAAGACAGTCATGAGATAGTATTGTTTGCTTTGAGTAAATATTGTTCACTGGTTTAGTGTAAATAACTTGCTATTAAACGAGGGAAAAACCAAATGTGTAAGATTTGTATTGCCTAATGTTAAGCAAGTAACAACTAGTGTACAAATTAAAGATAAGAATGTGAATCCTGTGGACACCACTGTGTTTCTAGGCATCACGTTAGATGCCAAGCTTCAGTGGGGCCCACATATAGCTAAATTGTCGAATAGACTTAGCTCTGCGGCTTATGCAGTAATGAAGATCCGTCAGTTAACTGACGTTGATACATCCAGATTAGTTTATTTCAGTTACTTTCATAGTGTAATGTCGTACGGCATTTTACTGTGGGGAAATGCTGCCGACATTCAAACTATCTTTGTGCTTCAGAAGAGGGCTATTCGAGCAATCTATAACCTAAAGGCTGGCGACTCTCTCAGAGAGAGATTTAAGAATATAAATATAATGACAGTTGCATCACAATACATTTATGAAAATTTGATTTATGTTCATAAAAATACTGGAATGTTTTCAAAAAACAGTGATATTCACAATGTAAACACTAGAAGTAAGAACAAATTAGCAGTACCTTATACTAGGCTCCATAAAATAAATAATTCTTTTAGGGGTCTGTATGTAAGATTTTACAACAAAGTACCAAATGATATTCAGAAATTAGATCTTAATAAATTTAAAATCAAAATCAAAGAAAACCTTTATAAAAAAGCTTATTATAAAGTGTCAGATTACACAGAAGACAAAACAGCTTGGATCTGAAATGCTCCAAGCACTCCAACAGCTATTTCTAATTGTATTATTTAATTTTTTTATTTTTAAATTATATTTTGTATTGACCTGGTAACTACATACTCTTTATTTTGTTTGTAAATGTCGTTGTTTTTGTGCGCTGTGGTTTCTTGCGCCCATTTTTTGCCACAGTTAAAAAATTATGTCCTGAATGGGTGGTAGGTTAAAAAAGATTTGGACGATTCAAAGTACTTATTAATTGAGTTTATTGAATAAATATATTTTGACTTGACTTGACTTGTCATTGGGCATTTTGTTCGGACATTTGACCCACGGCGTACACAAACAAAATAGGGCACTATTTTGCACGATCATATGTCCAAACAAAATGCCCAATGACCTTTCTAGAGATCCTTTTTTTTAAATGCAAATAACTACGACTATGCAAATAATTGTCACTGCAACACAATGAATAAGTCACATGCTTGCAAACCGTGGGAGAATTCAGGAAAAAAATATTCAGGATCTAACAAAATCAATAAGCGAATGTTTAAGGGCGGTACCTATACATAATTCTGAATACAATGACAAAAAATGGGCTCCAGTTTTATAGTGATTTTTCAAATTTATGTTATCAATTAAAATAATGCACATCATGAAATATGCTGTATCTTTACTAACAAGCACGCAAGCGTCAATAAAAAGATAGCTCAGTGTACTCCGAGTTTAGTGTGCATGTTCGGCTATTGTTGTGTGTGTGCGTGTGTAGTACAGCTGTACGAGTTAGGAAAGGGTGTATTTTTTGGTGAATCATGATAATGTTTTGTTTATTATCTCGGTAATGAGCCTGTAGTTTTGGATCAAATTTGGTGAGCATGCTCAGTGTGATGTATAGATGCTCCCCTTAAACGTTCGCTTATTGATAATGTTAGACCCTATATAAAAAACAACTACTACATTTTGATTTTTATGATACTTTGGATAATATTGGCCATTGAGTTTGTTACGTTGTAAATTTTGGTCCCTGTCTGCCTTTGCTAATCTACAATAAAGGGTCGCAATAATTGAACAATAGTTACCTGAAAGCATTGTTGTTAAATTATCGGGTTTCCAAAAACATTAAAGATTGTAGTTTGCTTGAATTGAAATCCATTAGTTCTTCATAATATAGACATGTAGCTTTGGCTGACACATTACTAGACACACTTTTATTGCGTTTTCAATTAATACACCTTCTGAAATCCGTTTTGGCAAGACTTAAATTAGATTTAAAGAAATTTTAAGTTAATTTGTTTGTTTACGTTTGATTGTATTTGACATTTTTCGGAGACAATTTCTGACAGCCTAGATAGACACATAGTGGAGGGGCGAAATTGCTATAAAAAAAAAAAGATTTAAAGTTATCAATTCAATTTTAAATAATAGCCTACACAGGTCGAAGTATAAACTACTTAATAAATTATTATTTATAATATTCTTTTTCAGTAATTAAATTGAATTCAAACAAATCCGGAAATGGAACTATTTTTTCTTTATGGACTTTTACCTAGAACATTCGATTGTGATAAATATTTTTATCTGGATATTGTCTCTGCCCGTAGGGGTTACCAGAGAGGAAACTAATACTTCCTAATATTTAGACAGGGTAATTAGTCCGGTAAATTTAATTTCAATTAAAATAAACGCATTACACATTGCTAAACGTTAAATTTTCTTAGTTCATGTAGTTTGATTGTTTACAGATTCTGTTAGTTACAGGGCGCATTGTGAAAGACGTCATATTTGGCGTTTTAGTACTTTCAACTGAGTGAACTCATGGAGCTAGAGTGTGAATAATTTCCACATGTTGAGGAAGATTTCGAGACCTGGCTTTCCAGTTTGAGTGTTTCCGGCTAATTGAAAGTTGCAGAGACACGAAGCCGTAATGGATTCATTCTCTGGTGTTAATCGGTGCTGTGCGGTGAGATCGATATTACCGAGGTAGGATTTTATTGTGAAATGATATCAGCAAAGTAAAAGGTTTTTTTAGAGAGAGTGTTAGGACGTCTGTATGGTTTACAGTGATGTAATTACTTTCTCCTGAAAGTAATTACATCACTGTAGACCGTATCCGTATCCGTGAGCACCTAACCCGTTCCAACCGCCTTGCAGCCAGGCCGCCACGTGCGAGATAAGCCTTATCACAGCGCGTGCTTCGAGAGACGGGCGTCTCGCCGCCAGACCTTAGAACTTTGCAGTGCCTTGACGTCTGGACGCGAGACCCGTTTCCTCGTGGGTCCCAGCCGCAACCTTCTGCGTCGGCTGTACGGCGAGCGGACACCGCCTAGAGTAGCAGGCGTGGACGGTTTTTTTAATTACCAGTTTTTTTTAACCTTACAATAATTTTCTTTTTAATACCATATTTTTTTAAGTAGGGTATCATACCCTCTATCCAACTTACAAGTGTTGGTAAACTTATCAACTTTTTGAGGATCTGCGAGTTCGACCTGTATTGAGAAGTTGTTGGTTGACGTCGTCTCCCAGGTCCAGATAGACTATACGATCCTGGCGCCCATTATTTTTAATTCTATTTAGGTATAACCCCACGGTTCCATGGTTTTAGGTTTGGTACTGGTTTTATCCCAACCACCCACGACCATAGCTCGTTCCACTAAAATATTAGCTGGCTGGTTAGGTAGTAGAAGGAACAATATTATAAAATTTATTGAAAATTAAAATTATCATCAACCCGCTGGGTCACTTTTGACTCTTAGGATTTTCTTGTGTTTAAGGGTGTGTAATAGCATTGTAATAAGGTTTAGCTTAATTTTAACAGTAAATTATAGTTGACAAAATTATTAGAAAATTTATTGGAATTTAATTTGAAATTGACCCGTCGGGGCAATTTCGACTGAGAGTTTTTTTTTGTACTTTCGGCCTAATAAATTAAAATGAGTAATGTAAATGATTACTACCTAAATTAATATAAGGAAAAATTGTTACTAACCCCCTATTTAGATAAGAGAAGTAGTAGAGAAGATAGAAGAGAAGTAGAAAAGACTTAAAATTTAAAATTTTATTTTATTGTTATGTTTTATTTTACAACAACCCACTGGAGCTTGCGTTTGGGATTTTCTTCCTTTTCCCCCAAAAGGGACAAAATCTCAAATGTAACAAGTTATACTTCAGTGTAACTAAACGATTGAAAGGAAAATAAAAATAAAAATTCTACAAAAAACAATTTATTCTGCTTGTTCAAAATCAATTGTAAGATCATCTAAAAATCATCATCATTTTGATATGCTATCCTGCGGTGTAAGCTTATCTGCTTACACCGCAGGATGGCATATCAACCTTGAACTAAGTAATACTTTCGTGATTCATTGTAAGAAAACCAACAATTATTGTTCAATATATTTTTTCTTCTAGGGATTTTAAACAAAATAATTATATGCGTTTCGGTGCGCGTTGCCTAACTCCTGTGATGATCAATTCCCAAAATTCACACTTACCAAAATAGCTATTCGGGTGTTACCCAATTCACCTATTTTCTACTGCCTCTATATGCCATTTCCTGAAATGTGCACTTTTATTAATTATCCAATTTACCTATTTTCTACTACCTATAAATGTCATTTCCTGAAATGTGCACTTTTTTAAAAATAATTACATGATAGCTTTATATTCCCCAAATGCACACTTTTTATTTATATACCCACGACCTAGTACCTTTTTAACCCCCGAAGCAAAAAGAGTGGTGTTATATTTTTGACGTGTTTATGTATGTATCCATATTTTAATAAAAAAGCGCCCCGCCCGGCGGGTAACCGTTAGGCCTGATTCAGTGCGACGCGGATGACCTACGGGGATGTCCGCGACGGACGGCAGACGGAGAATTGACTCTGTCTCTTTCATAGTCATAGAATCGAAAAGAGACAGCAGATCATAGCCATGTGCGCAGCGTCTATGTGTCGCTTAGAGAATCGCATAGCAGAGCGACGCGACGCTTCTCCGCGGTGCGGGTGTCCGCGCGCAGACGCCTATTGGTCTTAATGTAGTTGTTCAGTGCTCGACGGACTGTTCAATAAATAGACAGAAACAACCAAATTCAAATTTTTATCCATGACTTGACTGTACCACTCTCCATCATGATTCGCGTGGAACTGAACGACGAATTCATTCGTAACGGACGCATGCACTATTCCGCGCGCGGACGGTCCGCGTCGCGTCGCACTGAATCAGGCCTAAGCGTGCTTAGTAAGATAAAATAATAGGCTTTGGTTCAATTTATTATTATTTAATACCAAATATTTTTCATTTTCATAAAATTAACTCTCAAAATATTCTAATACTTACTTATTAACTAAAAACTCGTATCATTCAACTAGCGAAACGTACTGTACCATACACACATAAAGTTTCACTTTGAGGTTTTTAGGGTTGGCAAGATATTTTTTAAATGAATTGGACCACGGAACACTCAAAAGGTGCTGTGGTCCAACTATTTTTAAAGTTGGACAACTGCCCCTAGTAAAGACCCTTGGTCCAACTAGTTGGACAGAGCAGTTGGACCACTGCCCCGCACTGCTAAAAACTCGTTCCATTCAACTACCGAAACGTAAATTAATAAGTAAGACGCAACCTTAAGCTGCGTTTTAATTTTATTATATTAAAAAAAATCCAAACTTGATACATTCCCGTTTTCTAACTGTGCTCAACATACTTTTCATCAAACATTATGTCTGTGTTTCGTCTATTTTTTTTCAATTTGTTGAATAATGTATACGAAATTCGGTAATCAGCATGTTTTGCTTCTTTACGTAGTTTAAAAATAAAATTGAAAAAATTGGGAGTTGCTGGAATATTGCGATTCACACGCCTGTGCCAGCCTTCCAGTGCATTTGGTGTTCTATGCTTCTCAAATGAACAACTGAGCTTTTCCGCTGGCAATCGAGGATACCATTGTCGTATAAAATATTTAAGAAACGCTTGTGCTGTTGGCGTTTGAGGAGCAGAATTAATGACTGAAGACCATGCTTCACCAAAACATCTTGACGGAAGAAGTGGAAATACAGAACATAGTCTTACAATTTTTCGTCTATCAGGGCTTGATATATCAAGGGATTTTGCTTTTTTCCACACTGCCTTAATGAAGTGGTGAAAGCAATATGTTACTTTAGCTTCATGAAAAACATTTATAACTGCATTGCTTTGCGTTTGTTTGTAGTCACATTTGTACTTCTTTATTTGCATGCCCAATTTATCCTTTAAAAGTTGAAAAAATCTTGTGTACGTATCTTCGCTTTTATTGGGTAATAAACCATACAATATAGGAATAACATTTGTTGTAGTTTTGCTAGAACCAATATCCACGTGTACTGTAAACAACTGATAGAATGGGACGGGTGTACATTTAAATGTGCCATCCCCAAAGTACTGCCTTCCATCACTGCCGTTGGTAAATTTTTTTGAAGTTTTTGTTGCAAAAATCAAAATTTTTCGGAAGTACCGTCTTCACAAACTAAAAAATCTTCGAATGTTTTGGCAACCGGACGTCATCAGGTTTATCAAAAACCAGTCTATCTACATCTAGGGGTTCCCTATTTTATCCCGAAAGCCGTTTTATCGATTATCATTTCAACGAAAACTATTAACCGATCACTCAATTGAACGATGCCTTATTTGTACGAAGCTTTAATTTACCGATATAACAATTCACCGAAAAACCGAATAACCGAAGTTCATTTCAGCGACCATATTATAACCGACCTATTATTTAACTGATGTAACATTTCACCGAATTTTAAGAGTATTTAGGTCAACGTCTCGGTGGCCAAGTGGTCAAGTGCTTGGCTCGATATCCGGAGGTCCCGGTTTTAATTCACATGTCGGACAAAGTGCGTTTCGAATTTGTCGAATTATAGCCCGGGATTGTGATCCCTAACCCGCATTTGGCAAGGGTGGTGATTAAGCCAATACCCATCAATTGTAAGAAAGCTGGAGGCTTTTACCCTGCAGTAGGACAGTATACAGGCTGTACTTTTATTTTTTAGGTTAAAAGCACGGCTACTGAAACGTTTATTACTCATAATTATAGTAATTTATTAAAATTGGGATAAATCAAATGCTTTTTAAATTGAATGTTGCTGTTTATTTTTTTAGAAAGTATTTAAGCAAATTACTTTTAATAAAATAAAATATTTTGTTTTTGACATAATTAAAAATCACCTTAGAATACCGAATACAATTACATAATGAAAGAATTTAAGCAAATTATAACAATATAATAAAAAAATACATTTCGTTTTTGACATCATTAAAAATCACCTAAACCTTAGAATACTGAATACAATTACATAATGAAAGAATTTAAGCAAATTATAACAATTTAATAAAAAATATATACTTCTTTTAAGACATCGTTAAAAATCACCTACATACCGAATACAATTAAGTACATAATTAATTACTAGGTAACATAATTATTTAGAATCTATCTTTCAAAAATATCAATTTTTGAAAAAAAAACTGCTCTTGAATTAGTTATAAATAAGTATAAAAACAACAACACATAAAGATAACCAATTCATTACAGCTCTATATGATTTGCAATTGCTCTTAAAAATGGTATAAGCTCCATATTATCACGCTGTGCGCAAATCCTTTGTACAGCATTAGACACCCTTTTTGTTTTTTTCTTAGGGGGAGTTTTGTCTATGCCAGCTTGAGCTTTCTATCACATGATTTGTGGTCACTTGTTCTTTGATAAACGTAGTGTTATCAAAGAACAAGTGACCAAGGGTGGTGATTAAGCCAATACCCATCAATTGTAAGAAAGCTGGAGGCTTTTACCCTGCAGTAGGACAGTATACAGGCTGTACTTTTATTTTTTAGGTTAAAAGCACGGCTACTGAAACGTTTATTACTCATAATTATAGTAATTTATTAAAATTGGGATAAATCAAATGCTTTTTAAATTGAATGTTGCTGTTTATTTTTTTAGAAAGTATTTTAGCAAATTACTTTTAATAAAATAAAATATTTTGTTTTTGACATAATTAAAAATCACCTTAGAATACCGAATACAATTACATAATGAAAGAATTTAAGCAAATTATAACAATATAATAAAAAAAAAATTTCGTTTATGACATCATTAAAAATCACCTAAACCTTAGAATACTGAATACAATTACATAATGAAAGAATTTAAGCAAATTATAACAATTTAATAAAAAATATATACTTCTTTTAAGACATCGTTAAAAATCACCTACATACCGAATACAATTAAGTACATAATTAATTACTAAGTAACATAATTATTTAGAATCAATCTTTCAAAAATATCAATTTTTGAAAAAAAAACTGCTCTTGAATTAGTTATAAATAAGTATAAAAACAACAACACATAAAGATAACCAATTCATTACAGCTCTATATGATTTGCAATTGCTCTTAAAAATGGTATAAGCTCCATATTATCACGCTGTGCGCAAATCCTTTGTACAGCATTAGACACCCTTTTTGTTTTTTTCTTAGAGGGAGTTTTGTCTATGCCAGCTTGAGCTTTCTATCACATGATTTGTGGTCACTTGTTCTTTGATAACACTACGTATAGTTGCATACACACCGTGGTGATTATTATTTTGGAGGCAGTTCCATCTTCGGTGCCAGGCTTCTACATTATTCTGTGTTCTGGGTAGCCCAATTGCATTTATTGCATGAATTGACCACAGTTTAGGCGGAAATAGTGGTGCAGTTCTTTTAATAGTCATTGTAGTACCTTTAGTTAGACTCTTTATCTTGCCTAGTACGTAGAAGCTTTCGAACCACTCAATGATTGGACTTGCATTTTCCGGTAAAACATCATTTTTTAATATAGAAAATGCATTGGATATTTCGTCGGGGGTTAGGTAAGCCAAGGCAACAATGTAGCGTAATCTTAGAGCAAAATCACCGTTATTACCGTATTCAGATGCTAAGCCAGCCTTCTGAATTTGTCGCCATAAATATTGTTCTAAATGAAAGAGACAGCCACTGTGACTAGCTTCTGGGTAATGAATTCTAACCACATTTATAACGGCAATTTCGAAATCCGTACGTGTTGAGGGCTTAGTTCGTAATCTAATTCCTCAGCATAATCCATTAGTGCTCTAAAAAATACCATATATGTTTCCTCGGTCTTATCTATTAGTAAACCATATACCAAAGGTACGGTTTTTCTACTTTCCAAATCTGTTCCAACTATTCCATGCATGCTGTAAATCTGCGTAAACAAATTAGGACTTGTTCTAAAGGTTCCATCCATGAGCCACATAACAGAATCACGTAATAGTCGAATATTTTGTTTCGTGCAAAATAGTAGTAAACGTTTATTATCTCCGTACTTTACATCTCTCGCCAAAAAAGTTTCACCTTCCACGGTGTATTCTAATGGCACCTCAATATGATTTAGCGAAGTTGGTTCCTTCGGATATGATTTGCTTCTTACCCGGTAAACAATTTGTCTTAAAGCACTGTTGTTAGGCAAGCCACATGCACTTGTGCTTGGAATATTCTCTAAATTATTTCTGATAAGCTTTGCAGGACCATCTGAACAACAGGCAGCATCTCGTTTTAACTGATTTTTAAATACAATTGAATCCTTTCGTGCAGCGTTTGGTGCATGTGTATGTTCAGTCATTTCTTTAACCAGGGAATGAGAATTAACACTTCCGTCGCAATCTGTAATTACCACACTATTGCATTGCTTACTTGCTTTGAATACACAATTCCAATAATATTTAGTATGATTCTGTTTATTTAAAATAAAATCATAACCCCCTATTAATAATATATCACCTCCACGCTGAGATTTTTCAACTTTAATAACACTCGGTATGTCAGTAATTTTATATAGGAACTAGAAACTTATATTACTAGCTTATATTATTATTTATAATTATAACTATAAACTAGTATTGTGTTTGTTTAGATCTATAGAACAAAACAACTTGTTCACATTTTTATGACAAGCAAATATAGAAAATTATTTAAAAGTACCCCCACAGTCCCTTGTTAGTTAAACATTCAATAGTTGATAACGCCTAGTAGAAATTCAAATGCAATTGTTCTATAATACCGAGAAATTTGGATTGTTTTCTTCAGGGTCACAGTCAAATTTACCAGTCTACACCGCCGGAAATATTAAGTGAAGCACAAAATGTTATTGACAGCCTATCACCATCTAAGTTTAAAACATATAATTATGTTGGCTTACCAAAGATTTATACACTAGTAAAACAACAAAAACATGCAGTCATTTTCAGAAATTGTGTTGAAAATGGTTGAAAAACGTCGTATGAAACGCATGTGCATTGGCAATTACAATCCTCGGCTCCATTAGGCCCTCGCCTATGGCTCGGGCTCATGACCCGCTTCGGTTATAGTGACCAACATAGCACACTTGTATCATAATGTACTATTATATATGAGTGATAGTTCTTGTAGCCGAGCTTTTGACATACATACACTTAAAATTCGGTGAAATGTTACATCGGTTAAATAATGTGTCGGTTATATATTTTGTATGGTCGCTGAAATGAACTTCGGTTATTTGGTTTTCGGTTAATCGTTACATCGGTAAATTAAAGCTTCTTACAAATAAGGCATCGTTCAATTGAGTGCTCGGTTAATAGTTTTCGTTGAAATGATAATCGGTAAAACGACTTTCTTTATCACATCTAGATACTTTTTCCTAGCATTGTAGAATCTGTTATTTATAGAAAGCCATAGTGGATCATCATGCTAATATCTCCCTTCTTTCATGCTTTCAAAAGTGTTTTCGAATATCTTCTGAACTGGACCTAAATCTTCACAAACTTGTTTTTTACAATCTTCTATTTTGAGTAATATTTTGTTATTAGCAAAATCTTGTCGGCATAGGCAATGATATTATAATAAAAAGAGGTAGATAGGTTATGTCAGTACTAATAAGGATCGAAAGACGAGAAGATGATTGAATGCCTACTGCGTATTCCACCATATGCTCCGAACATTTTCTTGCAAGTGATATATACTTGACTAATAAAAATTATCGACGTCTAAAAAAGGCTGCAGTTCCTGTAATTCAGGTAAAATATTTTTTCATGACTTTGGTGCTACACAATAAAATTGATTATAGAAGTAACTATTAACGCTTTAATATTTTGAATGTTAAAATAATAATAGCCCTTAATGAGTGGTTAAATTGATAAATAAAAGTTCATACTTGAATGCTTAACATAATAATTAAAAATTCCTTAGTTTTTTTTTTAATTATATTTATTGTATTTTTAGCAAAAAGAAACAAATATTGCATTGTCACCTTCAAGTTTGCAAGAAGTCAACACATCTGAAGAAGATTCAATATTTCAGTCTCCACGAAAAGCCTTTTTGAAATTGAAAGTTCATCAACTTTCAGTAGACAAACGCAAGTTACAATTAATTAATTATAATTTGATTCGAAAAAGTAAAAGACTTAAAGAAAAGTGCAATAGCCTAAAACAAATTGTGGCAACTCTTCAAAACAAAAAATATTTTACTATAGATCAGTTTAATGAATTAAATCTCAAGGCTGAAGCAGTAGACTTTACTAACAGATTAATTAAAAAAAGCATAAATAAAGGGTATCGTAAAAAATATACACCAGCTTTGAGAAAATTTGCAGTCACTCTACACTACTACTCTGCAGCCGCCTACAAATATCTAAGGCAAGTATTTAATTGTTCTCTGCCACATCCTCGAGTGATAGGCAAATGGTACGAGAACAGATCTAATGAACCAGGATTTAATAAACAAGCTTTGGACATTTTAGAAATAAAATTCAAGAATAGTGGTCAAAGAATTATCTGCACCTTGATTGCTGACGAGATGGCTCTTCGCCACCAAACTAAATGGACTGGAAAGAAGTCTGTAGGAGTTGTTAATTTTGGAGCTGGTTCGGCCAATTCATGTGAAATAGCTACTCAAGCGTATGTGTTTATATTAGTATGTATGAATGAAAGCTGGAAAATTCCGGTAGCATATTTTCTGGTGAATGGATTGTCGGCTGATACTCGGGCTAATTTATTAAGAACATGCTTAAGTGAATGCTATATGTTGGTGTGGATATAGTTGCAATCACATTTGATGGGTGCCAAGCTAATATTAGTGCAGCTAATTTACTAGGATGCAACTTAACAAATGCATCATGTCTTAAAACTACTTTCAAGCATCCTGATTGTGACCTAGACGTAGCATTCCTGCTTGACGCTTGTTACATGATAAAATTGGTACGAAATTCTTTTGAATCCGAAAGACTAATTTTTGATGGATCTGACAGGGAAATTCGTTGGCAATTGCTTGTTAATTTGGCAAAAACAAGCTACAAAACAACGTGGGCTTAAATTTTGCAAATAAAATAACTTCGCGCCTCATTCATTTTCGTAATGAAGTTATGAAAGTAAAACTGGCAACTCAGATCATGAGCATGAGTGTTGCAAATGCACTTCGCTTATGCAATGAAATCATAACATCCTCTCTTTTCGTTGACACTGAAGGCACAATAGATTTTATAGAAATTTGAATAATCTTTTTGACATCTTCAATTCTAAGTCTTCGTATTTTTATGGCTTGAAAAAACCTATCTCAGAAAAAAACGCAAATGAAGTTATAACTTACCTAGAAAAAGCTAAACAGTTTATATTGGGGCTTAAAATATTTATAAAATATAGACGTGATTATATGAGAAGAATCACTATGAAAGTTTTAAAGAAAAAAAATGTTGAGTCTAAAAAAAAAACAGGATTTCTTAGCTTCCTAATCTGTATAGAAAGCTTGAAACATTTATATTCCACTTTAGTTGAAAAACAGCGTCTAAAATATATTGCAACGTATAGGTTGTCACAAGACCATATAGAAATATTGTTTGGTTCTATCCGGCGACATGGGGGCTACAATAACAACCCAAACGCAATCCAATTTAAAGGAATATTTAGAAAGATCCTTCAACATTTAGAAATGAAGTCATCATTTTTAGGAAACGGTATACCATTAGAAGAAATTTCTATTTTAACGTGTTCGTCTGCTGTCGAGAACATTAATTCTACTTTAAATAGGAGAGTTGAAGAAGAATGCGATTCAATGGGAGACACTTTTGAGAAAGAAGATGGGACAGAGACTGACCGAATTGTAGAAGGAAATGTCGAAGTGCTTTCCACAATGTTAAACCAAGAAAATCTCAAAAAAACTACTGAACTAATCATAGGTTATATTTCTGGATGGGTATCAAGAAAACTGATCAAGGCTTTGAAATGTGAAATATGCAGTGGATGTCTCATTTCAAATAATAAATTATGGTTTCATAAAATCATAATTTTAAAAAATATGGGGGGTCCCTGCTTTCCTAGCGAGGACGTTTTCAGAATTTGTTTGAAATCAGAGATTATTATCAAAAATCATATAAAAGAAAAAGGTCACGCAATTCTTCCCGATCCTAAAGATGTTGAAATTTTAAAACATAGAATTTTAAAGTCTTTTATCAATTGTAAGGACTTATTTGATTCATTAGATTCACATTCCCTACAACAGCATCCAACTTACAACCATAGGCTACACCTAATCCGCGCTGTAATTGAAAAATTTGTTAATGTTCGTTTACATTTTGTACATAAAAATTATTCAATCAAAAAAGATTATAAGAGACAATCAAGAAATAAATTGAACTTATTCGAAGACATTTGAAAAAATTAAAATCATCCATGTTTTTATTTATAATTATATTTTATTTCAAAAACTTAAAATATTGTTTTACTAACATAAACCCAAGAAGTAATTTTATAGACGAAAGTGAAGTTGGTTACCTGTCCATATTACCCAACACTCCTCTTCTGCAACGTCACAGGTAAATTCATTGAGCTCATTGGTCGACTACCATAAATAGTTTTTATCTCTTTTTAACAATAGGTTTTATATGATTGTGTTTATTTTCTTTCTCTTTCGACGTGTATTACGTCATAGAAACAATTTCGCCATTTTTTAAATGCAATTTGTTCACGTATGACTAGTCTATTTTATAAAAGGTCATTACATCTACCTCTTTTTATTGTAACATCATTCGGCATAGGTGTAACTTCTCCCTCAATACTTTGGTTTTATTATTATTGATGGTAATGCTTGAATTACTTTCATGTTTTTCAGTGAAATGCCACAAAGTACTATCTTTATTATTCTTGCCAAAATAGTACCGATATCCATTTCTTATGAGTAAATCACCTCCTTTTTGATTTTTAACAATTAAAAATTGTACTCATTTTTATGTGATTAACAAGCAAGCAAGCATGACATAAATATGAAATGACATTTAAAAATGACATTAAACATGAAAAATTTCATAACATTTTAAAGTTGCCAGTTATCATCGTATTATAAAGAGGATTACAGCTACTTTTCAATGATAATATAAGTAGGAAGTCATAGCTTAATATTATTTACGGGGTATGATTTTATCAATTAAGTACCTAATAAATGCGTTTTCAGTGAACAAATAAATAATATTTGTTCGTAAAATAGTAATAGTAAGACGAGTCTAGAAAGTCTCGATTCGATCCTACGGAGGACTTATGTTATTTTTCACTCCTCTTGCACAAAAAGACCGTCATTGTAGCGTTCCAGAGCAGGGAAAAAATAGCTTTTCTTGCCCTAGGGGAAAAAGTTTTTTTTTTTAAATTTTGTCTGTCAAATGACAATGAGCCTACAAAAACGAAAAAGTGTTTAGTCATAAGTAGAATAATCTTGAATAAAACATGATTTTTTTGAAATATTCATTTAAAGTTTATGGTAAAATTAGTAATCATTTGAATCTATGGACAACACAGACCACGCCCACACAGCCCACGCTTCAGCAAGAAACAACTGCACAGTCTGCACATGTGCTTAGGTGGTGAGCGTTTAGCCCGTTAGTCGCTTTTACGAGACCCAAGGGAAGAGAGGGGTTGGTAGTATTATGAGCCTATCACCGCTCTATGCTGTTGGAAGTATGTGCAGTATTTAGTCCGATAGTCGCCTTTTACGATACCGAAAGGAAGAAAGGGGTTGGTAGTATTATTTTGATGAGCTCATCGCCGCTCTATGCTGTAGGATGTATGTGCAGTCTTTAGTCTGTTAGTCGCCTTTTACGACACAGAATAAAAGTGAGGGGTTGGTAGTATTATTTTTATGAGCCCATCGCCGCACTATGCTGTTGGATGTATGTGCAGTCTTTAGTCCGTTAGTCGCCTTTTACGACACCCAAGGGTAGAAAGCGATTGGTAGTATTATTTTGATGAGCCATCGCCGCTCTATGCTGTAGGATGTATGTGCAGTCTTTAGTCCGTTAGTCGCCTTTTACGACACCCAAGGGAAGAGATGGAAAGACTGCAATACTATCCAACAACATATAGTCTAAGATCCGAGTATAGAACGACCTTCACCGAGAAGGTTAATGGATGAAAAGTATTTTATATCCAATTTAATATGTTAAAACATATATTTTTGAAAAATTATACGCTTTCTGCCTTTTATTCCAGGGATTATAAAAGGGGTGGATCTTGTATAATGGTAAAGAATGGATTGTTATTCCAAAATGTAACTTTTGGTGATGGTCTAGCAGTAGATAACAATTTTGAATATTGCGCTATTAGTATAAAGAATTGCAATATTATGATAGTCTGCATATACAGAATACCAAACTCTAGGAAAAAAAATATTGATCAGTTTTTTGACAACTTTGAACTTCTATTGCATAGGATAATAACAAAGTATCCCAAGAAAAAGATTGTTGTCACGGGTGATTTTAACATTAATACTCTAGAAAGTGACAAAAAAACTGACCGATTAACCGAAATATTAAATATTTATCAATTAACCATGCACATTACTGAACCCACAAGAGGCAAGTCTTGTATTGACCTAATTATGAGTAATGTTGAGGATGTTTCAGGATCTATTATTCCATTGTGGCTATCCGATCACGATACAGCACAATTAGTTAGTTTTCCAGTAAAAAATAAAGACATACTTCCTATGAAAACTTACACATACAAACGCTGTTACTGTAACGAATATATAAATAAATTCAAATATTATTTATCACAATTATCTTACACTGAAATATTTAGTAACCCAAACTTAAACTTGGCTTTTAATGACTTTCATGAACTTTTTAGCATTATTTATAAATCATGTTTTCCAATACGCAAAGTCACATTTAAGCAGTCACCAGGACAAGCAAATTGGATTACAAAAGGAATAAAAAAGAGTTGTAATATTAAAAGAGTTTATCGATACAAATATTATAGAAGTAAATTAAAATCTGACAAAATAAATTACCTTAAATATAATAAATTATTAAAAATTTGTATTTCTGAAGCGAAACGATATAATAATAATAGAATTGTGCTAGCGAGTAGAAATAAGTGCAAAGCCACTTGGGATGTAATTAGGGGAGAGACTTCTGCAAAGATGTTACTAGAACATATTCGAGAGATCACACTAGGTGACGATATTGAGACTGATCCAACTGCTATTGCTACATTGTTCAATGACCATTTTATTACTAGAGCAAACACAACGGACTCCAGAGTGGAGTTACACAATACTCAAATGCAAAGTAGCTCTATGTATTTGTCACCGGTAGACGCCAAGATAGTAGAAAAGATAATTATGTCATTGAATAACACACTTTCGCATGGTTATGACGGTATTGTTACCAAAGTATTAAAAGCCTGTAAAAAAGAAATTAGTACAGTTTTAGCTTATTTGATTAACTTATCATTTGAAACCGGAATATTCCCAGAAAAACTAAAACTTTCGATCGTAAAACCCCTCTTTAAAAAAGGTGACCGAAAGATGATTAAAAATTACCGTCCTCTTGTTTTGATACCGGTACTTTCCAAGATCTTTGAAAAGGCCATGCATTTTAAATTGATGTCGTATTTTGTCAAGCATAATACTATTAAACAAGCACAATTTGGTTTTCAGAAGGGAAAATCAACTTCTCAAGCTATGTTTGGACTAGTAAATAATATTTTACAAAACACCAACAAAAATAAATATACTTCGGTTTTGTTATTGGATATGAGTAGTGCATTTGACCTGGTATCGCATGTTCGCCTACTGTCAAAACTAGAACGCAGTGGTATTAGGGGACCAGCTTTAAAATGGATACAGTCTTACTTGGAAAATCGACTTCAGTATGTGGAGATATCTTATCTTGATAGTTATAATGTTTCACAAGTATGTAGATCAAATACTAGAACAAATCGGCTTGGTGTGCCACAAGGGAGTGTGCTTGGGCCACTTTTATTTCTACTTTATATAAATGATCTACCAGATGTTGTGGCACACAAAACAATCCTATATGCAGATGATGTATCTGTCGTTGTAACAACTGACAAAAAATGTACTCTTGACCTACATAATATTGATATTTATAACACACTGACATTGCTAAATAGTTGGTTGACAAATAATAATTTAGAAATGAATCTCACTAAAACAAATTTAATTAATTTTAATAACTTTAAACACAGACATGTTAGTATAATTTACAATGATCAATTAATTACTTGTAAAAATGAGGTTCTGTTCTTAGGAATCACACTAGACTCAAAATTGAACTGGCACACGCACACAGATAAAGTGCGCAATAAAGTAAATTCGTTTTCATACGCCTTGTATAAATTGAGGAAAGTAGCTAGCAAGGAAACATCCATAGTTGCATACTATGCATACGTAGAGTCGATACTTCGATACGGTGTCATATTATGGGGAAATAGTGTTGGTGCTAAAAAAGTTTTCATTGCTCAGAAGCGATGTATTAGAGCATTATGTGGCATTGCTCCTGATACTTCATGCAGACCGTATTTTATGACGTTAGGCATATTAACATTAGCTTCCATTTATTTAATGGAGATAGGAAAATTTGTGAAACTGAATTTTAAGTTGTTTACTGAAGCAAAGTATCATTATAGGACTAATTCCAGAAACCCACATAGACTCATATTAGACAGTACTCCTAGAACCGCATGTTTTCAGAATAATTGTTACGCAATGTGCATAAAAATTTATAATAAAATACCAGTACATATAAAAGAACTCCCATATACTAGATTTAAGTTGACATTTCGAAAATGGTTAATACAAAATACATTTTATACTATTGATGAATTTATAAATAACAAATGTAATGCTTGAAAATAATCTTGTGACATGTATACTTAATTAATTCTAATTTCATTTTATTTATGTTTAATTTAATTTAATTTACTATTTGTATGCTAACATGTTAGCTAAATGTGCGATTCTCAACCTCACACTTACCATCACTATAATGTACCGCATTTATTACGAATAAATTATTTGATTTGATTTGATTAAATAATATATCGCGAGTGGGTTGGCTGAAAAATTTCAGTCCAGTACCATTAATGATTAATTTAATATTAAAAAAAATATATTTTTTTTCATTGCTCTGGTTTGGTGTGTGTGTGTTTGTAATGAGCTTATCTTTATATAAACATAAATTTTATTTCATTAACCAGACGGTTGCAAATTACTAATATTGACTTGCCTGTTTACACCTGCCTACCCAATGTTATGACAGGAAAAAAATAGTCAACCTAACGTTTGCATATTCTATAGGCTTCATACTTTCGATTGGTACCTATTTAATTTATCTATTATCGAAACAAGTGCAATATTTTAAAAAAATATTTTTAAATATTTAATTAATCATATACTGGACTGAAATTTTTCAGCCAACCCACTCGCAATATATTTTTTAACACATTAAATTTGATATTAAATACTTTTCATCCATTAACCGCTCGGTGAAGGTCGTTGTATACTCGGATCCTCTACTAATAGAGCGACGATGGGCTCATCAAAATAATACTAGATTTGATAAAAAGTGGTGGTTTTGAAAAAGTGGGAATTTTAGAAAGTGCATAATTAAAGAGTTAGGAAACATTCGCAATAGGAGTTTGAGGACAGTTATTATTCTTATTATTATTAATAAATGATAATTTTCAGAAAGTGTCCAATGTACCTAATATGTAGGTACCCCTTAAAACGAAGTGTGAATTTTGGGAATTGATTATCAAAGGAGTTAGGTAACGTGCACTGAAACGATTATATGAAATGAAAAGTGAGATTAGTTCTCTAATTTAATACATATGTGGTTTTTTTACGCAACCTTTTGTGATCTGGGTCAAAAATGCCCAATGACCTTTGAAAGTCGGTCTGTTCAATGCCGGGTCACTTGGCACTAGACATGAAGAGTTGATCGTGGCGGTGAAAGAGATGGCACCAGATATCTCGGCAATTAACGAAACCTGGCATAGAGCGGGAGAGCACGATAAAGCTCCAAAGCTGACAAACTATAAGCTTCGCCACAGCCCAAGGACATATCACATCAGAGCGGGTCGTGGTGGTGGAGTTGGTTTTTACATTCGCCAGGGTATTGAAGCTCGGAACTGTCAATTTTCCATTGTACCAGCAGTTGAGCAAATGTGATTGTGAAAAGTAAGCTTACACACGCTCAAATAGTTAACCCTTAATTACTCGCTCCAAAAAAGTTACACTTAAGCACGCGTATACTTATATATTCAATAACTTAGCTCAATACCTAGGAAGTGAAGATGCTGTATTTAAGACTAAATTACGATAAAAAAATCTTACATGCAGTATAAAGTATCTAAACATTCTGTGTTATTAGCTAATCTTTTTTTATTTGCTTATAATTACTAAATATAAAAAGTACTCTACTTTTGTCATAAAATCCGGTAATTAAACAATAAAACGTCTTTATTTTTAATTTTTTCAATCAACTAAGACCAATATCTTGTTCTTAATTTCATTAAAAGCGGTCTTCTTTTAAAAGTCTTAATTTATCTTTTATATAGACAACAAAAAGATCTAGGCGATCAATTATCATAATACGTAATGGTATTAGCTATATTATAATTTTGATAAAGAAATCGAATCAAATAAGTATTTTAAGAAATAAATCACATTGGATATTATTACATTAAAATTTATTTTAATAGAAAAAAAACTTATAGAATCTATTTCCACCCATCATAAGGCCGAGTAAAGTCTTATTCTAAATGTATTATAACCCCATGTTCATGCGGGAAGGCCGGCCGGCCGTTGCCCGCGCGTTGTAAATAATCGTTATTTTTAATTATTTTTCATTTTATATTTATTATGTTATTGCTTTAAAATAAATTAGACACTCAAAGACAATCTTTTATTTTAATAGAAAAAAACATATCGTCGTTCGGCATTTAATACCGCGAATGCAACTTCATATATTGTACTGTACACCTACTATAAATTTAAAATTATGTTTTTTAATCTAAAATTATATTATAGCATTGGGTACAACACATTTTTTTGGCTTTAGGTTAGTATTGGCATGTGTAAGTCACATTCGCGGTTTTAACCTATTACTTTTTTTCAAAGTCAAATTATTCATTCAATGTAAACCTTTACAGGCACTTATTGACGTCAATACTAATAATAATAAAAAAACAGTTAACTAACTTATAGTTAAGACTTAATAACTAATCTAACAAGCTATTATAGTCTGTGCCAGACAAATGCGCATTGCTACCCCCAGTACCACTGCACGCCGAAACAGAATCGCGTCGAACCGAAATATAAGCCGTGGTCATAGAATTGTGTAATATGATTTCCAATTATCGTATTGATACTGTGGTAAGTAATATAAATTAGAGAGTTTTTGAAGTAAAATAAAGTAGCGGCTGAAATGAGTTTTGGAAAACATTAGTACCTAACCAATAAGGTTGACATTTTTAATCATTCAAATATCTTTTTTTATAAAAACTTAAGCATAAAAAAACGTCAAAAATTAATAAGCATTAACTTGTGTGTTTTAAAATTGTTTCGTTTTTCGTCTTGGTACAAGCACAGAATAACTAATACTACTACCGTACAGAAGGTTCACCCTCCAACGACCCCAACGCGAAACTGAAACCTATCTCGTGACCCGAGCGTTCATATTCCGATAAGCACAGCCGACTCGATATCGATTTGACGTCCGTCAGGAGCGCAGGGTTTACGCGCGCGCGTAGGTATTACGAGTTAAGAGGAAACACCACGCCGACGCGGCACCCAAAACTCCCACACAAAACACAGAAAAACGACGCCCCGCAGCCCCCTTCCAAAACCGGACCAACCTCCACCACCCCTTCAGCAACGGTTAAAGAAAGAGACCCTTCACGTCCGTATGCTTGATTCCTTTGCATTAAGTCATTTATTTAATAACCAGGAGCCTTCAAAATTAAGCGAAATCACTTCGTTTTAAGGCGTCTTCAGAAACATTAAGTAACTCGTTTAAAAAAAAATCAAACATACAGACACAGAAAACCTCCTCCCCCAACCGACGCTTAAATAAAAATTGCTCCACCTCTGAAGGAGGAAACAGGGGACCACGAAACGCCGCTCCCCCGCGCCCCGCATGAGAATCCCGAACGCCACGCCGACGCAGTGTTTCCTCTCAAGGCTAGATAGATCGCGTTTTAAGTTTTTTCAAACCATCTGAGACATAGAAAATAATGGTTTAAATTCTGAAAAAAAAAACTATGTATTAGTTAAGGATCCAATCTATTCAAAGTCTCATTCAGTTACAAAATCCAATAAACATCACTCGATAAAAAAAAAAAAAAAAAAAAAAAACCAAAGTTACCCCTTTTTGTAATGTTTTTTCAATATTATGACTAAGCTACTGATAGATAGATAGATAGATAGATAGATAAAAACTTTATTTACTGCTAAAAGACACACACATGTTGGTACACAAAATCACAATAAAAAACATAGTACAAAAAAAAAGAAGATAATAAATATGTGTGTGTGTGCCGCAGCAGCAAAAGGGTGGCAGCTCATCGTTATATTCGCTAGCCGCGAATCGCTGGTTTTCAGCTACAACCGTGAGTGTAAACGCGAGTACGTTTACCAACGTTAGAAAAAAAAAATCAAAACTATAACTAAAAATTAAATACTAAATATTAAACTTAAATAACCTGTGATGATTGTGCCTATTTGCTTGCCTAAATTGCAGCTGAGATGAGATATACCTAATAAATAAGTGGTAGATTTAGATCAATCACACTCAACCACATTCACATCACCATCAATCGAACCAGACCCGCACCGACGCCACGCCCCCAACCCTTTTGGTCATGTCCTATCATATTCGCGGTTATGTTATATTTTTGCGCATATTTTTGTGAACAATTTTGGTACTTAACTAAGTATCTATTTAATTTTAATAGCTTAAAATAATTTATTTAAAAATAATAAATATGTTTTTTTTTATATTTAAGTACTTACACATTTGACAGTCGAAAATCAGTAAATAGAATACAAATTGAATTGGTCATTAGTTACATGGCAATAAAAAATACTATGCTGGGCTATCTAGCTCGACATTAGATAGCAGTTACATAGCCTGGCTTTAATTTTTTACAAGGATCAAAAATTACGTAGCTGCAATAAAACAAAATATAAGTAACAAAATCAACTTAACATTTATTATTTTCGCAAATATTAATGTACGTAACATCTAATTAAAGCAATTTTTTTTTAACTTTCCTACACTCGCACCAATTCTCTAGCTCAAGAGAAGCTTCGAAGAAACTCGTTAAATGGTTATTAGACAACGGATAAACTTAAAATAAATAAAATAATAAGAATACTTAAAATACTTCAATACATACTAGTTATACATAGAAAACATTATAGCAGTCTTGTTAAAGGAAAATTTTGAGAACAGGCAGGTTGTGGCGGGGCTGCCAGGTTAGTCTGTTGCATCTGAGGCTCTATCTCAAGGTGATCAGGAGTGGTCGGTAGGACTGGCAATGGGTAATCAGTAATTTGGGACTGCAGCTCTATTTGCGTGTCAACCAAATTTGACTGAGGCTGAAGACTTGAATATGTACAGGCAGGCTGAGGCGAGTCTTCCATGTTTGCAAGCTGCAACCGAGTATCTTTTCTGGAGTTTAAAAAATAAACATGATTAGGGTTACCATTTTGTAACGAATAGACAAACAGAGACGCCAGTGATTCTTAAAGGGATCTACTGTACATTGAATGCTCGGTACCCTCAAAAGGCCTACATTAACACAAAGTAAATCTTGACGTCCACTGAAGGAGGCTGTGTAAACCCCCCACAACGATAGTAAAATGATTGGATCAATAAGAAGCCCCGGTACATCCGGAAGTAAAAGGTAATTGTGAAAAAACCTGCCTGTGACTAGCCTGTAAAAGATTAAATAAATACAGTCGCAGGTATTAACAAAATTAAATAAGGCTAAGAGTCAACACCCTAATAATAATATGTCATGTTCTGATGAGTTGGGTATCTCGCAGACTACACTCAAGTCTTGATGGTGCAGCATGTTTAAGATTACCATGTCGTAGAAACTTCGCCAAAACTCCTTCATCTGCTAGGATTTCCTAGCAGAAACTAATAATCTTCAAACGGCTGAACAAATTTTCATAAATTATGGCCAAGAACCATCGCGATTACATAAGCTTTCAAGCGTGAAAAACCGCATTAAAATCGGTCGATACGTTTAGGAGCTACGATGCCACAGACCGATACACAGAAAAACAGATACAGACTTCAAACTTATAACACCCCTCTTTTTTGTCAGGTGTTATAAACACTTTGGGCCTCCAACTATGTGTATAAAAAAGTTGATATATTAAAGAATCAATCATACAAACATACGCTCAAAAAAAATCCTCTTTTGTTTCGCAGTCGGGCAATAAAGAACGTTGCACTTGCCATAATATATCCAATTTAATCACAAGTTTGGATTTTTAACCATTTAAAGTTGAATAAAAAATAAATTTAATTAAAATAATAAATTAAGTAGGTACCAATACAAACAGAACACCTACATTCTCAGTTTCGATCGAAAGTATTAATGCGAATCTGTTCTAACGCGTAGATCTAAGGTCAGGTAAAACCGCGAATACCACATTTTGTTTTGGAACAGTTTTTTCTCAGAGTATAAGTTAGGTAATTAATACGTAAACACAGTGTTTATTTCAATTATTGCACATTTCAAAGTCTTTTTTGCAAACATTCATGTGAAATACTTGAGTTAAAATGCTTAAAACAGGAAAAACTTACCACACAGTCATGCACTCGCGGTTGCTTGGCGCCACTGAGGAACTGTCACGTTCGCGGATTTTTTGGCGAGAAATTACGTTCGCGGTTATGGACTGACTAAAAAATAACAGGAGTGAAGTAAGTTTCAGCCAAAATTTAATTGTCGTAATCGCGTATTTGAACGAGTAGAATCAAATAAAACATTAATCTGATTTTCGAGAAAAATGTCGCGTTCGCGGTTTTGAATGCCGAACGACGATATAGAATCTATTTCCACCCAACATAAGGCCGAGTAAAGCCTTATTCTAAATGTATTACAACCCCATGTGCTGTTGTTCATGCGGGAAGGCCTCTGCCTAGCAGTGGGACGTTTAAAGGCATCCTTGATGATGATTAATCCAATTGTTGGTCTATGTAAATATAAGGTGACTGCTAGAAACCGCAAGAAACTTCAAGGGCTGGTCAGGTCAAGTGGTTTAAACATAACAAAAAAGAAATTCATAGCCAGCTTGACAAATTTGATTATTTTTTGTTTTGTTTTGTTCATTTTAATACAGGGGTGGGTTAGATAGAAAATAACAGGGATAATCTTAAAAAAACTGTAAAAACAAAAAAAGAGTTGTGCAATATATTTTATGTTTTAATTTGGTCGTTAAAAAGTTTTTGCTGTTTCTTACTTCTTTTCCGCGACATTTATCTTTTTCCTGTCAGTTGAATCGTTATTATAATTTGTACAGGACAACGTCTGTAAGTTGTCCTTAAAGACAATAAACTTTACTACTTTAATCTCTTTTGTTGTCCTGTATATAATTTGATAGTGGTCTAATATAACCAATCGAACATAAAAATAAAGTAATATCATCTCAAACTACACAAAGTAATACTTCTGCCGAAATTGACAGTCATCATCATCATCATCATCATCATCATCAGCCTATACTCGTCCACTGCTGGACATAGGCCGCTCCAAGAACACGCCACTGAGCACGATCCGCGGCCACTCTCATCCCGCTCTTGCCAGCCACCTTGCGAAGATCGTCGCTCCACCTTGTCTGAGGGCGTCCTACGCTACGCTTGCCGATATGCGGTCTCCACTCTAGAACTCGTCTACCCCAACGGTCATCGGTTCTGCGACTGATATGGCCGGCCCACTGCCACTTCAGCTTGCTAATCCGGTGGGCTGTGTTGATTACCTTGGTTCTCTGCCGGATCACCTCGTGTCGAATCCGATCCCTCAGAGAAACACCGAGCATAGCCCTTTCCATAGCTCGCTGAGCGACTTTAAACTTGTGAACCAGCCCTACCATCAGTGTCCACGTTTCGGCTCCGTATGTCATGACGGGTAGGACGCACTGATTGAAGACTTTCGTCTTTAGACATTGCGGAATTGGCGACGTAAAGACCCGACGTAGTTTCTCATATGCAGCCCAGCCCAGCTGTATCCTTCTGTTAGCCTCTTTCTCGAAGTTGTTTCTACCCATCTGTAAAATTTGCCCGAGATAGCCGTATTCTTTAACAACTTCGAGAGCACTGCCTTGTATTGCAATCAGTTCCGGGACGACACGTTCGTTGAACATAACCTTGGTTTTGTCCAGGTTCATCCGCAGACCTATGCGTCGAGAAGAATCAGCTAGGCCGTTCAGCATGTGTTGTAGCTCCTGCAACGTTTCGGCCATGATGACGATGTCGTCTGCAAATCGCAAGTGTGAGATGTCTTCGCCGTTGATGTTGATGCCACGTCCTTTCCAGTCCAGCGTTTTAAACATATCCTATAAGGCATTTGTAAATAGTTTTGGGGATATCACATCCCCCTGTCTCATACCTCGATGTAAGTGGATATGTTTTGTCTGCTGGTTCTGTACTTGGACGGCCATGGTGGCGGCATTGTAGAGACACCTCAATACTTGGATATATCGCCAAACGACTTGGCATCGTTGCAGGGATTTAAGAACAGCCCAGGTCTTGATAGAGTCAAATGCCTTCTCATAGTCCACAAATGCAAGGCACAGGGGCCGATTATACTCTTCGGTCTTCTGTATAATCTGCCGCACTGTCAAAATGTGGTCTATGGTGCCGTATCCTCCTCGAAACCCGGCCTGCTCCGAAGGCTGAAATTCGTCGAGTCTTCGGGCAAGGCGGTTTGTGATGACTCTTGAAAACAGCTTGTAGACGTGGCTCAGGAGCGAAATGGGTCGGTAGTTCTTCAGAAGGGTTTTGTCTCCTTTTTTGAAGAATAACACGACGACACTCCTACTCCACGCCTCCGGAGTTCTCCCATCAAAGAGAACGGTGTTAAAGATGTATTGGAGCTGGGATGAATTGACAGAACTTGCGTTAAAATAATTATGACAAAATCTACCGCCTATTCAACCTTTCATGCATGGGTATCGATCCGCAAATGGATCGTATGCTGTTGTATCGATACAAATATCGGGCGGATCATTTTGCATTGTATCGATCCATACAAGTATCATCCCGATTACAAGCAAAAGGTTAGCTTAAAACACAGTAAATCAATATTTACTGCGGTTTAGCTATGCTTTTTTGAAATCAATATGGAAACTGCAGGCATCTTAAGCCTAGTAACTAAGATACTGTGATTAACCTTTGTAAACGATATAATAATTTTGCAGAAATTTTACATAAAATCACAGTATTTGCAAATGCCGTGTTTTAACTAAACAAAACGTATTTATAAAAATACATGAACACATGTTACAAAACAGTAAATAGTAAATTACTGTGTTCTAACCAAAAAATTCTAACGCACTGTGTTTTTTCTTAAAAATGTCTTGATTTATATCAACTTACTGTGTTTTTATTTATCGTATCTCCTTAACGGTGGTAATTATAGACAAATCGAAAATTTTCCCAGATAGAGCTCGGTCTCGTAATTATAAAGAACCAAAACAAGTATAAACACATTCATTACGTTTGTATTTCATTTACGACGGCAGTGTAGAAATCCATCAATATTTTAGGAACTTTTTAATTAGTACATTCATCACATATTTTGATGGAGTGGTCATGACAAATGTGTTGCTGGCATTCGGCACATAAAAATCCTATTACCTATTTTGTCTTTCGACCTTGATCACATGTGGCACTTTTATAATTTGTAGTTGCCTCTGGACGTGGAGCCAGCATCATGAAGATCAGCACTTTTCATTGAGGCATTTTTGTATGGCCTAGGGTAATTGTGATATTGATTGATGTGGTAGATCGATTTTGTTGGTGAGCATTTGTCCGTTTTATTGATACTTTCTTGAGATTCTGAGTTGTGGTCACTTTGAATTAACAGCTGCTGCAACTTCATCTTCATCGGAACTGTCTATTATGGTTTTGGCAGCAGGAATCATAGGGGGCAGATGCTTGTCAACTTCCTCGAGCGGGAGGGACTTTCCTTGATGAATTCGTACTTCAAGAAACAGCCCCAACGGAAGTGGACATGGCGGAGACCATGGCCTCGATACTATGACAAAAAATGAGATCGACTTCATAATGACGGATAAGATCTGAAACGATGCAGCAGTGAGTGAATGAAATACAAAATGGCGGTCGACATTGCCTTCACAGTTGACACATATGATGTCGCAGGGATGGCGATTCTTTTTAAAAAAGATCAATTTTTAAATCGATTCGAATCGAGTTCTAATAAATCAATTCACATTTAAATCGAGTCTCAGTACGATGCTTATAACGACACGTTTTAATATTTTACGTCAAACAACATGTCGATTTTCCTTAAATTCTTGACTACTTTGCAATTTTCAATAAATTCTAGCGTAAAAACTAAGCATCTTCGCACCGTACAATTTTGGTAAATTAGACTTATTTATCAAACGTATCTATAAAAAATATGGTACTAATATTAGGTGTTGACTAATCTAAAGCTGAGCCGAAAAGTATGAAAATCATGTTTTGTTCCCATTTTGTTTATTAATATTTTTAAACATGGAAATATCATGATCTGCTCCAAACCTTCAACTCAGAGGCTATTTACTGCATGATGTAGCTTGATTTGAACCATACCAGCCTAAGGGGTGATGTAATTGTTGTTGATGTTGTCTGTCGAATGTCATTGTTAACTTTTATTTACAAAAAATGGATTATCATGGTTATGTTCCGCTACTCCTCAACTATGCTATTATAAACATTGTTGTTATAAACATTGGCGTCAGACGTAAGATAGGGTGGTGGTAGCTAGCCAGGCGGACATAACAAGCCCTATTACCAAACCAAATACACAAAGAGTCCGGGATCTCTGGGTCTAAGAAGGGGGGCTTAGCCACTAGACCACAGAGACGGTTTTGACCTTCCATTACGCAACTGCTTGTTTTGATGAACTTCTATAGCCGGTAAATTTCAACGATCACTTAACTGTTTGCAATTCCTTTGTTTCCTTTAGCGTCATGGAATTTATTGTCATCATAATACATACAGCACCAAGCGACACAGATTCAGTAGAATCGAATGCGTTGTCAGTGCCGTTGTGTTCTCCGGGAAACAATTAGTTTTGTGGAGCAGTCGTTTTGTGAGGTGACAATGAAAACCCGCAAGATGTTACACCCTGTCCTATTACTGTTGTTAATTATGATAACACCTGTAGCAAAGGTATGGTTGCAATTATTAAAAAAAATATTTACTTCTCTGGTTGTTATATTTATAAAATGTAAATTTAGATTCGTAAATAATGACAATAAAAACTATCAATATCGTCGACTAAATTATCTAAATTAAAATACTCCTATGCGTACTACTTGTAGGTGATAATACCTAAAATGTGTTTAAAATAAAATACTTAAACAACTGCAAGTACAGTAGTAAAAGATGTTATATTTTTTTCAATTTATTAAATTGTAGTAGAGTATAAAAAAACATATTTTGATTTGCAACATTTTTATGACGTTTAGTTTGAATGTTTTATATTATATACAGGATTTATAGTTAAAAAAGTTTGTTTATAATATAAAAAATAAATCCCAAAAAAAATACATTATTCACATTAACAATCGCAATGTGTACAATTTGTACTTACAATATTATTGTACAATTAAAATTATATAATTATCTTACTGTTTGTGCTAATCGTTGTTAAGCGCATCTCTTGATATTAGCTGCATTGTTAACTCAAATTTTATGGCCCGTATATTACGTTCATACGTAATGAAAAATTGAAAAAATTTCCGGGAATATTTTCAAGTTTAAGAAAAATAAATAATCCAGATTCGAGAAATGTCAGATAAGTCTACAAACGCCAAACTCTATGAAAGTCAGGTTCTATTCATTCTATAAATGCCAGATTCTAATAATATCATAATCATACTAATATTATAATGGCGAAAGTGAGTTTGTTTGTTTTATTCTTAAACCGCTAAACCGGCAGCAGAGATGGTATATAAGTTTTGGAATTGAAAATTACGCGATGCCTTCGGTATCGTTATGTCTTGGCAACTACTCATAACATGGCAAAAAGCAAGTGCTTTTTACCATGTTATGGCATGTTACTACGGCGTATTTATTGAAAAAAAAAATTTAAATATGAAAAAAGGAAAATCCAAATATCTTTAGTTCTAACACTATTATTTTAAGAATACCCTCAATCGATGTCTTTTTAAAAAGTTTTCGTTTAGGGGGGTCCTGCGCGAAATTGTGAAAATTTACGTATTTTAAGTCACTTGTACTATGTACTATGTCAGTACTATGCGCTGAATTAGTTAAATAAATTAAAAGAACTTATGTAAGTTAGCCTAATCATTGCACAAAGTCATGGCCTTGTTGAAATTTGAAACAATTTTCTTAAACAACAAAGACTCCTAAAAACATATTTTTTGACAACTTTCTTAATTTTACGCAAGAAACAATAATTCTTACATGAAATATTTGTATTGATGTTCCGCAGGGCACCCCCTTTTTTAAAAAGTAAATTTTAATTTTTAACACAAGCGCGTGATGGTTTTGCACATTTGGCAGAATAAAAACATTGCTCTAATTAAATTACTAGGTCTTAGTTTGTAAATGAACATTATTATTAGGAAATAAATATTGTTTACTATTGATTTCAATCACTTTACAGGGTAAAATTAAAAAATGAAAAACTTCGTAACGTCTGAATCAATATTTCACGATAAATCTTATGAAAAGTATTAACTTATCTCCAATTACCCCTAGTTAGGATATCCTCAATGGGTAAATCATATTAGTCTAGTTTGTAGATGCTACAGCGGAGCAAAACACAACCAGGTGTGGCTGTAATATCCATCCTGCTTCACAGTGCGTGAAGCAGGTGTAGGTGAACCACTCGAAGTTTTAAATAAATTAGTTTAGCCATTTTGTACAATATTTATTGATCCTTTTAACCAGTAGCCATTTCCAGCTTGTTTGTCTGTAGTCCCTACAGTCAGTTTTTGACACAAACTGTCGCCTTAATATTACTGCATTGTCCTGAACAAAATAATGTTTGGTGTCCACAGCAAGGTATAACAAAGGAGCAATGCGACAATAATATTGCAGTGTTACGAACTGTTTGAAATCTAGTTGATACTAGGTTTGAAATACATTATGAAGGTCTACAGACTAATATTACTAAAACCTGGAAAAAGGAGGTTTTGTTGTTTTTAAATATTTAATTGAGATTGATTTTAAAACATGTTTAACTATTACCTCGTCACTAAGATTTCCATACAATTGTGCGCTGCATAAAGTAGAAACGACAATTTATGGTAGTGTAAAGTATTGTAAGAAGGATTTAAAATATTAGGTGTAAATCTGCCAAAAACTGGACTGACTGGACCCATTTGCTACGCGTTCCGCGTGTGGATGGCGCCGCTGCTGCTTCTTACGCCCTTCCTGTACTGGACCGAGCACAAGTGCTCATATGTTTTTATAATAACCGGACGCTTGAGTAGGGAAATTTGCTTGTGGTTCCATAACGATATATCATTTAAGCACGCCAAATTTCAACGTCATGTCTTGAACCTTGGGGGTTGGCAGGTCTGTGGTTATGTCTACCAGGCGTCTACGTTTCGAATTCCAAACTGTGAATGAGGCAGCAAAGGGTACCACAATCACATAAATTCCTGTTGAGGTGTGCTAGAACCCGGGGAATGAGGGAAGGTGGTGTAATTTTCCAAGCCAGAGGGAAGTTCTACTTCAGGCTGAAAGCATTGTGAAACATCGCTTCGTGATCATTGAGATAAATCTGCATAGTTTACCTACTACTCGAGCGTTCTTGGATACAAACAGGTCAATTACTGGCCAGGCCCACTTCGCGAATGTCGTTTGTGTGAATTCTGGCAGTAGATGCCACTCTAGAGCTTGGCTATGTCGAGACAGTTGATCTGCATGGCTGTTCAATTTCCCAGGAATGTAATGAATTTTGACCACAATTTGGTTGGTGGTCATTTGTTGGTTGGCAATTTGGAAGATTAAAATAAAATTGTCGCAGGCTTCATGTTCGATGCTTGTAATTCTAAGACTTAAAACAGCCCGCTTTTCTTTTTTATTACAGTGCAGCTTTTGTTCGGATGCACTCCACTTTCCCGATAAGGCAGAATTGTTGAGTTGTGACCACCCAATCCTGAAGCAACGGTTGTCAAAAAGAATGTTGGTGGAGGTATATGTATTGGTGTTTCTGATAATTTTTAGCTACCAATACATTTATTTAACCACATCGTGAGGTAGAGTCTATTTTACCGCCCAATTTCTTCTCTTAGGTAACGTAAAAGGCGACTAACGCACTATAGATTGCACATACATCCAACAGTATAGAGCGGTGTTATCATTTGGTGAAACGTAGACTTTTGCATAGGCCTGCTTTTGCGGTCCTCATTGCCTGGTCTCTGACTAATCCTTCGGGGATAACAGTCGTGAGTATATGTAGGTATGTATGGACGCTTGTGATTCCTCCATGTATCCTAGTATGTCCTTGCGGAAGACATTGATTTTGGTAAGCGCCCTGCGAGGGCGGTCAAACAGACTTTTTGAGGTTTATGTGGACACCAAAATAAGTAAGTGTTTGTGGATTTCCATTGCTCCACTGGTTGTAACTATGTAAATTTTTTTTCAACAGTATCCTAATGTAGGATTATAGCCACAATCCTTCGGCTTCTTCAAGACATAATTCTAAAAATAATACCTCCTTAATCCCAGCGAAAAACAAATCAAAACATTCCACTTAATTAAACAAACAGGTGTATAAACTATTGATTCCAACAAATAATAAAGTTTTTAAAATTAAAACTTAACAAATATAATAGTTTTTAAAGCCTGCTTTAAGTTTTAACTGTAAAATGCATTAAGTCGAAATCGTTTGTACCTACATAAACATACAACTTTAAGGCCTTAAGAGGCCTGGGTGACCTTTACGATTCGAAGCTCGCATATTCTTTTGCCGATGGTGCCGCCGTCTAGCGGAAACGTACGGTACTGCTAAGAATAGTTCAATGTTCAATAATTCAACTAGTGAATTGCAGAGGGAATAAATATTATGTTCAGAAATACTGCCTATTTTATATGAGCATCACCGAGTCATGCGCGTCTACGGTGTATTGTGGATGCCAAGACAGTCGTCAGACGAAATTCATTTTAGGTACATACAAGCTTCTATTCGAAAAGGAAGACTTGGTTCGCTTTTAAGTGCACCAAAAGGTGGTGTTTTCAATAAAAAAAATTTAGCGGGCAGTAATGAGTTTGTGCGCCGCAATTATCTTAGCCGCACACTTTTTGTACTTAGTATTATTTTGATGAGTTCATCGCCGCTCCATGCTGTTGGTTCTATGACGTGCAGTCCGTTAGTCGCTAGATGCTTAGTCGCTTTTAAGACACCAAAGGGAAGAGAGGAATTGGTAGTATTATTTTGATGAGCCCATCGCCGCTCTATGCTGTTGAATGTATGTGAAGTCTTTAGTCCGTTAGTCGCCTTTTACGACACCGAAGGGAAGGGCGGATTGGTAGTATTATTTTGATGAGCCTATAGCCGCTCTTTGCTCTAGGATGTAATATGTGCAGTCTTTAGTCCGTTAGTCGCCTTTTACGACAACCAAGGAAAGAAAGGGGTTGGTAGTATTACCGCCCTAGGGATAATCGTTTTTCTGACAGGTGTAGTTGTTCCTTATTATTAAAATAATGCTAACATCCCATCTCTTCCATTGAGTGTCGTAAAAGGCGACTAACGAACTAAAGACTGAACATACATCCTACAGCACAGAGCGGCGATGGCTCATTGAAATAATACTACCAACCCCTTTCTTTCCTTGGGTGTTGTAAAAGGCGACTAACGGACTAAAGACTGCACATACATTCAACAGCATAGAGCGGCGATGGGCTCATTAAAATAATTCTACCAACCCCTTTCTTTTCTTGGGTGTCGTAAAAGGCGACTAACGGACTAAAGACTGCACCTACATTCAACAGCTTAGAGCGGCAATGGGCTCATCAAAAAAATTCTACCAACCTTTTTCTTCTGATTGGTGTCGTAAAAGGCGACAAATGGACTAAAGACTGCACATACATCCAACTGCATAGAACGCGATGGGCTCATCAAAATAATACTACCAACCCCTCTCTTTTCTTCGGTGTCGTAAAAGGCGACTGACTGACTAAAGACTGCACATAGAGCGGCGATGGGCTCATCAAAATAATACTACCAACCCCTTTCTTCTCTTGAGTGTCGTAAAAGGCGACTAACGGATTAAAGACTGCACATACATCCAACTGCATAGAGCGCGATGGGCTCATCAAAATATACTATCAACTCCTTTCTTTTCTTGGGTGACGTAAAAGGCGACTAACGGACTAAAGACTGCACATACATTCAACAGCATAGAGCGGCTATGGGCTCATCAAAATAATTCTACCAACCTCTTTCTTCCCCTTGGTGTCGTAAAAGGCGACTAATGGACTAAAGACTGCACATACATCCAACTGCATAGAACGCGATGAGATCATCAAAATAATACTACAAACCCCTCTCTTTCCTTCGGTGTCGTAAAAGGCGATTAACGGACTAAAGACTGCACATATATCTAACAGCATAGAGCGGCGATGGGCTCATCAAAATAATACTACCAATACCAACCATTTTCTTCCCTTGAGCGTCGTAAAAGGCGACTAACGGGCTAAAGGCTCCCAACCTAAGCGCATGTGCAGTCTGTGCAGTTGTTTCTTGCTGAAGCGTGGACTGTGTGGGCATGGTCTGTGTTGTCCATAGATTCAAGTGATTACTAATTTTACCATAAACTTTAAATAAATATTTCAAAAAAAATGTTGATTTATTGAAAGTAAAATTCATTCATTTTTTCTTATTGTTCATGTTTTTATTTTTAGTTACTTTCTTTGTATTCGTAATGAAAATTAGTGTTTACCTCTTGTGAAAAACTTATGTAGTCTCTTGAAGTATTGGCACATAATAATACTATTGGCACCCTCGCTATAGGCGGGGTAATTTCTGTTTTGCCTATTTCCTGTAACTATAGATACAAGAAATTGACCATTTCAATAAGTAGTCCACTCTTATCGCGGCAACAAATCACATTTCACCTCGCCTAACAGAATTTATATGAAAGAATAGGTTGCAAAAAAATTTAAATGGGTCTAATATAAAAATAAACACATCAAAGTAGGTAAATATAATTTTACCGCTGACCGCCTTTTAAAATAATTTGATAGGTATCTAGTTAAAAACAAAATGCGTAATTAATCTACATATTATTTTTTGAGTTACGATCAAAAACGTTTTCCAAACTTTAAAGTCGTTTTACTAAAAATGATAGTTTTTAAGATACTTTACATAGGTGTACCCACGGCAGCACAGCACTTTGCAGTTTTAAAATGTCTGATCTTATTTATTCTATGATTAATTACAAACAATAATTTAGCATAAAAGGTGTATTTACAGCTATTAACATAGAGGTATCAACTGAACTAAGTATTTCTATTTATATATATGTATACAATTGAGTGTAAACTCTTCAAAATCTATAAAATGTTATCTGAAGTCGCTCCGGAACCGGCGCGCAGTCCACTCTCGATGAAATACGGAAACGGACTGCCGGCAGGGCTAGCGGGGGATTACAGGGAGACGGGGCAGGCACTCTCGCGCCGATAAACTTTAATTTTCGTGTTTTAATTAATTTTTACCAGTAGAATACGGAATGAAAATAAAACTCTCAATTAAAATTATTTGCATTATTAAGACCTTTCGTTTAGTGTAAAAACTAAATAAAAAGCATGAGCCGATTTAGAGAAATTTTGCAATTTATGACTGAAATAGGGATTCGTTGGGGATTTTTTTCTAAAAAGTGAAAGTTTCGTAGGTATGCCATGTTTCAGATTTCCTAAATTGTTTCCTTGTAGCATCAATGGTGACAGAAGCACTACATATTTTCTTCTTGTTACATCTCCACAACGAACTTCCATTTTTATTGTTTATGTTATACCGATATCCGTTTTGAACCACTGTATCACTGCAACGTTTATTTCTTAAAATTTTAAAGTTTCCGCTTGTTTGGCAATTTGAAATTATTATTATTATTATTATTTCAGCCATGGTCGTCCCACTGCAGGGCAAAGGCCTCCCTTCCCTTTTTCCAATCTTCACGATAAAGGGCTCTGGATGGCCAGTCTTTGCAGTAGGAGTCTAGCTCGTCCCGCCATCTCCTTCTGGGCCTGCCGCGTCGTCTCCTGGCGTCGCGTGGCATCCACATATTTGAAATAGTTAATAATAATCTTAGATGAATGATTGGTATCGCTGCGCAGCGACCCGGGCAGGATTTTTTAAAATTTTATTGTAAAAATAAATATAAAAAAAAAACTGTATTTCTACCATTCACACGAATCACACAAGCATAGCGATTTGGCATGCTTAAAATCAGTTCATCCAAATCACTTTGATGAATAGCCGCCCACGTTCTTACTAACAAGTCAAAAAGCTGTTGTGGAGTGTGCACGGCATCCATACTCGGCAGAGCTCTTCCTTGGAGCATGTCCCATGCATGCTCAATCAGGTATGGTGATTGTGCAGGCCACGGCAGGACGTTAATATGACAATCGGCAAGAGTGCGTGGTACAGCTACAGCACTAGCCGTGTGTGGACATGCATTGTCTTGTCGTAGTTTGGTCGCCTGAAGGGAGCCTTGTGGCCAACATTATAGCGGTTATGGTACGATGACCTGTTACCTGGAACCAGCTTCCAACATTCCAACGGCTCTTAACATTTCTTTCCTTATCAAATGACGCCGTCGCTCCATATCGTTGCAATTCACTTCCAGTGCTGAAATTGTACTGCTTTTGTAAAATTGCCATTAATTAATTACGCTCTTTTATAGGAATTCAGATTGACAGTTGATTTTCCATATATATAAATAAACAATTTGAAAAAAATCATATATTGAACTAAAAACAACCAATAACGATCCAATAAAATTTGAATATTAATTCTCTAACGCAACGATACCTTAAAATGTACTTGGTCCCTAGACATTTTTGATGTGTTTAAAACACCGTGACGTAAAAAGAGTGACTTGGCAAACGCACACGTCCAAAGAGTCTACTTAATACAAAATCTATCTATTATTCACTGCACTGTAAATCTGCGGTGTACCAGAATGACACGCCAAACGTGTTCAATGTTGAAATTCTTGTACACAAACTATTGAGTCTTCACCTTAGAGCATTAAAGTTAGTTTAATGCTGTAAGGGTCTTCACATCAGTCCTTTAAATCCCTTTTGAGGTGTGTTAAAATCTTTCTTTTAACTTAAACACGCCTCAGATTTACAGTAAGTATGTGCTTTTATTTATTTGAAAATAAATTATGGAGAACTATGTAAATTACTTTGTTGCTGTGTGCGTTTGCTAAGTCGCTTAATTTATTAAAGAAATAAAAAAATATGATTAATATCCAACAACATAGAGCGGCGATGGGTTCACCACCTGTCACGCTGAGCACATGTGCAGTTGCTATTTGGTGAAAAGTGGACTATAGTAGAGGACTGCTTTTGCTGTCCTCATTGCCTAGTCTCTGAGGTTACTATAAAATGTTGTTAGCTAACTAACAAGGTATCAATTTTTGGCCAAGTGGTTGGATAGATGTTCCATACGAGTAGATCGATAGGTACTGAATTAACCGACTTGGTTTCCATTCTATTTTGCATTTTTTTACGGCTAAACTGCAATGCGAGACTTGTGTATTTTTGTACATGTAATGTTTTTGTGGAGGGAGGCCTTCGCCCAGCAGTGGGACATATGGGCTAATATAATAATAATGTTTTTGATGGGATCACTATTTACCATATCTACAATATACTATTCATAACTGCGGACTACCGATACATTTTGATATAAGAGAAACACTACACTTTAAAAAGAGTGTTGTTCACTCTCACGCCTGGTGAGAGCGTCCCGCCCATATACGACTTCTATCCTCTCTCTTCTGTTCTATGAGGCCACCACATTTCTTAGATAAATCGCCAAATCTAAAAAATAAAGTCATTCGAGCGTTAATGTGTAATATTTATTCGCTTAATTAATATAGAGGAAACATTTGATTGTTAGTTTGTTTGTATTGGCTCCGAAACTACTTGACCGATTCAAAAAATTATTTTACCGTTGGGTGGGAAACTACAATATCTCCGGGTGACATAGGCTATATTATATTTTCGAAAAATTAGGGATCCTTACTAAAACGCAAATAAATTCCTTAAATCGCGTGCGCTAAGAAAACTTTTGATGATAGAATAAAATAATGTACCTACTATTGGCTTTGCAGAACACACCATTATCTACAAAAAGTGTCGCGATAGCATGTGTCTAACATTTTAGTTACGTCACAATAAGAGTTCTTGAGAGGGGAGTCATTTTGAAAATTCGTCACGGGGTACGGGGGGTCCACGCGAACAAAGTCGCCGGCGGGCGGTCTGCTAGTCTCTCCATAAACTCCAACATAATCGAAAATTAGGCAACGTTGGTAATACAATAAGGGTCCTCCCTACCAAGATCCCACTAATACGCCCCACGCCTATATAAAGAGCGCACCGGCGACCAGACAGTCATTTGCTCGCTGGCGCTCGGACCGTGCACATCGCTTTCGTCGTGACCTGTTTGTTCCTTGGTTATGTGGTATCGTTGAAAAATTGTTTATTTATTTAAAAGTTAGTTTTATTTTTAGTTCATGTAAAATTGGTGTTTTGTTTCGATTAAATTGTGCTTGATTTAAATAGTTGAAATTAAAGAAGTGTACTTGTGTAATTTTAGTTTTTTTTTAAGAATATTCTTTACTGAAACCTAAATTCAGAAGTGGGATTGCTCAAGCATCCATACCCATCTGTTGTTACGCTTCGCCATTTTGTTTCTAGAGAAAACAAGACACCAAGTTTTAAAGTTCTTTCGTAGTAATCATTATTTGCCTACCTACATAATTTTTATTTTTTGTTTCTTACTGTTATAATGTCTGATAAATCACGGACGCCTCATAACAGGTCACGTCGTCGTGATTGCACACGTAGGTCTCGTAGTAGGTCGCGTAGGCAGAGTGAAGACCGTAGGTCTCGTAGTAGGTCGCGTAAGCAGAGTCAAGACCGTAGGTCACGTAGACAAGGTCATGACCGTAGGTCGCGCAATCGTACGCAAGCGCCGTCGCCCGTGTCTCGTGGCGGGGACCCCGCTGTTACACAGCAGGCTTTGCACTCTATTTTAACGCGATTGAATGCACTCGAAAATAATAATTCTGTTATAACGAATTCTATCAATAATGAGTGCATGGATCAAAGTCGATCGATGATAAGAAGTAACCAAAACACATCCAAGACGACGGATGCTAGGGTGGTCCGGACTAGACGTAATCTTCATAACATGGATATTACAAATTGCAATAACGAGTCGGCACACGCAAATGAATTAAGTACACCCAGCCTGCATACGTCGGAAATATTGTTGACACCCCAGATTAATCATAACGCCTCTTTGCAACATAATCGTGAATCTGAAATGTCTGAGTCTACCCGCTTATTAGCTGAAGCGATTCGATCACTAAATCCTTCCAGATCTCAAAATTATTTTGTGTCCAATTTTGACCCCGCTATGCACGACATCGAAGCGTGGTGTGAGGAAGTAGAGAGGGCCAGGCTTGCGAATAACTGGCAGGACTCTGAGTGCCTGTCTCGCGTATCAAACTGTCTAAGGGGCGACGCGCGCACATGGCTTAATGAATGGGTAACTAGTGACCGTACCTGGTCAAACTTTGTTCGCGAATTTAAACCGTTGTGTCCTCGTAAACTGGACTATGCTAATATTCTTCATGAGGCCATGAACACTACCTCTGATAAGTTTACATCATATTCCGAGTACGCGCGCCGCACCTTGTTACGTTTGCGAATTGTAAAGGGCCTAAGTGCCGAGCTTATGGTGTTAATCGTTATTAGAGGCATTACTGATCCCCAAGTCCGAGCGGCAGCAGCAAACGCGAACCTAACTACTGAAGACATTGTGTCCTTTCTTTCTATCTATGCTAAGCCCGTCCGCAGCAAGCAAGAATTTCGACCGATGCAAAATAGGAAACGCACTTTACCTAACCCTGCTTACAGCAACATGAAATGTTTCGGCTGCGGGCGGACTGGGCATAAACACGTGGACTGTCTAGCTAAGGGTAGATCTAGTACTCAATCGTTTAAGCGCCCGTCCTCTAGTTCAGAGACAGGCACCGGTAGTCAGATGAATAGCAACTTGTGCAGCTTTTGTAAAAAACCTGGTCATAGCGAAGATGCGTGTTTTGCTAAGGAACGGTCGCAACCACGTAATAAACGGAACGTTAATTTGTGCACCGAACCGACAGATAGTTATAGGAATAGTGATATTACAACGGCAGTTATTCAGGGTGTTCCTGTCGACGTACTCATTGATAGCGGCGCTTTAAATATTTCATTGGTTTCTGCCGATGTCTTAAAACATTTTTCTTGCGATAAGCAGCCTATCAAGTGCACGTTGAAAGGAATAAGCGATGACATCGTAGAAGCTGACTCATTCGTATCACTGACTATCGAATTTGAAGGACTTTCGATCGAGGCAGATTTTATTGTCGTACCTGGATCATGTATAAATTTTCCTGTCATAGTAGGAACGGATATCCTTAACCGCGAAGGCGTTACCTATGTACGCACTAAGGACAGGCAATACTTGACGCAAACTTTAGTGAACACTATGTCTCGAGTCAACGCCGTTGCGGCTGACGAGTCGATTACTGTTAACACCCCGCTTGAGGGTGAAGAACGTAAGTCCGTGTTAAAGGTGATTAGCGACTTTTCAAAATTCTTTATTTCCGGTACTGCAACGACTACTGTTAAAACGGGTAAAATGTATATTAGTGTCACAGATAACACCCCTGTTGCTTATCGTCCTTACCGCCTTTCCCATAATGAAAAACTTAAAGTCAGACAGATCATTAAGGATCTTAAGGACAACGGCATTGTTCGCGAGTCCAATTCGGAGTACGCTAGTCCTATCATCCTCGTCAAGAAGAAGGATGGTAGTGACCGCATGTGTGTCGATTATCGTGCGCTAAACAGATTAACTGTAAGGGACCGTTACCCGCTACCACTCATCGACGATCATGTGGATCGACTGGGCAGTTTTAAGTACTTTTCGAGCCTTGATATGGCCACTGGCTTCCACCAGATCCCCTTGGATGAGCAGTCGATTCACAAAACAGCATTCGTCACCCCTGAAGGGCATTTTGAATATCTCAGAATGCCCTATGGTTTAACGAATTCACCCATTGTTTACCAGCGCATTATAAACGACACACTTCGCAAGCATATTGAGGCAGGTAACGTTCTCGTATATGTTGATGACGTACTTATTATGAGCAAAACGATTGAGGAAGGCATCAAGACATTACGCGAGGTATTAAAAACTCTAACCGAAGCTGGCTTCTCCATAAACTTGCGCAAATGTACCTTTCTTGCTATGGAGGTTGAGTATTTGGGGCGTTTAGTAAGTCAGGGTCAGGTGAGGCCGAGTCGAAGGAAAGTTGAAGCGTTGGTTAATGCTCCGGTTCCAGGCAATGTCAAGCAGGTTAGACAGTTCTTGGGTCTGGCCGGATACTTCCGCCGCTATATTGAAGGCTACTCAACTAAGACTGCTTGCATTTCGCGTTTAACCAAAAAAGATGTAAAATTCTGCTGGGGATCGGAGCAAGAACAGGTTCGAAACGAGATAGTAGCTAGGTTAACGAGTGAGCCCATCCTTTCTATCTTTGATCCTCTCCTCGCAACGGAATTGCATACCGACGCTAGCAGTATTGGCCTAGGTGCTGTTTTAATGCAAACACGGGCGGATGGATTCAAGCATGTCATAGGGTACTTTAGTAAGACCACACAGGGCGCTGAAAGCAGGTACCATTCATACGAGTTGGAGACTTTGGCGGTCGTGAGAGCATTGCAGCATTTTCGCCATTATTTAATCGGCTTAACATTTAAAATAGTAACCGACTGCAATGCTCTCAAGGCTACTGAAAAGAAGAAGGACCTGCTTCCACGCGTTGCTCGTTGGTGGGTCTATTTACAAGACTTTTCATTTAATATCGAATACCGAAAAGGCATAATGATGTCTCACGCCGACTATCTTAGCAGGAACCCATCCACTCGGGTTTACCAAATTACAAAGCCTCGTACTTGGGCGCAGATAGCTCAATCTGCCGATAGCGAAACTCAAGGTCTTATTCAGAAGGTATGCGATGGAGAGTTGGACTCTAAACGGTATGTGCAAATTAATGACCTCTTGTACTATCGTTATGAGCGCGTTGGCAAGGAGTCAAAACTTTTATGTTATATCCCTAAGGGGCATAGGTTAAGCTTGTTACGTGTGTTTCATGACGAGCATGAACACATTGGAACAGATAAAACTGTAGACCTGATTTTAAAACATTTTTGGTTTCCCGGTCTTCGTCATTTTGTGGCTAAGTACATATCCCACTGCCTTGTATGCATATCAAAAAAACGAGTACCTAGAGCCCCTCACCAACCCATATCCTCTTGGGAGAAACCTGACTCGCCATTCGATACCCTGCATTTAGACGCACTAGGTCCCTTGCCGGAGTCTGAAGGTTATAAGTTCGTTCTGTTAATCGTTGACGCCTTCACTAAATTCTGTCTCCTTTATCCGATCTTGAGACAAGACGCGGATGAATTAAAACGCACGTTTAACAATGCAATCTCTTTATTTGGCGTCCCAAAGCTTATTATAACCGACCGTGGGCGAATGTTTGAGTCCTCCCAGTTTAGATCATTCATTTCCGAAATTGGGTGTGATATCCATTATATCACTCCAGAAATGCACAACTCGAACGGACAAGTCGAGCGATATGTTAGGACTGTTCTCAATATGATTAGGATCGAAGCAAATCATAGAGGTGCCTCCTGGTCAGAACAGCTATGGAAACTTCAGCTGGTCATTAACATGACGAAGCAGAAGACGACGCAAGCTTCTCCTATCAACCTTCTAGTAGGTATCGATGTAGCAACTCCACTTATCCGATCTCTTATACGGGATGTCGCTGTCGAAAACCATGAGAATCGAGAAGCTTGGCGAGAAACTTGTAGGACCAAGGCCAGCGAATTGATTAAGAAAAACCAAGCACAGCAAGATACTCGCGTTAATCAAAGGCGACGTGCACCACGCAAATTTTGTCCTAATGACTTAGTGTTCGTGATTAAGTATTCACAGGCAACCGGCAAGCTTGATCCCGGTATGCGTGGGCCCTACCGTGTCTTGAAGTGCCTGCCAAGCGACCGATATGAGCTGAGACTGCTGAGTGGGTCCTATGGAAAGACAACGCAGGCTGCAGCTCAATATATGGTGCCTTGGCGTGGAGAGTGGTGCCCCGACTCTTGCGCTGCTTTCTTCGAGCGTAAGTTGAATAGCACCTTTCGCACAGTACACGGTCGCGGTTTAACTTGCCATGTTATTTTTACCCCTTCAGGTAGGTGTCCGTTGAATAAAACTAGAAATTACATCAAAACAAATAGATAGGCTAGGTGACACATACACATTTACACTGAGCATGCACACATCTTATTTTTATTTTATTTTAAGTCTCTTTTATCATAAAATCAGCTGACATGGCGGGTTGAATTGCTATCGGTGTGCTTTGGTGCTTGCACGTAGACACGCGGACTCAATGCCTCTGTCTTGTGTAATGATGACACGCGGACTCAATGCCTCTGTCTTGCGTAATGATGACACGCGGACTCAATGCCTCTGTCTTGTGTAATGATGACACGCGGACTCAATGCCTCTGTCTTGTATAATGATGACACGCGGACTCAATGCCTCTGTCTTGTATGAAGATACGCAGACTCAATGCCTCTGTTTTCTGTAAAGATACGCAGACTCAATGCCTCTGTCTTGTGTAAAGGTACGCGGACTCAAAGCCTCTGCCTGGGTAGTAGTCGCCTACCCCTGACTACTGGAAGTACCAACGAGAGCTCTCAAACTTCCCTATTTATGTTTTACTTTAAGTAAAATTGCATTTTAATTTTGTGTGTGAGGGATGAATGAAAGAGCAAACTCACTCGGTTTATTGTCAAAAAGATACACATGTGCGCTATAACGTTTAATAATAGAAAACATTTATTGCAGATAATGAAATAGACGAGTCCAATATAAGGTTGGACTCAGCATTTCAGGAAACCGACGAGCCCGTTGCGGGACCGTCGCGGGCACCACACAGCAGCTCAGCAGCACCAGATCTACCGCGGCTACAGACAGCCCAAAATGCTGCCGTCGAGGACGACTCTTCGTCAGGAGAGGCCGAATAAGGGTCCTCCCTACCAAGATCCCACTAATACGCCCCACGCCTATATAAAGAGCGCACCGGCGACCAGACAGTCATTTGCTCGCTGGCGCTCGGACCGTGCACATCGCTTTCGTCGTGACCTGTTTGTTCCTTGGTTATGTGGTATCGTTGAAAAATTGTTTATTTATTTAAAAGTTAGTTTTATTTTTAGTTCATGTAAAATTGGTGTTTTGTTTCGATTAAATTGTGCTTGATTTAAATAGTTGAAATTAAAGAAGTGTACTTGTGTAATTTTAGTTTTTTTTTAAGAATATTCTTTACTGAAACCTAAATATACATATATTAGCCTTTTTAACTATTTCACTGCCATGAATTAATATTTTATGGTCACGCGCATGTATTTCCGTCCATTTACAGGTCAGTTTTTCTCTCTATGGTTATGTCATAGCCTGCATGGAGATATTACGTGAACATTAAAAATAAATATATTGTACGTAGGTACTACACATGTTTTAAACAAAATCACGTTTGAAACTATGTATACCTGTACCATGACATAAGTCTCTTGATTATAATTAGGTCTGATACTTACTTGACTATATCGAGTCCGGTTATTTGAATGAATGAAGAACCGGTTACATGAATAATAATAATAAAGTAACCAGCAGTTCCCGTCATTGCTTTTTCCGGAACCTCGTTTTATAATATCAATGAGAAGCCCTGTTTTCTCCCTGAACTCGAGTTGTAGTTTTCTTTTTATTTCCTCTTTATAAAACTTTTTTCTTTTCCCTTATCTGCACAGGAAGCGTAGGCAGATTATAAGAGATATAGAGAAGGCATTCAAAAGTCCTAATCCACGCATGGTGTATTGGTGCCTCGTAACTTTAATACTCCTCATAACTTCTACATTGTCTTTCTAAAAAAAAGTTAAGAAACGGGTCGTATCGGCTGATGAATACAGTATAATGTCGTAGTACGAAATTTCCTGTATTCGGATTGCAACTTATTAGATGGTGTTTTTGCCAAAAAGGTGAGATGCAAATTGAAACGGGAGCGCTCATGAACTTTTTTTGTAAAGAGTGCGCTGCCCTCTGAATTGCTGACCATTATGTCTAAAGCAGATTTAGCAGCTGTGTTTGAGCTGGTAGCTGCTACTTGAGGTGGTGCGGATGCAATGTCATGTATTTTATTTATTCAGTATGAAATTAAACTGTGATGCGTCCACTGTCTGTAAGTAGACATGGGACTGGATGTAAACCCATTCATTCACCCGAGTTAAACCTGACAATGACAAAAACTCTAAACGCCAGGTTTATTTCCATTTCGGCCCAAAATCATGGGCTGAACATATTATTACGGAGCAGAGGTCACGTTATTAGTGTCATTAACTTTTAATGTTTTATGATCAAATTTTTTTTCAGCCTTCTTTCTGGATTTGAGTAAATATTTAATGCTTTTAGGTCTAAACAATAATCCCAATTAATAATTAGTATTTTAATCGATTAATGACAAACAAACATTTTAATAGTCCACAAAACTTTTTGAGCAAAAAATATATGTTAGCCACTTGGATACAAAGATAGAGATGGTATTGATCCGTTTCAGTTTATCGGATTAGTTGATCGGAGTGGAAAGCCTGAATTTTATTTTTAAATTAGTACTTAATAAGTACTCTAAAACCCGAGATACAAAACTTGTGGCTCGGGCGCAAATTTTCATCATGTTACAATATGTTGATTCCAATTTTTTGAGATTACATCCGCAATCAGCTTTAAAATGTTGATACATAATGCGTCATAAATCGTCATCTAGTAGAGTAGCTTTTGTTTCTGACGGTAAAGTTCCTGATACAGGCTTGTGAATCGCAAGGGATTGAAGGACAGTCTTTGTGCTTTGTAGACTGCTTGTTAGCTCCGCTAATGAGTTTCGCAAGGCAATTTCAGTGTTTCACCGGCGTTTTTGACTTGAATAAGCATTTGTAATGTAGCAGTCAATAATACTTGACTTCTTTTGATGATATAGTTTTCAGAAACCCTTTTAAAATTCTTTTTTTTATCAATATGTTAGTAAAGTATAACACTTGGAAAAAAGTGATTGGAGCATAATGATGGAAAACGCAGTTGGCATCCAATCATCTTCTCGTCTTTCGGTTCTTATTATTATAATACATTCTTCTTTTAAAAACCTGCGGAAACTTTAATGAGTAGAAGTCTAATTGTACTTGGGTTAATACGCTCCATCGTAAAAATCTTTGATTATATAATGTCTAGATAGAGTTTCTACCGCGAGAAGGCGTCCAAAAAAATATCAGCCAACTGTTGGCCGCTAAGCTCAAACCTATCGCTCAGTGCCATTTGTGTCGCCGCAGAAGATGCACATCTTTTGCACGCCTTTTAGTTTTACTAAAAATGACGGTTTGCGCTATAAAAATATGCAGAAATTATAAACGTCGACATAAAAAAATTAGAACCATCACCTACCATCGGTAAGTAAACATTGAATTGTCATAATGTAGTTTTATCGTTAATTTTGAGCGAAGCGCATTTTGCCGTAATTCGTAGCCCGCCATTTTTCTGTGTTGCCTGCCCTAGGGCACGCAAAATTCCCGAGTTAGTATTAAATTTGAATAAATATTTATTGAGTAGATGACATTTGAAATGTGCGTATGGCGTATACTGATAATGACTATAAAAGTATGAAATGGTCAACGCTATATAAATATAATAATGTATTTGCAGTTTTTAGTCCATTAGTCGCCTTTTACAACGCCGAAGAGAAGAGAGGGGTTGGTAGTATTATTTTGATGAGCGCATCGCCGCTCTATGCTGTTGGTTGTATGTGCAGTCTTTAGTCCGTTAGTCGCCTTTTACGACACCGAAGGGAAGAGAGGGATTGGTAGTATTATTTTGATGATCCCTTCGCCGCTCTATGCTGTTGAATGTACCTATGTGCAGTCTTTAGTCCGTTAGTCGCCTTTTACGACACCGAAGAGAAGAGAGGGGTTGGTAGTATTTTTTTGATAAGCCCATCGCCGCTCTATGCTGTTGAATGTATGTGCACTCTTTAGTCCGTTAGTCGTCTTTTACGATACCGAAGTGAGGAGTTGGTAATATTATTTTGATGAGCCCATCGCCGCTCTATGCTGTTGGTTGTATATGTAGAGTTTAGTCCGATAGTCGCCTTTAACGACACCGAAGGGAAGACAGAGATTGGTAGTATTATTTTGATGAGCCCTTCGCCGCTCTATGTTGTTCAATGTACGTGCAGTTTTTAGTCCATTAGTCGCCTTTTACAATACCGAAAAGAAGGGAGGGGTGGTAGTATTATTATGATTAGCCCATCGCCGCTCTATGTTTTTGACTGTATGTGCAGTCTTTAGTACGTTAGTCGCCTTTTACGACACCGAAGGTCGTAGAGTTTAGTCCGATAGTCGCCTTTTACGACACCGAAGGGAAGACAGAGATTGGTAGTATTATTTTGATGAGCCCTTCGCCGCTCTATGTTGTTCAATGTACGTGCAGTTTTTAGTCCGTTAGTCGCCTTTTACAACACCGAAGAGAAGGGAGGGGTGGTAGTATTATTTTGATTAGCCCATCGCCGCTCTATGTTCTTGACTGTATGTGCAGTCTTTAGTCCGTTAGTCGCCTTTTACGACACCGAAGGGAAGAGAGAGATTGGTAGTATTATTTTGATGAGCCCTTCGCCGCTCTATGTTGTTGAATGTACGTGCAGTTATTATTCCGTTAGTCGCCTTTTACAACACCGAAGAGAAGGGAGGGTTGGTAGTATTCTTTTGATTAGCCCATCGCCGCTTTTTGCTTATGTTGTAGAATGTATGTGCAGTCTTTAGTCCTTTAGTCGCCTTTTACGACACCGAAGAGAAGAGAGGGGTTGGTAGTATTATTTTGATAAGCCCATCGCCGCTTTTTGCTTCTGGTTGTATGTGCAGTCTTTAGTCCGTTAGTCGCCTTTTACGACATCGAAGGGAAGAGAGGGATTGGTAGTATTATTTTGATGAGCCCATCGCCGCTCTATGTTGTTGGTTCTATGTGTAGTGTTTATTCCGTTAGTCACCATTTACGACACCGAAGAGAAGAGAGGGGTTGGTAGTATTATTTTGATGAGCCCATTGCCGCTCTATGCTGTAGTATGTATGTGCAGTCTTTAGTCCGTTAGTCGCCTTATACGACACCAAAGAGAAGAGAGAGGTTGGTAGTATTATTTTGATAAGCCCATCGCTGCTCTTTGCTTTTGGTTGCAAGTGCAGTCTTTAGTCCGTTAGTCGCCTTTTACTACACCCAAGAGATAAGAGGGGTTGGTAGTATGATTTTGATTAGCCCATCGCCGCTCTATGTTGTTGGTTGCAAGCGCAGTCTTTAGTCCGTTAGTCGCATTTTACTACACCGAAGAGAAGAGAGGGGTTGGTAGTATTATTTTGATGAGCCTATCGCCGCTCTATGCTGTAGGATGTATGTGCAGTCTTTAGTCCGTTAGTCGCCTTTTACTACACCGAAGAGAAAAGAGGGGTTGGTACAATTATTTTGATGAGCCCTACGCCGCTCTATGCTGTAGGATGTATGTGCAGGCTTTAGTCCGTTAGTCGCCTTTTACGACACCCAAGGGAAGAGATGGGTTGTTAGTATTAGTTAAATTAAATTAGTTATTATAAAAGATGAAGGTGGGTTGATTTGTCTCATCTGACGTCTATTCTGTTTGAAAACCACTGAAACAGTTATTCGTCAGTTTATTTAACAGGACTATGTAATGACAAGCACTAATTATATATTATAGTATCCACTGTGATGAAAACATTTTTTGTAGATGTGAATCTTTTTCCAGTAGACACCGATCATATCTGCGGCATGCTTCACCAAGTTAATTTAATAAGATTAGTTGTAGAAAAGTACTTGTCAGTGAGGTATTATTATAAATTAAAATTGGACAATGTGAATAGCAACGCAAAATCTAAAAGAAAATTATTCAAAATCAAATACAGAGAGGGATCTCATTGATTTTTTTTTAACGTGATACGAATAAATCAAAATGCATTGTCATTGTTTTTTTTTCATTGAATACACAGGTATTCACTGGATATCGAATAATCGAATGCATATTTACCTAAACTTAATTATTCGCTAACATATTATTTTCATTTTAAAAAAATTATTGGAAATTCGGGTAGGCTGATAATGTTGGTTCATCACGAGAAAGTACATTTCTTCTTATTCCGGAATTTTTATCCGCAAATACCTAGGTATCCCGTTCCTTTATTGCCACTGTAATACTGATACTTATACATTGCGATTTTTTGCAGCCATACAAACGCGCGTTTGACAGTCGTGCGACTGCATCGCGATTGTGTCGCTACTTTTATTAAGGCGGTACAAGGATTTGCGACTGTATCGATGCTGCACCGCGATTGTATCGATGCTAAATCGCGACTGAATCGCATTTGTAGCCCGTCTTTTCTCTTTTCTTCAATTTTTAATCTTTTCACGGTTCTACCAATTGAATTTGGCAACTTTCTGATTCAAACCAGCAATGAAAGAGGTTGCGAGTTCGAACCATAAATTATAAATATACTTATATAGTATAATATGTATTTGTATAGTTATATATATTTTGTGTGTAATTTTTGTATGTATATTTAGGCTAGTGAAGTTAAATGTTTTTTTTTTTCCTTATTTAAATTGTTATTCTCTAAATTTTAATGTCACCGCCTACAAAAATTTATGTACATCTTCACTGGTTGACTGTTAGAGAATGCCTCATGGCATTGAGTCCGCCGTTTGCTGTATTATTGGCAATAATTATAATTACAATAATAACTCTGTAAATTTCATTTTAAAATAATGTGATTTTAGTGTATATAATGATTTTACGTAGTGTGCATGAGCAATGTAAATGTAACTGTAGCCAGTCTGTGCATACATATTTAAGGGTATCAATCTAGCACAAAAATGTTTTAATTGATGTTCTAAATGCCTTTTCGATTGATGTCTGTTATGATGCCTTATTAAATAAATAAATAATAAAGTTTAAATAAATAAATAAATAAATAATTTATTTGCGAAATATCATGTACACAACATTGAGATGTAAGACAAGGATTTAAGGTATCAACAATATTCTTCCTTATGTATGTACCCCCGCGCTAGGGCTATATCCGCCTGTCTACGTAAATTGGAGGAAGAATATTTGTAAACAATTCGCCCTTAAAATGAGTTACCATATCATTTAAGAGATTTTTTAGTAATAATAATATCGATTTTGAACATAATGGGATCACAAACCAAGACATTTAAAACGGCAGTCACTTTTTCTAATTATATCTTCGGAATCGTGTTTAGAGACCTTTTAGATCCCCAGATATCGATTTTTAACATGATCGGAGCATAAACACAGAAATTCAAAGTGGCAGCCACTTTTTTTTTATTCTATCTTCAGAATCGTGTTTAGAGACCTCTTAGACCCCCAGATTTTTGAACCTAATCGGAGCACAAACCAATAAATTCAAAATGGCAGCCACTTTTTCCAATTTTATATTCAGAATCGTGTTGAGTGACCTCTTAGGCCCCCAGATATCGATTTCGAACATAATCGGAGCATAAACACTGAAATTCAAAACGGCGGTCAATTTTTCCAATTCTGACCTCGGAATCATGTTTAGAGACCTGTTAGACCCCCAGATATCGATTTTGAACCTAATTGAAGCACAAACCAAGAAATTCAAAATGGCGGCCACTTTTTCCATTTCTATCTTCAGAATCGTGTTTAGAGACCTCTTAGGCTCCCAGATATCGATTTCGATCATAATCGGAGCATAAACACAGAAATTCAAAATGGCGGCCAATTTTTCCAATTCTGACCTCGGAATCATGTTTAGAGACCTGTTAGACCCCCAGATATCGATTTTGAACCTAATTGGAGCACAAACCAAGAAATTCAAAATGGCGGCCACTTTTTCCAATTCTATTTTCAGAATCGTGTTTAGAGACCTTTTAGACCTCCCCGATATGTATTTTGAACCTAATGGACGCACAAACCAATAAATTCAAAATGGCAGCCACTTTTTTCAATTCTATCTTCAGAATCGTGTTTAGAGATCTTTTAGATCCCCAGATATCGATTTCGATCATAATCGGAGCATAAACACAGATATTCAAAATGGCGGCCAGTTTTTTCAATTCTGGCCTCGAAATCATGTTTAGAGACTTATTAGACCCCCAGATAATGGTTTTACACGCAATCGGAGCACAAACCAAGAAATTCAAAATGGCGGCAAAGAAAATAATCCCTAGTTCCCTACACTCTCATGGACTTACATACTCGTACACTCTACACCAATCGTTTTAATTTCCTCACACACAATATTTTATAATAATAAATACCTACCTACGAGGGGCGTTCAAAATATTCTCGGTATGTGGATAAAAACAAAGAAGTACGAAAAGTTTGATATTTTTATTTTTCAATATACTCCCCCCCTATGTTCATACACTTAAAAGATCGATCAATTATTTTTTTTAATCCCTCATAAAAATATTTTTTATCTTTGGTGTAAAAATGCTCCTCCACGGCCGTCTTCAACGCTTCATCGTCAGAAAATTTATTTCCACGCAGATCCTTTTTAAGATTGGGGAACAAAAAGAAGTCGCTTGGGGCTAAGTCCGGACTATAGGGTGGATGAGTAACAGTTTCAAACCCACATTCAACAATAGCTGCCTTGGCAATATGAGCAGTATGGACAGGGACGTTGACAATGTTGCGGTCAAGATTTCAATTTTTTCAATTCTATCTTCAGAATCGTGTTTAGAGATCTTTTAGATCCCCAGATATCGATTTCGATCATAATCGGAGCATAAACACAGATATTCAAAATGGCGGCCAGTTTTTTCAATTCTGGCCTCGAAATCATGTTTAGAGACTTATTAGACCCCCAGATAATGGTTTTACGCGCAATCGGAGCACAAACCAAGAAATTCAAAATGGCGGCAAAGAAAATAATCCCTAGTTTCCTACGCTCTCATAAGATTGGGGAACAAAAAGAAGTCGCTGGGGCTAAGTCCGGACTATAGGGTGGATGAGTAACAGTTTCAAACCCACATTCAACAATAGCTGCCTTGGCAATATGAGCAGTATGGACAGGGACGTTGACAATGTTGCGGTCAAGATATCTCGTATTATTTGGTCTCCACAAAGTTAACCGTCCAGTTTCATTAGATGTAAACGTCTTTTCATCGGTGAATATAACATTTTCAAAATCGTAATTAAGGTATGCGTTGGCAAATCTTAACCTCTCTTCCTTATGTATAGCTGTTAAAGCAGGTTTGCAAGCAGCTTGGCGGCAGTTTACACTACCTTCGTGTAATATTCACGAACCGCAAAGTTCATAACTTTAGGCCTTCCAGTTTTTTTTGCCACATTTAAGTGACCTTCACTTTGCCATCGACGAATTCAGAGCACAACTGTATTTCAAACAACACCAACACGCCTAGCTATGTCGGGTACTGACAAACCATCTTCGTGTAATGCTACAATACGATGTCTCTCATGATCTGTTAGATAATGAGACATAACTAAGTAGTATTTGTTATCAGGTATTATTTATAACATAACCAATTTGATTAGATAGCTCGAATATTGCTAATGACGTGAAGTGGCTACTTAATGAGTAATGACAATATCACCTCAAGAAAATCAAAGAAAATTCTTTTGATTTTAAAACAGTAATTTCTTTGGATACATGCCAAAGAGTTTTCACAAATGTATTTCAGGTACTTATGAAACAGTAAGGTCAGATAGTTATGAAACGACACACGGTCAGATAATTGTAACTTCTCTGTAATTACCTATTATTGAAATTTAAATGTAGTTTATTTGAAATTAGTGACGGTCATGTACTTTTGATTCAACAGCTATGTCAGACAATTTTGGTCATTTCAACCGTAACAATAATTTGAAAATTTTATATGCGAAGCTACTTTTGATGCTGACTGTACAACGAAAATACAAAATAACAACCAATTCCTAAAGTTCATAAGTATTATTTATTAAACCATACATTTTGGTGTTAAACTGTGGTCTCTACCTATGAAATTGGAGATTTGTATGAAAATTTTAAAACAAAATTTTTTGTATTTTTTTTATTTTAGTTATTCAAAGTGCTGGCCCAAATTATCTATACCATTTTTCTATTTTGATGGCAGGTTGTCCCTTTACTGTAGAAGTCTGCCGGACGGGAGGCGATGAAGTCAGAGAAAGCGTTTTGTACTGCCTCTCGGGTGTTGAATTTTTTCCCACTTAAAAAGTTGTCTAAATTTTGAAAAAAGTAGAAATGTGTTGGGGCAAGGTCTGGTGAGGACGGTGGGTGACGGAGAGCTTCCAGTTGTAACTCTTGTAGCTTTGCGATGGTCTGTCGTGAAGTGTGAGCTCGCGCGTTGTCGTGGAGAAGCAATGGGGAAGAGCAATTGACCAGTGTTGGTTGTTGAATTGCGAGCTTCTCCATCATTGTTTGCAATTCTTGGCAATAGACATCTGCCGTCACTGTTGTGCCATTCGGTTAGAAGCTGTGATATGCAAGTCCGGCACTGGTCCACCAGACAGTTACCATCATCTTCCTATGAGTAATCTTTTTTTTAGCGCACTGATAAGGTGCTGTATCCGGGTCCACCCACTGAGACGAACGCTTACGGTTGTCGTATAGGGTCCACTTTTCATCGCAGGTAACAATTCGATTTAGAATTCTCTCGTTTCTTTGCCGATTCAGTAGCTGTCTATGCATGCTTCGACGCGTAAGTCTCGCTGTTGGTCGCTTAGTTCGTGTAGCACCCACTTGTCTAGCTTTTTTATCTTTCCGATTTGCCGCAAGTGCTTCAATGTTGTTTTGACACTAACTCCAAGGCCCGCAGCAAGCTCAGCCGTAGATTAAGTTGAATCCGCTTCCACTATGGACCTCAATTTGTTGTTGTCGACAATGGTTACTTACTGGCCGACTGAGAGGCTTGTTCTTCAACTCAAAATTTCCTGATTTAAAACGATTGAACCAAAAATGGACCGTGTTTATGCAAGCAATGTTAGGCCCGTACACGTCGTTAATTTTTCGTGTTGTTTGCGCAGTGGTATTTTCACGTAGGAACTCATATTTGAAAACTAAAAGTCATTTGTGACTGAATTTGAAATTAATTTAAGAGGCCTATTACATCTCGACTGTGATTTTTGCGTAAAATGGCCAATTTTGGCGTCATGGATCTCAGAAACAAAAATACATTAACAATTTTGTCTGTTTTGGGGCACAAACATACACCCGCACTTTCTACATACATATACTTAAACACACACTTCTTACATAAATACTTACGTACATTCTATGTCAAACATAATAATTTTTTTATTTGTTTCTAATATCGATACGATACCATACCACAATAATAATTAATAATAATAGTATTAAAAAATATTACAGTATTTATTATATTTTTTCATGTTTTAGAACGGAGCCTTCCAGCCAAATTCGATGACGAATGTTTGTAAACAGATTACTACTGTTATACCTAGTTGCAGTAGGATTTTACTTTTTCTTGAGAGACATTCACAAGAAAACAGTTAACTATTGTGTCTTTCTTTCAAAAAACAGTAAAAATCCTAGTGAAACTAGACATTTGCACAAATGACAGTAATATTTTTACAAACATTCGGCATCGAATAGGAACCGTGACATTTATTCACGCTCTTATAAATCAGACATCAGTTTAGCACAAAAATGTTTTAATTGATGTTCTAAATGCCTTTTCGATTGATGTCTGTTATGATGCCTTATTAAATAAATAAATAATAAAGTTTAAATAAATAAATAATTTATTTGCGAAATATCATGTACACAACATTGAGATGTAAGACAAGGATTTAAGGTATCAACAATATTCTTCCTTATGTATGTACCCCCGCGCTAGGGCTATATCCGCCTGTGTACGTAAATTGGAGGAAGAATATTTGTAAACAATTCGCCCTTAAAATGAGTTACCATATCATTTAAGAGATTTTTTAGTAATAATAATATCGATTTTGAACATAATGGGATCACAAACCAAGACATTTAAAACGGCAGTCACTTTTTCTAATTATATCTTCGGAATCGTGTTTAGAGACCTTTTAGATCCCCAGATATCGATTTTTAACATGATCGGAGCATAAACACAGAAATTCAAAGTGGCAGCCACTTTTTTTTTATTCTATCTTCAGAATCGTGTTTAGAGACCTCTTAGACCCCCAGATTTTTGAACCTAATCGGAGCACAAACCAATAAATTCAAAATGGCAGCCACTTTTTCCAATTTTATATTCAGAATCGTGTTGAGTGACCTCTTAGGCCCCCAGATATCGATTTCGAACATAATCGGAGCATAAACACTGAAATTCAAAACGGCGGTCAATTTTTCCAATTCTGACCTCGGAATCATGTTTAGAGACCTGTTAGACCCCCAGATATCGATTTTGAACCTAATTGAAGCACAAACCAAGAAATTCAAAATGGCGGCCACTTTTTCCATTTCTATCTTCAGAATCGTGTTTAGAGACCTCTTAGGCTCCCAGATATCGATTTCGATCATAATCGGAGCATAAACACAGAAATTCAAAATGGCGGCCAATTTTTCCAATTCTGACCTCGGAATCATGTTTAGAGACCTGTTAGACCCCCAGATATCGATTTTGAACCTAATTGGAGCACAAACCAAGAAATTCAAAATGGCGGCCACTTTTTCCAATTCTATTTTCAGAATCGTGTTTAGAGACCTTTTAGACCTCCCCGATATGTATTTTGAACCTAATGGACGCACAAACCAATAAATTCAAAATGGCAGCCACTTTTTTCAATTCTATCTTCAGAATCGTGTTTAGAGATCTTTTAGATCCCCAGATATCGATTTCGATCATAATCGGAGCATAAACACAGATATTCAAAATGGCGGCCAGTTTTTTCAATTCTGGCCTCGAAATCATGTTTAAAGACTTATTAGACCCCCAGATAATGGTTTTACACGCAATCGGAGCACAAACCAAGAAATTCAAAATGGCGGCAAAGAAAATAATCCCTAGTTCCCTACGCTCTCATAAGATTGGGGAACAAAAAGAAGTCGCTGGGGCTAAGTCCGGACTATAGGGTGGATGAGTAACAGTTTCAAACCCACATTCAACAATAGCTGCCTTGGCAATATGAGCAGTATGGACAGGGACGTTGACAATGTTGCGGTCAAGATATCTCGTATTATTTGGTCTCCACAAAGTTAACCGTCCAGTTTCATTAGATGTAAACGTCTTTTCATCGGTGAATATAACATTTTCAAAATCGTAATTAAGGTATGCGTTGGCAAATCTTAACCTCTCTTCCTTATGTATAGCTGTTAAAGCAGGTTTGCAAGCAGCTTGGCGGCAGTTTACACTACCTTCGTGTAATATTCACGAACCGCAAAGTTCATAACTTTAGGCCTTCCAGTTTTTTTTGCCACATTTAAGTGACCTTCACTTTGCCATCGACGAATTCAGAGCACAACTGTATTTCAAACAACACCAACACGCCTAGCTATGTCGGGTACTGACAAACCATCTTCGTGTAATGCTACAATACGATGTCTCTCATGATCTGTTAGATAATGAGACATAACTAAGTAGTATTTGTTATCAGGTATTATTTATAACATAACCAATTTGATTAGATAGCTCGAATATTGCTAATGACGTGAAGTGGCTACTTAATGAGTAATGACAATATCACCTCAAGAAAATCAAAGAAAATTCTTTTGATTTTAAAACAGTAATTTCTTTGGATACATGCCAAAGAGTTTTCACAAATGTATTTCAGGTACTTATGAAACAGTAAGGTCAGATAGTTATGAAACGACACACGGTCAGATAATTGTAACTTCTCTGTAATTACCTATTATTGAAATTTAAATGTAGTTTATTTTGAAATTAGTGACGGTCATGTACTTTTGATTCAACAGCTATGTCAGACAATTTTGGTCATTTCAACCGTAACAATAATTTGAAAATTTTATATGCGAAGCTACTTTTGATGCTGACTGTACAACGAAAATACAAAATAACAACCAATTCCTAAAGTTCATAAGTATTATTTATTAAACCATACATTTTGGTGTTAAACTGTGGTCTCTACCTATGAAATTGGAGATTTGTATGAAAATTTTAAAACAAAATTTTTTGTATTTTTTTTATTTTAGTTATTCAAAGTGCTGGCCCAAATTATCTATACTTACCATTTTTCTATTTTGATGGCAGGTTGTCCCTTTACTGTAGAAGTCTGCCGGACGGGAGGCGATGAAGTCAGAGAAAGCGTTTTGTACTGCCTCTCGGGTGTTGAATTTTTTCCCACTTAAAAAGTTGTCTAAATTTTGAAAAAAGTAGAAATGTGTTGGGGCAAGGTCTGGTGAGGACGGTGGGTGACGGAGAGCTTCCAGTTGTAACTCTTGTAGCTTTGCGATGGTCTGTCGTGAAGTGTGAGCTCGCGCGTTGTCGTGGAGAAGCAATGGGGAAGAGCAATTGACCAGTGTTGGTTGTTGAATTGCGAGCTTCTCCATCATTGTTTGCAATTCTTGGCAATAGACATCTGCCGTCACTGTTGTGCCATTCGGTTAGAAGCTGTGATGTGCAAGTCCGGCACTGGTCCACCAGACAGTTACCATCATCTTCCTATGAGTAATCTTTTTTTTAGCGCACTGATAAGGTGCTGTATCCGGGTCCACCCACTGAGACGAACGCTTACGGTTGTCGTATAGGGTCCACTTTTCATCGCAGGTAACAATTCGATTTAGAATTCTCTCGTTTCTTTGCCGATTCAGTAGCTGTCTATGCATGCTTCGACGCGTAAGTCTCGCTGTTGGTCGCTTAGTTCGTGTAGCACCCACTTGTCTAGCTTTTTTATCTTTCCGATTTGCCGCAAGTGCTTCAATGTTGTTTTGACACTAACTCCAAGGCCCGCAGCAAGCTCAGCCGTAGATTAAGTTGAATCCGCTTCCACTATGGACCTCAATTTGTTGTTGTCGACAATGGTTACTTACTGGCCGACTGAGAGGCTTGTTCTTCAACTCAAAATTTCCTGATTTAAAACGATTGAACCAAAAATGGACCGTGTTTATGCAAGCAATGTTAGGCCCGTACACGTCGTTAATTTTTCGTGTTGTTTGCGCAGTGGTATTTTCACGTAGGAACTCATATTTGAAAACTAAAAGTCATTTGTGACTGAATTTGAAATTAATTTAAGAGGCCTATTACATCTCGACTGTGATTTTTGCGTAAAATGGCCAATTTTGGCGTCATGGATCTCAGAAACAAAAATACATTAACAATTTTGTCTGTTTTGGGGCACAAACATACACCCGCACTTTCTACATACATATACTTAAACACACACTTCTTACATAAATACTTACGTACATTCTATGTCAAACATAATAATTTTTTTATTTGTTTCTAATATCGATACGATACCATACCACAATAATAATTAATAATAATAGTATTAAAAAATATTACAGTATTTATTATATTTTTTCATGTTTTAGAACGGAGCCTTCCAGCCAAATTCGATGACGAATGTTTGTAAACAGATTACTACTGTTATACCTAGTTGCAGTAGGATTTTACTTTTTCTTGAGAGACATTCACAAGAAAACAGTTAACTATTGTGTCTTTCTTTCAAAAAACAGTAAAAATCCTAGTGAAACTAGACATTTGCACAAATGACAGTAATATTTTTACAAACATTCGGCATCGAATAGGAACCGTGACATTTATTCACGCTCTTATAAATCAGACATCAGTTTAGCACAAAAATGTTTTAATTGATGTTCTAAATGCCTTTTCGATTGATGTCTGTTATGATGCCTTATTAAATAAATAAATAATAAAGTTTAAATAAATAAATAATTTATTTGCGAAATATCATGTACACAACATTGAGATGTAAGACAAGGATTTAAGGTATCAACAATATTCTTCCTTATGTATGTACCCCCGCGCTAGGGCTATATCCGCCTGTGTACGTAAATTGGAGGAAGAATATTTGTAAACAATTCGCCCTTAAAATGAGTTACCATATCATTTAAGAGATTTTTTAGTAATAATAATATCGACTTTGAACATAATGGGATCACAAACCAAGACATTTAAAACGGCAGTCACTTTTTCTAATTATATCTTCGGAATCGTGTTTAGAGACCTTTTAGATCCCCAGATATCGATTTTTAACATGATCGGAGCATAAACACAGAAATTCAAAGTGGCAGCCACTTTTTTTTTATTCTATCTTCAGAATCGTGTTTAGAGACCTCTTAGACCCCCAGATTTTTGAACCTAATCGGAGCACAAACCAATAAATTCAAAATGGCAGCCACTTTTTCCAATTTTATATTCAGAATCGTGTTGAGTGACCTCTTAGGCCCCCAGATATCGATTTCGAACATAATCGGAGCATAAACACTGAAATTCAAAACGGCGGTCAATTTTTCCAATTCTGACCTCGGAATCATGTTTAGAGACCTGTTAGACCCCCAGATATCGATTTTGAACCTAATTGAAGCACAAACCAAGAAATTCAAAATGGCGGCCACTTTTTCCATTTCTATCTTCAGAATCGTGTTTAGAGACCTCTTAGGCTCCCAGATATCGATTTCGATCATAATCGGAGCATAAACACAGAAATTCAAAATGGCGGCCAATTTTTCCAATTCTGACCTCGGAATCATGTTTAGAGACCTGTTAGACCCCCAGATATCGATTTTGAACCTAATTGGAGCACAAACCAAGAAATTCAAAATGGCGGCCACTTTTTCCAATTCTATTTTCAGAATCGTGTTTAGAGACCTTTTAGACCTCCCCGATATGTATTTTGAACCTAATGGACGCACAAACCAATAAATTCAAAATGGCAGCCACTTTTTTCAATTCTATCTTCAGAATCGTGTTTAGAGATCTTTTAGATCCCCAGATATCGATTTCGATCATAATCGGAGCATAAACACAGATATTCAAAATGGCGGCCAGTTTTTTCAATTCTGGCCTCGAAATCATGTTTAAAGACTTATTAGACCCCCAGATAATGGTTTTACACGCAATCGGAGCACAAACCAAGAAATTCAAAATGGCGGCAAAGAAAATAATCCCTAGTTCCCTACGCTCTCATAAGATTGGGGAACAAAAAGAAGTCGCTGGGGCTAAGTCCGGACTATAGGGTGGATGAGTAACAGTTTCAAACCCACATTCAACAATAGCTGCCTTGGCAATATGAGCAGTATGGACAGGGACGTTGACAATGTTGCGGTCAAGATATCTCGTATTATTTGGTCTCCACAAAGTTAACCGTCCAGTTTCATTAGATGTAAACGTCTTTTCATCGGTGAATATAACATTTTCAAAATCGTAATTAAGGTATGCGTTGGCAAATCTTAACCTCTCTTCCTTATGTATAGCTGTTAAAGCAGGTTTGCAAGCAGCTTGGCGGCAGTTTACACTACCTTCGTGTAATATTCACGAACCGCAAAGTTCATAACTTTAGGCCTTCCAGTTTTTTTTGCCACATTTAAGTGACCTTCACTTTGCCATCGACGAATTCAGAGCACAACTGTATTTCAAACAACACCAACACGCCTAGCTGTGTCGGGTACTGACAAACCATCTTCGTGTAATGCTACAATACGATGTCTCTCATGATCTGTTAGATAATGAGACATAACTAAGTAGTATTTGTTATCAGGTATTATTTATAACATAACCAATTTGATTAGATAGCTCGAATATTGCTAATGACGTGAAGTGGCTACTTAATGAGTAATGACAATATCACCTCAAGAAAATCAAAGAAAATTCTTTTGATTTTAAAACAGTAATTTCTTTGGATACATGCCAAAGAGTTTTCACAAATGTATTTCAGGTACTTATGAAACAGTAAGGTCAGATAGTTATGAAACGACACACGGTCAGATAATTGTAACTTCTCTGTAATTACCTATTATTGAAATTTAAATGTAGTTTATTTTGAAATTAGTGACGGTCATGTACTTTTGATTCAACAGCTATGTCAGACAATTTTGGTCATTTCAACCGTAACAATAATTTGAAAATTTTATATGCGAAGCTACTTTTGATGCTGACTGTACAACGAAAATACAAAATAACAACCAATTCCTAAAGTTCATAAGTATTATTTATTAAACCATACATTTTGGTGTTAAACTGTGGTCTCTACCTATGAAATTGGAGATTTGTATGAAAATTTTAAAACAAAAATTTTTTTATTTTTTTTATTTTAGTTATTCAAAGTGCTGGCCCAAATTATCTATACTTACCATTTTTCTATTTTGATGGCAGGTTGTCCCTTTACTGTAGAAGTCTGCCGGACGGGAGGCGATGAAGTCAGAGAAAGCGTTTTGTACTGCCTCTCGGGTGTTGAATTTTTTCCCACTTAAAAAGTTGTCTAAATTTTGAAAAAAGTAGAAATGTGTTGGGGCAAGGTCTGGTGAGGACGGTGGGTGACGGAGAGCTTCCAGTTGTAACTCTTGTAGCTTTGCGATGGTCTGTCGTGAAGTGTGAGCTCGCGCGTTGTCGTGGAGAAGCAATGGGGAAGAGCAATTGACCAGTGTTGGTTGTTGAATTGCGAGCTTCTCCATCATTGTTTGCAATTCTTGGCAATAGACATCTGCCGTCACTGTTGTGCCATTCGGTTAGAAGCTGTGATGTGCAAGTCCGGCACTGGTCCACCAGACAGTTACCATCATCTTCCTATGAGTAATCTTTTTTTTAGCGCACTGATAAGGTGCTGTATCCGGGTCCACCCACTGAGACGAACGCTTACGGTTGTCGTATAGGGTCCACTTTTCATCGCAGGTAACAATTCGATTTAGAATTCTCTCGTTTCTTTGCCGATTCAGTAGCTGTCTATGCATGCTTCGACGCGTAAGTCTCGCTGTTGGTCGCTTAGTTCGTGTAGCACCCACTTGTCTAGCTTTTTTATCTTTCCGATTTGCCGCAAGTGCTTCAATGTTGTTTTGACACTAACTCCAAGGCCCGCAGCAAGCTCAGCCGTAGATTAAGTTGAATCCGCTTCCACTATGGACCTCAATTTGTTGTTGTCGACAATGGTTACTGGCCGACTGAGAGGCTTGTTCTTCAACTCAAAATTTCCTGATTTAAAACGATTGAACCAAAAATGGACCGTGTTTATGCAAGCAATGTTAGGCCCGTACACGTCGTTAATTTTTCGTGTTGTTTGCGCAGTGGTATTTTCACGTAGGAACTCATATTTGAAAACTAAAAGTCATTTGTGACTGAATTTGAAATTAATTTAAGAGGCCTATTACATCTCGACTGTGATTTTTGCGTAAAATGGCCAATTTTGGCGTCATGGATCTCAGAAACAAAAATACATTAACAATTTTGTCTGTTTTGGGGCACAAACATACACCCGCACTTTCTACATACATATACTTAAACACACACTTCTTACATAAATACTTACGTACATTCTATGTCAAACATAATAATTTTTTTATTTGTTTCTAATATCGATACGATACCATACCACAATAATAATTAATAATAATAGTATTAAAAAATATTACAGTATTTATTATATTTTTTCATGTTTTAGAACGGAGCCTTCCAGCCAAATTCGATGACGAATGTTTGTAAACAGATTACTACTGTTATACCTAGTTGCAGTAGGATTTTACTTTTTCTTGAGAGACATTCACAAGAAAACAGTTAACTATTGTGTCTTTCTTTCAAAAAACAGTAAAAATCCTAGTGAAACTAGACATTTGCACAAATGACAGTAATATTTTTACAAACATTCGGCATCGAATAGGAACCGTGACATTTATTCACGCTCTTATAAATCAGACATCAGTTTAAAAAAAAGAAAAACTTTGAAAGCGTTCCAATAACAATTATATTGAATGTATTTACTTTATTTACAACAAGACCATGTATAAATACTAACTTACAAGGCTGAGTATTTTTTATCATACTTATTATATTTAAACCTCCTTTTATATTCTGCCACCAATATTGGGAATTCTACATTTTGATGCCAGCAACACTACGCATACATGGCCGTAATACGTTATTATTGTTAAACTTTAAATTTTCATTAAAATTTATCCATACTTACAGATAAAACGTGACTTTACTTTTCGAAAAAAAAATTCTTTTGTAGTTTCGACAGAATTTCACTGAGCAAACGGTCATTTTGCGAACAATTTCACCGAAACGCGAGAGGTAAACACTGCTTGACAGCACAATGACACTGACCGCCAGGATTGCGCGATAGGGCAATTTTGGCCTATAAATTTTTCTACGTTTTTTTACGGCCAGGCTCTATCTAGACATGTATATAATCAAAGGTAAAGACCTATTATAGGTAGGTATATTTAACTATTGTCGTAAAACAATGCACGCTGCATGCTGTAAGCTTGACGACGACCTCCTTGGTGGAGTGGTTTGTACACCGGTTTTCATGGTGTCGCCATCTCTGAGGTCCCGGGTTCGATCCCCACTCGGGTCAATTTAGAAATATTTTCTTTCTAAATTGTCGCGGGTCTGGGTGTTTTTATGTATGATAAGTAAGTATGTATTTAAGTATTTTAAGTATTATTATCCGTTGTCTAGTAATCATTTAACGAGTTTCATAACAAAGCTTTTCTTAGGCTAGATAATTGGTGAGTGTAGGAAAGTTTATTTATTTATTTATGCTTGAATGCATGTTGAAAGCATGCTACATGTTTTTTTGGTATACAGCATGTTTCCGGTAAGGTTGTGATATAAAAGTCAGCGACAGAAACGAATCGCGCCAAAACCGATTCTCGAGAACCGAGTCATGTCTGCCTGCCCTACACTAGAGTGCAATTTAAGCCCTCGTAGGCGCGAGGGGGCGAGGCGCCCCTTGAGTGAGCTGAGATGGGTTTAACGCTCGCCGTCGTGGCTGAGCCAAGCCGAAGCTGCGGTGGTGAGCGAAAGCCATCTGCGACGATAACCTCGCGTGGGACTGCCGCCGGAGCCTCGCAGCTCCGGAGCCGTGACAGAGACCATGCCTGCTGCATATCGAACTGGCAACAGTGCAAATGTCATCACTAATTGAAAATTTTCTATTTTAAATTTATATTAACAATACTTACGAATAGGGCATGGAATACCGGAATGATTATCATACTGGTATTGAAATTTGAAATACCGGTTTACCGAATTTTTGGTATTTTTTCGGTATTTTCTTAAATACTGCTAGTTACTGTTTAAATGATTGAGGACGACCTCCTTGGTCGAGTGGTTTGTACACCGGTTTTCATGGTGTCGCCATCTCTGAGGTCCAGGGTTCGATCTCCGGTCGGGTCAATTTAGAAATTATTGTTTTTCTAAATTGTCTCGGGTCTGGGTGTTGTCTAAGTATAATAAGTATGTATTTAAGTATTTTAAGTATATTTATCCGTTGTCTAGTAACCATTTAACGAGTTTCTTCGAAGCTTCTCTTGGGCTAGATAATTGGTGTGATTGTAGGAAAGTTTAATTTTAATTTTTTTTAAATGATTCTACGATTAGTAAGTCTCGTTTGCGGAGAGTGATTAAAGCAGTTTTCTACGCTATATAGCAGAAACACTGAAAACTATTTGAAACTCCTAAGAAACCACAAAATGAGTTATTTAAATATAGGTAAGTAATTAAAAATACTAAAGAAAATATGTTATTTGATCCAATAACAATTATTATTTATATTGTTTCATTGGCACGATATCACAATCAAATTTACACTCGATCGATAAGAAAACTAGTTACAAGAATTTTGAATATCCCTCTTAGTCACAGCTTATACTATGGAGACGAACGTATTAAAACAAAAACAAATTGAAAATTAAGGTATCGTAAAAAGTAATTATTTTGATAATAACCAAAACATAGGAGCAGGTCAAGTCCATCTTAGACAGATCGCGTTTGTTGGAAAATCGAACGAAGAAAACACAATGCGTCCAAACTTGCGTCGTTGAGCGATAATCTTATTTTGTTACATTGTAACTTGCAGCTGAAAAGGCCCTTTCTGATTCAACGCTTGTGGGAAGTACTTATATAAAAACATTATAACTCATCTGCAGTATGAACAACACTATAATTCATAGAAATCGACGTTCTGTATAGTCTTTAAACACCCTTGCAAAAATAGGTAACTTTTTTAAATATACCGAAATAACGGTATTTTATCTACAAATATCGGTATACCGGTATTTTAGTATACCGGTATACCGCTATCCATGCCCTTTTTTCGAATGAAATGAAACATTTTGTAGGTTGCAGTAAAGTTTTTACAATTTCTGTATACACAGGAAGACATATTATTCAATTAGCAACACAAAAACTTATAAAAGGTAACGATCGTAATGACGTGACATTGACTGACGTGAACTGAGTGATTTTCAGATTTCAGGTAACTACATGAATTTGTCTTTTACACTACGGAGGCCAGGCAACGTATTTATCTGTTGTTATCTACCAGTATAATACTCGTATTATTGTTGCATTCAACATGATAGTTTCAGTAAATTTAAAAAGCGGTATACCTATCCAAACATTTTGTTTTAAGTAAAATGTAACTTAGATATTTTTTGTGTAATCGATTCTACACTCGATTCTGAATTAATTTTAGGTTTTGTGCTACCACTTCATTAACACGTTGTATATCGACTTACAGCAAAATTATTTTCAAATTTCGACGTGGCAGATGTTTCACTTAGCTTTTTATTTATATTTTTGTTATTTTCAGTGTGCTGTTCCCGGCACATTCTTTTGGAAACCGCGCTTGAGTCTCGATTTGGCTATTCCAACTACTGGTATGTATGTTTTATTAACTACTTAACATATTTCTTTGTTATTGCATAAAACATACGTTTATTAAAATTTGATGATTTTGACATAGATGGAGGAGCATGTTTTTCTAATTTTTAATACATAAATAAAAAATAACGATGAAGTGAGTTTGATGATAAAAACTATTCGAGGAAATGAAAATGCGATGTAACGAGATTCGTGCAGTTGTTCAAATCAATAAAAATAGCTTTATGAGATATAATATTCGATGTAATTAATTGCGATAAGGTAATGGGTTCCCCTGTACTACCTACATGGTGGGTCACCAGCATTAAGATGCGACTATTGACGGCCTGCAAAAATATCTGATTATTGGTAGAAAGCATATATATACAATCTGTCCCGGGAAGTAGTAATCTAACTTTAAGAGCTTGTTCTATGGATAATTTTATCGATAAAACTACCTCAAATCAAGGGTCTGACCCGCCTCTCGCCAAATCACAAGAATTTAAGTTTTTTATTTTTAGTATTGACCTCTTCCTTAAAAAAAGCGATAACATGGGCACCTTGACACTGATAAGCAACTATTTTATATCATTCGATAGCTAACAAGATTAACTATTAAAAAAAGTAGCAAACATACACGGGCCCTATACATTTCGAGAGAGTAAGGATTGATTTAAGTAAAAAAACATGTAATTTTTTTACGTCTTCTTCAGTTATTTTAAAATATCATAAAAACAAGGTCATTAAAGTATCTTTTATTTGCACCGTTTACTAGTATTTTATCTATTCTACAAAACAACGGTAAATTTGTTACTGTACGTCTATTAGTTTCGATGCTATCGTTGAACAAAGAGACCCCTTCACAGCGGTCGCGTAGCGCGGCTAGTCAGGTAGTCGGATTAGTTAATGTAATTAATAATTAATTAGTTAAGTTAATTGATAGTTAATTTAGTTAATTAATTATCCATAGATCATGCTCTTAAAGTTAGATTACTACTTCCCGGGACAGATTGTATATGCCTTCCACCAATGATCAGATATTTTTGCATCATCACATCTTAATGCTGGTGACTGTACCAACAAGAATAAGCATCGATTTTTCAGGTAAGCACAGTCGAGGAAGTTCGCGGTCGACCACTTCTCGGCGATAATCACTTGCGCTACATTCCGACCGCGCGTACGTACAGTAGCGTGCGTGTACGTAGGTACAGTAGTGTGCGCGTAGATCGTGTGCAAGAGAATATCGCCGAAAAGTGGTAGACCGGGAACTTCCTCGATTGTGCCTACCTACATAAGTTAGTTGTCCGTCCAGTAAGTCACAGTCAGTTTTTGAATTTGTTTTTAAATTACTATACTAGAGTAGATACGCGTGCTGCTCGCCGGTATCCTAAGAAAAAGTACCTATGATATTATCAGATAAAATGACAATAAAAGAACTCGAGAAAATAATGTTCCTAGCTGAGTTCCATGTCGGTACTTATCAGCACGCATAGAAACATTTTATTTTGCCCAAAAAAAAATTATTGACTTTATATATTTTAATTGGTATTGTATTTGAATTTTTCATGTTGGGCGCACTAAAAGTTTCCGGAATGAATAAGAAAAAAATACAATTAAAGTCAAAAATGAATTTATTGTTTCTCAAAATATTCTCCCTTTGCGTAAATGCACTTTTTCATTCGATTAAACCAATTTTGAAAACTTTTGTGCCGCAGTCCTCCGTGGTGACCTCAGAAACGTGTTTTGCATAGGTACTCTTCGACAGCCTCTTCTGGTGATGAAAATCGTTGACCGCGTAATTGGTTCTTAATTTTTGCTAACAGAAAAAAGTCACAAGGTGCCAGGTCGTGACTGTATGCAGGATGGCTCATAAGTTCTACGTTTTTCACCTTCAAAAATTCGTTTGTCTGTCTGGCCGTGTGGTCGGAACTAGCATTGTCGTGGTGCAACATGGCACGGGTTTACGGTTATTTTTACGGAGTTCGTCAATAATTTCCGGCAAACAAATGGTCGTTTACCAGTCACTGTTCACGGTACGACGAGCCACGTGTACAGTTTTATTAAAAAAAGAAGCAATCATCCGCTTAGATGCACTTTTTACGCGCGCCGCTTTAGTTGGTTGCGACTCATCTTGAAAGACGCTCATTGCATACGCTCGATTTCTGCTTTGTTTTGGGATCGTAGCAATTAATCAATGTTTCGTCACCTGTTACTATGTCCGACACCAAATTTGACGCACCTTCGTTGAATCTGGTAAGCATGGCACTGCACCAAGTGACGCGGTCCCTTTTTTTGAGCGTCGGTCAAATTGTGTGGGATCCACCGCGAGCACAGCTTTCTCACACTCAATTGTTTGTGTAGGATTGATTGTATTTGAGTCATGCCTATGTCTAAGGATGCGCGAATCTCATGGTAGGTCACATGCCTGCCTGTTTCAATCATACGGCGCACAGCATCGATGTTTTTGTTGTTCACAGCGGTGGACGGGCGACCATCGCGAGATTCGTCTCTGAGATTGACACGACCGCGCTTGAATTCTGCAAACCAGCTATAAATAGTCGTCTTGCATGGTGCTTCATCGCCAAAAGCAGATTGAAGCCGAGCGATGCTCTGTTGAGCTGTCAAATTACACTTAAAATACATTTACATAGAAAATCACACTACGAAAATTTTCTCGAGTGAAATCCATGTTAAAGTAGACACGCAATTTTTAAAAGGGCGCCTCAGTGTAAAAGCAATTGACAGTCAGATGGAACAAACTGCATTCTACAGCCAAACAGTTCCATTTTCAAATGGGGTTACTCGCATAATGACCCATTTGGTAGCCCAACGCACAATGACGCATAGTGTATACGCAAAATGACATACGAAAATTGACACATATTCTCATACGCGAAATAATACACGGGGAACGACTACGCAAAATGACATATGCGAATTGACACATGTTCTCATACGCGAACGACTCCGCAAAATGACATACGCGAATTGACATATAATCTCATACGCGAAATGACACACGGGAACGACTACGCGAAATGACATAGGTACATAAAGTTCGTCCTTTTTACAAGCTTTTATTTGACTTCCCCTGTTTGTTAGTTAGTGTGGGACAAATATTGCAACTGAATTTAAAACCAGTAAAGGCATTCAGAATCAAATTCAGCTAAGCGCCATTTGATTCTGAAAGTCATTGCATTGTCATCGTACTTACATAAGTATAACAAATTTCAGCTCAATCGGTATGTAAGTACGATGACAATGCAATGTTATGGTACCATTGAGCTGGTCTGATGATGGAATCTGGAGATGGCCATAGGAAGTCCTAAACGAAACGACGGAATCGCATCGAGTTTGGGTTTGTTGGATTTGTCTTTTCGAGCACTTTAGTGCTAGATGACTCTAAATCCAATACTAAAAAGTAATAAATAAATTAAAAATAAAAACCTTTTTAAAAAACAAGCTTTTATTTAAATTGCAATTGCTAATGCATTCGCTCTAGAATTTAAAAATGCTGTACAATCCATTATCCCCACATGTTCATCAAAACTTTTGAATAAGAACGACTACAGTAAACCGGCCGATGTTAGTCTACATATAAAAAGAGCAGAACCCAAAAAAATTGAAACTATTATTAGGGGCCTCAACAGCAGGAAAGCACCCGGAAACGATGGAATGAAAGTTGCAGATATAAAATTAATTGCCAAAGAAATGTCTTATGCTGTTGCCAAATTGATTAACACTAGTTTGAAATGTGGAGTGTACCCGGACGACCTTAAACAAAGTTGCATACGTCCTATTCATAAGAAGGGTAAACAGAATGATGTAAGTAATTATCGCCCCATTTCCCTTTTACCGTCTCTAAACAAAATTGTCGAAAAATTTTTTAGCAATCAAATTTATACTTTTTATAATCAACATAAAATAATAAGTGCAAATCAATATGGCTTTCAACCTATGAAAAGTACTGCGTCCCTGCTGTCGAGGTTTTCTGATGAAGTGAATGGCTACCTACATGATAGAAAACATGTCCTAGTTCTCTTTATTGATTTTTCTAGGGCATTCGACACCCTAGACCATAAATGTCTGTTAGAAAAGTTTTGTAATACTGGTATTAGAGGACCCGTTCTGAGATGGTGCGAAGAATATCTAAAGAATAGATCGTACTATGTCAAAATATGTAATACTATAAGCGATGTAATACCTGTTACTGAAGGAACAGCACAAGGATCAGTGCTTGGCCCCCTTCACTTTATAGCATACGTCAATGAAATGAACAATGTATCGAAACACTGTTCATCTTATCAATATGCCGATGACACTTGCCTCGTTATAGCAGACAAAGATGTGAACAGGGCGCTTGTAAGACTACAAGAGGACTTTAACTCTTTAAATAAGTGGTGCCACGACAACGGACTTGTCCTTAATGCATCTAAGACAAAACTGGTCCACATACGGTCGCCATATACAAAGACATACTGTGAAACCAACAATAGGTTAAAAGCACACGACCACAATTGTTTACACGTAAATATATACCAATGTAAATGTCCGGGTATAGAAACAGTTGATAAGCATACTTATCTTGGACTAATTATTGACTGCAATTTTAATTGGCAGCCTCATGTCACTGCTGTGTGTGACAAACTAAGAGCATTTTTAGCTAACATTATCATTATTAAAAATAGAATACCCTACAAAATTTTACTTATGTTATACAATGCACTAGCTGACTCAATCATAAATTACGGTATTACTAGCTATGGAAGAACATTCAAAACCTACTTAGACAACATACAAACCCTGCAGATAAGAATTTTAAAATTAATCGTGTCTCCCAAAATAAAAGAACAACATAAAAATGACGATAACAAACTTTTCAAAAATTGCAATGTTCTACCTATACAACATAAAATTAAATATTACTTATTAAAAGAACACTTCTTCAATAAGGATTTACAACATAAAATTCAGCACAAAATAAATACGCGACAATTAACTAAGCAAAAACTGATAAAACCAACAGCTACAAATAACACTTACGGTGAAAGAACCACACAATATATCGTCCCTCGTTTGCTAAACGATTTAGACCTAACATTTAAAAACAGCATCACCGTAAATAACATTAAAAAAAACTTAAAGTCACATTTTATAAACAGCCTGTAGTATAGACCTAGATAAACAAACAATGCATGCGGCGCGCGGCGCCTGCGTGCGACTAGACTCCTCGAGCCTAGCGTGCACTCGCAGGGACACTGCTGCAATCGGGCTATCTCCCTCCCACTTACGTATCTAAATACCATTTGATCACAGCGAGGGAAGGACGACTTGATAGACGTTATTTATTTATTTATTTATTTATTTATTTATTGATTTACCAACATTTGTTTACACCAATACATTTACAGAACAAAAAAAATACATGCGCAAGTATTATTTCCAAGCGTAACAAACACTTATAGGTAAATACATCATACGCACACAACATGGACATAACATTTACAACTAGCTTAGATAATATTATGTAAAACATTTTATAATATCAGACCGAAGTCTGTTAGGTGAGACAGATAAAACATCAAGTCCAGCACTACCACAAAATTCATTTACCAACTTGCAAAGTCTTGAAATAGGAGAATTAGACCCAAATACAGTTTTACGGAAAGGTGCACAAAAAAGGTTGATTTTATTTCTAGGGTATCTACCTGGGACGCGCAATTTAAACCTGACAAGCAATTGAGGACAATCAATTCCATTGTTGAACAGTTTGGAGACGAACATCAAATCTATAACTGTTCTACGTTCTTCTAAGGAACTCATTTTAAAATAATTTAGCTGTTTTTTATAAGATGGCAGTATTTTCTTAGAGATATTCTCGGAATAGACTAGATGTCGCATAAACCTCTTTTGTACTCGCTCCAATTGGAGAGTATGAGTGGCGTAGTGTGGTCTCCATACAATGGTGCAGTACTCTAAAATGCTTCGCACTAGAGTGTTATATAGGAGCATTTTAGTTTTGCGATTACGCAAGCCCTTCATGTTCCTCAACACGAAACCTAGGACCCTACTAGAACGTTTCGTAATATTTTCCATTTGTGGTATAAACGTGAGTTTTTTGTCAAATATGACTCCTAAGTCACGCACTTGATCGACTTCTTTAATTTTTATTGAACCAATACAGTACTGGTACGAGATCAAATTGCGTTTACGCGCGTATTGCAGATAAAAACATTTATCTGCATTAAGGTCCATTCCGTTGAGCTTACACCATCTGACAAGTTCGTTAAGGTCACTTTGAAGCATGAGCGAGTCCTGGATAGTATTTATTACTCTACTAATCTTAAGGTCATCTGCGTACATGTAAGTTTTAGAGAATCGCATGATGCTAGGAATCTCATTGACAAATATAGTAAATAAAATCGGTCCCAAATGCGAACCTTGAGGTACTCCAGAAGTTATTCTTTGGGAGCCTGAGTTAAACCCATTAAGAACGACATAGAAGGATCGATCCTCTAGGTAAGATTTTATCCATTCTAGCAATGTATTAGAGATGCCATAGGCTGATAGCTTTTTTAACAGGATTTCAGGACACAACCGGTCGAAGGCCTTCCTGAAGTCCGTATATACAACGTCCACTTGTTTGTTAGCGTCAAGTGCCTCAACTAAACTTTCAGTTAGGTCTATTAAATTCGTGCTAGTTGACCTAGATTGAACAAATCCGTGCTGTGCGTCGCTAAGAGCTTGTTTAAAATGACGTTGAATATACGGACATACAAGAGACTCCAACACTTTTCCCATAGTTGACAGGATAGAGATAGGCCTATAGTTCTTTATTAAGTCTTCACTTCCCGATTTGTGAATTGGCACTACTTTAGCTTTCTTCCACTCGATAGGAAAAATACCAGTACTTAACGACATGTTATAAATTATTAGGAGAGGTGCAACCAAATACTCTGCGCATTTTAAAATAAATATAGGAGGGATGCCATCGGGGCCTGCTCCTTTATTTCCATCAATTCTCTTAAGTTTATTCAGAAGAGTGTTAAAGTCTAAAACAGGTAACGATAAACACTGACTATTCTTTTCTTGTTGTTTTAAATAATTAGAATGAGTATAATTTTTAGCGATATTAATATCATTATCAACATATACAGAAGCAAAGTATGAGGAGAATAATTCACAAATGTGAGCACCTTCGGAGGCCACTACCGATCCATCAGTCACGGAAATGGGATAGGAACTTGCACCACCGCGTTTAGCTTTAATATAGGACCAAAAGAGTTTGGGATTCACCTTGATTTGATTCTCTATATTAGCCATATATTGGTTGTAGGAACTAGTAGCCAGATGTGAGCAACGGGAGCTTAACATTTTTAACTCAAGCTCGTCCATGGGGTTTCTGTACTTCTTATATCGACGTCTTACTTTAAATTTTTCCTTCAGACATCTTTTTAATTTATGGTCAAACCATGGTGGATATTGCGCTTTCTTTATTTTTTGTTTGGGAACAAGCTCTTCAATAATAGAATTTAATGTGTCATAAAATATTTTCAACTTATCATTTACGTTTTTGGCCCCTTCGAATAGCTCTGTCCATTTTAATGGTTTAAGCTCTTTATGAATTTTTACATAATCTGCTTTATGAAAATTATATTTGACCATTTGGCCGTTGAAAAGAAGTTTTGGATCTCTAATCAAAGAAATATCAACATCCAAAGGAGGGTGGAACTGATCTATAACACTTAAAGTGTTAATAGATTTTTGGACGATGCAAGTTGGCAAATTTGACAATACTAAATCAAGAATTCTATTAGATTTGTTAACTACACAGTTATGTTGCTTTAAATCTTTTTCATACATTAGTTCAACAAATGATTGACACAAGCCAGGAACCACATATTCTACAGTGGTGTCATTAAACAAGCTCCAATCAATACACCCTAAATTAAAATCACCTATTAAACAATAATTTGTTGTCTGCTCGAGAACAGAATAACAATTTCCTATAAAGTTATCTAATACAGAGCGACTTACTGGAGGTGGTAAGTACACTGCACATAAAGCAACTCTATGAATAGAATGTGACACTGGTATTTCAATTATGACCCACAAGTCTTCCAGCTCCGACTCCCAGTCACACATACGTCTAGAATTTATTTTCTTAGAAATAGCAACTATAACTCCACCGCCATCTTTTTTATGTTGACAGTTAGTGTCACCCCTATCTTTTCTATAAACGATGTATCTTTTATCGAAAAGTTCGCTGCTCGAAACGGAGGCATTTAACCACGTTTCTGTAAGGACTATCACATCATAGTCACTTGTAAGTATTTCTCGATAAAAGTTATGAGTTTTTGTTCTTAGGCCACGAGTATTTTGATAATACAACTTTAATGAATCGTATTTTATTTATTTTTAGTCTATATAAAAGCAACTAAAAGTAAGAAAAAAATAATAATAAAGAAAACCCTTTAAACAATTTTGCTTAACATGTCCATATTTTTTACAATTACGTATTCTGATTCTTCATTCTTCCGCATAAAAACTCTGCCATTCCGGATCCATACTAATTTATACCCTATCTCCTTCGCCTTCAATCTAGCCGCTGCATGAATAGCTTTATTAGTAGGAGACAAGTGCTCAGTCACAAATATTGGAGTTTTGGTTCCAGAAACACCCAGCACTGAGCTATCCAGTTTATTTTGAGGGTGAGCTTTATTATATTTAATTGTCAACGCAAGAAATTGGTCGCGCATTTTTGGCGTTGCAAGTTGCACAATTATGGAACGAGGCCGCTGGGAAGTGCGATTCAATTTCGCGGTACGGGTACAATGCAGCACGTCGTTATCCTTCAAAGAGCACCCAATTGCTTGACCGAGCTCGGTGATCATGGACATTAGATTCTCGTTCTTACGTTCGGGCACGCATTGTAGCTCGATGTTATTTTGACGCGTACGTTGTTCAATTTCATTCATTCTCAAGTTAAGATCATTGACAGTGCCCCTTAATTGTTCCTTTTCCCTCTCTAATTCCAATCTTTTTAATTTAGAAGCTTCATTCTCTTTCAAAATATCTTCGTATTGAATGTTCATAAAGTTCATGGATTCTTTTATCTGACATAGTTCCGCCTTAACCGGTTTCAACTCCTTATCAAACATTTTTGCAAAATTTTCATGCATACTTGAGAGCATTTCCTTCATACTCACCTTCAGAACATCTTGCACCACATCACGTACATCCTCACGGGTTATATTTGAGTTTGCTTGCGTCGGTGGAGAAGGAGAGGTAAGAGCTTGCCTCTTATTTGCTCTGCAGGTAATATTACGGATGGGTGTGTTATCTTTATTTGAAGTTTTAGGGGCTTTTCGTATGCATTCAGGACAAATCCAAACAGCGCGCATGTCCGAGTTGAACAATGAATCATCAATTGCCATACAGGTATAGTGAAAGTTCTTGTTGCATTTTACACACAATATATAAGGTGACTGCTAGAAACCGCAAAAAACTTCTAGGGCTGGTTAGGTCAAGTGTTTTAAACAGTACAAAAATGACAAAAAAAAAATTCGTGTTTTTTTATATTTTTTATTAAATAATTCATTTTGTAAATTTTAATTAGAAGGTCTTTGAGTATCTAATTAATTTTAAACCAATAGCATAAGAAAAATAAAATTAAAAACAATTAAAAATAACGATTATTTACAACGCGCGGGCAATGAACGGCTGGCCGGCCGACTGTTGACCCGTGCGCGTTGTCAGCTGGGCGATAAGTACCTACGTTAGTCTGCAATCTTTTGAAATGTGCGTAGGTATAAGGTGCAGTTAAGTCCAACGACTATCGATAGCATCAAGTTATGTTATGGCCACATTTTAACTGTAATTATGATAAGTGTTATGATGTATGAACGTAATTTCAATTCAATCCTAGTAAAAATCTATCACACTACACATTATGAGAAGTTACAATTATCTTTCCTTACAAATGAAAGATCAATGGGTAGTTTTCTAATGTCGCGTCCGTACGCTAAGCACTTGCCGCTAACTCCAAACCAAATGACCAGATGACCATTCATGTCCTCGACAACTAAACAGCCTAAAGCATTGTGATAATAAGTATCAGTCTTACCTATTTATTTACACTAAATTAAGTTAAACTAATGTCTCGCAATAAAGGCAACGTTAATACCTAAAAAGCTGCGTAATTAATAGGTGTCGGTAGGTACTTACATGTTGTTAGATAGCATTCCAGTTTATTACATCAGCGAACAGGAAAGGTGATAAGCTTCCCATCACACATAGCAGGCTTTGGACTGTCAAACTAATGTAATAATAATTAAATAAAAGTGAAAACCTGTGCTAAAATTTCGTAAATAAATTAAAATTTATTAAAGGACGAACTAGAACAACTTTTGTAGTCGGCACATAATTATTATTACACTAATTCGGCGTGTTTAAAAGTTCATCACCTATGTATTTACAAGTCTTATTTACACCTTAAAACTAAAAAACTCTCTCTTCGTTTAAGCGCATAGCACCACTTATTACTACCTCGTCACTCTCACGATAGCAAAATAGCATCTCAAGATATTGCTGGTTCGTATACCTAGGCATTTTTACGCACACGTGACGCGACGCGAATGCACCAGAATGCATAAGTTGACTGCCGAAAAAATCAAAGCAGCCGTGTGTAGGTCACGTGATTAGGGTTGGCACGCACAAGAAAATAAAACCATTACTTACTTAGATCCTAGAAGTTACTGACATGTCAAAACTTTGGCTTTTGTTGATAACAAACTCTTTCACATTTTTTTTACAAACATGAATAGACAAACTTAAATAATTAAAGCTATCGTCCAAACTTGCATATTAAGCGAATTTACAGTTATAAAAGTTATTAGATTAGATCAATAATTTATCTGTTAATTTTTATTAGTTAATTTGGTAAACCAAAAAACTTATACTATCAAGTAAATGTTATTAATTTTGGATTGCAATTCAATAGAAAAAGAAAACAAAAACTTTAATTATCCATAACCACAACGCACCAGCAGGTTTACATTGTACACAAACTAACACACTTGGAATATCAATTCTAAGATTAACATGTTACTGTATTGACTACAGTTTTATGGGATTTGTTGTGTTGGTCATAAAAATATCCAAAAATGTTTGCTCGTAAAAGTTTAAAAGGATCATAACATAATGGTTAAACAAGCTACTGATGGTAATGATTGAGATTCAAACTGGTACGCATCGCATCACTACTAGTGCGACTAGCTGTTTTTGGTCTGCATCACGTGAATTCAGAATTAAGAAAAATAAATCAACAACAAAATTAGGTCTTTTTATGTGGATGCTACATAGGTACTTGAAATCAATTTATTAATTATTCGCGCCACCGTTTCTTTTTTCTAATAAACAACGTTTTTCTTTTATCACGAATTCTTATCTTATTAACATTGAGATATTAAAACGTCGAAAAAAGTTTACAACCTCAGATGGGAATCGAATCCACATCCTCCGCAATCCGGGAGGCGGGCGGCGTTAACCACTCCGCCATCTAGATATTTTTTGTCATTTCAAAATTTTTCAACGCATTTGACTTGTGTTTTAAGCAACAGTGTCTCATCAAACCTCTTTCACTTTACATCCATTACACAATTTACACACGATATGAATTACGAATTCGAATTCATATCGAAAAAGAACCGCTCATAGTTAGCGGCAGCCCTAAATAGATATGGATCGTCGCAAGCGTCTTTGAAAAAACGCCGCCACACACAGTGTTGCCAAATTGACGGATTTCTCGTCAGATCTGCCGTCTCTTTCCAATTCTATGAATATGAAAGAGACAGAGTCATTCTCATCGCAGCGGCACCAACTTTACGACTTTAACTTAGAGAATCGCACTGTGGCACTGCGGCGCCGCGCTGTCTGTCTGTGTTGAGTCAGTCACTGAACTCACTGATTCTCATGCGCAGCAGGTGTGTTCAGTTTCCTCGGGGAAATTTTCTTGTGTAGTGTAGGTACCTAGTTATGTTGTGGTATGTGAGGTGCATTTGTGTATGCGCGATTAAACTAATAACTAGTATGAGTTAATTAGTGAAGGATTAGTATTATTATGAATAGGCTATCGTGAATAAAGTAATCAGTTCAGTAACAAATTAATGATTTGAGTAACAAATGGGTGTTAAGTCGTATTAAGACTTGTAGGTAGAATAGGTGGTGTTCTTTTAAACACGTTGAATAAGTGTAATAATAAATATGTGCCGATCACAAAAGTTATTTTAGTTCGTCCTTTAATAAATTTTATTTTATTTAAGTACGTAATTTTGGCGGAGGTTTAATTTGTATGTAATATTACATTAGCTTGAAAGCCTGTTAAGTGTGATGGGAAGCTTATCACCTTTCCTGTTCGCTGGAATAAACTGGAATGCTATTTAACACCATGTAAGTACCTACCGACACCTATTAATTACGCAGCTTTTTAGGTATTAACGTTGCCTTTATTGCGAGACATTAGTTTAACTTAATTTAGTGTAAATAAATAGGTAAGACTGATACTTATTATCTCAATGCTTTAGGCTGTTTAGTTGTCGAGGACATGAAAGGTCATCTGGTCATTTGGTTTGGATTGGAGTTAGCAGCAAGTGCTTAGCGTGCGGACGCGACATTAGATAACTACCCATAATCTTTCATTTGTAAGAAAAGATAATTGTAACTTCTCATAATGTGTGGTGTAATAGATTTTTACTAGGATTGATTTGAAATTACTTTCATACACTTATCATAATTACAGTTAAAATGTGGCCATAACATAACTTGATGCTATCGATAGTCGTTGGACTTAATAACTGCACCTTATACCTACGCCTAATTCAAAACATTGCAGACTAACGTAGGTACTTATCGCCCAGCTGACAACGCGCACGGGTCAACAGTCGGCCGGCCAGCCGTTCATTGCCCGCGCGTTGTAAATAATCGTTATTTTTAATTGTTTTTAATTTTATTTTTCTTATGTTATTGGTTTAAAATTAATTAAATTCCCAAAGACCTTCTAATTAAAATGTACAAAATGAATTATTTAATAAAAAATAAAAAAAACACGAATTTCTTTTTTATCATTTTGCCATGTTTAAAACACTTGACCTGACCAGCCCTAGAAGTTTTTTGCGGTTTCTAGCAGTCACCTAATATCATTGTTGTCTTTGTCGGGTGCACAACAGCCCCATTTTGGTTTAGTAGTGCTCATTTTGGTTTACAAATTCTCAAATTACAGTAATAATTAAAAATAAAAATCACTAAGATTCTCTCAGATGCAAGTGTTTGCGTCGCAGTATGTAATTGTGTCTGCGCTGTTTAATCTTTGACGAATACAGTGAATCACGTTGCCGTTTGAAGCTTCCGGGCAAAAACGACTCTGCGCTCGGTGCGTAACCGTGAGAGTCGCGTGGCAGTACACTCCAGCTGATAATGTTTAACTGACCGCACACTTTTATAAATTTATCACTTGTGTAATTAATTTCGTTAAATATAAGTTTTCAGAGGATTTATTGTAAGTCTTATATCACCACCGTTTGAAAAAGCACTTTAACTATTGAACTAGTGTAATTTCCGTAATCCACTACTACTTGAGACCATTTAAAAACCGTTGTTTTACGGAGCTAATAATACGGAGTGTTGTTTACAATTATTTACATTGTTTTGTTGGGTAGATCATCATAGCATTGATGAATACTGTTGATGTATGGTAGACGATACTACATTTTTATATTTATTGTAAAGTTTCGTAACTGGTCTTGTAGTACCTAGCTGTTATTGCAATTAGTGTTTGTGTGGCAGAAATTATTTAGATAACCTATTGTTAAGTATGTAGTGAAATATTGTATCTCCCCTAGCACACGAGACAAATCTCCGTGATTTTTTGTGTGTTTAAAATGTTTTTAAGCTTATATTTTTGTTTAATAAAAAAAAAAAAAAAACTTTTACTATCAACTTATAACGTCGTTACACAATTAATATGATATAAAAGTTTGTCGCGAGATTGACTTGTGTAAATAAAAAAGTACCTAAATTAAATAACTTAATGTGATTAATTAAAATTTTCAATCTAAGTATAGTTAAATAAGAGTACTTACTTACATAATCTCATCTATCTCGTGACAACCTTTTAAATCACATAAATTGTGTAACGACGTTATAAGTTGATAGTAAAAGTTTATTTTTTCTTTTTAGCGCATTTAAATAAAAGCTTGTTTTTTAAAAAGCTTTTTTATTTTCAATTTTTATTGATTTTAAATCACGAATGGATGGATATATAAAATGGGTAAGGTATGTTTAAAGGGCTTATAGCCCTCCGGTTGACCATTTCTAGGGGTTAACAATATTTATGAAATAAAAAATTAGAAAAATCAAAAATTTACCCTCCGGGAAAAAAACGCACAGAAAATTCAAAATTGGGAAATTATGCGAATGGAATAATCGCTTGCAGTAAAATTCGATTTTCGGAAAGTCCGCCACACACCTTAAAAAGTACGCATCTAATTTTCATTATTCTTTTGCACATAAATAGATTTGGACACAGGCTACTACTTTTTACGGTGGGCAGAAATCAACATCGTAGGCGAAGCCGCTTGACGGGAAACTAGTGTTTTAATACTTAAATATATCTTGTGTGTCATATGCGTGTAAGTCAGTATGCGTGTAAGTCAATATGCGTGTAAGTCAAAATGCGTGTATGTCAATATGCGTGTACGTAATTAGTCATTATGCGAGTAACCCTTCAAATGTTGCAATTACTTTTTAAATATTGTTTATGTAAGTGGCCAGTTCCGGAAACTTTTAGTGTGACCTATGTACCTACTACTACTATACCATTTAATTTCGAATAAGTGTGTCAGGCAGGATCGTAGCAAATGGAAAGCTGTGGTCCCTGCCTGTCGCGTTATGTATGTATTTTTTTTTCAGAGACCTCGATGAGTATTCGTCAGCCAACATATAGCAACATGCACGACGGCCTTGTGGTTCTGATAGACGGGTACCAGGCGGGGCTGACGGTGATAGCCCTTGCCGAATGTCTGTCCAGCCGTTCCATATACCCGCATCTGAACCCCACCTCGGCCTACTTCTACACCAACGTCTACAGATGGGCGTTAAGATATTTCAGTCTGTAAGTCTAGTCTAATAGCCTAATTTACTGTCCAATCGATAATCAAAGGAAAGGAAAGGCTTGAATCTAAATCAAGTACTTAATTACCTTGTGGCTCATTCGATTCGCAGATTTGATGAAGATTGAAGATTTGATAACACCAAATTCTTCCATAACTCATTTACTATCCGAGTTGCGCAGCTTTGGAACAAACTTCCAACAATAATAATTCAAGATAGTTAGTTAGTCGATTAACTACATCTTTCAAAAGAAAATTCAAAGACTATTTTCTGACATCAATCTCATTGCAATGCAAAGGCAGGATATATCCATGTATGTTTATTTATTTTAATTTTACATACTTATTATTTTATTATCATTGTATACTTACATCTTAGATGAATGATTGGTCTCGCTGCGCTCGACTAGATCTTCTCCGTCGTACTTGTGAAATGCGGCAACAAATACTAAGCCGAAATCGGCGTACCCGAGCCAGTCACACTGTCAACTGTGTGTGAAGTGTTACGTACCTACTGAATGTTTTATTAAATTTCAGGCATAATTCAAACTAAAATGCCAGTTTGCGTAGTAAAACTGTGTAAAAATAATACTTCAAAAAATAAGAAGGACACTGGGATCACATAGGTACCACCAGTAAGTTTCGTATAAGTAATTTCGAAATTTCATCATAAAATAATATGAACCATAAACGTCATTCAGTGTTGCCGCTTATGCGAGAATAAAGTCCCCGTGGTTGAGATTTTTATTATGTGAATTTGTTGTTAGTCGTTTATTATACTCGTATAGGTAACCTTTTTCATTTGTCTTACAAAGTTACTATATACTTAACCTAGTTCTATGTTATTTCATGATTACTTATCTTTATCTTTGTGATCTATAATAAAGTGTAAAAATGTTAGCAGCACTAAGGGGATTCTATCGATGAAACTGAACTACGAAAATTATTATTTTTTCCCCCATACAAAATGCGCAATCAGCTGATTGACTCAAGTATCGAAAAGCAATTTTTTTTTCATTTTGACTTATGTTCCTAAAATATAAACTTTTCGTGTCTGTACTTACATCGAAAATATTTGCGAAAAACAATGTAGGGGTAGAATCATTTTTGGAATTTTTGTCTGTCTTGTTTGTTTGACGAGCATCACACAAAAACCGCTGGACGGATTTTAATGAAACTGATAACAGGTAATATTATAGGTTAAAGGTTGCTTCACACATCAGTGAAGCCACAGTTCCGACACAGTACCCGGCACATGAATGTTTTTCATACATTTTCTATGAACGCATCCCCACTTAATGGTCTCAGTGTCAGTGCCGCCACCGGCAAATCACGGACGTATTGTTTTGACAAAATTCATAGACAATGTATGAAAGAATATTTTTCACTGTGCTGTGCCGTCACTGTCGGAACTGTGACTTCACTGATATGCGCGAAGTCACGCATATCAGTGAAGTCACAAGGAAGAAAATTATTCACCAATCGTGAATTATTCACTAAGTCTTTTAACGTTCTTTTTATAGGTAAAACGATAATAATTATGTAGATTTTAAGTATGAATAAAAATTATATGTCAAAGTTGTTTGAAAAAAAAATCATAGGTAACTTAAAATCTTTAAGTATGAACATAATTATCATCATTTTACCTATAAAAAGAACGTTAAAAGACAAACGTTAAAAGACAAACGTGAAAATTCACGATTGGTGAATAACTTTCTTCCGTATTCTCATCAAATTCTGCAAAAATTGCAAAACTGTAATATCCTATTGCTTGAGTGAAGTGGCCAGCGTGTAAATAGTTCCGTATCTAACTTTACCTATTTTCAAAAAGTAGGATTTTCGCTACTATGTCATTACGCGATTTAGTCATAATACGAAGAAGAGAATTATGAGATGTGGATTATTTACTACGTAGGTTTTTTGCATTGTAGGTATTGACAGCCGGACCTGCTCGAAGAACTACAATATGTATATTTTGTTATTCAGTATACCGCATTGGTTAAGCGGGCACGGCGGCAACATAGTTGAAACGCACAGGACGTGGCGGCGGAGATTCTACTATATGGAAGAGTTTATGCCAAAGTGGATGAGGCATCTCTTTCCATACGTCGAGAAATCGGAATGGGATAGGGAAGAACACGAAATGAAAAAATTCAAGAAGTACGCAGAGGCTGCCTTTGGCAAACATTACCGCTTCCCGAACAAGGAGTTTAACAATTGGCTTAGTCAGTTAACATTTGAAACTGCTGAAAATTTGGATTCAGACAATTCCATTGCTGTGAATGCATTTAAAGTTCATGAGTAAGCGTCATGATCACCATATCACCACGAGCCTGACTGAAAAGCTTGCGGCAACATCTACAAAAATATAAACATAAAAGCCATTTATTAAGCTCTTTTATTTACGACGTCATTGTAATTTAAAACTTACTTTCTTTATTTTCCACACACATTTATTATAAAGGTAAAGGTTGGATAAATCAAATGCATATTAGTGCTTAAATCTATATTCGAGTTACTTATTTGTATAAGGTAGCTTTACCATAATCTATTAGGAAAGTACAAAACACAAATCTTTGGTTTTATTTAAGACAAATAGGTACTTGGATACATTTTCCATTACATAAAATAATTTTTAAAATGCACAACTGAGATTCATTTCACTGCATTGTTCAATATTATTAGCACACACCTTAAAATTAGCAATATTATAAATTGCATACAAAAATTATCATAAAAGTAAAGAGCATTACTTTATTAAAAGACAATGCGATGTTGTTACACATTGGCTGTCCCAGCTATACTTATATAGTGCCTCTGCCTCCACGTCCAATGATTTTTAGATAGGTACATAGTTTCACTGAGCCGTCGTTATATGGAGAATTCCGATTACTGCCTTATTGTAATAAGGTATTCAATTTTAGTATTACAAGTAAACGTTTTATAATACTAGCTTTAAATTCAAACATTAGCTAATGTTTTACACGATCATAATAACATCACAGCTGCATCTAAAATGCTATAAGTATTGTAATGTACAGACAGTCAATAATGCGTTATATAATTATACTACACGGACGAGAAAATTATATCTAACATGCGTTACTGCAAACGGTGGACGATTGACGTGATTGTTGGTGGTTCACGGGTCGACGAAGGAGATCATGATGTACCGGGTGCCTTTGGTGACCTTGAGGCCTTCGTGGTAGTGCGTGAGGCGGCCGGGGTGCATCAGCAGCCAGCCGCGCTTGGTGTTCTGCACCGAGCAGTTGTAGCGGATAAAGCGGCAGCCGCCGCCCTCGTAGTCCACGTCTAACGCAAATCACAACACGTTAGTTATCTCATTAGTATTGTTTCATTGTTCATATTCATATCCTAATCTAATCTGTGCACTAGCCCTTGTTTTATGGGTTCTCTTGCACAAAGGTTGCCAGGCAGAAAGTGCTACACTAGCAATAAGGCCGCCTTTTGTAAAATTGATCCGTTTATTTATTTAATCTTCTTTGCACAAAAAAAACTGCAAAAGGCGGACTTAACGCCACATGGCATTCTCTACCAGTCAACCGGTAAGGATGTGGCAGACTAGAAGTAAGGCGATAGATCAAAAACAGTTAATACAAATTAACTGATTTTGTTTGTTTATTATGTATTATTTTATGTTTTTAGTGCAACCAAGTATTTTTCATTCATTCATTCAAAGTCCAAGAACACTTCCCAATTACTATAGTATTGTCAAATACTAGCTACCCGCGGCCCGCGGGGCAATAAAATGCGGGAATAGCACAGCGCCTACTACACTACTACTCTCTCTGTCACACTTACAGGCCTGATGGAAGGGAGACGTAGTGACGCACTAAGAGAGACGTAGGCGCTATCCTGTTCTTACATTCTATTGCCCCGCGCGGGCAGCGAGTGTACGATACGAGAGTACTCTCACTCACTAGTGGCAAAGTCCCCGAACACTGCGCAACTATAATACGTTCGCGTTAAGAATGCAGTGAGTCATTAGTGCAACTGCAGGGTAAACCTGTATTGACCGTGGTGTTCATAATACAAACAAATTATATTTTTACAGATAAATTTTAATGAAATTATAAAAATACACTTAACTATCTAAAATCATAATAAAGTAATTAATGTATGTTAATAAAAATCTATTGCCGAAATGTTTGTACGCGCATCACTTCAAAACGGCTGCACCTATTTTGGCTATTTCTTTTTTTGATGTGTTTGTAACTGTCAGGGCAAGGTTTGTGTTAAGGTTGCTTCACACATATCAGTGAAGTCCCAGTTCCGACACAGTACCGGCACAGTGCGACATATACTTTCATACATTCTCTATGAACGTTGTCAAAACGAAAGATTTGCCGGTGGCGGCACTGACACTGAGAGCACTAACACTGACAAGTGGGGGTGCGTTCATAGAGAATGTATGAAAAGGACTGTGCGGAACTGTGTCGGAACTGTGACTTCACTGATATGTGTGAAGCAACTAAGGAAGTTTTTTGAAAACTCGTCACAGGGGTACGATGTCCATGCACACGGACGTAGTCGCGCCCGCTAGTATATAATATAAGTATATATAAATAAACTTACAATAAATTTTTATTACTTTCACTGGTATCTTCATTAGTATTTATTATAAAAGGATTTTCTTCGGCAACTTCCATGACGTCATCTAAATATCACATGGTATTACCTTCCTTCATCACGTGTCCACTAATACAATGGTACGGAGGTAGACGAAAAATTTCAACGCCATTACTTCTAGCAGTTTTATCTATAAAATATTTATCATATTATGGGCCGATTTCGGCGGCTTTCTTCAATAACTCTTTTTTCAAATAACTCATGTCCATTGATGTCCCTTTGCTTTGCAGCCAGTCTATTATTTTCTGTTTGCTTCAAGCGGTCGTCTGGCCTTTCTCGAGTTTGACGGAATAATAGGGCCCATGCTCTCTGGTTCTCGCTTTATGTTAGGCGTTATGTTTTTGAACCACTCAAGGAACCTGTCTCCGTCCATCTCCTCATGGTAATATTTAGTTGATTTTGATACAAAAAGTAGTATTTAAAAAGTGTGGTACTTGGTAATGTTGGAATATATCTTCCTAAAGTGTCGTAATTTTATTTAATGTCAGACTTCTTGGCGGGAAAGTGAAGCGTCATGTCTGCAGTTTGGTTTAATTTCTAAAATTTGTGTTTTTTCGAACATTAATGTGAAATAATAGTGGATTATTAACCGTTAAGTGTTTGTGAACGTGCATGAGTGTTGGCAAATGAAACAAAACTGCACTGTTTTGATGAAACAAAACAGTGCAACATCACTTTTCCAATTCTCTCAAGAAGTCCGTGTGAGACCTCAGTAAAGTCCCACATCTTTACTGAGGACTCAAGGGTTTGGGGGGAATATCATTTATCATTCATCATCTTAATCACCACTCATTATCATCAAGGGAAAGAAAGAAATTAAAAAAACTAATGACTAGGCAGTATGGTCTCTGACCTTAGCCTGTTCCATCATGGAACAAATATTTAAAAAAAAATATTTAATGTCAGGTAGTCAATATATAAATATATTGAATGTACCTACTTTTCTCCTTACAGCACATTTGTGTAATTCATCGAATTTATCAATAATTGTCAGTTATTTGTTCTTTTAGAATTTTATAAACCGTTCTCTCGGACACATTTGCATGCATTTGCTGTTTTTGTAGTATAATGTTTGAAAGTATGCGATCAACCAATGACCTTTTATAAATAGACTAGTTATACGTGAATGAATTGCATTTTAAAATGGCGAAATTGTTTCTATGACGTCGAAAGGGAAAATCATATCATCAGCCTATTATTAAAAAGAGATAGACAATACTTTGACTTTCGGTAGTTGACCAATGAGCTCATAGAATTTATGCGCTATCTCGGCCGCCATTGTTTTTCTCTTTCACTCTTACAGAAAACATAGTATACGCTCCTCACTCATGCATATCGGATTGGCAACATGGCAAATGTCATCACTTAATAAAAATTTGTATTTTAAATTTATATTTACAATACTTACGAATGAAATAAGACATTTTTATTGTCTCTTACGGTTGCAGTATATTTTTTACAATTTCTGGATACACAGGAAGGCATTTTAACAAATCAAAAACTTATAAAGGTAACGATCGTGTGTAAATCGTGTTGACGTGACACTGACTGACGTGTGACTGAGTGAAACTCGGGCAATTACCTTGATTTGTCCTTGCCAATACGGAGGCCAGGCAACGTATCTAAACATAAAATATCATTGCGATCAACTGATCATTGTGTACTTGATTTTCTAATTAGGAACAATTTGATTGATTAGGGGGCGTGGATAGGCCGGCGGACTGACTCATTGCATTTTTAACGCAACCGAACTATAGCTATATTTCTTTATTATTTTATCTTAAATAATAACTTAGTACGGTTTGCACATTGAGCCAGTCAGTGTCAAGTAAGGGATATAGGTAAAAATGTTATCTTTAAATACTAGTAGAAGATGATGAGCGGCGATAGAGATGATGTATATAACAAAAACAACAACATATGTTAGACCAACTTTGTAACATTATGGTGTGGTGGTGTGTCAAAATAAATATTAAGTATTGAATGGTGAATGATATTCCCCCCAAACCGCTTAAGTATCTGCTAAGTTGTGTGACTTTACTGAGATCTCACACGGACTTGAGAGAATTTGAAAAGTAATGTACCACTGTTTTGTTTTATTTGCCAACTCATGCATGTTCGCAAACACTTAGTCTGCGGGCACGAGATTGGCGAAGGCCAAGCGATGGCGACGCTGCGCGACGGCGATGCTACAACACCTATGGTGACGCGCACGAAACGGGCGATGGCGGGTCGATGCGATCGAGCGATGATAACAAACTAGTTTAATTTGGTCACTCGCGCTTACAGTAGTGTTGTGTTGAAAAATATTATAGTAACCTCCTACCTTATGGAAATTGAAATTGATATTGAAGAATTTAGGTATCTCGTGTATTTTGTCAAAACCTGCTCTATGGGACAGTAAAAATGTTCACCATAAAAACTAAAAGATTGTAAATAAGTTCTATTTTCTCTAAAATTTTTGAATACAAATGTGTGTACTTATTCTGCTATAGTTGTAAAATTTTGTTGGATCGCACCTTAGCTCGTAAAAAGGGTAGAAAATTCGCCCAAAGTACTTCTTCCTTCATTTATTGGATGAACACCATCTCTTGGAAATAATAACTCCGTTCTCATTAGTATACTTGGCTCCAATAGTTCTCTTCGACGTAAACTTGTGTTATGATGACGTGACATGTTGCTCACAACACTACCTCTAGAGCGACATGGAGCGACAAGTTTCGTGCCCACGAGAGATATCGCGCGTCGTCGCCCCGCTCCGCCGTCGCGTCGCGTCACCATCGCTCGGCCGTCGCCAATCTCTTGCCCGCAGACTTAGAGTGGATTCGACCAAACTGGATTAAGGTCTTATACCTAGATTAAAAGCCAAATTTGTATAGACTAATCTCGGAGTAAATCTTATTCCAGTTTGATCGCATTCACCCTTAGTGCCTTACAAATAAATAAAGAATAAGGGCCGAATAGTTATTTCGTGTTTTGTCTCTTTTACTCTAATTTGAAGTGACATTTACATGACAGGAACAAAACACGGAATAACTATTCGGAGCTTATTCTTTGTTTATTTGTAAGGCAGTTAAAGTTTAATCCGCCATTATTTCACATTAATATGAAAATGCCTAAAGCATTAAGTCCGCCTTTGTACAAACGTGCATGGTGTTAAATAAATAAAATATTTTTATTATTGCAATTTTTGCATGCACGTGATATATAGATATAGGATAACTTGTTTGCTAGAAAAAAACAACCAGCCTCACAAGGTCATAGAGCTGTGGATTGCCGTCACGGGTTCGAATCCCATTCGAGCTTTCCTGAGACTAGTTGTTTTTTTTTCCGTAAACATTTTATCCCATAAATAAAATATTATTCGAGAAAACACAAACAGTCCAACTAGCTATATTTATTTTATTCTAACCGATGGAACATAACATTAATCATAACCCTATCTCTGGTCTCGGTCTCCGCGAACCGCCACCTTTAGAGGAGTTGCGGTATTAGACAAATTTAACAAGCATTGTCTTCATTAGGATTATTAAAAAATACTTACTGGGCGTATTGAGGGCCAGGTTGATGGTGTAGGTTGAGGAATCATGGTGGGGGCGCAGCGAGGGTTGCTCCTCAGGCCGGTAGCGTACCACGAAGTTCATGATCGAAACAGGCGGCTGCGAACACCATTGTTTTTGTTTTATTTATTTATTATCTCACCACAAATTAATTAAAATTCACTATGTGGAGGGCGGGACTCTAACCGCTCGACCCTTTGAGTGAGTTTGCTCTAGATCCGTATCTACTCTACGATTTCCTCTGCCTTCATAGTTTTTTTTTAAAAGACGAATTACGAATAGGGATTTGGTGAGCGTTTGCCACTTGTCTAGGAGGGTAGGTGGTTCGGTGGTGCAATACCGCACTGGTTGCGCCGGCGGGCTTCCTCTTCTAGTCTAAGAGCTAGGCTAATCTCTAGGAGAAATAGGTATCCAATTTATAGAGCAACGAAATCCCTCTGGTTAGTATCCCATACTATCATTATTAATTAATTCGAGCGCATGGCAGCTTTTCAGCGGTGGGTGTAAGAGTGGATGGGCAACAAGGCGTTGTAAAATCAATTGAAGGTGTGCTCTGAATTTCGTGTGATATAATAGCTAATTATATATTTGATTCGAATATAACAATGCCAGGCGTTTTAATTGGAGGAAAAGTAGTGCCAGGTGGTCCAGAAGCGCGAAAAGTGCAAAGTCATCACATTTACATGGGTCAAATTTTATCGTGTTTCGTTACCCAAAGGGTGAAAACGGGACTTTATAACTAAGCCTGACTGACTCGCACTTGGCCGGTTTTAAGAAACTTCACAACCCGGGATCGAACACGTACAAATTTTTTAACCCGCAGCCAAAAATATATGTTTAACGTGTGTATCTGTGTATGTTTTATTTGGGGCAATAATATTAACATCGTTTGTTGTGTTATTTATTTATTTTGTATAAAATATTAGATTTTTAAGCGGGGCGTGAAACGGCATTAATGGGTGCGCTTGTTACTGTGCTTATTCCACGGTAAGAAGCGCTCTCGTTATTTTGGACTGCATCGGCTGCTTACCATCAGGCAGGATGTAGTCACTATGACGAGTCACAATAACAAAAAAATATATAAGTAAAAAGTAATTTGTAATATTATGTTAATGTTTGTCGAAATGTTGGCTCTCCGAAATTTTTCGTGACCTGTACCCCTAGCACGAAAAACTCTCGTAATGGTAGAGTAATCGTGTTTGCTTACTTTTCGATAACGCTCACGATATTAGTTTGGTAGTAAAAGTTTCTATTGTGCCCTCACACAGAAAAAGTGCATTCATAAATCTATGTGGGTTATTGTGGCTTACAAATAAATAAATAAATAAACTACTTATTAGGGACGATATTCATTCAAAACTTGAATTTTTATTCACTGTCATACTAACCGCAATAAAATATTTCGCTAAACTTAATATTCCCTCAGGACGAAATCGTCATTTTCTTAAACTTGACACTTTCCTAACTTGTCTCATTTTTAACTCGGCTCTTTCTTAGTTGGTCTCTTTTGCAAAGTTGACACTTTCATAACTCGTCTCATTTTTAACTCGGCTCTTTCTTAGTTGGTCTCTTTTGGAAAGTTGACACTTTCATAACTCGTCTCATTTTTAACTCGGCTCTTTCTTAGTTGGTCTCTTTTGCAAAGTTGACACTTTCGTAATTCGTTTTATTTTTAAAACGGCTTTTTCTTTTTCTTTGTCAAGTATGATAATAAGGCTCCCAAGTTTCGTTTATTCTTCGGAACAGGGGAGGGGTAGCCAGTAGGTGCCAGGTTTTTTGCATTGCAGCATTGCCACTTTGTGTTCCCTCATTAATGACGTGCGTGACTAAATTTATACACAACGGCAGTCGGAAAGGGGGTACTAAGCCGAAAGAAGGGTAAAGTATACATGATATTAAATAACTTTTGTCCAAGAACTTTTCCTAAAAATGAATAATTTTAGATTAACAGCTGCTTTAAGTTTTCATAAGAAACAACGCTGTGGTAACCCATTGGCCCTTACGTCGGAACGCTTTAAGATGTATGTAAACTCCTTTATTATTGTAGGTACAGTCGAGTTTATAAATATGTATACATTTTAGTACCTTGGCTTGTCTATTTAATGTCTGTTTAAACTGCCATACACGAATTGTCAAAGCGATTAAAGTGACAAGGTACTAAAGTGTACACATATTTATGAACTGGGCTGTACGCATCCAGTCTAGTTAATCTTGAAAAAAATATGATTTAGAAAAGTGTCAAGTTAAGAAAGAGACCAACTAAGAAAGAGCCGAGTTAAAAATAAGACCAGTTAGGAAAGTGTCAAGTTTAAGAAAATGACAAAGTCGTCCGGAGGGGAGACGAGTTGGAAAAGTGTCAACTTTGCAAAAGAGACCAACAAAGAAAGAGCCGAGTTAAAAATGAGACAAGTTAGGAAAGTGTCAAGTTTAAGAAAATGACGAAGTCGTCCTGAGGGTTAATATTTACGGCTTAAATCTGTGTTTTGTGAACGTCCAATAAAAATGTCAACTAGATCAAGTAGAAGTAGGTATCCCTCTACTCTTTGTAGGTAATATGTGTCCTAGCAACTACATAAACAAAACCTCTCAAACGAATATCTCAGAGAGTCAAGTGGAATTCAAGTGAATTTATTTTTAAACTTAGTATTTCATCTTAAGTCCAACGATGAGAACTAGCCCAATGCGATTTGCACAGAGGAACCCGATTGGAATAGTGGCGAAAGGGTATGGTGATTGGAACCTTCCTGGCACCAGCCAAGGACCACCATCTCCTAGTGCCTAAAAAGAATGCAGGTAATACAGCGGCTTCCTCCTCTCCCACCACCAATTCACTGTTTGAGGTGGAGTTCACTAACATCCGTGGGCTCCATTCTAACCTCAACGCCGTCCACCAACACCTCGAGACGGCGCGGCCTGCATTGCTTTTTCTGAAGGAGACTCAAATTAGTCGCCCTGCTGACACGTCTTATTTAAGGTACCCCGGCTATCAGCTTGAGAAGCAATTCCTCGCGAAAGCCGGAGTATGTCTGTACGTGAGGGCTGACATTTGTTGCCGTCGTCTACTCTGTTTGGAAGACCCCTCCTTTCCCATCCTTTGGGTGCGCATTGAATTCGGCTCCCGTTGCCGTGTCTTTGCGTGTCTATATCGGTCCCACACAGGAGATGTTAACACAAGCAGCCTTTTGACGACCTCGGCCGAGTGACTAAATGTCGCGCAGGAGCGATTTCCAAACGACGAGGTGGTGGTTTTGGGGGACAACGCCCACCATGAAACATGGTTGGGCTCCTCCAAAACTGATCACGCTGGTAGTCGCTCATGCCTTCGCTCTGACGCAAGACCCGGCGCAACTGGTAGACCAGCCCACCAGGATGCCAGATATCGTAGGTCACGCACCCTCCTTGTTGGACTTATTGTTGACGAATCGCCCTGCAGGGTATAGTGTCGGTGCTTGCACCTCTAGGCTCGTCAAACCACTGCTTGGTCATCGCTACAGCACCGCACAGCGTTGGTCCACCGAAAACGGTGGAGACCAAGCGTCGTCTGTGGCACTACTCGTCGGCGGATTGGGACGGATTGCGTAATTACTTTGCATCCGTCTCATGGAGCCAGGGCTGCTTTCTTGGAAAGGACCCATCGGAGTGCGCTTCTGCCATCGCTGATGAGATCTTGTTGGGTATGGAATATTATATTCCATTCACAGATCTTGCCAGCGTTGGCAGACAACGGCCCTGGTTCAATCACGAATGCGCCAAAGCTGCTGAATGCAAGCAGGCGGCGTATCGTGCTTGGACGAGGGCTTGCGCACTGAATGACTCTAGTACCAGCTCCTTGAAGGCGGCTTACAACAAGGCCTCTAAGTCTAACAAGAGGGCTCTCGCAGGAGCGGATGCCCAAAGAGTGGCAAGGGTGGGGCGGGAGTTGATCTCGCGCTCTACGGGTAGCCGTAGCTATTGGCGGCTCGTTAAGGCCGTGCAGGCCAACTTCTGCTCTCCCTCGCTGCCCCCATTGAAACATCCAAATGGCTCGATAGCTTATCAGCCGCTTGAGAAGGCGAACTTGTTGGCTGAACTTTTCGCGGCCAATTCGCGCGCCGACGATTGTGGCGCGGCTCCACCTATTATAGCACATTGTGGGGCTACCATGCCTGATATTCGTATCAGGCAGTGTGATGGACGTGCCGTGCTGCGGTCGCTCGACGTGCGGAAGGCTAGCGGGCCGGATGGTGTTCCGGCGATTGTGCTGCTCAGATGCGCGGCTGAGTTGTCTCCGGTATAGACACGATTGTTTAGGGAGTCTTACGATACCGGTATTGTGCCGGTGTCTTGGAAGGAGGCGAACATACAACCCATCCCCAAAAAAGGTAGATCGCTCGGATCCAGCCAACTATCGACCCATCGCTATAACTTCAGTGCCGTGCAAAGTGTTTGAGCGGATAATTAATTCCCAGCTCATTCACTACCTAGAGGATCACTCGCTGCTTCATGATCGCCAGTATGGGTTCAAACGAAAGCGATCAACGGGTGATCTTCTAGCGTACGTTTCTCACGCGTGCGGTGAAGCGATGGACAAGCATGGCGAGTCCCTGGCAGTTAGCCTTGATATCGCCAAAGCTTTCGATAGAGTGTGGCATCGTTCCCTTCTTTCCAAGTTGCCGGCCTTCGGTGTGCCGCCCCGTTTGTGCGCCTGGGTTGCAGACTTTCAAGAAGAGCGGAGGATTCGCTTCCTTTGTGAGGGTAGTTCCTCCGCGTTCTACAAAGTCAATGCCGAAGTGCCGCAGGGTTCTGTGCTCTCACCTACTCTATTTCTTCTGCATATTAATGACATGTTGTCCTTGGGCAATATTCATTGTTATGCGGATGACAGTACGGTGCATGAGCGGTACTTGGGACATCCCGCGGCAAAGCAAGCCGATATCGTGGTGAAAAGGCAAAAACTGGTTGCCAAACTGAACCTGACTCTCGATCGTGTCTCTTAGTGGGGATCTAAAAACCTGGTCGAGTTTAATGCTAGCAAAACCCAGGTTTGTGCATTCTCGTCTAAGGTAACTCCCTTCCTTACTCCTTCCTCTCTTCAAAACTCTCCGGTACCCATTTCGGTGAACCTCAGCATTCTTGGCATGGACATCGGCCGGGAACTGAATCCAAAATGCTACATCGAGAGTGCTATTTTAACTGCCTCCCGTAAGTTGGGTATTCTCAATAAGGTGAGGCGGTTTTTCACTCTTCACTCTCGAGCAGCGCTGTTTGCTGTCTAAAACTCATGTGCGATCGAGTAAGGAGTATTGTTCCCATCTATGGGACGGCTCCGCTAAATACCTCCTCGATGCACTTGATAGATTGCAAAGGCGAGCGGTACGCATTATTGAAGATGCTGAGGTTACAGCTTCCCTTGAGGACCTCCAGCTGCGTAGAGACATTGCTTCTATCAGTGTCTTCTACCGGAATTACTACGGAGTGTTCTGAAGAACTTTTTGATCTTATCCCGCCCTCTCCTTTCCTGTCCCGGACTACACGTGCTGGTCTTAGGAACCACCATCATACTGTACAGACTATCAGTACTCGTACACTTTTACGATATAGAGCATAGGCTCTATATCGTAAAATTGTACGAGTACGAGAGCCAACCTTTATGATCACATTGCCATATAATGCCTCCATCTTTATAAGTCTTTAATTTATATTATTGGTAACCATTCAACAATAGTATCTCACCCCGTCGTCTTTTTATTACATTTATATCACACATTTACTGAATTTAAAAAAATACCAGTTTTATTTAATTACTACATTTGTGATTTGACAATTATGTGACAAGATGTCAGTCAAGCAATTGTTTTATCTTGGGTCATAGATTCAAATTCTACGTAAGGGTATGGCTGGGACTAGTGGGAGTTTTGTTTTACTGGTAAGACTACTATGTACATAGTTCCCAGTGGTTTTACTAGTAAGTCTATTGGAAAGAAAATTCTCGATAGTTCAACTGGGCCCTTATTCTGTAACGATTCCTTGTTTCAAAACCACGTTAATTCCTTAAAAAGTTACGATATCTTCCCAAAAACGTATGCGTTTGACGTTTGTGCGCGGTAAGGTTTAGGTGTGGAATCTATAGATTGCGATACAGAATCAGGGCCCTGGTAAGACTACTGGTAACGGCTGGTTTGTATGGGATACCGACAGGCGTAAATTTTCTTATGGCACTCGTGAGTGTGTGTGTGGTGTGCGCGTGTGTGGTGTGCGTGCGTCTGGAGTGCGTGCGTCTGGAGTGCGTGCGTGTGGAGTGCGTGCGTGTGGAGTGCGTGCGTGTGGAGTGCGTGAGTGTGATGTGTGGAATGGTGCGTGCGTGTGGTGTGTGGATGTGTGCGTGTGGTGAATGGATGTGTGGATGTGTGTGTGTGTGTGTGTGTGTATGTGCGCGTGTGTTTGTTTTAAGTACTATACGAGGACGTGGGCCTGAATACACAAGGCACATCCGAGGACGTTTTCAATCCGAGGACTTTTTCGTGGGTCCTCGGTTTGACTTGACTACGGCATCGTACTCTACGTGCGATTGTGAACCTTCCTGTATACTTAATAAGGAAAAGTCAAGGAATCCTCGGATAGGTCTTGAAAATTTCGGTTCACACACCGACAGAGTGTGAACACTAGGCGGCGCCACTATCGATTTGTACACACTCGCTATACACTCGACTCATGTTTGTTGTACTGTGTGAGGACTTATGTGTAAATTTTACACTTAAGACCTCGTATTGGTGTCAGTACCTGACAGTGTGTATTTAGGTCCTCATATGGATACATTTTCACGTCGTGATGAAAGAGTGTTGTTTTTCCGTCTTTGTTTTGTAAGAACGTAAGCAAAGTAAGTATTTTTACAAGCTTTTATTTAGTTTCACCTGTCCGTTTGCAAATTAAATTTCATCCACTTCCCGGTTACTGATAGAGCTGAAATTTTGCATACATGTGTGACAATGCGCGTGACAATGCAATATTATAATGACATGGTGCTGATCTGATGATGGAGCTGGAAGGTGGCCATAGGAACTTTGCAAAAAAACGACACAATCTCATCGAGTTTGGGCTCGTTTGAATCGTCTTGACGAGTAGTTTGTCTTTCAATGGTAACCACGGTCTGATGATGAACCTGGAAGGTGGTCATAGGAACTCTGTAATGAAACGACGCAACCCCATCGAGTTTCGGCTCGTTTCATTCGTCTTGATGAGTACTTGCTTTTTAGATTGTTACCAGGCTCTGATCTGATGATGGAGCTGGAAGATAGTCATAGGAACTCAGTAAAGAAACGACGCAACCTCGAGTCTCGGCTCGTTTGATTCGTCTTGTCGAGTACTTTTGTGCTAGATGGTAACCAGGGTCTGATGATAGAGCTGGAAGATGGCCATAGCAACTCAGTAAATAAACAACATAACCCCATCGAGTATGGGCTCGTTTGAATTGTCTTGACGAGTACTTTTGTGCTAGTATAAGTTTAATACTAACTAATAATAGGTAATGTACCTATCTCACGATATGGGATTATTGTGACGTAGACGAATATGGTTAATTATCGTTAAAGATTGCAATGTAGGTACTTATACAATGATATTTTTCTTATCAGGTTTAAATTATTATTTTATAAAAAGCATTTTTTCTTTAATTTTAAACCGTTTTATTTAGCTTGCCCTGTTTATTTCTTTGGGTCAAATCTAGTAATTAAAATTAGACCCACTTCCTGTTGACGGATTGATCTGAAATTTGGTACGCACCTTTGGTTCTATTAAGAATATAATTTAATTTATTTAGTATCATTGTAAATCCAAGATGGCCGCCGCTACAAAATGGCGGATTACATATTTTATCACTACATCCTCAATAGGGGGTATCAAATGAAAGGGCTTGATTAGTAGAACAGAGTTCTCTATGAAATAAAATGAGAATCCAATATGGCCGCCAAAAAAATAGCAGGTTCATTTTTCTTATGACAACCCCTTCAATATTGGTATTAAATACAAGGTCTTGCCTAGTAGAATAGATTACACTATGAAAAAAATTAAAATCCAATTTGGCCGCCAACAAAATGGCAGGCAAATTTTTTTTTCACTACCCCTCTATATGGGTATCAAATGAAAGGGCTTGAGTAATAGAATACTGTTTAAAAGTTTTGATATATTTTTAAATCTAAGATGGCCGCCGGAAATGCCAGATATCATATTTGTTTCAATATGGGTGATGGATATCAAATGAAAGGGCAAGTTGAATGAATTAAAAAGAATGAGAAGTATGATATACTTTTCATTCTTTTTAAATCGTTATAACAAAATTAAAATAAAAAATAAAGATTAAAATGATGTAGACAATGTACTAAAAGCTAAAACATAATTCTGTAGGTCTTAGGTACCAGTCATCAAGTTTGATGACTGGTACCTAAGACCTATATACGATAAGGACTGTTCTAGAATGATGAGGAAAGTAGATACTTTCCTCATCATTCTAGAACATTGATCAGACAAAAAAATAAAATCGTTGGGCGTGTGAAATTTCTATCAAGTGAACGATTTTTTTTTGTCTGATCAATGCCCTAGAATGCCCTAGATTGATGAGGAGAGTGGTGTTATGACTGGTACCTAGGACCTACCGAATGCTTTTTTAGCTTTTCGTACATTTTCAACATCATTTTAATCTTTATTTTTAATAATAACTTCAAAAATTTATTTACTTTTTTTTTTTTATAAGACGATCTTAACTTTTAGTTCAATCTTCATTATTGACGACCGCTCTAGTCGAGTGGCTCGCACTCCGGCGGACTCTTATGTCGCCATCTCTGAGGTCCCAGGTTCGATTCCCGGCTGGGTCAATGCAGAATCAGAGCAATGTATGTGATGTTGTCTAATATTTTTAACGGACTTCTGAAAGGAGTAGGTTATCAATTCGGTTGTATATACTATGTTTATGTATTTTCAGGTTACACTGATTTGAATGATTTTTTTGTATCGATAGGTTTTAATCGTTACATTTAAAATATGGTGAAGATATGATGAAGACCCTTGGCGACAGGCAACAAAACTCCTCAATGACGAATGATCAAGTTGTGATTGGTTATTGTATTAAATACAAAGAAAGTAGCTGGTACCTATGAGTAGACAAGGGATCACAGACTTCGTAGATACCATATGGAACTCCTTAATAACCGACGTACATATATTGTGATTGATTATTATGTTGAGTATGAAGAAAAGTAGCTGATTAGGTAACTATCAACGAGCTAAGTATCCCAGACTTCATAGATACCATATGGAACTTCCCAATGACCGACAGTACACATATTGTGATTGGTTATCATGTTGACTACGAGGAGAAGTAGCTGGTTAGGTAACTATCAATGAGCAAAGGATCTGAGACTTCACAGATACCATATGAAACTCCTCAATTACCGACATTACACATATTGTGATTGGTTATCATGTTGAGTACGAAAAAAAATAGCTAGTTAAGTAACTTTCAATGAGCAAAGGATCACAGATACTCTATAGAACTCCTCAATGACCGACAGTACACATATTGTGATTGGTTATCATGTTGAGTACGAAAAAAAGTAGCTAGTTAAGTAACTTTCAATGAGCAAAGGATCACAGATACTCTATAGAACTCCTCAATGACCGACAGTACACATATTGTAATTTATTATAATGTTGAATACGAAGAAAAGTAGCTGGTTAAGTAACTATCAATCAGCAAAGGATCACAGACTTCAGAGATACCCTATAGAACTCCTCAATTACCAATAGTACACATATTGTGATTGGTTATTATATTGAATACAAAGAAAAAAAGCTGGTTAGGTAACATTCAACGAGCAAAAGATCCCAGACATCAGAGATAGCATATGGAACTCCTCAATGACCGACAGTAGACATATTTGGATTTATTATTATATTAAATACGAAAAAAAGTAGCTGGTTAGTTAACTATCAATGAGCAAAGGATCCCAGACTTCACAGATACCATATGGAACTCCTCAATCACCAACAGTACACATATTGTGATTAGTTATCATGTTAAGTTCGAAGAGAAGTAGCTAATTAAGTAACTATCAATGAGCAAAAGATCCCAGACTTCACAGATACCATATGGAACTCCTCAATCACCAACAGTACATATATTGTGATTGATTATTATGTTGAGTACAAAGAAAAATAGCTGCTTATATAACTATCAATTCGCAAAGGATCACAGACTTCAGAGATACCCTATAGAACTCCTCAAAGACCAACAGCACACATATTATAATTGGTTATTATGTTGAATACAAAGAAAAGTAGCTGGTTAGGTAACATTCAACGAGCAAAGGATTCTAGACATCACAGATACCCTATGAAACTCCTCAATGACCGACAGTACACATATTTGGATTTATTATTATGTTGAGTACTAAGAAAAGTAGCTGGTTAGGTAACTATGAATGAGCAAAGGATCCCAGATTTCAAAGATACCATGTGGAACTTCTCAATGACCAACATTACACATATCGTCATGGGTTATCATGTTAAGTACAAAGAGAAGTAAATGGTTAGGTAACTATTAATGAGCAAAAGATCTCAGACTTTACAGATACCATATAGAACTCCTCAATGACCGACAGTACACATATTGTGATTGATTATTATGTTGAGTACGAAGAAAAGTAGTTGGTTAAATAACTATCAAAGAGCAAATTATCACAGACTTCACAGATACCATATGAAACTCCTCAATGACCAACAGTGCGCATATTGTGATTGGTTATCATGTTGAGTACGAAGAAAAGTAGCTGGTTAAGTAACTATCAATGAGCAAAGGATCACAGACTTCACAGATACCCTATGAAACTCCTCAATGACCGACAGTACCCATATTGTGATGATTATTATGTTGAGTACGAAGAAAAGTAGCTGGTTTTCGTACCTATCATTAGACAAAAGATTATAAAGTCATAGTCAAAATATGTTTATTTAATAAACTCAATTAATAATCAGTTTAAATCGTATAAATCTTTTTAACCTACCACCAATTCAGGACATCATTTTTTAACTGTTTCAAAGAACGGGCGCAAAAAACCATAGCGCACAGAAGTAACGACATTTACAAAAAAAAATGTCGTTACCAGGTCATAAAATACAATACATACTCATCATATACCAGGTCATATAATATTTATATAGATACAAAATACAATAAATATATAATAGACTTCAATGGTAACTTATGGAACCAAATAATTAGCTATTGTACAAAATATATAACAACGTCAGTGGTTAGTAGTAGTAGTGGACTACCTAGCCGTAGTCAACTAACTATCACTACGACGAAAGCATATGCATAAGTTCGCAATGTAGAAAACAACAATGCTAATAACATAGTCGTCATGGCGACATACTTAGATAAGATGGTAGCGGTAAAACTGGTGGTATAATGTCATAGCCTGTCATAAAAAATATCAACATTTTTAGTAATTTTAACCGCCTCTGTGGTCTAGCGGTAAGACCTTAAACCATGAGGTCCCAGGTTCGATTCCCAGCGGGGGTACTAACTATGCTCGGTTTGGTTAGTAGTAGGTGTGGCGGCCTGCGTCGCCACATAATTTATTAACCTCACGTATGGTTAAAGAGTTTGTAAGCGCATTCCTAAACGCGTGTAGATCCAATAAAGATAAGACGGCATCCTCCCTCCAACATCTACGTAGTATAAATCGTCTTGTATGTTTTAGAGACAATAAGTTAGTTACAATGTAGTCACTATAAATATACAATATCACATAAAGAGACGCAGTCGTTATTTACCATCACCAAGGAACCTTCCATCATCACAACCTCCTATAATTTGCCAGACGGAACAGTAGGCCTTGTTCTAAGTCCGCCTGGCTATAGCTACCACCAACTTATCTTAATATCTCGCGTCGCCGTAACAACAATGTTATCAGCAGTTCGAGGTAAGATAGCAAGTTCCTTAGTGGTTAAGGATACCGGGAATAACGCGATTTCACATGCCTTATCATCACTTAACATAAATCAGGTCCGGTCAAGTAAAGAGCTTATGTACATAGGGCCACATCGAATGTTAATTACAAAATAAATGTTCTCGAATGGTACTTAAAACATGTTATGTTTACACATTAGTGGTCCTCGCTTTGTACATGCGGGACTCGGAAAAACGTCCTCATATTGTTTCTGTACAGTCAAACACACGGTCCTCGAATTGTATTGGATTCAAGAGAAAGTGTGTGAAAATTAGTCCCCGGATTGCCATCTGTAGTCAGGCGATTGGGTCCTCGAAAGGTACACACAGACGTCCTCGGAAAGATGTTTCCACAAGCGTTGGCAGTGTATAATAAGTCCACGCATTGGTCAAGAATAGTTAATAAATAAAATGCTGCAATAACGTTAGACAAATAGACCTGTTCATTAACAAAGTGTTTTATGTTTCTTTATATCGTTTTAAAGTAACAATACAAGGTCATTAACATGGTTTTTGAGAGACTCCTCGGATGGGTCATATAAAACCATAGTCCTCGAAAGGCCGTCTGTACAAACAGGGGTGTGTGTGCGCGTGTGGTGTGTGTGTGAATGTCGCGTTCCGACTCACGTTGTGGTAGTATCCAGTGAAGACCATCTCCTGCAGCGGGCGCACGTAGTCCTTGAGGATGTGCAGCCACTGGCGGTCCAGCCCCACCTGCGTCATGTGGATGTCGCGCGTCGGCACCGCCTCGTACCCGCTCTCCAGCCGTTTGTCCTGCGACCGTACAATCCATTGAAATTTAAGCCTAATACGATAATTATGTAAGGACACAGTTACTTACTCAACTTTAACAAATATTATTCTTAGCTTTTCCGAGCGGAGTGCATATTTTCATCGAATGTGGGTATAAATTATTAAACTTATATAAAAATCGATTGTCCTGTATGTATATTTGCGCATCACTTTAGAACAGCTGCACCTATGTACCATGTATGTATGTGTGTTGGCTGCTTGACAGTTCTCGGAAAAGCATTTTCAAAATTACAAATGCTTATTTATACCTCTTACATTTTTTTTTCTCGAAAAACCTTGATTTAATAGGAAAAAACATATTTTTCTTCATTAATTTAAAAATTTGCGCGAAAACGGTTGGTTGCGCGAAAACGTCACAGGGCAAAATGTCAGGCAATTTTGCCCTGTGACGTCACACTTCAATAAAAAACATATCTTCAAACCTGACCGATAGTTTTTGTTTGTTGTGAAATGTGACGTCACACGAAGCTCAATCATGGCCCGTGTTTCGGATCTTGTAATCCACAGATAAAAATCGTAAATTTATTTTGTAAAAATAAAATATTTACAAATTATCATAAAAAAAAACTATTGGATAATTATTGTTAAATTATAAACTACTATTTACAACTGTCAAATAGCCAATTGTGGGGACAAGGTTTGAATGAAATATATTTTTGTTTTAGACTCGTTACTGAAGACGGACTATACTCAAGTGGTATGCCTAAGGCATGCTTCTCGTTTATGTTTTTATATCGAGAAGTATAAAGCTTCTCGTTCTTATATAGAAGCCAAAGTAAAATTAAACCGCTTCATACAGAAATCGTAGATAGAAAACTTGTTTTTGATACGTTGTTGTCTTGTTAATTCTTTCCGTTCTGAACTTCCTTGCTTGACCCTTATTTAAGCCGCTTAACTCTCATAAGCTTCTCTACTTTTCTTTCCAAACTAACGACTATTTTAACGAGGAACGGTATATTTATAAGGTCGATATCAGACAACTTTTTTTTCACGTTTAAAGTTTTAGTTTAAACATTTCATACCTGCCCACTTAAGTATAATTTTAAACACATGGTTCAATGTATTGTATTGCATTATTACTATTTAATAGGTCTTTCATTCAAAGTACACACATCAAAATGTCGAGGGATCAAGTACATTTTAAAGTATCGTTGCATTATAAAATTAATATTTTAACTTTTTTGGATCGTTCTTAATTCTTGTCAACTAATTTCACAAAAAAAATTTACACTGTTTAAATAATTATGGAAAATCAACTGTCAATCCTTTAAAAGAGCATAATGGCAATTTTACAAAAGCTGTACAATGTCTGCACTGGAAGTAAAAAAAATTGCAACGATATGGAACGACGGCGTCATCTAACAAAGGAAGAGATGTCGAGAGCCGTTGGAATGTTGGAAGCTGGTTCCAAGCAACGTAATGTGGCTGCCGCCATTGGCACTACACAGTGTTATGGGCCGCCTCTAGGCTATCGTATCACGGGCAGCGTAGCCGTGTGACATGGTGGAAGATCTCGTATCACCAATCGAAAACAAGACCGTTACATCCAAAACACTGCTCGACGGAATCGTACCATGACCGCTATGATGTTGGCCACAAGGCTCCACAGCGCTTCAGGCTTGCTGATAAGCGACCAAACCATCCGGAACCGATTACGCGAAGTGCGTTCCCGAAGGCCGCTGAGGGTTCCACCCATAGCACCCGACAATCGTAGAACCCGTTTACAATGGGCTCGCAAACACCGAAATAGGGAGAAAGAAGACTGGCGCTGTGTTTGCTTCTCTGATGAATCACGTTTCGGTATGAGGCCAGATACAAGACGCACTCGAGCTTGGAGGACTTCCGGACGTCACGAACGCTTGAGATTTTGTCAGGAAGTTCATCCATATGAAGGGAATAATCATGGTTTAGGCCGGTTTTGGATCGGTGAAAGAACCGATCTCATTTGGATCAGGTGCAACCTCAATGCTCAAATCTAGGCAGAGAGGATTGTTTCAGATGTGATCATCCCCTTGCGAGACCCATTGGCGACTAATTCATGCCAATGCACATCCACACACGGCTAGAGTCGTAACATGCACTCTTGATTCTCACACCAACGTCCTGCTGTGGCCTACACAATCACCAGACCTCAACCCAATTGAGCATGCATAGGACAGCTCCAAAGAAGAGCTCTGCCGAGTGACATGTAGTATCCTTACACAGAGCTCTACACTTCCCACATCATAATAGTTGAGAAAAGAGGTTGGAGTTAACGAGAATGCCTAAGTATAGTGCGTCCGCGCAGTTTTGGTCTATAAACCAGGTCTATCTTTTTGATATTTATAGGAGACTTATAAGATAGAAATGTTGAGAATCATTTATAACCACAAAAACTGTAAAAGTTTGTATTAAACCGGCTTGTGTTAATTAAAACAATTGACGGATGACTGTTATAACTGCCGTTGAAAATAGTTTCGCTTACATAGTTTTGTTATGATGATCTATGCGTGAATTAGTGTCAGATTGAGTTTCATTGCTTTTATAAGGCGTTACGCATGTCCATCAGGTTTTATTGTCATCAATTCGTCTATTGTTCGAATGAGCAAACCTTACCTACCTACTTTGAGTATGGATGCCGTGTACACCCTTCAACAGCTTTTTGACCTGTTAGAAAGATCGTGGGCGGCTATTCATCAAAGTGATTTGGATGAACTGATTTTAAGCATGCCAAATCGCTATGCTTGTGTGATTTTACAATTTATTTATTTTACAATAAAAGGACAATGGCGAAAATGGACCTGAATATGGGCACAAATCAATTATATTCTAAAAAATAGGCTGTTATTAGTTAATTTTGAAAATACAAATAATATACCTCAAGAACTTCTAGTTTTAGAGAAAATAATTTATATGAATGGGAAAATTTAATCATAGCTTTTGAACGGTTTTGACCATAGACAATAAAATCTTGACGATGATGTCAAGTTCCATTTTACGCGTAGGCCTACAATTTCACGTGTTTGCATGTAATACTCCCACCTTACACTCGTCGAAAAAAAGATATTCTACTTAGACAAAATACATTTAAATATTTTTAGTAGGTAGGTTCAGCATTAAATTGCTGAAAATGATACAATAAGTAAACGAAATAAAAACCAAATAAGCGTTAAGGGCTTGATTTTTTGACTTGCGTGTAAAGGAACGTCACTGTTAAAAACGAATGACAGATGTTACTCATTGATTTTTTTGCAGTCGATCTCTGCGTTTGCTCCGATACGTAGGTACTGGGCGACAATTTATTAACGTTTCCCCGGCTAGTAATGATTTAACATTATTCGCCTTGGGAACGTACCAAATCCGACAGGCTCTGTCCTACTATGGAGAACATGTGCGTTTCCATATAGATGTATCAGAGTATCGCTTGATAGGTAGTGGAGATAATACGATGATAAGAGGGAAAGTTAAATCCAGACACATTTCAAGAAAAAAACTACTATGTATAAAATATTAATAGAAAATAATGTGTCTGGAAGGGAAGGGATAACAGAATTTTGTTGCAGTTGTTTGGTAGGTCGTCGAACGATTGGATGCTGTGCAAATGTTATGACCTTGGGGTGGGCCAGGCACCAGGCAGGCCAAGATAACATAATAGCAGCACCAGCAGGATTTTTAGATAAGTAGTGTAGTCAAAAGATACGATTTTGAATAAATCTTTACGTAGGTATCATTCATAAGTGTTTTATTTATAAGCATCTTCTTTGTTTCATGTCAAATACCATGAATTACATTTCTCTTATCACTATTTACGTAATTATCAGATAGTTAAGGTCGACTAAGTTAAGAATTTAATCTATTACATCGTTAAAATGTCATTCTAACCTAAAACGATTAAAAATTTAAAAAAATATATCTCTCATTTGTGAAGTTTTATATTGAATATGGAGTTAGGACACTGATTCTAATTATGTTAGGTATCTAAGCAACACATAATTAATAATGCCCATAGTCATTGAATATCAGGTCCAGCTAGTATGGGATTTTGCCGATGTTCTTTTAAAAAATCAACATTGTTTTTGCTTTATGTGTCGACCTTAAGTCCTTAACGTAAGCTTATTTTCCCCGAGTTGTTAAAATTGCATTTTTTCTTATTTTTTTCAACGTAATAAGAATTTAATTGTTTACTAAAACATAAAAAAATCTGAAAAACCGGATTAATTAAAATATTTTTTATAGCCTAAAATGTAGTTGACCCCTAGACACTTTTGATGTGTGTATATAATTTTCTTTACACACATTGAATCAGTAAATGTCAACAATGCCCACTACAAGTTAGGAAAACACTTTTAATAAATCAAACCTATTCGACATGGCCCACTGCTGCTTAGCAGGTTCGACAGCCTGCTACATCGACAGTAGACCCTAGAGCGGATTCGCACTACGTCCGATCCGAACCCGTGAAAATGTGGGTTTAGAAAACTCGGAACGAATTCGGATATATTATTGCTTACGCACTAGACCGATCACAGAAACAATTTCAAACAATTCAAACGTCATTTTACGCGGATTCATTTTAACACTATGGCTATTTGGAATGGAAATAAATCGGATGACAGAAGTCTGATCAAGTGCGTAGCCTGCCGTAGAGATAGTTCTACGACTACTCCGGACCGTATTTTCACGGGTTCGGATCGGACGTAGTGCGAAACCGCTCTTACGGGGATGGTTTGTGCACCAACATGGACACAGCCCGGGTAAGGCTAGCTCTGCATCCTCTTCGGATGTTGCCTGACCTAACAAGTCATGTATCCATTACAAATTGAAAATGTTGAAAAAAATTCCACAAACAGGAATCGAACCTGTACCCCTCTGGCATTCTGAGTCAGATGATTTTCCAATTAAGCTACTATGGAAAATTATCAACACTATTTACTTTGAAAGCCAAAGACTTTTTTAACATTTTCCAATTAATAATTTGTTCGCAACAAAATTCGCGTAGGTAATAATTAATTATATATATTTACACTCCATGTTTGGTCACATCACCCAAACACCTAGCGGGAATAGAACCCGGTATAGCTAGGGTTCACTTTAAAACCGACACAATAAAGTTTGTTACAGTAAAGTAGTTTTTTAAGTATTTGATTTGAATACAAAAGAGTGACTTACGCTATTGGACCCGTCGCTCCATTGGCCGAAAGCTTCCATGATTGCAATCCATTCCTCGCAGAACCTTTTCGACATTAACGGGAACCAGTATACATCCGGGCAGGGCTGGAAGTAAACTGACAATGTATAGGCATGGATTTACCACGTACAAGTTGTTTGGATAAGGATCAACATTTAATATCCAATTTACTAACACGTATGGGTGAGCTGATTTAGCGCAGTTACGAATTTAGTCTTAAAGCATAAGTTGCCCATATTGATAATATATTTAAAAAAAATACAAATAGCGTGATTCATCATCATCATCATCATTAGCCTAGAAACGTCCCACTGCTGGGCACAGGCCTCCCACGTGGACAATAGCACGTGGGGATATTGGGTTTTTTAATTTTGTCACCCATCCAGCGACCCGGCATTGCGAAAGTTGCTTAGCGGGCAAAATCGCAAGCCGAACGCGCTAGCCGCTGCGCCATCAAGCTCCTCAGCATCAGCAATAGCGTGATTGCAATCCCCAAAAGGTAAGTCAGATTAGGCAACAAGGATAGCAAAATCAGTCCACTGCCATAGTCCACGTTTCACCAAACGACAACTGCACATGTGCTCAGTGTGACAGGTGGTGAGTTCATCGCCGCTCTATGCTGTTCGATGTATGTGCAGTCTTTAGTCCGTTAGTCAACTTTCACAACACCCAAGGGAAAATATGGGTTGGTAGTATTATTTCAATGAGCCACCACATTATACATAATTCATGTATGTGTGTAAAAAAAAATGTGTGCATACCATCGAGGGTTTGTTTTCTACGACGAAGCTGTTGTGGTACTCGTCGTGCAGGTAGCGCTGCTCCCACTCCAGCTTGTTGTCGAACAGCTGGTACACGTCTGGGTGGGTGCGGCTGATGTCGTAGCTCTCGGGGTTGGCCAGGTGGCCGAACTCCAGCTCGTTGCTCACGTGCATGAAGATACCCTGCGGCGAACAGCATACATTTTATTTTTTATTTTTTTTATATAAAAAAGGAGGCCAACGAGCAGGCGGGTGGGTCACCTGATGGAGAGTAATCACCGCCGCCCATGGACACCCGCAAAACCAGGGGAATCGCAGGCGCGTTGCCGTCCTTTAAGGAAGGAATAGGGTTAAGGAAGTAATAGGAATTGTGAGAGAGATGGGGGGGGGCTCCGGAACCCTCACTGGTCGGACGAAACACAACAGCACCAAGTGCCATTATTTCGCGCCGGATATTCGCGAGGGTGGTATTACGCCGGACGAGCCGGCCCAATGCATACATAAGTATTTAGATAAACGACTACTATCAATGAAGGGTTAGTCAGAAAGCAGGCAATGAGGACTGCAAAAGCAGTCCACTGCCACAGTCCACGTTTCACCAAATGACAACTGTACATGTTCAGCGTGACAGTTGGTTAGCCCATCGCCGCTCTATGCTGTTAGATGTATGTGCAGTCTATGGTCCGTTAGTTGCCTTTTACGACACCCAAGGGAAGAGATGGAGCGGTAATATTCTATGAGCCGCTACCAGCACAGCACATGTGTGTGATATTAGTGTGAAATAGTGGAGGAGGAAACAGTGCAACATCACTTTTCAAATTCTTTTAAGAATTCCTACATCTTTAAGGTATGATTCCGAACTCCGCTGCACGCAGCAATACTGGTCCTCATATTTATTCTCTATAAGTTTATATAAGGCGACTGCTAGAAACCGCAAGAAACTTCAAGGGCTGGTCAGGTCAAGTGTTTTAGACACGACAAAAATGACAATAATTTTCATTAAATAATTCATTTTATGAAGTTTAATGTAATCGTTGTCTTTGAGTATCTAATTTATTTTAAAGCAATACCATAAGAAAAATAAAATGAAAGTATTAACAATTAAATAACGATTATTTACAACGTGCGGGCAGCGGCCAGCCGTAGACCCACCCGTCTGTTGACCCGTCCGCGTCAGCTGGGCGATAAGTACCTACGTTAGTCTGCAATCTTTTTGTCATTTTTGTCATGTTTAAAAGACTTGACCTGACCAGCCCTTGAAGTTTCTTGCTGTTTCTAGCAGTCACCTTATATATGAGATTACATTCCGAGCTACGCAGCAGTGTCGCGGCTGCAATGCAATGCAATTTAGTGCTGCGGCAGCACTGCTGCGTGCGCAGAAATCGGAATCATACCTTTACGAAAAGTCAAAAGGGTTAAGGGGAATATCATGGACATTCATATTATCTTCATCATATTAAACTCACTATCATATACTAAGCATAAAAATATTAGCAATTATCTGTCTTACTTGACACTGGCTGAATGTGCTAACCGCACCAAGCCATTATTTCAAATGGCAGGGTAAAGCTTTCATCATTGAAATCAATTCGTCGCTACAATTGACGGGTACCCAAAAGCCTATATATCATTCGCATACCTTTTAAGCTTTAGAGCTTAGAGGATTAGGAGCACATCATAGGAGCTTTAGGCATCATTCAACCAACACTGTACTGTATGTATAGTAATCAATATGTTATTGGACAATATTGAACCCTAAAGACAAGACTAAATACTATAATATAACCAGTACACTACATTGCAGCAGTGACAGTAAGCTTTTTGTCTGTAAGTTTTAAAAAAAAGTTATTTTCCATTACAATGCTTTCTTTATATAGTTACTTCATTTAAGCGCAAATTTATAGTGACATAACAATGCAACGCGTATGTTTCTAAAGTTGAATAGGTATCTAATCTAATAAAGATAGGAAACTGCCAAACGACCGACGCGCAAACAAGATGTAAAATAATAATAATCATCGGTTAGTAACTCCGGCAATTGAGACCGAAAGATAAAGCGGAACGATTGAGAACATTGAACTTCTAAACGACTATAATTATGCCCCGTTTGTCAAAACAATTTTTACGTCAGTAGGTATTGGTAAGTAGGGGAGGTGGGGTTGCTCGCGTCCACGGGAATTACCTTCTACTACCCTGTACGTACCCCCTGGGATGTGCTAAACGAGCAACAACGCCGAGCCTTAGGCGGCGGATATGATAACTTGATTAGTTGGCCGCAGTAACCCTCTAAGGACTAAATGCCCTCTAAAAGACTGGCGCGGAAAGGAACGGGAATATACCGTGACTAAAATCTCAAGAAAACCACCATGAACAATTAAAAAGCGAGTCCAAGTGTCACCCACCAAGTGTCAAGCCACCCGACTGACCATCAGCGCCAGCTCGGTTCCGGGTCGACTTTTGGCAAATGTGCTACCGGCTGCAAGCGAATGGATACGCGGGATCCTTGTAGAAATTTTGTTACTGCTGGAACAATACCGCCTCACACTTGTAGTTTAACAGCAAAGGCAGTGGCTCTTAGGGCGCCTTCAAATTAGCCGCAAAGTGTCGCGCGGCTGCAGCGCGGCAGCAGCGCTGCGGCCGCGCTGCTGCCGCTAGGTTCGAGAATCGTAGTGTTGTACATTTAGTTTCAAGATGGACTCTGACGAAGAAATACTGCTCTTAGTGTTACTATTAAAACAAAAAAGGATTTTGTATAAAGAAAAAAAAAGGAAACCTAAGAAAACGTTGCCGTTATTATGTATGAGTGAAAGAACTGAATTTTATAAAGTAAAAGGCTATAAGTACTTACAAAAGATTTCAGAATTACTTAAGATTGTCAAGAAAACAATTCTACGAATTACTTCCCCGTTTAGAGAATGTCCATCTCTGAAGAATCGAATCGAATTGTTCATTCATGGTAACTCTTCAACAAATTAGGTCGTGTTTTCGTCATGAACAGCTCGGATGAAGAGATGTTTTTATTTCGAATACTTTTTAATAAAGAATTTATTTAAAGAAAGTTTTTTATGAGTTTTTAAACGATATCTACATAAAGAAATAATAAAAATATTTTGGCGCGCATTCGCTTCGCCGCGTCGACTGAGGCGCGCCGAGTCGAATCGAATCGCATCAGCGAACAAATTGGCTAGTCGAGCAATTCACGCGTTCGATTCGATTCGGCGCGCCGCGGCTCGTCGCTGGTGGACGCAGTTGCATAGAAATATATAGGAGGCGACTTTCTGCGATTCGATTCGACTCTGCTCGGCGAGCCTAGTCGACGCGAGCCTTTAGGTCGACTTTCACGTATTTTGATGGTTACATCATTATTATTACTAATCCGTATTTATGACGACAACTGGAGAAAAATAAATGTGGAAATAGCTTCTAACTAAATGACATGGTAATTTCTCCTATCTACGTATAATTCGAGAAACTAAACGTTTTTTTTACTTTGTGTAAAATATTGTCTATGGTAGTTAAAAAAGGTATTGACACTTCGATATGAAAAAGTTATTTTCTTTTAAGAAAGGCGATGGCCCAAAAATAACTCATTTCCTGCGCAAAAGTTTTATATCTCAGATTTTAGAGGATATTTTAAAATAATATATTAAGCACTCACTATCTCCCTATCGGGTAGCTAACATATAATAAATATGTTAGGTTCAAAAAGTTTTGTAGGCGTCTTTATTACTAAACTATTAATTATTAACTAAAATATTTATTATTATTTTCGATTACTCACTGATTCAAGATTATCTCAAAACTATGGTAGGCACTGCCTGCGGGTTGGTGTTGCTGGTCGGCCTACTAGGCAGACCACCAACACCAACTCGCATTGGGCCAGCGTGGTGGGTTATGGCACAATATACCCACGTGCTATTGTTCACGTGGGAGGCATGTGCAGCAGTGGGACGCTTATAGGCTGATGATGACGATGGTAGGCAGATATAAATAAACACAAAATAAACTTCTCTCTCTTACTACCGGTAGGATCGTAAAGGGAGGTAGCTTATTAGCAGGTAAACATGACGGTCATAACAATACAGAACCCATAAAATAATACTTTACGTGTAAGATAAGACTAAATAATTCGATTATAAGAATGTATTTATTTTAATAACTTGTAGGTATTCTATTATAGGTCATTTTATTAATATTCTTATTTGTAAACAAAATAATTAATAAACTAAAGAATAATAAATATTTTGGTCGATAATACTGATAATACCTTACTTTTTATAAGGACGCCTACAAAACTTTTTGAGCAAAAATGAAATTGGCCACTGATGCTTATACAAAACAAAATAATTAATGAAATAAAGAATAACAAATAATTTGGTCGATAATTACCGAGTTTTTAATTAAAACGCCTACAAGTCTTTTTGAGCAAAAAAAATATAGACGATACGCAGATAGTGAGCGTTGAAAATATTATTTTTATATATCCTCTAAAACCTAAGATAACATACCTTAAGCGCCGGGCCTGGGTTTTATTTGTATGAGATTTGGGACATCTCCTTTAAAATTTTGTGGTAGGTTGACCTGCGTGCGGCGTCTGTACTATTGTGTAAGTGATAAATATTGCCACGTACCAGTTCCCGCAGGCTGGTGCAGAATGTCATGTCCGCGTCCATTTCTTCCCTGGAGTAGGTGACGGCCTTCGCCGCGGCGCCCCGGAACACGGATATCTTCACCAGGTAACAGTTGGTGATAAAAGGCACGTTCCACACGCCCCTGCAACGGAATCACAGTCAGCTTCCGAGAACGTGAACGAGCATGACACGAGCACGTCACTGATTAAAAAAATATTTTCCACTCGCACACCGATTAGCTAGCACCGATAAGAAAAATTGTATCTTCTTTTGAAATTTGTTTTTATTGATACACATTTAGACGAAGATTAACGCTAACTACATATTATAGGCATACACGCATACCTTTTTATCCCCGACGTTTTTATTGGTTAGATATCTGATAATCATACTTAATGTACAAAGAAAATCACCCAAACGCTAAAATCATTTCAGAAAAACAGATATTTCTAAATTGACCCGGCCGGGAATCGAAGCCGGCGCATCAGAGTCGGGGCTCAGAGTCAGAGCTCGGGTCTACTGATTACGCCGCTGCCACTGATAAACTTTGACATGGCTACGGAAAAATAACTGTACAATACAATTTTGTCACAGCTAATTGTACCTACAATCAATTACATTTGGGCTCTGATGTCAGTGTATTCTATTTATATAAAATGGAAGGTTCTGTCAACGTCATGGCGCGCGCCACCACATGGCATAAGAATAATTGAATACAAGTATACCTACAGTTATTAACTGGGACATGCAATATTTTCAATACTTAGGTAGGTATATAAACATGCTCTGTTATAAACTCGGAACAAGGTTTAATACGTTTAAAGTTAAAAATAAAATATTTGTTTTCTTGAAATTAAACAGAATAAGTGAAAGTATGGCAAAATAAATTATGACATAATTTTATGCGAAAAAATAGGGAGCCGTATAACAAGCAGCCATGGACACTTAACTGTGGGTTTATTTTACAATCGTCGAATTAAAATTATTCATCTATTTCTCTGAATACCCAATGAAATGAAAATTGTATTGCTAACGTTTAAAATGCGTTTTTACTTTTAAGCCGATTCAGGTCATCATCATCACCAGCCTGAAAACGTCCCACAGCTGGCCAAAGGCCTCCCACATGCACAAAAGCACGTCAGCAAAAGCAAGATCAGGCCATAACCCTGACTGGCGAATTGCGAGTTAAAGCGTTTTAACGACTACCATCTTACGAAAACAACCGGGACCAACGACTTAACGTGACTTTCAAAACACGGAAGCGCTCAAGATGTTTTTTATTTGGTCACCTATCCTGTGACCCGGCATCGCGAAAGTTGCTTAACGACGATCGTAAAACGAACGTCATCCGCTGAGCCATGAAGCTTCTCTATATTTAGGTAATGTCACTAATAAGCTGCCTGATAATTCAAATAGTGTACACAGTTGTTGGTTTACCTATTCAAACAAATAAAAAAAAAAGTCTGTACTACAAGAAGGAAAATGAGATGACAACAGATTATCTTTGAATGTCTTCATAGTGCGATATCAGAGCTTTATCTAACAGTAAAAAAATCGGAGCAAGTTATTTTTATCAGCGTAACTACAACACAAAACATGTTGAGTTAGAACAATGTAGGGTAGGTACACACCAAAAAAGGTACCATCCACACGACACCGACGTTATTCGTATCGGCCAACGAAATGCGAAAGGAAATGACAAGTGCCATATATCAGATAGGGGGAGACAAGGGCCCTCCTGCGATCACCTCTGTCATTAGCCAATTGAGAGATTGGCGCGGCGGCCACCGAAGTCAGCAGTTGCACTCGGACCCCGCGCAAGATCGAACTGGAGCGAGTGGGCCCTGACGCCGCAGGGCCACTGATACCTGATATCGGAACAACAGCACAAATGTTGCTCAAAAGGGACAAGTCGCTCCTCGGACTACTGCTCATACTTGCCGTTCTGGCGTGTCCGATCGAAGCGAGGCGCGGACGCACCAGAAGCAGAACCAAATCGAAGGTAACTTAACACTAACTTAGGTATACTTTGCCAATTTATTGTTTTAACAAACATAATTTCTGTCTTTAGATTTTGAATCGTTTCTCTATAAATGTATAAATTTACAGGTGCAAATCGGTTTACCTATCACTGGAAAATATAGAGATCCCGAATCGGATCAATATTACAACAATAATGATGTAAGTAAGGCTGTTTGTAAGAGAGACACAACTTGTTTTAATGTATGTTTATGCGACGCGCAGCGAAGGTTATTTCTTATTAATATTTTAAGATGAATTTGTAGAAAACTCTGTAGAATATTAGGCTGGCATAGTTTTGTAATCAGTACTTTTTACACAGGGTATGTAACTATCTAAGTAGGTATAATATGCGAATTAACTCGCTATTTAAATGTTATTCAACTCGTTTCAGGGAGCAAAGATATTACTCGCGTCTCATTTTGATCTTGAGTACGTTCTTGGTCACAAAATTGCATTTTTGTGTATTGCTAAAGGCTCTCCGAGGCCTCACATCACGTGGTTCAAAGATGGAGTCGAAATATTCGCTCATCACTATTTACATGTAAGTACAACGAAAGCTTAATCAATAACTTTAGCCTACATCAATCCGTTCATTGGTTCTATAGGATGACCCATAATACGTACAATTACAACAATTTACACTATATCAATGATAAAGGGGGAGTGGTAAGTGGGGACTACATTGATATTAATATTAACTCATCTGACAACAATCACGCTTCAATTGCGACACATGATCAGTAATAGAGCGAGCGCGTTTAACAATTTAATATTGTTGTTTGACTTGCTAAGAACAATCTCGAAACAATATTGTATGGGATTTGTTTGTACCTAATAGACTAATAGGAGATAAAACAGCCTAGGCTTTAATTTTTATTCCACAAAGAGTAATTTCTTGGCTTTTATCTCGCCTTATGGTAAGTGACGATAAGGCGTGCACTTTACCCGAAATCTGCAATTACTAAGTAATTAGTTGTCTTATGTTGAGAGACACAATTACGACGATGGCAGCCAAGCGGACATGAAACAAGCCCTACCAAAAACCAAACCGATTTCAAGAGCACAATGTCTATCAGCAAATGGAACGAATTAAACACGCCAAGATTAAGTCTTTTTCGCTATCTTAGAATATGTTAAAATGTTGACGATTTTTTTTATACTTTTCAGATCCACGAATGGCCAATCGGCGATGACCGCGTCAAGTCAAAGATAGAAATCGACCCCGCGACCCAAATGGATGCCGGCGTGTACGAGTGTACTGCCGACAACATGTATTCTATAGACAGGCGGTCTTTCAAGACCGACTTCTCGATTGCCTTTGACTGAATCATTTGTACATCATCATAATAATGATACAAACATTTATCGAAGATTTGTAATTTACAATAATTTGATTACATTTTAAACCCAACATTTTGTTAATAAATTACTTTTTATGTAGCATAATTATTTTAAGTTCTAAAGAAGGTTTTGATTTTATCATAATTAAAATATTAAAAACATTGTTGAGTGACGTTTTTTAAATTCGCAATTGTCTTACCTGATACCATGATATACAATGTCCATGTAGTCAGATGACCTCGCGTAGAAACCGGCGGAGTTGACGGATCCCCAGAAATTGGACCACGCCTGGCCAGGACGGACCAGCATGGGTGCCACGACGTCATAACCGGATGCTATGAGATGGCGCAACGTGTCACTCTTTACCCGAGACACGCTGTCGATGGAGAATAGATAATCGCAAACGCTGTTGATGCATCTATCCCTGAAAAAGCACATTTAAAAATAATATAACATAGATAATAAGTATACTTTAAACTCTTGTTATACTTTATCAAATAAAATATTAGTAAAGCAAAATATTGAAACAATTCTTACTTAGCAATGTTTCTTGCTTCAGCTTCAGATATAAAATCGCTCGGTTTGATACGTTTTGCAGATGCATAGTTCTTAGAGTGGGCTTGGAAGAAATCGTCAATTTCAGTTTCATGATACTCTATGTTGTTTCTTAAAATTAAATGTATCTTCGATTTCGGATAGTTAATATCAGTAAGTTGTTTTAAAAATTCTTCCAAAAATGGTGTTGCCTGCTCTATAAATACGGCCATCATCACATTGGGTAATTCTTTAACCTGAAAGTTAACTGGATTGCTTGATATTTTGTTGACTATTTTATAAAGATATTAGCTAGCAGTTATCTACTTCAGCCTAGATAATACGAAAATATTAGTTTCGGCCGACAGAAGATTTAAAAGTACAGTTAACATATAAATTGTATAAGTTCCAACACCCCCCTTCACTAAAGGGACTGCAAAAGATGTTCAACTTCTTATACTAAAAGTAGGTGCCTTTTAGTGGAAATAAATCTTCTGTCTGCTTTTTTCTTACATATTTAGATCATTTTTGATAATACAAAATGATAAATATGTCATCATGACATATAGAATGCAAATTTAAACAACTTTATATAAATAACATTGGAATCATTAAGGAAAGCAGAAAACCTAAAAAACCTAAAAAACAAAAAACCTACAAAAGTTTTATATTTCTGCTTTGTCGTTAACTAGAGCAGAATATTGACATAATATGAATTTAGATAAAACTTACCTTCAGTTTAATTTTCTTTTCTTCACATAGTGTGCACCCATCTTTGACTGACCATGACTTGGCCAAATAGTTACCTAGATGGTTAAGTGTGAGTTTGGATGGACCATTTGCATGTACAATCAAAGGCCTTTCTTTTGTTACCACATTTTCTATAAACGGCCAGTCTTCTGTAGTATTTGATCTTAATTGTACATCCGCTGTATAATTTAAGATCAAGAAGTTAACACTAAAATAATATGTTTAATGCACAATTACTTATGCAAAGTTAAAATTAGTAAGTACTTACAAAGTGCTCCATTCAGATTTTGGAATATAGCTGAGTCGTGATCTAAAGAAATTTTTAAAGTTTCTCTCAACTCCTTATCCAGGTATATCTTGGTCAGGTAGAGCTGATCATCATCCTTATCCTTAATTGGTTTGTAATCAACTATTTCAAAAAGCTCAGGCAGATAACCTAAAATAATAGCAGCATGTTATAATGTTTTCGTTTTAAATGGAACCATGAAGAACAATACAATGTGAATAATGTTTAGCAATAATGTTTGGCCATTTGCTCAATTATAAGTACACAATGTAATGAAGCAATATTATTCAAACAGTCTTCTCATAATATGGGTAGTGTTCAATTAAACAATGTCTCTGTAATAGGGTGCTCTTGTTATTGAGCTCCTGAGCTAACTCCTTATGCCACATAAAACTAAATTTATATTTTAAAAATGCAGATATAAATAAACATGATAAGTTCATACAGTACCAATGAATCCACCAGAGTTCAAGTAGGGGTTAGCAACTTCAGTTTTGGGGTACTGGCCAGCTAATTTGCTATCGGGCCAGCAAAATTGTTCAGCTGAGAAGAGAACTCTAGTATCTTTGAAAGATTTGAATTTCTTGACAATATCATTTATTGGTGCAAGGAACATAACATCATAGCTGAAACCAAATATGTTATTTAAGATACTATTTTGAACAGTTTGCTTCTGGAACAACAAAGATTAGTGTCATTAATATACCTATCAGTGAAAAGTATGATTTGGTCTTTGTTGTCCGGCAATTTCATCATTTCGGTCAGTTTATCTTTCAGGATATTAATTTTTTGACCTCCACCAGCATAATTCATGTCGCCGCCAGCCCACTCCTCTCCCATGCCCAGCACTTCAACTTCAATGCCATAGACTTTGGCTGAACGAAGGAATCTATCCAACCCATGGTTACTTTCAGTAGCAACAGCAAGAACTGATACTTGGTCTGAAAATACATATACCATCGTTTCATTTTGTTTCTATTTATTATATGAATACAAAACAGTTTCAAGTTAAAATGTTAGCTCAGTATAGTTAACAGATTTGTTTGGAGTTATAACTCTTCGCATTGTTTATTAATGAATATTTTGCAACAATATAGGAATATATAGAAATAAGTTAACGCAGCAAAGTAAAAACATTATGTTTTAAGTCTAAGGATACTATTTTGACCAGATTTACGTTTTTCAGGACTGCTTTTGCGGTCCTTATTGTATAGTCTCTGACTAACCCTTCGGGGATAACAGTCGTTATTATAAATGTATGTATGTTGTGTTTCATTCAGGTAAATAATATATTTTTTCAATATCATTTTAATAATAATATTAATGTAAATATTAAGTCTGTAGGTACATAGGATGGTTTCAACATATTAATTCCTAATACCAATATTGGAAATTATTTAAAGTTTGAGAAAGCATGGTCAAAAAAATAAATTTTAAATAAATAATACTGAAAATTTACAAGCATTATGCTTAGCTTAATTATAACACTGAAGTCTAGTTTCCACCTGTTCTAGTAATTTAGTTGAGTAGGTAGCAATAGGTACTTCGCTAGTTAAAATATTATAAAATATGTTTTAAATAAGCAAAGTAGCAAAACAATTTATTGCTATTCAACTAAGTTACTAGCACAGGTACAAGGCTTTAGGTGGTATATTGGAAAATAGTGTGCTTTTTAAGAAATTGAGAAGTGAAAAGCACAGCAATTCTATAAGAATGTTACTAATTATTTAGACAAGCACATTTATCAGCACACACAATTACACAATTAATATTTTGGAGAATCAAAAAAAGGAGCATAACATAATTTAGAGATAAAACAATGAACACTTATAATAAAATAAATCACGCCAGCAGGATTTATGAAAGTCTTACCTACAGCTGTAACTTGACTTATAAAAAATGATAGCGCAGTTAAGATTTGTACAGGCCTCCAAGATTTGTCCATGATCGTACAGTTCAATGGACTTTTGCTAAATAAATTGAGGCTCGTTAAAACAACACGCCGGCTAAAGAAGACTCGTTTATTGCTCCCACTGTTCCAGATTTTATGTACTATGCGCTCCCGCTTCCTAACCGATAAGTTTTCAGTAGGTACGTGACGTCGAACTGCGATAAAACTGGCCACTTCCTCCCGTTACTCGATCCCTGCGCTATTTAATTAAACCAATGAGATCACCCGTACACCACATAGGGTTTTATATTTCATTTACGGTTCAAATTCTAATTTAGTTAGGTATAACATTTTAACACATCAACGGCCACTTAAATAAGCAAACACTACTAACATGTATGAAACAAAACAATTGACTGACTGTCACTGACTGACTGACTGACTGGCAGTGGCATGGCACCACAGAGAACCTCAGAAAAAGGAATAAAGAACAGATCATTCAGATCAACGAGGCACAGACAATCTTTAGTCTGTCTGACTTTTGGGTTGCCGTATTCTAATTCTAAAATTACCGGATTTTTAGGGAAATCTTGGATAAAAAAATACAAGTGATGTATAGCACTAAGCGTGTACTACTTGTAACCTACTCATTTTATACATCACCATTAAAGGTTTTGAATAGTTTCTGGTACAATTACTTCTGATTCTATCGCATTTAGTTCGTACTGTTAAATATCTTTCATTCTAAAATCATTTCGTTTGGCACTTGAAGTTTTGTACAATTACCGTGATTACGGGTTGCTTGTCTGGCTAGAAGAGTTCAATTAATTGGAGTTATTAATTTATTTCGAAGTTTAGTCTCGTTTTTATATTATTTACTTCACTGAAGATACGTTCGCAGTCTGCGTTCGAGTGTGGCAAACTTAATACATTTAAAGCAAAAGATAATCATGTTTTTAGTTCTGTTCCATCAGTCCATCACGGAATTTAATCCAAAACTCAACGGTTTTCTGTGAGCTAATTACATTTAATGGTAAGTAATTTATTTATCACTGGTAGCATTTTTCCTTCAACCGTATATTACCGTATATTTAAATACGATAATCAAATGGCTGTACCGTATTTTTGATGCTTGAGATACCTGAATGCCGTATATTACGGCAATTGCCGTATCAAGAACAACGCTGCCTGGCCTGGCTGGCCTGGCGAAACAAGCAACCAAACCAACACACCACACTAACAACAGTGGGAGTAGGTAGTACTATTTGGAACAACTGACCAGTGTGACCATCTCAAACATGGCAAACCTGACCGACACTGGTCAAAAATATGCCAAACTCTGCCGCGTTCCTTTCTAATTAAAATTGAAATACTAACTAAAACAAAAAAGCTAGTCGTCACTTTTAACTATCTGACTGCCACTTGTTTTAATTATAATTTAACATTATTGAATCGACTGTCTAAAAAAAGGTCGTTGCAAGATCTCCTTGAAATCTGCTAAATTCTGCCACTTTTTTGAATCGTCAGCAATCCGCAAATGGCACAAATCTGCCACAAATGGTCACCCTGCTACTGACTGACGTTTCCGTTTGAGTGAAGTAAAGGGGCTACCACACTGTTGTAAACCGACGTTTACAACAGTCGTTTACAACAGTGTGGGAGGTTGTTTTCAACGACATTTCGGTCAACCTTTCCACGACCTTTGTTTGCGGGCGCTCGTTGAAAACCGCTGTGTTGCCACTGCCTTAAACACCATTACACACAAACCGCTATCTTCAACCTGCAACCTACATACAACGTGGTTACTGGAAAAAGCCAAGTTCGTATATATTAATGTACGTACAGCGCGGTATTTTTACATCTTTAAAAGCAAATATTTAGCTAATAATTATATAAATTTAATCGCGTTTTTCTTCAGTAAAATAATCATTTTTTTTAAATTGCCTCACTACTTAGGTATATCAAGGAAGGGATGCCAATAGCGCTATTTAAATTCGCAAATAAAACAAAATATATCAAATATGCTAAATTTTACGATAATGCTTAACATCCTGCTGTAGCCTAAATTTTACTCTTAAATATACTAATAAAGCAGGATCCTGCTAAAAATGGCAACACTGTGGACTGTGGCAAACCAAGTGGAAGCTCGTTCACAACAAGTTGTAAACGAGCCTCCCGCCAAGGTGACCTACAGTGTGGAGTGGTAGCCCCTTGCCGCGAGCAAACTGTCACTGTGTTATGTCAACTTTGACTTTTTAATTAATGGCATTAACTCTAGTCTTTTCAGCCACAATATTTATTATTTCTTTGGGCAATGTGTACATTTTACAGTTGTTACGACGTAAAATACGTGATTTCAATTTTATTTCACGAAGGTGTAATAACAATGCAAGTCATTAAAATAATTTTTTACTTTTATTTGAAAAAGTAAAATTTCCTTTTCTAAAGTTTGAGGCACGAGCTAATTTATTTCCTTTCAAAGAAAATCATTAATTTCTTTGGTTACTAATGATTGTTATGGTTGGTAAGTTTGTGATATTTGTCTTAATTTGGCCATAATTATGTTAAAATTTCAACTGACGGGTAATGGTAATGGTTTTTAAATAAAAATCAATAAGATACAATAAATGTTTGTTCGGGCATCACTACTACAGAATAGCTGAACCTATTTAGCTAAATCTTTGTTTTGTATGTATTGGTCAGAAGAAGGTTTGTAATTTGTATGCATGAATGTTTGTATGAAAGAAAATTTATGGGAACTCGTCTCGGCTGCGGATTGAATGCTCCTTGGCTGGTTGTTCACAGGGATGAAGTCGCGGGCGGGCCGCTAGTAATAAGTTAATAAAAGTATGTAGATACTAGGTACCTATGTCGCAAATAGTGGAATAAATAGTTAAGTATTTCCTTTTTTTCTTCTTTTTGTTCCATCCAAAAAAGTACCTATAGGTAGTTACGATAGTTAGGTATCTACCTAACTGCTTTTAGTAGGTATATACCTACTCGGTAAAAAAAATGTGAGTGTGTTTTGATAAAAATACATTACAAAAGGGATATTATTCAGTTATTCTGTGATTATGGTAGTACAACTTAAATTATTTAAATGTCTATGCCTCCAATCTATGAGGTAGGTACAGTAAAACATTACCATGGCACAACTACAACGACTGCCTACTACCTACTTCCGCCATGCAGTCCTGCCTGAGCCTGACACTCATTTTGTTATTATTAGGTACCTACCTATTTATTATTTTTTAATTTTCCGTTTACGACAGACTTTTTTATAGGAGTGAAACCTGACGATTGATAAGAATAAATTATGAAATAAACCATCTAAGAGATAAACCATTTATACAAATGATTTTTAGAAGGTAGTTTCATATTATCATCATCAGCAGTTTAAAACGCTCCACAGCAGGATAATTACCGTGGCTGGTCTTTCAAACAATGACGTCAGTTACCTATCGATGTTAGGTAAGTATACATTGGAAGATTGAACTATCACCTCAAGACTTAGAGCATTTAACCAAGATGACCAAGGTGATCGAGTCTCTGATACAAATGTTACGCGTCCGTCAGGGACTCAGTGCCCTTTAAAGCACCTTTTACAATAAATTGTTGCTATGAGAGAAGTAAAAAATAAAGATACTATTCAAGCTATAGGTACCTACGTTTTTAATGTCTGCTTGCAGTGGACAATAGAATATTATGCACTATTTGCTACGTTCTTTTTGCAGTGCTGGTGGGCCATCGCAATCGGAACCAGTTGCTTGGGGTTTCACTTATCCAGCGTTTGCTTAGTTTTAAGTTAGAAGTTATTTAAATAATATTCTAATATAGGTTTATGAAATTATGTTATATATTATATTAGGAACCTTAAAATGTTTTTTGTCTCGCCAACCTGGCGAATGGCAAAGCGGGCGCTCCGCGGCATTGTGCAATTTAGCATCGGCACTTACTTTCAGTTTCGATAAAAATTCGGCTTTACTATTTTCTAATAAAATAACTATTTGAATAGGTAGGTATGTATGTATTTAGTTAAGTACATACTAAGATAATAAAAATAGGTGTTTATAAAAAACTTGAAAAATTTTAAAAGAAGCCTGAAATATAATTTAATTTTAAAATCGCATAGCTTTTCAAAAAAATAAATAAATGATTTTGCGTACCTTCTATGTACAAATTGGTCTGCTTACAGGTTTCTTCTTCTTGATTCGAACAAAACTCTTGGGACCTTCCGGACCGAAGCGCTATTAATATTGCTATCACCCAGCAACAGCATTTCAACGGAAAACAACGATGTCCCAGAAAAGGCATGGTACCACTAAAGCCTCCGAACCACGACTGCTATCATCGCACCGACTACAGCCATCAAATTGATTATAACGGAAAATGTGAGAGCTATTCTCTAATCAGTCTCAGTAAAAAAACAAATCACCGTGAAATGAAAGTTTTTTGAAAGGGAAACTCTGGTAGCTGTTACTTACGACAAAACGATCCGACAAACACTTTTGAATGCAGTAGTACCTACTTATTTACTGCTAGTCACTTTTCTTTATATAGCAATTCGATAAACCCTTAAATAACATGTAGTAAATAAGTTTAATGTTAAAAAAATTAGGGAAAATACGTTTAAATATTGAAAGACCGTAACATAATGTAGCTACTTAACTATTCCCACCTATTTCTGTCTCTATTCGTTTTTCAGCTATTCTAAGTTCAGAAATAGAAGTTGGTAAAGGTAGGTAGGTATTAATTAAAGACGAAGTACAAGAAGTATCATCTTAGAACAGCTTCTAGGTAAGTAGGTGTACCTTAATAAAGTTCTGATAAATGTTCATTCACTCACAACAAAGTTAAGTACCATAATAACCCTATCTAGATATCCAAACTAAATTACAGTAACGTTTTATAGCAAGTAATCAACAAGAGATGATGAAGGTATTTTGATGATCCCGAAAGTAATAACACAGTATAAATATGAGCTAAAGATTTATACTGTGGTAATAACCTGTCTAGATAAGTACACAACTATTTGAGGGCCTACTCCCTTTCTCCAAAACGAAATATCGGCTGATTTTCGTTTGCTATATAAAGCGCTTTCCCGTATTTTTGAAATAACAAACAATTTTCAAAAAAAAATAGAATCTAAATACAAGGTTCGAAAGGATAATTATCATGATAATTATCGTGATAATAACGGATAGATAATTATCGATTGATAATAACAAAAAATTTTGCTCGTGAAAGTTTTTGAAGTATTTAAACGTGTGATTCCGCACTTGCGTGTTTTTCAACGTACGAAGTATCTATGTCAACGTGCCGCGCCGTAGGAATTACCCTAACAAAAAAATAATATTTCGGATTTTAAAAAGTTGAGAAACTCAAGTGTCATTGTTTTGTTAAGGTGATAATTATCAAGAAGCGTAATTATCTTGATAATTTCGAACCCTGTCTGAATAAATAGGAATGGAAACCGCTGGAAATAGCAAACGAAAACGGCCGAAATTTCGTTTCGGAGAAAGAGAGTAGGCCCTCAGTGGTTTGTTTTGCTTAGGTACCTACTACATAATTTGACAATATACTTTGATCACACTATAAAAACATCATAAGGTAAAAAATTTACTTCAGAAGGCAAACAACAGATAGATTAATTTCAGGCGTAAGCCAATACGTTCTGCGGATCTGTTTCACAGCAGGCAGATAAATTGTTATTGTTTAATTTGATACCCTCAATTGTCATTTATGACTGTCAATGGCAACGTTAAACGTCATTCCCGCCTGTTTAAAGTCGTTCCTATTTTACATTAAAAAAATTCAAACGGACCTTGACTTGGCAATTATTTAGGTATATGTAACAAAAAAGAAATCCGTCAAATCGGTCGAGTCGTTCTACTCGGATCCTACATGCAGCAAATGATTTTTTCACTCCTCTTGCTCAAAAAGACCGTCATTGCAGCGTTCTAGAGCGGGGCTAAAATAGCTTTTCTCGCCCTAGGGGAAAAAGTTTTTTTTTTAATTTTTGTCTGTCACATGACAATGAGCCTATAAAAACGAAAAAGTATTTAGTCTTATGTAGAAAAATCATGAATAAAGACTCGACTTATTACTGTTTACTTAGATCAACAACTTTTTTGAGATAGTTACGTTGAGGTACAATATACTAGAGAAGACACCGCGAAGCAAGTTTGTGCGCAACTAAGGTGCAGCCGCAAGGTGCACAATCGCTTGAATCACGCGCAATCACCGAGGCGTTTGCAGCCCAAGTGCGGCCGGCAGGCCGCACTTGAACGGAACACATTAGTGGTGAGCGGTGTCTTCTCTATACGTAGTAATATAGCTCAATGGATAGTTATTATTAAATTTTATGGTAAAATTAGTAATCATTTGAATCTATGGACAACACAGACCACGCTTCAGCAAGAAAAAACTGCACAGTCTGCACATGTGCTTAGGTGGTGAGCCTTTAGCCCGTTGGTCGCTTTTACGACACCCAAGGGAAGAGAGGGGTTGGTAGTATTATTTTGATGAGCCCATCGCCGCTCTATGCTGTTGTATGTATGTGCAGTCTTTAGTCCATTAGTCGCCTTTTACGAGACCCAAGGGAAGGGAAGGGTTGGTAGTATTATTTTGATAAGCCCATCGCCGCTCTATGCTGTTGGATGTATGAGCAGTCTTTAGTCCATTAATCGCCTTTTACGACACCGAAGAGAAGAGAGAGGTTGGTAGTATTAATTTGATGAGCCCATCGTCGCTTTATGCTGTTGGATGTATGTGCAGTCTTTAGTCCGTTAGTCCCCTTTCACCAAATCGAAGAAAAGTGAAGGGTTGGTAATATTATTTTGATGAGCCCATCGCCGCTCTATGCTGTTGGATGTATGTGCAGTCTTTAGTCCGTTAGTCCCCTTTTACCAAATCGAAGAAAAGTGAAGGGTTGGTAATATTATTTTGATGAGCCCATCGCCGCTCTATGCTGTTGGATGTATGAGCAGTCTTTAGTCCATTAGTCGCCTTTTACGACACCGAAGAGAAGAGAGAGGTTGGTAGTATTCATTTGATAAGCCTATCGTCGCTCTATGCTGTTGGATGTATGTGCAGTCTTTAGTCCGTTAGTCCCCTTTTACCAAATCGAAGAAAAGTGAAGGATTAGTAATATTATTTTGATGAGCCCATCGCCGCTCTATGCTGTTGGATGTATATGCAATCTTTAGTCCGTTAGTCGCCTTTTACGACATCCAAAGTAAGAAAGGGGTTGGTAGTATTATTTTGATGAGCTCATTGCCGCTCTATGCTGTTGGATGTATGCGCAGTCTTTAGTCTGTTAGTCGCTTTTTACGACACCGATGGGAAGAGACGGGTTGGTAGTATTATTTTGATGAGCCCATCGCCGCTCTATGCTGTAGGATGTACGTGCAGTCATTAGTCCGTTAGTCGCCTTTGACGACACCCAAGGGAAGAGATGGAAAGACTGCACATATCTACTATCCAACAGCATAGAGCGGCGATGGGCTCATCAAAATAATGCTACCAACCATTCTCTTCCCTTGGGTGTCGTTAAAGCAACTAACGGGTTAATTTTAAATAAAATAAACCAATTCATATTGTATTGGCATAGATAAATGATTGGTCTCGCTGCGCTCGTCTAGATACCGCGCTACCTATAAACCACAGCTCCGTAAATGCGGCAACTCATTATTGTAGTGTGTTTATGACAATATGCAAGGATGCTAGTGTGCGTGAAAAATTTGTTGCCAGCTGCTCAACTGTTACCCGAGTTAATGGGCAAAATATTTTTGCTGTGATGTATTAGTGTATAACTTGCTGGTTATAAATGTAGCTCAGAAAATATTTAAAAATTTACAATTAAAAGCAAATATGTATCAATATAATTGTATATATTATTATGTGGGTTAGACGTAAGTTTCTTCTGTACAAAAATGGTAGGTATGCATAGCAATGATTAGACCTAATTTTTTAGTAGTTTTTTATATTACTACCAACCCCTTTCTTCCCTTGGGTATTCTAAAAGGCGACTAACGGACTAAAGACTGCACATAAATCCAACAGCATAGAGCGGCGATGGGCTCATCAAAATAATACTACCAACCCCTCTCTTCCCTTCGGTGTAGTAAGAGGCGACTAACAGACTAAAGACTGCACATACATCCAACAGCATAGAGCAACTATGGGCTCATCAAAATAATACTACCAACCCCTCACTTTTCTTCAATTTCGTAAAAGGGGACTAACGGACTAAAGACTGCACATACATCCAACAGCATAGAGCGGCGATGGGCTCATCAAAATAATACTACCAACCCCTCCCTTACATTGGGTCTCGTAATAGGCGACTAATGGACTAAAGACTGCACATACATACAACATCATAGAGCGGCGATGGGCTCATCAAAATAATACTACCAAACCCTTTCTTCCCTTTGGTGACGTAAAAGCGACTAACGGGCTAAAGGCTCACCACCTAAGCACATGTGCAGACTGTGCAGTTGTTTCTTGCTGAAGCGTGGACTATGTGATAAACTTTAATAATAACTATCTCAAAAAAGTTGTTGATATAAGTAAACAGTTCTTTATTCATGATTCTACATATGACTAAATACTTTTTCGTTTTTGTAGGCTCATTGTCATGTGACAGCCAAAAATTTAAAAAAAAATACTTTTTCCCCTAGGGCAAGAAAAGCTATTTTAGCCTCGCTTTACAAGGCTACAATTACGGTCTTTTTGAGCAAGAGTGAAAATATTATTTCAAACCTTGTCTATGATTTTTCTCAAAACGAATACGTCCGTGATTTGCCGGTGGCGGCACTGACACTGAGAGCATTATCACTGACTAGTGGGAATGCGTTCATAGAGAATGTATGAAAAACACTGTGCCGGTACTGTGTCGGAACTGTGGCTTCACTGATATGTGTGAAGCAACCTTTAACCTATAATATTACCCGAATCATAAGCTATACACCTGTTCTCAGTTTCATTAAAATCCGTCCAGCGGTTTTTGAGTGATGCGCGTCAAACAAACAAACAGACAAAAATTTCAAAAATGATTCTAATGTTCACGTATCCTTCATCCCCTAGATTATGTTTTTCGTAAATATTTTCAATGTAAGTACAGACACGAAAAGTTTACATTTCAGGAACATAGGTCAAAATGAAAAAAAATAGCTTTTCCATACTTGAGTCAATCAGCTGATTGCGCATTTTGTAAGAGGGAAAAATAATAAATTTTCGACGCATATTCCATAAGGAAAGTTGTTCAGTTTTATCGGTAGAATCCCCTTGATATAGTGTCAGCTAACATTTTTACACCTTATTATAGATCACAAATTTAAGTAAACATGAAATAACATAGAACTAGGTAAAGTACATAGTAAATTTGTAAGACAAAAGAAATAGGTTACCTTTAAAATAAAAGACAATAACAATAAATTCACAAAATAAAAATCTCAACCACGGGGACTTTATTTTTGTATAAGCGGTAACACTGAATGGCGTTTATTGTTCATATTATTTTATGATGAAATTTGGAAATTATACGATAATTACTGATGGTATGTGATCCCAGTGTCCTTGTTATTTTTAGAAGTATTATTTTTACACAGTTTTACTACGCAAACTGGCATTTTAGTTTGAATTAAGCCCAAAATTGAATAAAACATTCGGGACGTACACATCACCCACAGCTGTCAGTGTGACTGGCTCGGGTAACGGGTACGCCGATTTCGGCGGTACATCAAAAAAATGTAAGAAATCAGAGTAGTGCGTGGTAGTGCTATGTTGTTAGAATAGGATGGTTTACGCTTTGTATGAGAGATCGATCGAATAAAACTAATCCAATCCTTTTATCAACTTAATTTATTAGTTTACACGCTCTTTATAAGTAATTATCACAATTCTTTACAGAAAATCAGTCCGAAACAATCAATCTCGTTTCAAAACCGTTTTCAAAGTGAAAAACAGCGCCCTCTGCTTTAGAACCTCTCTCTACCGATCCACACATGTCACGGTCATAAACGTTTTCTTACTTTTTTATAAAATTAACAAATGCTTCTAACACATATTACATTACTAATCCTTCACATAATTTAATAATATTAATAACATTAAACATTAACAACTAAAACCATAATGAAACTAATATAATTAAATGGGTCATCATTCATGAAACAAACTTGTGTGTGACCTACGGAAACGGAACACATTGTGTTCCGTTTACCAAAAATTAATAATTGGGATGTGACTTAAATAATAAAATCTTACATTCGGCCTTTCCTGACATTTAGTTTGTCCTCAAACTTCAGAAGTATTGACAGCATCAATTTACAAATTAACATAACAAAAGTATCTTACAAATTATTTACAAATATGAAACTTTAAAAAAACATATTTTTTTTAAATAAATATAATACTTTATTTTATTACCAATAATATAATTTCTGTCAACATTATGAAACTAGGTAAGTATGTTATTATTTATTTTAGAACACATACTACTAAAAGTAAACATAATTAACTGAGAAACATTAACTGTATCACAGTACATTACAATAATTACTAATTCTACATTATTTTAAAGTTGTTTTACATGCAAATTTTCTCATAGGGATAGGCGTAAACAAACTATTCCATTACCTTCATCAAGTTGCATAACAATTTCTTTTTAAGTTGTTTTCTCATAAACAATTTCATAATTATACATTTTAATATTCATAATTACTTGTTTCATCATGCACAATATATAGTCACTGCCCAACCTAGTGCCATCAATTTTAAATGGTTCTCATTCTACTTATATACATTAACATTATTATCTATATATATCCAATTGACTGTTTAATATTACTATTCTTGGTTACGAGAGTGTTGACGCATATAACAATATTACCACATAATCGAATAACCAGGAATGGTCCTGTCAACACTCACTTAACAATATCACCATGGAGTAGTCCTGTCAACACTCGTATAACCATATTACCAATGGAGTGGTCCTATCAACACTCACATACTAACATTTACTAAGTAACTATTTAGGAGCGGTCCTATCAATACTCACATAACAATTACCAATGAAATGGTTCTTTCAACACTCACATTACAATACTCAAATTACAATATTACTTATCGAGTGATCCTATCAACACTTACATACTTACTAACTATTAATAACAATTACCAATGGAGTGGTTCTGTCAACACTCACATTGCAATATTACTTACCGAGTGGATCTATCAACACTCACATACTTACTTACTAACTATTAAGGAGTGGTCCTATCAACACTCACTTAACAATTACCAATGGAGTGGTTCTGTCAACACTCACATTGCAATATTACTTACCGAGTGGATCTATCAACACTCACATACTTACTTACTATTAAGGAGTGGTCCTATCAACACTCACTTAACAATTACCAATGGAGTGGTTCTGTCAACACTCACAGTGCAATATTACTTACCGAGTGGATCTATCAACACTCACATACTTACTTACTATTAAGGAGTGGTCCTATCAACACTCACTTAACAATTACCAATGGAGTGGTTCTGTCAACACTCACATTGCAATATTACTTACCGAGTGGGTCTATCAACACTCACATACTTACTTACTATTAAGGAGTGGTCCTATCAACACTCACTTAACAATTACCAATGGAGTGGTTCTGTCAACACTCACATTGCAATATTACTTATTAGTAAACCAATCATCAATTAATGAACTATAATTAACCTCTCATTAATAACATGCTTCTTTTTTTTTATTAGCTTAGCTATATATAAAAACGCTCATAAAATCTGTTTTAATCATTGAAAATTAATCATTTGATAATTAATCATTTGCAATTATTCTAAATATTCTAAATATACAATAGCAAATAAATTTGAAACACTCCTATATAATACTCCTCCTTATTTCCTACCCGTGCACAACTGAATCAGGGTTTACATCATCATTATCATCATCACTGGTACTACTAAAAGTCATCTTTGTCTCCATCATAAGTTACCCACAACATCATCATCATTTCCTTGCCCTTGTCCCTATTTGGGGTCGAATGCCATCAATGCCGTCAATGCCATTTCGAGGGATGAATGCACTCTGACAAAGCGAGTGTTAAACTAAATATGACTGTGGATGGATACAAGTTACCCACGACATACATTACAGTAATTTCTATGAGTAACTAGCGGCCCGCTCACGGCTTCGAAACCAATTCCTGACAATTACGAACGCAACAAAAAAAAAGAATTACCCAAATATGTGCAGCCGGAAGTGATGCGCGTACAAACATTTCGGCATGCTGTAGCTCTAAGCAACAGCATTTAGAACGCGCCGAATTTTCAATTCTTTGCAAAACTTTTTACTCATGAGATATAGGTAAACAAAGTACCTTGGTCACCCAAGTAACAAGGTTCTCCTGTAGTGCACAGTTTACAGGCTTACAGCACTAGTACCTCTCTTTTACTGGTTCCAGATTTTACTACCAAGCTTATAACAGGTTACACGGAGTTCGTTTGGGTTTATAGTACACCTGTTCTTATAAGTTGACTTATAATCGTGTATAGAACGAAATTATAGGCGCAGTAAAGACTAATATGGCCTATAAAAGTGTCGCATAGGTGTAAATACACTTGAGAAAACTTGCTCCAGTAAGTTAACTTATAATCGTCTACAAGAAGTAATTATAAATCCGCTATAAGTGCCATACGCCAGTAATAGTAATTTATAGACTTAGAACCATTTGTACTTATTACTTGACCTTATAGGGGTGTATAAGTCAACTATATGTGCGAATTATAAGTGAATTAGTTCTACTGTGATTTCTTCTAAGAGTAAGTGTACTTGGTATTATTGTAGACTCCCGAATGCTGTTATAGTCTTAATTTCTATATAAAGGTTTCTTGTAAAACTATTAGTGTCCGAAGATATCTTCGTGAAGTTCATTTAAGAAGACAATATAATAATTGCTTTTAATATTTATCGCATCTTCACGGCCATTTTGATTTATTTTGAGTCATTGGGTTTTTATTAAATTATTACAAAAATGGATATAAACAAAAAGAAATATGACCATGATAGTCCGATCAAAGTCACAACTAATACATAAAAATAATAAACTCTTAGTTATTAATATTAAGCATAAGACATTTGTATGTGGAACCCTAATTCGTCACAATATGGCGCGACAATGCTGTTAGGACTAATATTATTTTTAAACACAACTTAGTAAATACGCCGTGTTCAAAAGGCGAACAAAAATTAAGATGTAAAACACAACATAATTCACCGAAACTACATACGAGTTTGCCGTGCAAACATGTATGCACGTATAATATTACGTGCGAAATACTTGTTAAACGTTTTATATAAAATACTTATATGAAGTTAGCTTTTATTTTTATTTTATTTTTTCACAACCGCACTACAAAACATCAATTCACAAATATTTGAAGTAGCTAATATTAGAAGCGCGGAGTACGTTACAAGCCTGCCTGGTTATAGTACATGTTCATAGTTAGCTCCGCGGGAGCAAATGGTTCTCTGGAGTCTAATTATAACTGTATTATTGGTCTAAGTGGTGCTCGCCAAGTCTATTATGAGTGTTTTATTAGCAAAAGTGCGCGTATAAAATGGGCCCTTTTCCGTGGTTATAAACTTTTACTAGCCTGTTATAGATCTGACTCCGGAACTACTACAAGACCACATTTTGTTACTTGCGCAGAGATTAACCTTTTTGGATAACCAAAGGTGGACAAAACATCTTCTAAAGCAGGGATGTCAAAGATATGGCCAGCTAACACACCTTATCTTATAAATAACCCTTTAGAAAAATCAGTCTGACACCCCTGTTCTAAAGCACGAATTTAAATTTCTTAGAGGTTTGAGTATACAAAATTTTGAGTAAATCATCTGGATCACTACAGCGTGCCGAATAGAATAGAATTCCTTTATTGCTTAAACTGTGTAACAAGTTCTTAAAAAATATATATAGTATCAACAGTTTGCCCATGATCAGGCATGCAATGTACAAATAAATATTATTAACATTTATATTAACAATATTCATCGTGAATTCAACAATTAATTAGTCTTGAATTCAAAGCATTCATTCAGTGAATAGAAAACATTATTAAACAACCAAGTTTTTAACTTAAATTTAAATATATGACCATTCAATGCCTTTTAATCAGTAGGTAAATGAATATGCACTTTAATACCATGTATGAAAGTACTCCTATCATAAACATTATTATTGACAATTGGTAAATTCAAATTATATCTATACTTAATATTGAATACTTACACAAATTTGTAGAATATAGACATCAGTAAGAGTAAGTAATTTCTTTTCTCTAAATACATTCCTAAGGGTATCATCATAATGCATGTTGGAAATTATGCGTATAAATTTCTTTTGTAGTATGAAAGTACTGTGAATTAACAGAATTACCCCAATAAATAATCCCATACGTTAGGAGAGGATACACATTACCAAAATAAGCAGTTTGCACAATTTCAAAAGAGGAATTTTCTGCCAGAATAGATAATGCATATTATTGATTTCTATTTATGTTATAAATATAAGTTTTTTTTTTAAATTTAAATTTGAGTCTATCGAAACACCAAGAAAGTTGCTTTTGTTAACTCCTTCTATTTTTGAGTTAGACTGATTATCTTTAATGTTTCATTTAAATGAGTTGGTCTTGTAATTACAAAATCGCATAAATTTAGTCTTATTCAAATTTATTTTAAGATTCAAAGTTTTAAGCCAGTCAACCAAATATTTTAACACTTAGTTAATTTCATTTTCAAAAACAGTTGTGTTCTTACTATTATCTAAAATAAAAATTGTGGCATCATCTGCAAACATAACACATAAATGACTTGGTATCGCTGGAAACTCGTTAATATACACCAAGTAAAGAGAGGGCCAAGAACGCTACCTAGAGGTAAAAGAAGAAGGTAGAAACACTTGATCTAGTCATTCGATCATCAATACCGTAAACAACATTTTTGTTTTTTTTTTGACCCTGAATATCACAAGCATCTAATATAATTATTTTACTGTAGAAATATTCATCAATTGATTCACCTATTTTCATCAGTCTTTCTAACATTTCTGAAAGTAATGCACCATAATTAGTTTCAGATGGAAAAGCCTTAATAAGTCGCTCTTGCCACTCTATCCATGTTAGTAATATAGTCTGTTGTCCTTCATACCATTTCTTAGCGTTAGGTACCTGATAATTTAGGAAGGGCAAAATGTGCAGCTTGTTCATCAGACCATTTATAGATTTTGGCACATTCATTAACTTTAGCGATCCAATTAAATATTTTCTGATTCTGTTGTGCGGGGTCGAAAATAGGAATTATATTTTGATCCTATCAAATACCATGACTATTAGAACGAACTAAGCATTGTAACAATTGAGAAACATTATTTACATTCATTAAGGTGTCGGTAGGTATACCTTTGAGATAAGATTCTTGCTCACCAGCACTGCCTTGCAACGTCATTCTTGTTGCTGTAGCATCTCGATTCATTGAAAACCGTAAAAGCGATTCTGCAGACGCTGCTGCCAACATTGTTTTTACAGCAGGTCATAACGGTGTTGTCGTTTGCTGTGATTCAACTGAAATCTGAGATTAACAAAACAAGTATCATTATCTAACAAAAAAAATATTTTTACAAATGGGAGCTTTGCAGTACTTAATTGTAAACAGCATTCAACCTATCCCCTTTCTTTTTCAAATAAAGTTTTAAGGTAATAAAATTCCGAAATAGGTAAATTAAATTTGATATATACATTTAACTTAACTTTGTAAGGAAGTTGTTAATCATAGTCAAACTGTCCCGGACAAATAACAACCTGGTTTAGCGAAAGGCAACTTATGAACTTAGTGAGTGCCAGCGGTTGTTGAAATATACTTATTTTGTTTAATTACAAACACAATTACAACTACTACTACAGCATAATCCAATTACAACATAATTCAAAACAGTAAGGTGTTTAGATTTTTTTTTTTATAATGTTGTGATTATAATTTACTAACACAATATTAAGAGCTCTGCTGTCAATTACGATTGGTATTAACCAGACCCAATAGAAATTCAATTGTTAGCAAGTGATTAGCAACCTCTAGGAGTCTTCGTGACAGACAATGGGATAATTTTGTATACTCTTCATAAGATTCATCATTACCATGATAAGATGATATCACCATCATTTTAAAACAAAATCTAAACATTTCTTTCTTGCGAATAAAGAATGTAATAAATGTAAGTAATTAAAGCACTTAGAATAAGATAAAAAGAAAACTTTGTTAAATGTAACCTTTTTCACTTTGTTTGTTGTTAGTAATGTAGTGATAATCTATCAAAAAGCCTTGTTAAAAGAAACAAATACATTAAAAAAAAATATGTACCTTGGAGCATAAAAAAAAATAAGAAAACTTAACACAAGTTATCATTAGGTACACCTGTGTGACTTATAATGCCAATGAATGATGTTTTGAAAGGAATCTTAATTACCCATCAAATGAACTAAAAGAAATAGTCCCCATACAGCAATTTAAAATATCCATTACTTAACTGTTAATGATTGTGACCATAAAGTATACACTTGAAAGCTTCTTCTACTTCTTTTTACGCACTGGCGTTTCCCTTTGGATTTCGCCAATATCCAGTTTTTGGCTCAGTTGTTTGTTTTTACAGACTCATTGCATGTATCGATTTCTCGTAAGAGTACAATGTACAAGTACAGAGGTGGTGAGATCTTAAATTTTGAGGCTGTACGCTGTAGACCCAGCTGATGATCTGTACTCTGTAATGCCTGCTGAGGTTCACTACTTTCCTCACACTGTCACACTCTCCTGCTTCTTGTGATATTTCTTGACTGAGACTGCTGGCATGAGACTCACGATAATGTCACGACGATGTTTTCTGCGTGATTCATACTGCTTTGATGCAGATGAACTAGGCAAGACATGGAACTGGAACTGATACTATATCGGCGCTTGCGACGTCTTCGGCTTTTTTTTGTGATCTCCAGCCAATAACTATCAAAATTCGTTGGTTTTATCCCACTTCTGATATGAGAGATCGATCGAATAAAACTAATCCAATCCTTTTATCAACTTAATTTATTAGTTTACACGCTCTTTATAAGTAATTATCACAATTCTTTACAGAAAATCAGTCCGAAACAATCAATCTCGTTTCAAAACCGTTTTCAAAGTGAAAAACAGCGCCCTCTGCTTTAGAACCTCTCTCTACCGATCCACACATGTCACGGTCATAAACGTTTTCTTACTTTTTTATAAAATTAACAAATGCTTCTAACACATATTACATTACTAATCCTTCACATAATTTAATAATATTAATAACATTAAACATTAACAACTAAAACCATAATGAAACTAATATAATTAAATGGGTCATCATTCATGAAACAAACTTGTGTATGACCTACGGAAACGGAACACATTGTGTTCCGTTTACCAAAAATTAATAATTGGGATGTGACTTAAATAATAAAATCTTACATTTGCAAATCAGTTATTCTCATTATTAAATAGAACATTTTGGAATTTGACTTTACGGCTCGGCCACGACTTGGCCGGTGTGAGGGAACCGGCGACCGGATCAATTGTTCATTATTGTAATTTATATTATAAGGTAACGTGGCCGCGCTGTTAGACTCAACGAGCGCCAGTGCATTAGTTATGTAAAACTGCGAGTTGCGCCCATTGTACAGACACCAGCAGGTCGACCTACTACAACATGTCACATTTCTTTAATAAATTAGGAGTAAAAGGATCAATATCTAAGAGTTTTGGGTACGTGGACCTGCTGGCGTGTGAACAACGAGACAATTGGCATAAACGCCTGTAGAATAAAGTAATGAATGTATTTAAAATTGAACTAAACTCAAATTGATTTTTTTTAAGTAAATTTATTTTTCAAAAATAACACATTTTATGTTTTTAAACTCTGCCAAACTACATATGCAGTTTGTCGGCAGCAGCTCCCGTATAACATTTTTATAAATGTATTATTTATATACATTATTATTACATTTTTTTTTTACAATGTAACAAACTCACTTCACTGAGTACCTATCTACCTAATTAAACTGGTATAAATACATTGCACACATACTTACATTGTTCTTTTCGCAACAACACACGCGCAACTCGCAAAATATGCTTACCTAATAACAAAGATGTTTATACACTTCCAATATAGGCTATGGGAACATTATCCACAGTAACAAACAACAGTCACGGACAAAGCGATAAGTAATGCTTCCTCAGCCTAAACTTAATACCTACTGTGCTTACTGATGCAATCCTCCAATAAGTCATAGGTACATAAAATTTTGGGGCAGTTCTTAATAAAAGTTGGAACTAGCGAGCGCCTTTCACGCTTTCCGTAATAGTTTTTTTTATTCTGGGGATAGCCAGTTTATTTATATTTGCAGACCGAGTTGGGTATGTATGTACTTATATATGATTAGCGAACTCAAAATTGGTATTTTTAAGAACTTTATAGAGCTGGGGCATTACTTACCTTAAACTTTTAGAGCAGTAATTCTACGTCAATTATGGTTTTACTTTAATCTTACTATGCATTTGACGTAGCATCAAATACGTGAGATGGTAATTTATCTTATCTTATCTTATCTTAGTGGGGCCTGCCGAGGACCCCTCCCGCAGTAGGTCGTTGATATTTTGTGCGACACCATCCTATCACTCTACCTCCTTCTACTTCAGTGAAAAACTGCCTTATATTGGTAATGTAATGTACAGACGGCATACCGCGCTTGGATCAGAGGTAAAGCTCACGGGGATCCCGAAACTCGCTCGCTAAAAGCAGCCTATAATAATGCCACCAAGTCGTGTAAGAGGGCCTACATTAGAGCGGATGCCCAGCGCGTTGCACGAGTAGGCCAAGAACTCCTGACGCATCCTACGGGCAGCCGTAGCTACTGGCGTCTGGCCAAAGCCGTGCAATCAAACTTCTGCCAAACCTCGCTGCCACCACTGAGATGTCTTGACGGAACTTTAGCTCACAAGCCGCAGGAAAAGGTCGATCTCCTGGCCAAACTCTTTGCTGTTAACTCCCGGATCGATGACTGTGATGCACAGCCACCCTCAGTTCCTCACTGTGGCCACACAATGTCTGATATTAAAATCAGGCAGTGTGATGTCCGTGCGGAGCTGCAGTCAATCGATGTCCGGAAGGCTAACGGTCCTGATGGCATCCCAGCAATAGTCCTGAAAATGTGTGCAGCGGAGTTGTCCCCTGTGTTAACGCGTCTGTACCGTCTCTCGCTCTCTTCGGGTTGTGTGCCGGAATCTTGGAGAGAAGCTAATGTGCAACCGATCCCTAAAAAAGGAGATCGGTCAGATCCGACTAATTACCGCCCTATAGCCGTAACTTCAGTGTTGTGTAAGATCCTAGAACGAATATTGAACAAACAGCTTGTTCGATACCTAGAAGATCACTCCCTAATTCACGATCGTCAATATGGGTTCCGGCCAAAACGGTCAACGGGTGATCTTCTAGCGTACGTCACACATCTCTGGGGTAAGGCTATTGACAAGCGTGGCGAGTCACTGGCAGTTAGCCTTGACATAGCCAAGGCTTTTGATCGGGTCTGGCACAAAGCTCTTCTCACCAAGCTCCCGGCATACGGTTTGCCCGCTCAGTTCTGTACCTGGATTGCTAGCTTCCTGCATGAGCGTAGAATCCGTGTCCTCTCGGATGGATGCGCTTCGCGGTTCATGTCAGTGAACGCTGGTGTTCCCCAAGGCTCCATTCTATCCCCCACGCTGTTCCTTCTGCATGTCAATGACATGCTTCCTCTTGGAAACATTCATTGCTATGCAGATAATAGCACAGTGCATGGGGGATATAACGGGCACCCAACGACTGGGCGGGTAGACACCGAAATGAAGCGAGCAAATCTTGTCATTGAGCTCGATCTGGTATTGGACCTCATTTCTAAATGGGGCTCCGATAATCTGGTGGAGTTCAATGCCAAGAAAACACAGGTGTGCGCGTTCACAGCGAAAAAGTCGCCATTTCTTCCCCTTCCCTCTCTTCAGGGTACATCTCTAGGCCTGCAGAGCAGTATTAACATGCTCGGTATGGATATCCGCTGCGATCTGAACCAAAAGGACTACATCGAAACCGTGATTAAAAATGCCTCACGTAAACTCGGTGTCCTGAACAAGGTGCAGCGATTCTTCACGCCTGATCAGTTGTGTCTATTATACAAGACACAGGTGCGGTCTTGCGTGGAGTATTGCTCTCACCTTTGGGACGGCTCCGCAAAGTACCTTCTCGATGCCTTGGACAGATTGCAGCGCCGCGCTGTGCGCATTATCGGCAATGCGGAGGTCACTAAAACTCTCGAGCCTTTGCAATTGCGTAGAGATATTGCGTCACTTAGCGTCTTTTACCGTTTATACCATGGCGAGTGCTCTGAAGAACTCTTTGACCTCATCCCTCCTTCTCCCTTCCTCCATAGGAGTACGCGTGCTGCTCTCCGGAGTCACCAATTTACAGTCTCTAACATTCCATCACGCACAAAGAAATTTGGTGACTCGTTTCTTTGCCGCACTTCCAAAAGATGGAATAGTCTGCCAGCACACGTATTCCCTCCTACCTATGACATAGGGTCCTTCAAACGAGGCGTGAAGAAGCACTTTGTGGGCCGGCAGAGTGAGGATGACTGATGCTACGTCTCTTACGCTGCACCAGTTATCCTCGCGCCTGGATCTCAATTCCACTTAACATCAGGTGGAGTGGGGTCATTTGCCGGGATTAAATTTAAAAAAAAATGTTTTTGAGGTTGAATAGCCCAAAATCTTCTGGTTTCGGATAGGTCGATCCCATAAGACTCATTCTTTTCCTGGCTAGATAGGCATCAGCCACACAGTCTGCTGCTACGTAGTTGCTGCGTAGCTTTGTTTGTTGCTACGTAGTTATGACACTCTGTGGAGTTTTATGTGTTTCGATGATCGAACATTTTATTAATGGCATAGCGCCCGGTCTGGGCATGATTATTCGGGCCTGCCTTCTACCACCTCTGCATATGATTTACCCCGTATTAGTACATTTTCGCCAATGAAGAATTTTTAGTTGCGAAGGATCTAGGACGATGGCAAAGAACCGGGTAATAAAGAGCGTTATCAATTTTGACCATTAATTCAATATTAGTTTACCTACTTAGATAAGTAAATAATTGTACATCAATTTATAAAGTAATTAATTATCTGAAAAAAATTGTAGAGCCGTATGTGTAGCAGCCCAATAAAGAATACTACCACCCTAGTATAACACTAACACCCTCTCGTCTCGTATTCTATACTTACTATTATAGGTACACGTCTACGACCAAATTCGATGAAGAATATTTGTATACAAATTAGGTACTCTCAAGAGAATCAAAATTTATAGGGAATTTTCCGTTGACCCTGTGAAATTTGGCAAGTGCTACCGCCTCTATACTACAAGTATGGGGAACACTCTGAAAACTATACCTACATTTGTAGTTAAATCAAAAAAAACAGGGTCTATATGGCCAAAAAACGTATATTCCGACACCCTCAACCTCAAGGGAATCAAAATTTATAGGGTATTTTACGTTAAACTATGAAATTTGACAAGTAAATATTACTTACCGTCTTAGACTACAAGTATAGGAAAACATCTGAAAATAATACATTTGTAATTAAATCATTAAAAAACAGGATCTTTATTCCAAAACAACGTATATTTCGACACTCTCAAGGGAATCAAAATTTATAGGGTATTTTCCGTTGACCTAGAACTATGAAATTTGGCAAGTATTACCGTCTTATACTACAAGTACAGGGAAAAATCTGAAAACTATACATTTGTAATTAAATCATTACAAAACAGGATCTTTATGCCAGGATCGGCGGCAGTCAAAATTTTTATTCAGTTTACCGTGTCAGTATCGTATGAAAGGGCTCTTTGGCAAAAGCTTAAACAGATTTTAATTTATTTTTATGATGAATAGTTTTCAATTATTGACGAAGAATATAAAAAGAATATACAAATTTGTACGGAACCGTCGGTGGGCGAGTCCGACTCGCTCTTGTCCGGTGTTTTGAAAGAATTACACTATTTTTTAAATGGTTTTATTTAGCTTGCCCTACATGTGACCCCTGGGTGGTGCTAATGGAGCATTTAGTGGTAGAGCCCAGCTCAGCTTGCCCGGTTATCGCCCACCGTGCGGCATGCGGCAGTGTACGCCCACCAAGTGATCTGTGCTCGTCGCAGGTAGCGTTCCGGGAACAGCGCTGCACTACCGGCGCCAGAGGAGCGGCTATTAAAAAAAATCAAAGTTTCTTTATTCAGTAAACTTAAAATAAGCATTTTTAATGGTCTAAAGTTAATGGATGGATGGGCAACGCCTCTTAAGGAAGTCTTTTAGCTGTGGAGAAGAACGGGCGCAAGAAACTCCACAGATTTATAATATTATAGAAGTAACGACATTTACAAAACAATATGTCGATGTTGAGCGTCAATACAAATTGGAAAATGCCCTCCCTATCATAGAAGGACATTTTCCATTACAACAAAAAAACATTTAATTATTACAGACAAAGGTACCTACTAAAAATTTATGTTGCGTTTGAAGTTGTCATAATGTTCTCTTGCTTTCGTTGGAGTTGCTCGAGTGTGTCATGCTCTTATTAAAGTGTCGGTCGCTGCGGTGGTGGCATGTGCGTCGGGTCGTTACGTTCCCTAAAACATGGTTGAGCGAAGCAATTGATTGATTCTTAAACTTATCTAAAGGTAAATCTAGTACAGTAGTTGGTATTTTATTATAATAGTGTATACCTTGCCCCAAGAAAGAGCCTCGAACCTTTTGTAACCTAAACAGTGGCATTACTAGTTTTGACTTACTTCTAGTATTGAAATTGTGTACATCACCGTGTTTAAATAAAAAGATCATACAATTATAAATATATCGCGATGCAACAGTAAGAACACCAACTTCCTTAAAAATATTTCTCAGAGATGTTCGTAATCCCAGTCTATAAATGGTTCTTATTGCTCGTTTCTGTAAAATAAATATATTTTTAACATCAGCCGCTGTTCCCCACAAAAGGACGCCATCATACGACATGACACTGAAAAAAAACTAAAGTAAACAGTCCTAGCAGTTTCAACATCTGTTAATTGTCTAATTTGTCTAATCGCGTAAGCTGCTGAACTAAGTTTGCCGGCCAAATTCGATATATGCGGATTCCATTGGAGTTTTGAGTCCAGGGTTATCCCTAGGAAAACTGTCGAATTTACCGAATCTAATTTATTACAATTCATTCTAACATCGGTTTGTTCGGTCTTGACATTTCGTAGTGCATTTAATACATTTAGTTGTTTTAGCGTTTAGCTGTAAATTATTAGCAGTAAACCAACTGAGTACCTCTGAGAGAGCATTGTTTACATCGTCATAATTATTCTTACACCTAGTCACATTAAAAATGAGTGAAGTATCATCTGCAAACAATACAATATCACAGAAGTTTTCTGCAAAGAATGGCAAATCATTGATATATATTAAAAATAAGTAAGGGCCAAGAATTGACCCTTGTGGAACTCCCATTTTTACATGAGAACCGGATGACTTCGTTCCATTAACATCGACAGTTTGTGTTCTTGAACTAGGATACGACTGTATCAAATTAAGCGCAAAACCTTTGAGACCATAATAATTTTACTTCAGTTAGTTGTTCGTGCCATGCTGCGGTCGCTCCGACCGACGTGCGGAAGGCTAGCGGGCCGGATGGTGTTCCGGCGATTGTGCTGCTCAGATGCGCGGCTGAGTTGTCTCCTGTGTTGACACGATTGTTTAGGGAGTCTTACGCTACCGGTATTGTGCCGGGGTCTTGGAAGGCAGCGAACATACAACCCAACCCCAAAAAAAGATAATCGCTTGGATCCAGCCAACTATCGACCCATCGCTGTAACTTCTGTGCTGTGCAAGGTGTTTAGCGGATAATTAATTCTCAGCTCGTTCACAACCCAACTAGCAAAATTTCCTCTTACACACATCCCAAGAGTATAATTTTACCAGTCTTATGGTACTCCGATAGACTGCTATAAGTGTGGATTTGGGCGCACTTAATAAGTCTATTTACCCTTAAATATATCTTAAAATGGTCTCGAGAAGTGTATTTCCAATCTTACAAAATTCTTGTTGATGCTTTAATAATACCAAACAGACTTACAATTGATTTACAAAGGCATTCTTTATGGGCATTTACCCTTATAATGCACTTACTAATACTGTTCTAAGTGTGATATTAATTGTAGTGCTCTTTGCGAGCTTTTAGTAAGACATTTAATCAGATGTAATCACAGTCCGCCGAAAGGATTGCCAAGTGCTCGTGAAACTTTTCTGAATAATAAGAAGAGTATTAAAAACGTAAGTACTATGTACTGTCCTGTTTAATTCACTTTCCTACAAAATGTGTAAGTATAATTTCATGTTTATTACGCATTACTAACTGTTATTTAATTGCGAAGTCGATTTTATCGAGTATTTTGAAATAACAATCACAATATTTTTACGGGCCATTTCAACAATGTATCTATAATAATAAAAAATATTATATTAAAAATGAAAAATATAGAAATGTCGCCATTATCACCAATCATGCCTTATAGTGGCTTTAACAGAACCAATATAAGTGCATTACCATTGTTTAAGGTTTACACCGCACTTCTAAAATCAAATTCAACCACATTTTTTAATCCACGCGGCCATTGCTCATAACCTTTAGGGTTCCTTATTAAAGTAAGAGTAGGCTAAAAGACAAACAGGGAAGTTCCTGGTCGACCACCTTTTTACTTTTTTGCAATGCATTAGAATTCTAATTGCAATTATCTAGTTTCTAAGACATTTGACGTGCTAGTACTCTTTACTATCTTTTACAATAGTCACTTCTAAGATCAAGAATCAAGGGTAATTATGTTTATAAAGTGCGCATATAATACTACTGTTCTTACAAATGTTTTATAAAGTAAGCTTATATACATCTTTAAGAATAAGTTATAAGTAACAGACGATATCTAACAAAACACTTAGTAAAGTCACTTCCAAGATTGACTGCTCTTACAAAGTGCATGTATAAGTGTTAAATAAGACTCAAAGGCAATTAGGCTTATAAAGTGCGTGTATAATACTATTGCTCTAATAAACATTATATAAAGTTTGCTTATAATACGTCTGTAAGAATAAGTAATAAGTGTAACAGCCGATATCTAATAAAATACTTTGATAAGTCACTTTTAAGATTAAGTGGACTTACATAGTGCATGTATAAGTGTTAATTAAGAATTAGGCTTACAGAGTGCTTTTATAACACTACTGGTCTTATTGATGTCATTTCTCGTTTTCTTATATACTTCTAAAAGTATTTTTTACAAGTATATATGCTCTTATAGCTGAAATAGACTTATGATATGCCATTATTAGAGTCTCTATCTCAATCAGAACGTATATAAAATTTATTTAAGGACATAGCTCTTAAAAGCTTTCGTTTCTAAGGGTATTTTGCTAGCTGGGTAGGTACCTAGAAAATCACTCGGCGCTGCTCCATGATCGCCAGTATCGTTTCAAACCCAAGCGATCAACGGGTGTTCTTGTAGCGTACGTTACTCACGCATGGGGTGAAGCGATGGACAAGCATTGCGAATCTCTGGCAGTTAGCCTTGATATCGCTAAAGCTTTCGATAGAGTATGGCATCGCTCCCTTCTTTTCGAAGTTGCCGGGATTTGGTGTGCCGCCCCGTTTGTGCGCCTGGGTTGCAAACTTTCTAGAAGAGCGGAGGATTCGTATCCTTTGTGAAGCCGTTTTCCGTCACAAGCTGGGCTTTGCTAAATACCTCTTCGATGCACTTGATAGACTGCAAAGGCGAACGGTACGCTTTATTGGAGATACTGAGGTTACAACCTCTCTTGAGGACCTCCAGCTGCGTACATTGCTTCACTCAGCGTCTTCTACCGAAATTACTACGGAGAGTGTTCTGAAAAGCTTTTTGATCTACTTGAGTGCTCGAAATTTTTGGGCTATTGCAAATTGCAAATAATTATTGCGCAACGAGGCATTTTTTAGTTTAGTTTTAATATTTTATTTTAGTTTAACATACGCGCCGGTAACTGAAGTTAGCGTCGACCAACCCCGACGCTTGGTCGGGGTTTTCGGACTCGTATAGTAGGCACATGCATTTGCGTTATCTATGTAAATCTATATTGTGGTACAGACTATCAGTACTCGTACCATATTTGGCAATTATTTCTCTGTAAGATCATTAAAAAATTTTTTTTTCAAATTTTTAGTTTTGTTTTTATATTTTTTTGTATACTAGTCAAGCCCTTTTATACCCATATTGAAGTGGTTGAACAAAAAATTTAATCCACCATTTTGTGGAGGCGGCCATTTTGGATTTACAATGATACTGAATATACATAATTGTATTGTCATCAGAACTAAAGATGTGTACCAAATTTCAGATCAATTGGTAAACAAAAAATCGGGGGCAAAATTTTAAGTACCAACTAAAGACCCAACATCAACAATAACAGGTCAAGCAGGGTCACAAGGGTATACACCTACGGATGCGAACATTGTTAATCTCCAAAAAAAATAATGATAAAAACGAAATTGTGACATACACGCACAACTATTATCTCTATTTGTAGTAGTGAAGAATAGATAGTATTACGATTTAAGACCAAACGACCGACCTGTATTTTTACTTTTTTAGACCTAATACAAAAGTTTCAAATTCACAAAGTCATGCAGCTACTTAGTTTTGTGGACAGAACATAAAGAAATAAATCTCTCAGTGAAAGTGAACTTAGTAGAGCATCGGTTCCGCTCCAATGGAGTTCAGTCCACTGGCGGACACAATGCTTGCCTTAAGAATCACCTGAACCATAAAAATGTAATTGTAATATTTAATTGGACCTGGGTCTCAGCCGGTCCGGTCCTATCACTAGACCACAGGGGCGATAAAAGGTGGTAAAAATTACCTTACAAACAATAAATTAATTAAGGAAACGTACAAACGTACATACATTCACAACTACTTATCTTATTATCCCCAAAGGGTTAGTCAGAGACAAGGCAATGAGGACGCCAAAAGCAGTGTAATACCACAGTACCTACAGGTTTTACCAAATCACAATTAACTGCACATGTGCTCAGCGTGGTAGGTGGTGAGCCCATTGCCGCTTTACGCTGTTGGATGTCTGAACAGTTTTTATTCCATTAGTTGTCTTTTATGACAGTCAAGAGAAGAGATGGGTAGTATTCCTTAAAGTATTAGTTAGGAGAAACATATTATTGAAAACTCAACCATATCATTATAATCATCTAACAATGCCAGTCTATTACATTAATTATGTAACTATGTCAACTATAGACAGGTAAGCACTCTCCGCACATGTAAAGCTTCCGGCGTACAGTAAATTGAAATCCAATTTTAGTAATACGATTAAAAGTACGAGCTAGATCAGGACCACGGTCCACACCCGCCCCAGCCGCCGCTGCCGCCACACGTTGCCGGTGTATCATTACAGCACTCTTGGGAACCATGCCGAAAGAGGACCCGGAGACCACGGCTCTAAAGAAAGAACTAACTGATTTGATAGCCAAAGTCAAGGTACCGATAATTCAATTACCATCCCATCAATAGTGCTACCCTACTACCCTAGCATTAAGGCCGCCTTTGTCATACTGATTTCTTTGTTTTGTATTGTATTGTTTGTTTAACAATAAAGTATTTAACATTTATTCATTCAATACTTTTTAGTTGCACATACAACTCTCTACAACCGTGTCGCGTAGCGGTGAAAGAATATATGACCACCCCCTCTCTTCCCTTGGGTATCGTAAAAGGCGACTAACGAACTAAAGACAGCACATACCCAATAGCATAGAGTGGCGATGCGCTCACTACCTGTCACGCTGAGCACATGTGCAGTCGATATTTGGTGAAAAGTGGACTATGGTAGAGGACTGCTTTTGCAGTCCTCATTGCCTTTTCTCTGACTAACCCTTCGGGGATAATAGTCGTGATTATAATGTACAGCCCTCTCTTTCATAAGTGCACAGAAAACTCCTGCGGAACAATCATATCGTCGATTCATTTTACTTATTGGTGCCCAGACACTCGCATAGTAACCAATAACCTCTGAGCCAATAGCTGGCTGGCAGATGACTAACTGTTTGGCTGGTTGATGACTCCCTGGTTGGCTGGCTAGTTGACTGGCTGGTTGGCTGGCTAGTTGGTTGGCTGGCTGGTTGATGTATTGTGAGCTGAGGCTTACGCTTTGACAAAGCTGTTTTGTTTCGTATATTATCATGTAGTCACCGGTTAGGAACTGATGCAATTTCGGTCTGTCTAGTAAGTTGATTTAGAAAACTACAAAAAAAAAACAAATAATCCAATCTTAATTTTAATTTTCTAAGGCTGAACAAGAAAAAGTCGCCGATGCTAAACTGACTGAGAAATGTGGCGATTTAGCTGACATCCCCAAGATCAGGTTTATTGTCAAGAAAACCCTGAAGGGACACATCAACAAAGTCAACTCTGTCCACTACAGCGGTGATTCCAGGTAAATAAATATATAATAACTTAATCTGGTCATGTTTCTACGGTGTTATTTTAACATACCTTATTTATGAGATTTTAACATTGTCATCCGCTTTTGCGAACATCAAAATAAATGTTTTGTACTTACTGAATAAACATTATTTTGTAAAATGTGTTATCTGAAGAAAATGCGAATATCTTTTATTCGTAAGTAAAATTTTAAACACTGAAAAAAGACGACATAATCAAGGCGGGATCGTCTTTTTTTAGTGTTTAAAATTTTACTTAAGTACTACTTTAAAATTTTATTTTATTTTACATATATTTAACGCTAAAATATATAGAAAACATTAATCTTTTATTCTATCAGCAACAATATAAAGTGGTTGAAATTAAATAAATTACATAATTATGTTCAAGCGCTCGGATCGATATACGGAACCGCCTCTGTGGTCTAGTGGCTAAGCCACCGATCTCAGCCCCAGAGGTCCCAGGATCGATTCCCAGCGGGGGTACATCTTTGTGTGCACGGTTTGGTTGGTGGTAGGGCTGTTAAGTCCGCCTTGCTAGCTACCACCATCTTATCTAAGTCTGTCGCCATAACTACGATGTTTATAGCATTGTTGTGTTCCGACAGTTTAGAAATAAAATAGCAGTTCCTCAGTGGTTGATGATTCTGGGTGAAGCGCGCTTTTACCTTCGGCCTTATCGTCACCTACTATCCAGTGAGATGAAGGCCAAGCGCTAATCCGTTGAAGAATAAAAAAAAGTGGTCACCGGTTTTAATTCCTAGGAGGGGAAAATGTAAACTTGTCTACCAATTAGCTAATGACAAGCTCTAAGGAAACGCTCCTCCATGCGTTAGCCACTTGTCTTGTTTATGGGGTGCGCTCGGTTCAATATCCGGAAGACTCGGGTTCAATTCTCAGGTCGGGAAAAGGGTGTTTTCGCATTTATCGATGTTTGTGAAGGACGCAATGAACAAATAATCCGCTCACCGCTCCACTCACAGCAGCAAGGTCGTGGCTGAGCCACAAGGCGCGTTTTGTATGGTGTCCCGTGTCGGCAACAGAAGTTGACTACGTTTATGCAGCTCCTAAAGCTATGTTTGTGGCAGGCACTGCGTGACTGGCTCGTTGGATGGCAAGCTGATCATCTGGGACACGTGGAGCGGCAACAAGGTGCAGGTGATCCCGCTGCGTTCCGCCTGGGTCATGAGCGTGGCCTTCGCACCGTCAGGGAACTTTGTTGGTAAGCATCACAAGTAACCGACATATCCCGAATAATCGCTAAACTCAAGTAGCAGTAGACAGGGCACATAGCATATTGCAGAGGACAGGGCCGTTGAATACCAGAACGGAACGACCGTGCACCGGAAGGCGCAGTGTAGTGTAGGCAGTTCCAACAAGGTGGACCGACGATCTAGTAAAGGTCGCGGGTACTTATCGCAGCACAAAACCGGACGTGGTGGAAATCCTTGAGGGAGGACTTTGTCCAACAGTGGACGTCCTTCAGCTGATGATAGAGCATCACACGTCAGGCGGCAGGTGGTATCGGCTCGCATATCGAAAGCTGTGTGTAGGTACTGTCTAAGTCTATCCGAGACTTCGATGACCCGCAACTCATCATAAGTACACTTATTACACCGCTTCTAAGGTGGTGTAAAATAAAGTCATTCTACTATAGTAGATTTTTTCTAGAAAAGCGAAATAAAGCCTGTTCACTCACTGGAGCGAAAAAGAGAGGAGAAGAGCGGAACTGAGCAAATCTTAACCATGGATCCGTCTATTAAAGTGGAGCGGGGCTTTGATTCTATTGGTTAATATTGGCACGGCTTCACCGCTTCTCATAACAAAGAATACTCTACAAAACATGCGTCTTTTAAGATAAAAAGGTTGCTATTAATGCTTAGGTACAACCACCCTAAATAAGTACTACATGAAAAGGGATGTCTATCTTTTTAGGCCTTACCTCTTTCTGTCTGACCTTAATTACCCACAGTGCGCAATCTTTTTTTTATAACTATCTTTTGCTTTGACAATATTATTACAAACCGTTTTTAACAGGATTAAAATTCTTAGCAAGCACTCTAAGCTAGAGGTTTATTAAGAAAGCCCCTGTTGAAATTCATCAGAATTACCTAGATGTCACCACGCTACCTCGCTACCTCGCAGTAGATCTGGGATAACATTCTTTAAAGCTGAGGCGGTTATTTAAACAACATGTTTTAAGAAAGTCCCTGTTGAAATTCATTAGAATTTACCTAGATGGTCACCACGCTACTTCGCTACCTCACAGCAGCTCTGGGATAACACTCTGTTATTAAACAACATGTTTTAAGAAAGTCCCTGTTGAAATTCATTAGAATTTACCTAGATGGTCACCACGCTACTTCGCTACCTCACAGCAGCTCTGGGATAACACTCTGTTATTAAACAACATGTTTATGTGTGCAGCGTGTGGTGGCATGGACAACATGTGTACGGTGTACGACGTGAACAATCGCGACGCGACGGGCGCGGCCAAGATGGTGCGCGAGCTGGCCGGCTACGAGGGATTCCTCAGCAGCTGCCGGTTCCTGGACGACACACACCTGCTCACTGGCTCCGGCGACATGAAAATGTACTATATATATATATATATATATAACACATAAGCTCGACATTCACGGTCAGTTAAACTGATCAGTTAAAACGGTCCCCACTCACTGGCTTCAAACCAGCCTTCATTTCTCGATCGAAGGGCAGTGTAACCATCCCAAAAATGGCGAATCTGCCCGACATTGGCAAAAAATCTGCCAAAATCTGCCGCGCTTTTATCGCAACTTCAAAAAGACGATTTCTCGCATGTACTTCTTTTGAAAGGTGCTAGAAAAAGTAGCTAAAAAATTTAGCTGCAATTTTCATAAAATTGTAGCTGCTTGGCTCCCAAAAATAGCTAGATCTAGCTATAAAGTAGCTAAGTTGGCAACACTGGCTCCGACTGATGGCAAACGGATGTAAGCACGCGCACTCACGGTCAGTTTGGACTGATGGCAAACGAACTGAAGCAAGCGGATTACGGTCCGCCCGGAAATATCCGTGGGTTGTCGTAAGTTAAAAATTTCAACCTAAGATTTCACACTCAGTTTTTGGATGTACGTCAGTTAAACTGACCGTGAATGTCGAGCATTAGGTACATACACTCATGACTACTTTGTCCCGAAGGGTTAATTGAAGACTATACGTCGCCTCAGGGCTTGTTTGCCCAACAGACCAATTTAGGCGAAAATGACCTTTGAATGTAGTATGCTTAAGAATCAAATTCTACACGGACTAAATCAAGAATAACTCTTATAACTAAAACAAATAAAGGAGCAAATTACGATTTAAAAAATCAATATCAACTGTTAGAATTTTACTCTTCGTGCTTGTATGGCTTACCACCACAAATTAACCGACATCCAACATCGAAATTCTCAGCGCGTGCTTGTTTGGCGTATATCCTCAAATAAACCAATCACAGGCCCGCTCGCTTATGACGTCACACCTCACGGGTCCGCCATATTGTTTGTTTACAATATTTTGCGACGCAACACAGTGTAGAACTGCAAGATTTATTAAGTGTTTCAGTGTATTTACAAGTGATACAAGGTGGAAATTGTCATATAACTTTTGAAAGTTATATCCTGGACCAGATGTGATAAACGATATAATAGCAGCACTGCACGAACGAAAAACGAAACGAAACGAAATGCAAGTTGATTTTCATTGCTATTGCCATTATTTTAGTTTATGTTATATTTGTTGTACAGGGTGGTTCAAAATATACTTTTGTCATGCATGTCGTACTCAGACTAGTTTTTTAACCGACTTCAAAAAAGGAGGAGGTTCTTTTAAGCTAATTTTCTGTAACATGCGGTACTATTATACCTGTAAATTGAAGATTTTCCATATTTTTAAAATAATTAATTGATATATTAAATATATACAAATATACAGCGATTTTATTTTCTTAATGTCTCTCGGCAAACATTCGTGTTTTTTTGTATTTTCTTCGTGTTTCATGTTTCTATCTTTTCTTACAAATGGAAATACGATGATTACCGAGACGCAATAATAAAATAGAAGCACTGTAAATAATTTAATTTTATCAAGAATGTTATCGGTAAGATCGCGCGAACAACGAGAAATTTTGGGAAAAATGATTTTTTTATGTAAAGGCCATAACTTACAATAAATCGAATTGGAATATATTATGTTGCATTACAGAACCAGTTTTCAAGAGCATACATACATAGCTCATACAAATATATGCCAGAAGAACATAAAAAATACACGGAGAACATAAAACAAAAAGCCTTGAAGAAGCCAATTGCTGGGGAAAGACAGAAAAAGGATGAAATTACAATAAAATCAGTAAAGACAGGAAAAAAAACAGAAAATACAGGAAGAGTAGGTAAAACAGAAAAAGAAGAAAATAAAGCAAAATCCGGAAAGACAGGAATAAAAGAAAATACAGGAAAGGCAGGAAAGGCATGAAAATCAGAAAATGCAGGAAAAGCAAGAAAAACAGGAAAATATGAAAATACTGGAAAAGCAGGAAAGTAAATTTTCACGTTGATTTCACAACAATGATAAAAAATGGATTTGTTCATTTTAACACCCTGTATTGTGAAGCGAGGCTATAGGGCAAACAAGCACGCAATACTTTTGGTTGCTGCTTGGCTAACATCCCAAGGGATGTAGTCTATATCCATTAACGTAATTATAGTTTCGTCTTTTTGTCCAATATCCATTTTGAAAGCGGTTTCTTACATGTAAAATTCAAAGTTTTTTTAATTTTTATAGATTATTACAAGTCCAGATGTACCATATTTTTGGAAACTACCATAACATTACTCCTTTGTTTGAGTCATAACATAGAAAAACAAAAAAACATTGCTCCTGTAAAATTACCCAAATGGTCTGTTGGCCAAACAAGCACTGAGGCGACGTATAGGCAATGAAGACCGCAAAAGCAGTGCACTGCCACAGTCAGTTGGTGGAACGTTTCATCAAACAACTGTTCATGTATTTACCTTTCTCGGTAATACCAAGCCATCCCTTTTCGTTTTCTTTTCGTGGGTGTCGTAAAAGACGACAAACGGACTAAAGACTGCATATACATCCAACTGCATTGAGCGGCGATGGGCTCACCCTCTAACACACTGAGCATATTTGCAGTTGTTTGGTGAAACGTTTCACCAACTGACTGAAGCAGTGCACTGCTTTCGGGGTCCTCCTTGCCTAGTAGCGTGCGCGTAGATCGTGTGCAAGCGAATACAGCCGAAAATTGGTCGACCGACGACTATTTTCAGGCAATGCTCTATGCAGTTGGATGTATACTTATGCAGTGTTTAGTCCGTTTGTCGTCTTTTACGACACCCACGAAAAGAGGTAGCTGTGTATTATTCTTTTAAAATAACAGCTCCAAAAATGTAGGTACTAAAGTTTTAAAAAACTATCTTCTACTACTTTTAAATCATTAATAGCCCAGCCGTTTCATCAATTGGCTGAATAAACCAGATGGCCGCGACATCACATTCATTCAAGTTTAGTTAGGCATCAGAACACTCATAGGCGGGACATCTGTTCGTCCGTTTTGCGTGTTGTTGTATGCAATATCAATTATTTCGTTCGTGCATACAAAATTATATCTACACTAGCGGCCGATGGCGGTTTCACCCGCGTGGTTCCCGTTCCCGTGGGAATATTAGGATAAAAGTATCCTATGTGTTAATCCAGGTTATAAACTATCTGTATGCCGAATTTCATCCAAATCCATTCAGTAGTTTTTACGTGAAAGAGTAACAAACATCCATCCATACTTACAAACATTCGCGTTTATAATATTAGTAGGATTAATGTGAAATTACGAATAACATAACATCATAGACGACAGTTTACAATCAGACGGACCGTATGGGACGCTTCATGAGTGTCGCAAGAAGAGCTGAGCGCAGGCAGGTGGCGGCGCTTGGCAACCCGCCACCCTGACTCACACCAGCCTGAGGATCTGTCTTTCGGGTAGTGACGAGTTGCGGGAACGAGGTCGGCGTTAGGTTACTACCATTCGTATTAATGTCAGTCGAAATTACACTTTAATTGAGGAGCTCGATGGCGCAGCGGCTAGCGCGTTCGGCTCGCGATCTTGCCGGCCAAGCAACTTTTGCAATGCCGAGTCGCTGGATGGGATACCAAATTTAAAAAAAAAACATCTTGCGCTCCTCCGTGATTTGGAAGACACGTTAAGAAGTTGGTTCCGGCGGTTGTCGTAAGATGACAGTCGTTTAAACCCACCAAACTGCATTGGGCCAGCGTGGTGGATTGTGGCCCAATATCCCCATGTGTATATTATTGTCCACGTGGGAGGCCTGTGCCTAGCAGTGGGACGTTTACAGGCTGATGATGATGACACTTTAATTCTTGTTATTATAATGGAGAAAAAAACGCCTTCGGAATTTGTGGCAAGCTCTTCTCAGTTGAAGGCTGTCCAGTATCCGAACTGGTGGTAGATTCAGTAGTTCAGTTAAATTAAAGTTTTAACAGGGTATCATAATTTTTCACGTCCGTAAAGACCAGACTCATACAGTTGTATTACTGTAATCTTCCTATTCGAATTTTGCATAGTTATGTAGTAATCCTACAGCTCTAAGAGGTGCCAGTGCCAATTAGGCCACAGGGAGATATAAATTGAATAAACTATTTAACTTTGACTTTTATTCGACAAGTGATTTAACTAGATATCAATATTGAAAACTGCTTTAAGAGTTGATGATGATGATGATGATTTCTCCACAGTTGCGTTTGGGATTTGGAGGCTGGCAAAAGAACTATGGAATTTGACGCTCACGCAGGAGACGTTGTCACTATCTCATTGGCTCCAGGTAAATTACGAATATACACAAAATAAGCATTATTGTAACGTATAAAGTATCTTTAGATATGAAAAAATCCAATAACCCGCATTGGGCCAGGGTCAGAGAATATAAACACTACACGTGCCAGGGTGGTGGGTTATGTATAGACCAATCTCTCCATGTGAAGTTGTCCATGTGAAAACATCACATGGAGCTTGTGCCCAGCAGTGGGACATATTTAGACTCTTAATAAAATAAAATTGACAGAAATATTTGTAGAATATCGCTATAAAAATATTGTAGTTTTACAATAATACAAGGATATTGTCACCAGTCTATTAAACGTCCCACTGCCGGGCACAGGTCTTCCTACAGGGACAACCGCAAATTTGGAAATCGGGCAGTTTTAACTGACTTTACCGGCTACGACATCGCCGCTGTGAACGGAGCGCCGAGCGATTTCTTTGTTCATTGCGTTCTTTTAGAGACTTCCGTAGTAATAACGCGCAATGGTCAAATAAATCGCGCGCCGCTTCCCTCACAGCGGCAAAGTCGTGGCCGGGCAGTTTGTGCGGTAGAGATTGAAAACTGAACGCCCCTCCACTAAACGTAATTGTTTCAAAATTTGAAAGGAAATACCTATTTATTGCAATAGTTTACATGTGATTTTGTTGTACACTTTGACTGGCCCACGCACAAGTTGGTCAACTAATCTCGTGTCTATAAGTACACCTACTTTGTATGTGAGCGTAAACCTAAATTATAGAAGTGGCGTTCAGGTTTAGATGAGACGATCTTTAGTTAGAATAGAATAGAATTTATTGCAAAACTGTTTACAAAGAACTGTCTCCTGTTTAGATAAGTTAAGATAAGATAAGAAAACATTTATTGACCACAAGCACAAATAATGTAGAACACAGATAATGTTATAGAGAATATAAATTAATAAAAAAGGTGAAAAGAAACAAAAAAAATAATCTGGGTACTTACCTATACTTTTCCAGACATGAAGACGTACGTCACAGGCTCTGTGGACAGGACCTGCAAGCTCTGGGACGTGCGGGAGGATAAAGCCAAGCAGACATTCTTCGGACACGAAGCCGACGTCAATAGTGTTTGCGTAAGCATTCATCTTCAGCATATAAACGTCCCACTGCTGGGTTTTCGCACATGGACAACAGCACAGATTGGGTAGTAAAAAACCGCTCAGGCTCAATGCTTGTTGGGAGGTTTTAACGTCTTCCATCTTACCAATACAACCGGGACCAACGGCTTAACGTGCCTTCCGAACCACGAGATGTCTATAATTTGGTCACCCATCCCTTGCGCCGGCATTGCGAAGTTTGCTTAACTTTGAAAGTCATAACCTGAACGTGCTAACTGCTGCGCCATCTGCAATCCTTGCCAATATCAATGACCTTTTATAAATAGACTAGTTATACGTGAATGAATTGCATTTTAAAATGGCGAAATTGTTTCTATGACGTAATACACGTCGAAAGAGAAAATCATATCTTTAGTCTATTGTTAAAAAGAGATAGACAATATTTTGACTTTTGGTAGTTGACCAATGAGCTCATAGAATTTATGCGCTATCTCGGCCGCCATTGTTTTTCTCTTTCACTCTTACAGAAAACATAGTATACGCTCCTCACTCATGCATATCGGATTGGCAACATGGCAAATGTCATCACTTAATGAAAATTTGTATTTTAAATTTATATTTACAATACTTACAAATGAAATAAGACATTTTTATTGTCTTTTACGGTTGCAGTATAATTTTATAATACACAGGAAGGCATTTTAACCAATTAACAAATCAAAAACTTATAAAGGTAACGATCGTGTGTAAATCGTGTTGACGTGACACTGACTGACGTGTGACTGAGTGAAACTCGGGCAATTACCTTGATTTGTCCTTGCCACTACGGAGGCTAGGCAACGTATCTAAACATAAAATATCATTGGCCAATATGAGTAGTTTTGTTACATGGGCTTAAATTGAACCAGCCCTAATATTATTATTATATAGATATTGAATGTGCTTGATAGTCCTTTAAGTTGTTTTAAGGGAATTTAGGTAAGTAAATAAAAAAAACTAGCCGTGCGTATAGCGGCTCACTAAAAGACTAGGTACTACCACCCCCTCTCTTCCCTTGGGTGTCGTAAAAGGTGACTAACGGACCAAAGACTAACCACAGTTATCACACTTAGCACATGTGCTAAGTAATTTGGTGAAAAGTGGACTATATCAGTTTTTCGAAAAACTGTTCTTGATTCTTGTCTTTTTATTGTCGTGATCTATAGTTCCACAGCGGAGGGCAGGCGTTCGCGACTGCTTCCGAGGACAAGACCGCCCGCATGTTTGACATCCGCAGTGACCAGCAGCTCGGCCACTACACGCCACCCGGCAACTGCGGATTCACCAGCTGCGGTAGGTACTACCACAGAATAACTATTAGTACTACCGTACAGAAGGTTCACTCTCTAACGACTTTCACGCGAAATTGAAACTTATCGTGTGACCCGAGCGTTTATATTCCGTTAAGCAACGCTGACTCGATATCGATTTGACGTCAGAAGCGTAGGGTTTCCACTCATGGATATATTTAAGTACGAATTGCGTGCGAGCCGAGCGGCCAACTTTAAGTGCCATACGCCTGCCTAGGAGGCGCGCCGGCCGAACGTAAATGTCTTATCAAACTTCTTAGAATCCACATCCAAAGATCTACTGAACAAAAATATTTCACAATATTTTAAAGGTTGCTTTATAGAACATAAAGTCAAAAGCGTTGATAATTTTCCTCAGGTCTAATCAATACTTTGGCGTAGTGGCCAGCGCAGCCGCCCGGATTGTGGCGGACGTGGGTTCGATTCCCACCTGAGGTAGACATTTTTTTCAACGTTTCGTTATATTTTTGTTAAATTTTGTGGCAGGTTCAGGTGCTGGCATATGTACGGTCGGGGTCACCGTTGCTTTACCACTTTGCAGCGATTTTCGTATGAAGCGTATCAATCGTCCGGGTACGTGCCCGTACCAAATAGACGACGCGATGTGCAAGGGACTTTGACCTTTAGACCGGTAAAGCGACGGAGTCCGCGATATTACATACTATATTTATATATTTGCACTTAAAGCCCAACACGTTCATTTGTACGAATCTAGGCTTTGTGGTATGTATACTGGGTCTAAGTTGAACCTTAAACCATGATAACCACATAGAAAAATAAGGGGGCTTAGAAGTATTTGAACTGAAATCCAAATAAATATTTATTAATTTGTAATTATTGTTCAATGCAGCTCTATCGTCTAGTGGCAGATATATAATGGCGGGTTCAGATGACAATAATGTACATTCCTGGGATGCGCTAAAAGTTACTCACACAGGTAAAAAATATTTTAATTAATTACAGAACTTAGCATTTCTTGGAACGTTTGAAATGAGTTTTTTTTTTTATTTATACACAATTTGTGAATATGTCTCAAAACCTGACACTAGATACTTATTTGCACAAAGAAATGTCAAAAATTTGTTCACAAACATTCTTCATAGAATCTGGCTGTAGGACCTACTTATAGTTGAGGAAGTTCCCGGTCGACCACTTTTCGGTGATATCGCTGGTGCTCCATGCGGACCGCGCGGCATTATACAGGTTTTTTTTATCAGTGCGCATAATCTTTTATATCATTCAGGAACGTTAATTGAAGTCATTTTCATTTTTTTTAATTTATTATTATTTTTTATCTATTAAATTGATTTGTTCCGGATTCGTCGTATTCCAGATTGGTCGTATTCCAGGTTCGACGTATTCCAGATTTGTGGTAACGTAATACAGTCCACCTTAGTATCTATCAAATTTGTTATAAAATAAAAAAAACTAAATACAAATTGTTACTTATTTAAAACTAAACAAATATAAGTTTTGGGACAAAAAACTCTCCTCGATAGAACAAAAAACAGATTGATACTAATTGTAAAAATTTATAAAATAAAACAATTAAACTCATAATTCACAAAGTCTAGAAAGCCACTCAATATTAATTTGTTAGAGTTATTTTTTTAAGATTGTACAGTCAAGGTGTAAAAATATGTAATAATTACTAAACCATAACAAAATATATTCATGTATATGTTTTAAAAGTTTTTAAGAACTTCATGAAAAGATTCGTTGGAGATATATGAATGTGCCTACTCGACTGTACGTATTACGACGAATCTGGAACACGTCGAATCTGGAATACGACGAATTAGGAATATGACGAATCCGAACAACTCATTAAATTTGTCCGGCAACAAAAAATAGGTAACTCGTGGATACCGGGCGAACGAAAGGTCAAGTGTCGGTCCAAGTGCATTGACCCTCCCGGCCGCCTGGTATTGTAATGTGTTAGATTAGAGTTCGATTTACCATGATAAACGGTATTTTTGTGGATATGTTTGATCAATTTTAGTTTCTTTATTGTTAACATAAAAAATTAAAATTAAATCTGTAGCTCTACATTACTGTACTCTATGATTTAAAAATATATGCGCACTGATTTAAAACAAAATCCTGTACGTACAGTAGCGTGCGCGTAGATCGTGTGCAAGCGAATATCGCCGAAAAGTGTCTACCGGGATCTTTCTTGACTGTGCCTACCTCCAGAATCATACCTACCGCAGCTAGGTATAAATGCAGGTAGAAGGCAGCTTCATTGTTCTCCACAGTTAAAAGACGTCCTGAATGTGTGGTAGGTTTAACAAATTATGTTGGACGATTCAAAAGTGGTTATCAATTAAGGTACTTACCTTGAAAAAGAACAGGAACATCAATGTTTTTTTAAATTCCTTTTAGGTAAGTATTTGACAGCGATCTCACCTGATGGTAAGTGACGATGCGGCCTAGGATGTAGCATACTTGCCTAGATAATGCCTGTTCACCTTTGCCTTAAAAATGTCCAGGATGTACGTGTCAGGAAACAGATCGGCAGGAAGGAAATTCCACTCCTTAGTCTGTCCGCATCAAAAATGATGACGCAAAGCGCTTTGTGCGTATAGGTGGTATGTTGATAGTGTAAGGGTGAGATCTCAGTCCTCGTCTCGTTCCCCGGAGATAGAAAGGAGAAGGTGGAATCAGCTCGTGTAGTTCCCGCGCACACTCGCCGAAGTGCAATCAATAAAAAACCGAAAGGTTGGCAACCTTGCGTCGATGTACAAGACTCTGCAGCTTGGATTCGACGAGTTTAGAGTTGCCAATGTCCCTCCTAGCACACTTCTCAATAGAGTCTAAAGCGGCTAACTGATACTTGGCAGATCCATCCCAGAGGTGGCAGCAGTATTCCATACAGGAACGGACTTGTGCTTGGTAAAGCTGAAGCAGCTGCCTTGGTGTGAAATACCGCCTTACCTTAGAAAGGATGCCAAGTTTTTTAGCTGCTGTTTTTGCCATAGTCTCTATGTTGTGGCCGAAGTTTAGGTTTGCAGAGATGGTCATACCTAGAATGCTAAGATGGTCATCTATTGGCACAGATACACACGCAGAATAAACACGCCTGTGTTTTGGTGGCGTTGAAGCCGACCAGGTTAGCATCACCCCAGTCGGAGATAGCTTCTAGGGCCGTGTCCAAACGCTCAGCCATGGTCTCTTGACAAAGCCGAACTTCATCCCTCTTGGCCTTTGCACTTGAGAAATATCTATCCACAAATTTGCTATCGTCTGCGTACCCCAGAATTCCGTTACACACATTCTAAAAACGACATTGTTTTAATAGCATCCAAAGAGGAGGCCGTGAATAATACATAGATACATAACGCTCGTTTCCCGAAGAGGTAGGCACGGACCACAGTTTTCAATTTCCTCCGATCCTGAAACACATCCTTTGCTTCGATTCCTTTCAGAATTTTGATCTTATTCACAAACGTTTTGATTATAGTATCTTAACCATTTACCCGATAATGTTTTGTCTAGGTTTGCTACACGCTCATGAGAATCGTGTAACGTCCATATCGCTGGCGCCCAACGGAGTGGCCCTCGCCAGCTGCTCATGGGACCAGAGCGTGAAGGTCTGGGGCTGAAGGAGACACCGACCCACGGAGAATACCCACAACCCAACCAAATTGCACTGACATTCCACCCAAATAGAGAACTGTCCCTACGAAATACATTTGTAAAATTTTACTGAAGTTTTTTTTTACTGAATTAAAAATCATTACGTACGTAACAGGCGAGTGACAACTCGATTTCTATAGAACTAACGGACTGAACAATACGGAGCTGATATTTTACACAATGCAGAGAGAATCGGAATACATGGCCAGCAATTTAGCCTGTTTACAAAATAAAAATCGAATCTGAATCGTTATGAATTCCAACTTAGCATACTCTTAGCATTTCATAATACGTTTGATCACGGACTCGACATGACCGTTAACCTGTTTTTAAGAAAGAGAAGAAAGTTATGGAAGTCTATGTTATATATTGTGTTTGTCATTGGAATATTTGAGGGCGTCATGGTTATTGATTTTCGTTATTATCTAAATGCTTTTCAATTAGTTCATAGACCAAAAAGTGACTTAAACGCTACAACCTCTAATGCTTATAATAAAACCAAATACATACTCTTATGGACTAGATCATCGGCGTCTCCATTTGTTTATTTCGAAACAGGCAATTCGTTATTTGTGAAAAAAAAGTGCCGGTGGAAGAACTGTTACGTCACCAGTGACGCCAACTATTTGGGTGACGTCACGGAGTTCGAAGTGATAGCTTTTAATGGACCTCAACTACTAGAAATGATTGCACTGAGGAACATACCACGGAGGCGATCTTTATCACAAAAGTATGTATACGCGAATATAGAGTCATCAGCAAACTATCCTATTTGTTCAGATGTTTGGAATGAGTTCTTTAATTGGACCTGGACGTACAAATTAAATTCCGATGGATTGTGGGGTTATTTTGCAATACGAAATGCTACACAACATGTTGTAGGCCCAAGTCAAAATATGCATTGGTTAAAGCGTGACGAAATGGCCGAAATAGATGAAGAATTAAAACTAAAGCTTAAAACCAAAACTCGAGCTGCTGCCTGGTTTGCTTCTAGTTGCATGACGTCAAGCTTTAGAGAAGATTACGTTGAAAAGTTACAAATGTATCTTAAAAAGTATAATTTAATGGTCTATGTGTATGGCAAATGTGGTGAATATGAATGTCCAGTTGAATTAATGCCTCGATGTATGAGGAAGCTACAGAAGGACTATTATTTCTATTTGGCTTTCGAGAATGCTTTGAGCGAAGATTATGTAACTGAAAAAATTATTTACGCGCTGCAGCACGACACCGTGCCTATAGTATTTGGTGGAGCGAACTACACCAGGTACCCACTTTTATTAGTGATATAATAATTATTACTTACAAAATAAAATGTAAATTCTGGTGTTAACAGTTTCTCAACTTTTACTAACTTTGTTCATTGTAGGTTCATGCCAGATGGCAGTTACTTGAACGCGTTGGAGCTGCAACCCAAACAATTAGCCATTAAAATTTATCAGATCATGAAACAGCCCGCCCATTACTATGAATTCTTCCGATGGAAAAAGTATTATTCGTACCACCTACGGCACGAGAGCCCAGAGACGGATGACTACTGTAACTTCTGCGCCATGATGAACAATGAACAGCTGATGCATACTACTACCATCTACGACGACTTCGGTACCTGGTGGACTGGCCCCAATAAGAGGAACGTCTGTCATCCATCGTCTGATTCATTTATTTCGACGAATTTGTAGACACACGATCCGTTTACAAAAGTCTTTATTTGTTGTATCAAATACATAATTATTTTATTAATTATATATCGATATCGTCTTGTATCGGACCGCTCGGGACTCCGTCCGCGTGAACGGGGTGTACTTATGCCGTGCCATGACAAAATTTCAAAATGTTTCTTTATACAAACCTTGCTATCACGATTACCAACACTGTGTGTAGTGTATGACAATTAACTTTTATTTGTATAGATGATCGATCAGATTCGGGAGCGAGTTGAAATCATACCCAGTATAAAATAAAAAAAATGATTTATATTCATTTTATTTATTCAATTGCAACTAAAATATGAGTACAATTGATCCGTTTTTTCCGTTTTATTTTACTTAGTATCAAAGCTCGTCTATAGTTCGGTGGTTAAGTGGTTTATGCCAGAGAGGTAAAGAATCCCAGAGCCTTGAACGCTGGCCTATATTCTTCTTCATAGTCAATTCGTTTCCAATTTCCATATAATCCATGTCAAGGGAAGCACTATTCCATTTAGTTGGTATCTTCACTGGTTTGTTGGGATTTCTGTGAACCAATGTTATTTTTATAAAGTAGGGGAACTTATAAAACTTTGGTCTAATAAATATAAGCTTGAAAGTGGTAACAATGGTGTATGTTAGCATTTTAATTTAAGTATCAAGAAATGTTACAGAACGACGGTCATTGCTCATGATAATTAAAATCTGTTTCAAAGCAGAATTCGACCGATCCCAACCAGCCGTATTCTTTGATGGTGCAATTATAACCTTGATATTGGTTTTACGTTTCAATAGAGTTTGCGATACGATTCTTATATCTACTATAGTTATTAATAAAAATACACTATCGACCGAAATTAATAACCTTTAAACACTGCGATTGTTTAGCCCATAGATATAAACAAAGGAGGTATATCAGATATACCTCCTTTGTTTATCTATGGTTTCTTAGGCTCAATACAAATTATGTCAAATTTCTTACTCTAGTAGGCTAAACAATATAAAGATACGTTATTAATTTCTGACGTAAGTCTTAACACATCACACTTACCCGCTCTTAGCGAAGTTTGTCCACATTGTTCTTATGAGTTTGCCAATTTCGTGATCTTTGTCCGAGAATGGCTTTGACAAGAAATGTATTGGGAAGAGATGCATCAGCTCATCGGCATGACAGACACCTGCACAATATATCAGTAAGTAAGTACCATGAACGTAATTAGTAAGTTGAGCACCGACTGCCGTGACGATCAAAGTATTAAGTAGGTAGTTACTACCTTTTTCTGACAGATGAATGTAAAATATTTTTTTTTATTGTTCATCCTCAATGAGTAAGAGAATTTCAAAGTAAACAAAACACTATTTTATTATTAGTGAAAGTGTGCAGATAAATGAATCTTACCATAATTTCCTTCAGGGTCACCAAATATTTGCGAGAAGCTGTTAGTAGCTCTGTATGACAACTCATAGAGATAGACGGGAGAATTTGAATGCTTTATTACATCCTCGACGGCTTCCACCATTGGATATGCAAAATATGAATCAGTGTAGATCTATTTAAAGAAAATATCATTAGTGCCAAGCTAATGTACTCAGATACAACCATCATAATCTATCTAAGTATATTATTAAAAATACAGTACTTTAGAACGGCTGCACCTATTTGGCTAATTACATTTTTGTTGTGTTTGTAATTGCGAGGACAAGGATTGTATGAATGATTTTTTTGGAAATTCGTCACAGGCTCCGTGGTCCACGTGGAGGAAGTCGCGGGCGGGCCGCTAGTTAAATATAAAACAAAGCTAGCGAGATAACACACTACATAGATAACTAAATACTAATAAGGCTCCAACATTTGATCATGTTAAAAAAATATATGATACCTACTTACGTCAAGTATACCTCGTTTGACAGCTTCGATGTTGTTAAAGTCTTTGAGATAATGTTTACGAATTATTCTGGTAATATCATCACCACGGCTGACGGAATCGTAATAAAAAGTAACCGGTGCTATGGTTTGGAACTTTGTCATGAACTCTTCGAATCGACTCTCATTTGTTGTAATCCCTGAAATTTATTAACTAAAGATTATTATTGTTATAATTGTTTGCAGAAAGAAGCGCTATAGTAATTGTACAAATATGGAAAAGAATATAAGATGCACTTTGCAACACCAAGTTTTTAGTGAAATGCTGAGCGAAAAACTGGCGAGATTTAAGTATTTATCCACGTAGGTAACGAATATTTGATGGTAAAATCACCTCGTAGGAGACGCCGATTAAATTCCATAAACATTTTCTTTTGCGTTTAGGTACAGACAGATGCCAGCAGATCAACCTACCACCTTTGACCATGTATATACTTAATCAAAGCCTTCCACAAAATGACACTTCAATAAATATTGAACTTTATCATTAGGGTGTGTAGATCAACATCGATAGGGAGTAATTTGACAGCTGTTTTGGGTAGGTTGACCTGCTGACGTCTGTGCGGGTTACTAGCATAATGACTAACTTCTTACACGCATATTGACTGAAACGCATATTGACTTACACGCATATTGATTTACACGGATATTGACTAAAACGCATATTGACACACAAGATATACTTAATTAAGTATTTAACACTAGTTTCCCGTCAAGCGGGAAGCCGCAGAATCAACAGAATTCAACATCGTAGGCGAAGGCCTACGATGTTGAATTATGTTGAAATCCCACCGTAAAAAGTAGTAGATTAATTGTGACCAAATCTATTTCTGTGCAAAAGAATCATGAAATATGTGTCTGCGTTAACGGATGGAGAATAGAACTCCATAAGTATAGAATAAAGCAGTTTGTATTATGTTTATGTCGACTTACACACAGACTTTAAGCATCCCTCGCTATCAGTCAAGCCCGTCAGCCAGGGTACAGAGTTGATGTCGTCCTTTATTTCCCGGACCCGCCTAGCCAAGAACGCCCCCGGAAGATCGGGCTCCACGACTGCTTTAAATGGAGTCATAGGTTCGTAGTCCCACGCCTGTGAAAAGTACACTTTAAGAAATTTTGGCTAGTATACACAATGTTATGAAATATCCTTTAGAAAAAAAAACGGGATTTTTATAATTATTTTTGTTGTTCGTTATGATCGATGAATATCGGGGACTCAAAACAAACAACAAAAACATGGTAATAATCCTGATTTTTTTTCTAAAAGTTATTAAAGTGACCATGAAAGTTTAAAATGTTGTTATGGAATAAGTATGTTTGAATGAAATAAAATACATAATCATATTTCCATAATAAGGCAGATCTCAAGAGGGAGACTAAGGTACCTATGCTCGTAATGATGAGTAATGAAATGAAGGTCTAACTACCATAGTCAGAGGCGTCATTTTTAATAATGATAACTCAGAGCTTAGGATATCATCATTACTTATTGTTAACAAAGGAAACATACTTATTTCTATATTACTTTACCGTGTAGCTTATTATCACTATCATCATAATCATCTCAGCCCAGTCTTAATACATTATAATATAATTATATAGATACTTATGCGGGCTGATGATTATTATGATAGATAATAATATTTAGTATATCTCTATATTATGACCTATATCTTACAGGATATAAGATAGAGTCATGCATGCCAATAAGTTCAATTGTCAGCTCTTTCATACAACCATTGATTGGAGCATTTTTTATGCCTGCCTCCATTGCCAAAAAACTCACTGGATCTAATACCCTTCAAACCGAAACACAGACGCTAAACAGCAATGTAAAACATTGCTCCTTAGATGCAGACATAGATATTAGGGTGGTGGTGGTGATAAAGTCTGATTCTAGGTAGAATTGTAACACGTGTAATGTCTTGTAACACATTGATGCATAATTTGTGCGTACTTACATAAAATTGGAATTCCGTATCAATGATATCGTAGCCGTCCTTAGCTCGGAGGCACTCGATCAGTTGCTTGGACTCAGACTGTGGACATCCAACGAATTTCCCGATCAGCAGGGCGTTTCTCTCCGACTCTCCTGGAGACTCCTCAGCCCACGGCACTATGGCCGTTCCTGATTCAGATATCGCTTTGTGGAATAACCCTGCAACCAGATGTTTTTTTTATGTTACTGAGCCGGCGAACAGGCCATTTTGGTGGATAGCAGCTAAAAGTCGTGGCTGGGTCGTGATGCTTCAGTTCTTGCCTCTATAATCTACAATATAACTGGATCTAGTAAATATACCTTTCAAACCGGATTCTAATAATGCAAAATAATGCTGCTTGTCAGAAGAAATTTGGCATAGAGTGAACCAATTTTAATAAGAATTTATTGATAGCAATATTACCTGTGCTAGTTTTTGAAAGCATATGATAATGCACGCTGGCGCCTCCGGCACTCTCTCCGAATATTGTCACAGAATTTTTATCGCCACCAAAACTCTGTATAGTCTTTTGGATAAATCTCAATGCTTCCTGCTGATCTTTTAACCCGTTGTTTCCAGGACAAAGCTCGTCCCTTGTTGATAGAAAACCAAGAGGACCTAAAATTGTCAAATAGATTCTCATTATGATATAGGTACATATAATTAGAATTTTATTAGTATATCAAGCTAACGTAATGTATTACGATTAGTATAAGAGATGAAAAGAATAGATCACATAAAAGGGTACAAAGAAACACTAGCCTAAGACTGAAAACCCTCGAGATTAAAAAGTTCGTATTTAATCAAAAGAGAATTCTCTCTATTCTCGGGAGAGAGAGAAAGTCGATGCAAAAAGAAACTGTAAAATTAGTAGAGTAGGTAGGTATGTATGCAATGAATAACTACATTGAGCAAACGTAAAGGAGAATGTAATACTATTGCAAGATTGTGAGGCTGATACAATGATATTTTATGTTTAGATACGTTGCCTGGCCTCCGTAGTGGCAAGGACAAATCAAGGTAATTGCCCGAGTTTCACTCAGTCACACGTCAGTCAGTGTCAAGTCAACACGATTGACACACGATCGTTACCTTTATAAGTTTTTGATTTGTTAATTGGTTAAAATGACTTCCTGTGTATCCAAAAATTGTATAAATTATACTGCAACCGTAAGAGACAATAAAAATGTCTTATTTCATTCGTAAGTATTGTAAATATAAATTTAAAATACAAATTTTCATTAAGTGATGACATTTGCCATGTTGCCAATCTGATATGCATGAGCGTATACTATGTTTTCTGTAAGAGTGAAAGAGAAAAACAATGGCGGCCGAGATAGTGCATAAATTCTATGAGCTCATTGGTCAACTACCAAAAGTCAAAATATTGTCTATCTCTTTTTAACAATAGGCTATTGATATGATTTTCCCTTTCGACGTGTATATTACGTCATAGAAACAATTTCGCCATTTTAAAATGCAATTCATTCACGTATAACAAGTCTATTTATAAAAGGTCATTGGGCTGATAGTGAAAATGTCTTTTCACTCCTCTTGCTCAAAAAGACCAATATTGTAGCGTTCTAGAGCGGGCTAAAATAGCTTTTCTTGCCATAAGGGAAAAATAATTTTTTGTTTAAATTTTTGTCTGTCACATGACAATGAGCCTACAAAAAAAAAAGTATTTAGTCATAGTAGAATAATCACGAATAAAGACTTGACTTATTACTGTTTACTTAGATCAACAACTTTTTTGAGATACCTTTATTATTAAAGTTTATGGTAAAATTAGTAATCATTTGAATCTATGGACAACACAGACCACGCTTCTGCAACAAAAACTGCACAGTCTGCACATGTGCTTAGGTGGTGAGCCTTTAGCCCGTTAGTCGCTTTTACGACACCCAAGGGAAGAGAGGGGTTGGTAGTATTATTTTGATGAGCCCATCGCCGCTCTATGCTGTTGTATGTATGTGCAGTCTTTAGTCCATTAGTCGCCTTTTACAAGACCCAAGGGAAGGGAGGGGTTGGTAGTATTATTTTGATAAGCCCATCGCCGCTCTATGCTGTTGGATGTATGAGCAGTCTTTAGTCCATTACTCGCCTTTTACGACACCGAAGAGAAGAGAGGTTGGTAGTATTATTTTGATGAGCCCATCGTCGCTCTATGCTGTTGGATGTATGTGCAGTCTTTAGTCCGTTAGTCCCCTTTTACGACATCGAAGAAAAGTAAAGGTTTGGTAGTATTATTTTGATGAACCCATCGCCGCTCTATGCTGTTGGATGTATGCGCAGCTTTAGTCCGTTAGTCGCCTTTTATGCCACCGAAGGGAAGAGACGGGTTGGTAGTATTATTTTGATGAGCACATCCCCGCTCTATGCTGAAGGATCTATGTGCAGTCATTAGTCCGTTAGTCGCCTTTGACGACACCCAAGGGAAGAGATGGAAAGACTGCACATACCTACTATCCAACAGCATAGAGCGGCGATGGGCTCATCAAAATAATACTACCAACCATTCTCTTCCCTTGGGTGTCGTTAAAGCAACTAACGGGTTAATTTTTTATAAAATAAACCAATTCAAATTGTATTGGATTGTTTTATTTTCTCACATTCTTAGTGAAAATCAAAGTGTAACACACGGCGCTAAAAACCCATTAAAACTCGGTTAACTACCTCGTAAGGTACTACCGGGTGACAAGGCCCACTTTTTTACCAATTGAAATAAAACCTATATTTTATCATTTAGAAGAAAAAGAGTGTTTACAATTAAAGCTATGATTATTTCAAAATCCAATTAAAAGTAGTTATTGAAGCTACAACGATAATTAGTTAGGTTTTTAAACATTTTTAAAAAACCTTATTTTGAGGTTTACTAAACATGGTATGTCCAATAAGGCCCGTGCTGTTTTTAAGTCTTTTGGAGCAAAAGTAAACATTAAAGACCATAAAGATATATACACATCAAAATTGTAACATTCATATACTTCGATAAAAGCAATCGGATACTAAAATGATCAATATTTTGTTAAAAAAAAATACTTTTCCACTGTGTAATAAAACAGCCGAGGTATCGAATTTTTAAGTGTTTATTGTATTATTATTAGATTTGACTTATAAATTATTATTATTTATGCTAAAATTAAGTAGTTATTGTTTATATTCCTATTAAGGCCCAAGCAACTACATCGCTGGGCCTTCCAACCGTTGTGGGTTTAACAACACAAATTGAATATTTACAAAATAAAAAGCTATAAAATCGCACATGTTTATGTAAATATCAAAAGAGTAATGATCAAATAAACACAATAAATAAAAATCTACTAACAAATTGTAGTATAAACAAGTAAAAAACTGACGTTTTTTAGGAGCCTAAATTAGTAATATGAGCGGCCGCGACCGATGTCGGCGAACTACCGGGTGTCAGTGACAAGATGGTGGCCGCTCGCTGTCCGCTGCTGCGTTTCGGCGTTCATATTGATGTGTTTCATGTATGCTACGAAGTTGGCACGGATCAAATGTAATAAACATAGTTTTCTGCGCTTGGGCCTTGGAAAACTGTGGGCCTTGTCACCCGGTAGTACCTTATATAATGGGTCATTTTAGCCCCTTGTATAACAATCTACTATTTATTGATGGACGGCTCGAACCCAAGGCGTAAAAGCGGTGTCCTCTCAGAATAATAACTAAAGCATATTATTCTATGGGTGTCCTATTTTCACTATAGACAGGAAAATACTCAGAACAATTTGTTCTGAGGGAAAATATATCAGACTTGTCATTATTGTGTCATTATTAGAGTCAGAAAATCTACTAACACTGAAATCGTCTTCATCATCATCATCTTATATTATATGATTTCATGAGTACGTTTGCCGTAAAAAAGGTGAACGGTCCAACAGCATAGAGGATCACGCAGCACATGTGCAGTTCCAATTTGGTGAAACGTGGACTATGGACTGGACTGGACTGCTTTTGCGGTCCTCGTTGCCTCTCTGACTAACCCTTTAAGGATAATAGTCGTGAATCTATGTATGTATGTACAGTCGAAAAAGTTCCCGGTCGACCACTTTTCGGCGATATTCGCTTGCAAACAATCTACGCGCACGCTACTTGAACGTAGGTACGCTCGGTCGGAATGGAGCGCAAGTGAATATCGCCGAAAAGTGGTTCGGGAACTTCCTTGACTGTATGTGTTGTATACCTACCCAATCTGTAATTGATGGTGACGAGCACGACATCATGGTCCAGCAGCAGCTCGGGCCCGTACATTTGAGTGCTGGAGTCGCCGCACATCCAGCCGCCACCGTGCACGAACACCATCACGGGCAACAGCTCATTTGTACTCGACAACTCCTGTAACAGTCATACATACAGTCGAAAAAGTGAGTAAATTACTCACGTGACGGAATGAAGCAAGCGCAAGCGAATATCGCCGAAAAGTGCTCGACCGACCGGGAACTTCCTCGACTGTAGGGGAGGTAAGCTTAACTTTGACTTTTAAAAAATGCCACTCTATAATCGATTTTGAAAAACTTTTTTATATCAAAAGAAAGGGAATTCAATAAGCTTTCATAAAGTGTAAGCACATTTTGCAAAAACTTAAACGGTTTATTTAAATTAGTAAATTACGAAAACTAGTCAAAAATCCGATTTGCTCGTGTTGACCGCCTAAAGCGGCCATGGGGGTACGGGCAAAGTGGGCATGCCTAAATATTACAAGAAATTAATTTTGAAAAAACAAAAACACCAAAACAAAATTGTAACGCGGGCTTCACACCCCCGCCGTCGCGCTATCGTTTTTAATTACCTAAAAATTGGGTGTTACCGCTTTGCCTTCTATGGCCGCATTGAGCTGACTTCCCCTACGAGTACATATATGTGGCGGTTGTCGAATCACTATCACAAAAAGTAAATAAATTAAAATAAATAAAATTAAAAATCAATTGCCAAGGATGTATCACTTCAGCGAGGCTGCCTACCACAGAAATACTTGATATATTTCTATGCTGCCTACCTACCTATATGGCAAAAATCTTTTTTTTTTGTGTTTGTAAATCGTCTCTTTACATCTACCTGACTCTTTGGTCGTTAAGACAGTTGTTTTGTTCGTTATTGAAAGCATGCATTAGTTTTACTATTAAACATAAAAATACATGTACTTATGTATTCTTCTTCTTCTTTCGTATCGTTGGTTCGTACAAAAAGATATAATTAAATAAATAAATATAAAGATTAAATATTTAGATATGATTGACCCAGTACGCAGACAGATATACTTATCGCGGTATTACTTAAAAAAAATCAACAAATAAAATATTTTATTTAATTAATTTATTTTTATATTTTATTATTCTAAGAGGTTTGATAAGACACCGTTGCTATAAAAACATAAAGTCAAAAAGCGTTGAAAAATTTCGTCTGGCGTCGAAATGGCGGAGTGGTCAACGCAGCGGCCCGGATTATAGAGGACGCGGGTTCGATTCCCGCCTGAGGTAGACATTGTTTTCAACGTTTCGTTATCTTTAATTAATTTAAATAAATTATGAAATTTTATTTGTTACGGTTCAGAAGAATCTCAAGATACTACTTAGGATCCAGCGGCATCCAGTCTCTTCACTACGAGTCGTATTTCTTGTAAATTGCCAAGCAATCATGCATATAATATCTTGCTATAAAGATCAGTCTCAATTATCAAACATGCAATCCATTCATTTCGTGTCACTTGCTAACAAATTGTAAAAATATTCCGTAACAAACATGTAGCGTGTACGTACTTACACTTGTTGTTTTTGAATGTGAATCTGAATACAAGTTATAATTAAAGATTCTCTAACCAGATTCCTAGAGTCAACTTCGATATGACGGATATTTTTATTTTTCCTCCGATCAATATGCAAAAATAAGACGCAGCGAGTGAGCCGCTCCGTGCATTGACCCTGTACCACCTAGGGCCTTACCATCAAACTCCAGTACTTGTATTATTATGCATTTTATGCTCCAGTATTACTTTAATCTTACTATGCAAATTCCCATACGAATTTTGCAATGTGTAAGATTAAAATAATACTACCTACTCAAAGAGGCAGGGGCCCTGCCCTGTACTTCCCCATTATGTCAAAGACATATTATACTTCATTGCATTGTGTACATCAAACAATTTGCGAAGCCTACCCAAGGCCTTTTTGCCTAGGCCTCACACTGCATGGATTTAGGTTGGATTTGGATTGGACAATTATGTATTTTTTAAGGTGAAAAAGCACGCCGGTCACCAGATGGAAAGTAATAACCGCCATCCATTGACACCTGCAAAACCAGAGGCACAGCCAATACTGTCTGTGACCAGAGGAGTCGCAGATGCGACCTTGACTTCCTAGGAGTAGGATCTTTGAGGAAGGAGAAGGAATTGTGAAGGGGTGGGGGGAGAGATCGGCCTCCAGTACTTTCACTCACCCATCTACAACCATGTGGGTATAGTAAGCTACAACAGCCCCCCTAGACAAGTGACAAGTCGTATAATTCGTCGTACAATGCGCGCGCGCTTCTATATTTTTCACCAGCATTGGCTCAGTACACAGCAGTGTACGATGAACTACGAATAGACAGGGGTTGGGCGTTTGCCATATTCCTAGCGGAGCAAGCAATCTAGAAAAAAATCTCATAGGAAGCGATTTGACTATAACCATCGGTCTCTGTCGTCGCTTCCGCACTCAGCCAAAGACATCGAAACAACGTGTTTTACTTTATGTAACATTTTAGTCTACAATATATTCATCTATGGGTCTATATTACTAAAAAACCGGCCAAGTGCGAGTCGGACTCGCGCACGAAGGGTTCCGTACTATTATCTATACAATAATAGACACTAAAATATTATGTGAATATTTAAAACGTCAATACCGTTATTAATATCGGGCAGAAAACGGCAAAAAATCACGTTTGTTGTATTGGAGCACCCATAAATATTTATTTTCTTATGCTTTTAGTATTTGTTGTTAAAGCGGCAACAGAAATACATAATCTGTAAAAATTTTAACTGTCTAGCTGTCTAACTCTATCACGGTTCATGAGATACAGCCTGTGACAGAAAGGCGGACGGACGGACAGTGGAGCCTTAGTAATAGTTCGTTTTTACAATTTGGGTACGAAACCCTAAAAAGAACTAATTAAATAATAGAGTTATTTTCTACCAACGTCAATCTATAAAACCAGCGCAATATCTTAGTCATCGGACACGATTTCATCATCGCACGTTTCTTTGTTTTCTTATTGCTTTAGGACAACTTACATTGCTGGTGTATGGTGTATAAATATTTAGATATAAACAGTCTTCTTGGCCCACAATCTCCTTTTGGCGTATGTACGGATTCCTTTGAATGCACGCGGGTGTTATTTTAGTTCCATCTAGCGTTTCCGGCCAAGGCTCGATAGGTACTGGTGCCTGTAACGTCAAAAATATACCGTTAGTTGGAAAAATATAAAATTGATATAATGCATAGGTACATACTTACGTTTCACGACTATTAACCCCGAAGGGTTAGTCAGAGACAATGAGGTAATGAGAACCGCAAAAGCATCTCATTGCCACAGTTAGGGTATTTTTAATTTTATTAGAACAAAAATAGAGTACAAAGCATAAAAAAGAGTATTTTTTTATTTGTCCTTAGAGACTTATTTTTTGTTGCTCTTTGCGACATTTAAGAAATATTTGTCTTTCTTGAAGATATTTACAGCCTCTTTGCAATCAAAATTTAGATTTAAAAATATAATCAACTCGTTTTTTATTATATTTAAGGTAGGTAGCTCTATTTCTTTTGTCTCTGCACTTTACCTTCCTAAGGGAGAAGATTCCTGTCAGTGAACGCTGAAGTGTACCTACTCATAACCAGTAACGATCAATTTTTCGTAAATAGAGTATTTTAGCGTAGGTACTCTATTGGTGTCGTAGATTATAGAGTACGCCTACATGAAATATAGTACAATACTCTATTTTAGAGTACGGGTGCAAACCCTAGCCACAGTCCACGTTTATCCAAACTACAACTGCACATGTGCTCAACGTAACAGGTGGTGCCCTCTAAGCTGTTGGATGTACCTATGTGCAGTATTTGGCCCGCCTTTTACGATACCCAAGGGAAGATGGGGCGGTATGTAGGTACTTATTCAACCGCGGTACTGTCATAGAATCCTACTAATATTATAAACGCGAAAGTTTGTAAGTATGGATGTATATTTGTTACTCTTTCACGTAAAAACTACTGAATGGATTTGGATAAAATTCGGCATACAAATAGTTTATAAACTGGATTCACACATAGGATACTTTTTATTCCGATATTCCCACGGGAGCGGGAACCACGCGGGTGAAACCGCGAGCGGCCGCTTGTACATAATAATACAAGTGTACTGACAGCACTAATTATTTTACTGATAAACATAAAATATAATAACTTATTATTCTTAGCGTAACTATACTCGTAATATTACAATACACCTATGGAAGGCGTATAAAAACGCCTTCGATTAAAACAGGTTATGAACACGTAGCCTACGTAACCTTAAAGTGCTTTTTTAAATATAATTTTAACTAATTAGTGTCCTTGACATATTATTTTTTATGTTTGATTTTGAAACAAAAGCGTTCGAACTTCCGCTTTAGGCTTGATTCACACATATCAGTGAAGTCACAGTTCTCCTTAGAGCATTGGTTGAATGCTCTAAGCAGTTCTCCGGCACAGTACGGGCACAGGGCACAGTGCGAAATATTCTTTCATACATTCTCTATGAATGAACGCCTTCGATCAACAATACCAACTATAGATAACGCGTCACGTACAAAATCAAAGCTAAATTCTGTCCACGTGAATGAATACTTTTTCAAAGCAATAAATTACTCCTGTCACTTAAAAAAGAAAAGACGTCAATAACATTTAGTGGTGAAATTAACCTTAAGCGGTAACAAATAAAGTACTTTTTCCTGTTATGCCTTGCGAGAAAATAAGAGCTCACTTCTCAAGTCCGCTCTTATTTACCGAGACACATTTTTAGCGCCGACCTGACATCTAGTTGTATTGTTGATCGAAGATGAACGCACTAAAAGCACTGTGTCGTCACTGACACTGACTGTGGGGATGCGCTTATAGAGAATGTATGAAAGAATATTTCGGCGCTGTGCCGGTACTGTGTCGGAACTGTGACTTCACTGTTAAGTGTGAAGCGACCTTTAAAGTATTTTTGTATTCGTCTCCCTCTCTTCCGGCGACCAACGGATTAAAAACTGCAAATACATCCAACAGCATAGAGTGGCGATGGGCTCACTACCTATCGCGCTGAGCACATGTGCAGTTGTAATTTGATAAAACGCGGACCCACCCCTCAGGTACCCAAGCGGTCGCATGAGACCGCACCTACAAAAACACACTTGACTTTGTACCGTGTCTTCATAGACTTACAGACTACTTTAGTAAGAACAAGTTTGGTTATTTCGGTTCTGTGGTACATCTTATGCATCGTTATCGCAAAATATCGCATAGTCTATGCTCTATTCTGTCAAATTTGACGTTGATAGTTGCGCCAATTTTTGTGTCAAACAATTTCCAAGACTGAGGGGTGGGATAATAGTCGTGGATCTCTGTATGAATGTATGTATTAGGAGAGTTACCAGGGATTTTGTCAGCAAAAATGACAGTTTACAGGTACATTATTGTATTTATTTCCTTCCCTTAATGAGAATGTCCGTGAAAAGGACCAAAGAAGGAAAATATAATGCAACCCACAGACAATATTATATCTGTGGTGCAACCCAACGATAATATGGTTTAAAGGACGTCTTCTTTAGCTTAACGTAGAATTTTTGGCGGATTTGATGGTCCAAAAAAGACACTAAGTACCTACCTACTTATAGAGAATTACAATTATTTTAAAATTAATTAAAAAAATTGACATGTTTGCTAGCGAAATATTTAAGATTTTTCTTTAAAAAATACTAATTGATTGTTTTTGATGATTTATTTTGGGGAATCCATCATTTTATCGCAGATCCTTTCAACGATTTTCATTACCCATAAAACGATTCGTAGAACTTTTTTTACACTACTTAACAAATTCTAGAATTAGGTTACATCGCAATTTTATTTCCTCAATTAATAATTATCTATACATTTTCTCGAAATAATGTTACATCGAAGTTTTGTTACCCATATTTTTGTTTCATCGTATGTTTCTGTTTGCAAAATAATTGAAACATCAATTTTTACTTCAATAAATCAATGTAAGTACTTACATCAAAAGTATGATTTCATGCAATTAATTAGTTCTGTGCGTGATGTCTTTTTAAAGTAATAATTAAAACAAAAATTAGGATTACTTATATAAAAAAAAGTATTTAACTCGACTCAGTTTACTCCAACTCCACGTAGTTTTATCGGCCCTACCCCTAGAGTGCAATATAAAAGCGCCGGAGCCGTGACGGAAACCTTGCCTGCTGCATGCTGCATGTTTGCTTGCATGATGTATGCTTGCTTGCATGCTGCATGCTGCATGTTTGCTTGCATGCTGTATGCTTGCTTGCATGCTGTACGCTTGCTTGCATGCTGCACGCTTTTTTTTTTTTTTTTTTATGCTAAGCCCGGCAAATGACCCCACTCCACCTGATGTTAAGCGGAAATGAGGTCCAGGCGCGAGGACAACTGGTGCAGCGTAAGAGACGTAGCATCAGTCATCCTCACTCTGCCGGCCCACAAAGTGCTTCTTCACGCCTCGTTTGAAGGACCCTATTACACCCTGCACGCAAGCATGCAGAATGCTTGCTTGCATTCTGCACGCTTGCGTGCATGTTGCATATTTGAAGCTGTAGCAGATAGGAAAAAATATTGATATAGAACTGACCGCAACACAATTTATCGTCAACAGGCGAATGCATCGTTCGATGAAACGTTACTGCGATAAAAAGTTGTTAAGTGAAAAAGTATTATGGGTTCCGATACATATTGTAATAGGTTTTTACGAATAGTTTCATCGATAACTTAATACTTTTATGAAATTTAAGTTCGATAATACCGCTTTTCTGGTAATCAAAACAACTTTAAAATATTTTTTTAAAGAAACGTTATCGTTGATATAAAACAGCGATGATTAACTATTAGACGAATTGAAAAAAATATATATATTAAAAATCGTGGAATAGTTTTCGGTAAAATAAAATTCGATATCAAAAAAAATCTGTTTTCTAATAGACACCCATAATTAGAATATTTGCTAGCAAAATATTTTGGACTTTTCTTTAAAAATATTGTTCGTTTTCATGATTTATTTTTACGTAGGGGTACTTAAATACTTTTCCGTAAATTATTTTAGGGAAATAGAAAACTTTTTTCCTTAGAAGCATTTCTAAGAGATAAGATATCTGAATACATGCTGTAGGTAGAAAGTACTCAAGCACCTCTTTTACAGAATAAGGGATGAATTATATTAGACCGGGCCGGGCCGTGCACGGGGCGTGCCGTGTGTGTGCGTGGCCCGGACGACGGGGCCCGGACGGGGCACTGATCTGAGACGTTGCATACATTTTGTATGAAGCAGTTCACATTACACTGTGCATGATCCGGTTTAATATAAATACGAAATGGATGTATAATTGGAATATTTTGCTAGCAAAATATTTTGGATTCTTTGAATAGGCATTGGTATTAGGTTACCAAGTTCCAGCTAGTTGTAAAGTTCTGTTAAACTAATTTCTAACTAATAGAGATCCCAGTCGTTGTATACTGGGATCCTCTACTATTCTTACTTACTTACTTACTACCTTCACCGAGCGGTTCATGGATGAAAAGTATTTTATATCAAATTATGTGTTAAAAAATATATTGCGAGTGGGTTGGCTGAAAAATTTCAGTCCAGTATATGATTAGTTAAATATTTAAAATTTTTTTTTTTAAATGTTGCACTTGTTTCGATAATACATAAATTACATAGGTACCAATCAAAAGTATGAAGCCTATAGAATATGCAAACGTTAGGTTGACTATTTTTTTCCTGTCATAACATTGGGTAGGCAGGTGAAAACAGGCAAGTCAATATTAGTAATTTGCAACCGTCTGGTTAAATAAATAAAATTTATGTTTACATAAAGGTAAGCTCATTACAAACACACACACACACCAAACCAGTGCAATGTAAAAAAAATATTTTTTTTAATATTAATATAATCATTAATGGTAGGTACTGGACTGAAATTTTTCAGCCAACCCACTCGCAATACTATATTATTTAACATATTAAATTTGATATAAAATACTTTTCATCCATTAACCTTCTCGGTGAAGGACGTTCTATACTCGGATCTTAGACTATAAGTACTAATAGCAAAACATTGAGGTACAATTAACTAGAGAAGACACCATCCTGAGTTTCTTACCTATAACTTTAGTAATTATTCTGAGCCTGACAGAATACACTTTGCCGGTTGCAATGATTACATTTCTGTTTTGTTTCACTTGGGCTGATTTTTCAACTGTCAGATAAAACTTATTTGTCTGTTAAAGTATTGCACAACCATTTTGAAAATCTATTGTCATCAGTCCTTTCTTTTTTTTATAAGTGACATTTTAGGTTGATCGTATAATACTTTAACAGATGAATAAGATTTACCAGGATTTACCTAAGGATTGAAAAAAGGGCTGATTTTTCAATCGGGGTGGGTGGGCGGGTGCCCGTCCATCCTTTAACTTTTGACGATTCAAAATGCTTATTCTAAGTTTACTGAATAAAGAGATATTGATTTGAATCCTCGGTTAATACTTAAAACACAATCAAACTAAAATGTCACCTGTAATCTTAGATTAAAACAAAAACCCTTTTTGTTTTAATCTAAGCCTGTAATGAAAGAAAAGATGTGATTTGACAATACATTTCAAAAGGGTTGTGTAATAGAGTACTGTAACAAACGGATAACTTTTCGAATTTTATTATTATTTTAGGGGCCGATTTTTCAACTGTCAGTTAAAACTTATTCGTTTGATAGAGTATTACATAGGTAGGTACTTAACAATTTTGAAATGTAAGTATTGTCAAATCAAGTCTTTTTTTACAAGTGACATTTTAGGTTGATCGCGTCATACTTTATCAGACGGATAAGAATTATCTAAGAATTGAGTTTCTCCCGTGTTCTTTTAGCAACAACACGTGTTGTGAGACTCCATTTTATTTCTATCTACGGTACTAATAATAGCGTAATAATAAATATACTTTAAAAATTAAACTACTTGAAATTGGTTTAATGCTACACGCGATAGCCATTAATTAAGATTAATAATAATATCTAAGAATTTAAAAATCAGCCCTAAGAAATTTAAATCGTAAATATCCAAACGTGATTTATTTATAAGTGCCTAGGTTAGTAATAAGTTAGGGTTGAAATCGTATAGAGAGGAAAAGTATTAACAGGAAACAACAGAGAACGTTCAACCGTGTCGTTTAGAAATCGTCTGATGAATATTTACGATAATAATTATATTACGCGAATCTGAATACCTACTTAATAGATCTACTTGCAAATCAACATATTGTCTTAGTTAGTATTTATTGTCACCTCGCTTAAAGATTAAAAGAAAAATTTTATTTCAATCATTTTATACTTATAACAATAAAATGTGGGATTAATAACTTTAATAAATCACTACTATTCAAATTTATATATTTAGTTATTTCAATCATTTTGTTATGGCTCATTTCGGTTATTAATAGGTCCAAGATCATAAGACCGCCGGCGGTCGCGAAACAATTGATTTTCAACTGTGTCTGGTTTTACGGTGTTCAAGGGGTTAACAAACAAAACTAGAAAAATAAGGATGTTTATATGTATTTTCACACATACCATAAACCTCAACTCTCCGACTGGAGGCAGGGCAAAAGGCAACGCAGTAAAAGCGGATATAAGCCTGCCATCTTCTGTATTCATATGATATCCACGAATCCGACCAAGTGGGGTGTCAATCACTGGTTGCATTTCACTGCTCACATTGTGATATGACAACAGTATCACTACCACGAAAGTGTACGCCCGTAATAACTCCCTGTGAAACACCATGCCTCCGTCAGATTGAGGCAAACACTTATTTTAAACGAAACGATACTACGAGTATACAGTATGACAGACCGCGTCGAAAGCAAAAAACTTAATGATGAAACAGCCGCTTTGGCCTCCGGTTTTTATATATAGCACGATGAGTTCTAGACAAATTAGCTTTACAATCAAACCTTCCGGTATCGAGGTAGGCAGTGGCGCAACCAGTTTTGTAGTTTCAATTGTATCTCAATTCTTCAATCACGCTGTTTTGTTTATATATATTATATGGGTGATCCATGACTTTAATTTTCAGACTTTTGATACCCTAAGTAGGTATACAGATTTATGCCTCATCGACAGATTGACCACCTTTAATGAATGTAATGTTTGTTAACTTTCAACAAAAGTAAGTATAGTGTAAAAAAATAAAAGAAATTTTCACCCTAAATTCACATTTATTTTATCAAACATGTACCTAAGTATTAATGATTATAGTTTAAGTGAGTGCTCAGGTGACGGCTGATAAAAGAGATTGGAAAAAAAACCTTTTTTTTAAGTTTTTTAGCGCCGATCCCAAGTAAATTGGGACTAGGACAAGAAAAAGAAGAAAATTATTTAAGTTTTGTGTTTACCATCATAGCTAAGAGCTTCTTCTTCGAATTTAAGAGCCACGCTCTTGTCTGTACCTATAGCTTTCTTTACTCACTCGAATTATGGGCTGACGAACAAAACATAATTATAGAAAACCTGAATCTCACTGTAAGTGAATCTAACAGATACTTATTTTATTAGTATCCAGCCACAGACTACTTATCCCATGGTCTGTGTATCCAGCCTAGCTAGGGCTAAATAAAATACAGCGTTCGTGAAACGTCATTGCTTACAATAATAGGAATAACTAATATAGACTATAAAATAACTAATAATATTAGAAATCACAGAGCGGAGATAAACGCTATCAGAAAGAAAAAAACTAAAACAAAAAAACTAACATAAAAGTTATTTATGATCATGATGTATTAGTTTTATGATTTGATATAGGTAAGTAATAACTACATTTACGGTTGCAACTACTCGTACCACATATTTTAATAAGTAAGTAGGTACTTTTTGTAGGTAGGTACTTGAAATCACATTAGACGTTTGATTAAGTAGGTAATAGGTACTTACTGTACTTACCATCGATCGAAAGTGGTTGCAAAACGTTGTAGCTTGTAGTCATGAGGAGGAAAATCGTTATTGGAAAATAATGACGCATTTTGTGACGGTAAACGGAGAACAATATTATTATTTTAATATAACACAATGAAATTATGTAAAAACTAATGCGCTAAATGTCTCTGTCAAATGCTTCAGTTTTATCATCATTTGTCGTAGGTACTGTAGCGTTACCAGTTAATTATTTACAGTTCTGATACTCAGATGAGTATACCAGATGGTAATGAATAAAGCAAAATACAGCAAAATAACAGCAATAGGCGGACTTAATGCCCTGAGGCATTCTGTACCAGTCCAGTAAGGGTGTCCAAAAAACCAACTGGCAAAAAAGACTACTTATTTGAAGTTTAAATAATATGCGTTTAATCAGAAAAAATAAACAGTAAGCAACACCAATATAATTATAGGTTTAAATTAACTTTGCTTTATTCAGGTAAGTCAATGATATTATAAACTACGTTGAAGTAAGTAGTTACATTCTGTATACATTTGAATTTTCTTTTTATATATTTTTTACTTCTGTATATACTTGTATTTATAGATTGTTTAGATAGAATAATCTATTATTCTGTAGAACTAAGTATATTGATTTCGTCCGCGTGAACACCCGTATCCCGTATGGTTTTACTAACACAGAAAGAAACAACAACATACCAATGTTTTTCATCAATCGGATAAATGGCATAAGTACGCATACGGGACAAACGTTAAAATTTTAAATCTTTTTTTAAATAAAAAATCAATTGCTTTGAATTATATTCGCGCATCACTTCAGAGCAGCTGCACCTATTTAGCTAATTTCTTTTTGTTTTTTTGTAACTAATTAATTGTCAGTCCAAGGTTTGTATAAAATAAATTTTAGTAATTCATTACGGGATACATACGGGCACAGAATAGATAATAAGTACATACGGGGTTCACGCGAAGGAAGTTGCGGGCGGGCCGCTAGTATAGGTAGGTACATACAGTGATTCCACCGTTTCGTCCGAATCGTCTTCCCAAGGAAAAAGTCAAAGTCAAAGTCAAAGTCAATGTCAATATATATTTATTCAATAAACTCAATTAATAAGTACTTTGAAAAGTCCAAATATTTTTTAAGCTACCACCCATTCAGGACATCATTTTTTAACTGTGGCAAAGAACGGGCGCAAGAAACCACAGCGCACAGAAGCAACGACACTTAAAATATATATATATATATATATATATATATTATATGTCGTTACCAGGTCACAAAATACAAAGTATGAATTTGAATGTAAATAGTTTAATTAAATATGGGGCTCTATATAAATTAATTATAGACAATTCGAAATAGCTGTTGGAGTACTTGGAGCATTTCAGACCCAAGCCGTGTTGTCTTCTGTATAATCTGACACTTTATAATAAGCTTTTTTATAAAGCTTTTCTTTGATTTTGATTTTAAATTTATCAAGATCTAATTTCTGAATATCATTTGTACTTTGTTGTATAATCGTAGTTTATATTTTATGGAGTCGTTATGTTTATTACAGATAATCAAAATGTTTCAATGCAATAAGTTTACATTCGGTTTAAGCTCAAAGGTGCACCATTGGACCAATATTAGATCTAGATATAAACATAAAAAAATATTCTGAACAAGAACATGCCTAAAAGTCATTCATTTCCATGTCCAAATGGTCACTGATAATGTTCTCAGTTACGATATTATGCTTTAGGGCAATAAAAGTACAGCTTTTTTTACTTTACTAATAAGTTATTAAATAACGATCGATAATTAGTAACATATTACCTTAAAACGCGTGCGTAAGTAAGAAAGAATAGGCTTTAAAATTTTGTCACGCAAATATGGTCATTTTGTTCCGAAAAAATTGTGAGCGGATTATTTTAATGTTCCCATTACTATTGTACAACTTTAAAAGCATACACACATCCCGCGCCCCTCAGTCTGCCGACATATATCATCGGGGAGGAGGTGCGTGTCTGTTTCGAAAAAATATTTAAAATTGTGTGTGTGGAAATCACGTTTGTCACAGGTAAGTACACATTACATTCCTTAGATTTATTAAGTAACCAAATGATCGATTAAAACTGTTTTGCCATACAATTGTAGTCTATGGTTTCTTAATGTTACAATAAACTTATTAGTTACGTCAGCTCATCTGATTATAAATATATAACTAAAATCTGCTGAAAAGTCTTTCAGTTCCATGTCATTACACTCCGTTTTCTAATTTTTTTTAAATCGGATCGTAATGACGCCTTTCGGAAACTAATGACCATTTTTCATCTATTATGTTTTAAATTTTTATCAGGTCGTACGCTAAATTAACCGTGTCGGTAGCGGTGAAAGAATACTACCAACTACCACCCCCTATCTTCTCCGTGGGAGTCGTAGAGGGCGACTGAGCGATCAACCCAGAGAATGGCAGCAGCATCCTCTGAGATTACTACCGTCATACTGCGATCGCCAACCCTGCCAAGCGTGGCGATTATGGCAACTTTCCCCCCAATGAACGACATCACTAAACTTCAGCCTCTAGTCCCCGGCGGCCCCACTCGCCCTAGCTACGGTAGCGGCCAAGGCAGCGACAGGGCAGGGGTGCTAGGAATCTCCTGCAGAGACCTGGCTACCGCCAACAACGAACTTTGGCCCTGGCAACCTACAACACGCGTACACTGCGGACCGGCAAGAAGGTCTGCGAACTGGAGGAAGAATAGAGCAAGATACGGTGGGGCATTGTGGGATTATCTGAGGTCCGAAGAGAGGGTGAGAATTCGATAATCTTGAAGTCTGGTAACTTGCTCTATTTCCGGGAGGGCGAACAACTGTCCCAGGGTGGTGTCGGGTTTATCGTCCACAGCTCTCTCGTGAACAACGTTGTCAAGAACGGGAGTGTGTCGTCGAGTGTAGCGTACCTCATACTGAGAATAACCAAACGGTATTCGTTGAAGGTTATACAGGTAAACGCTGCGACTATGTCACACCCCGACGATGAGGTGGAGACTACTATGAGGACATCTCTAGAGCCATAGAAGTCTCCAAAACTTATTACACCGTTGCCATGGTAGACTTTAACGCAAAACTGGACAAACGAAGCGGCGATGAGCTGAAAGTGGGACGATTTGAAGCTGGAATTTGGAACCAACGGGGCCAACTACTGGCGGACTTTCTGGAAAGGAAGGAAGTGCAACTAAAAATTAGATTGACTATAACATGTTGACGAGGAATCAAATATTTAATTATGTCTCTGTGATCAACGCGTTCAAAACTGGCAGTGATCACCGAATGGTAAGAGGCACACTGAACATCAATATCAAGCTGGAAAGACGTTGATTGATGAAGTCTACGCTCCGTCCTGCACCCATCCAAATCTAAAAGCCCGAAAGCTTCCAGCTAGAAATGCAAAGTCGCTTCGAATGTTTAAAGGATTGCGTAGACGTGGACGATTACAACAACAGGTTTGTGAAAACTGTCCATACGCTCAAGAGGACCCAAAAAGCTTTCGGACCATACTCTCAAACTGATTGAAGAGCGGCGCGTGATGGTTCTGCGATCTTCGGATGGTTCGTCTCAGCTTCAGCGGCTCAATAGGAAGATCTCGAAGTCTTTGACTCGCGGCACTCGCCGATTTAATACCGACCGTATTAAAGAGGCTATCGAGCGATTCAAAAGCGTTCGCAAGAGATTGGGGTATTGGGCAGAGCCAACTGTCGACGCTGAAAACCGACGACGGCAGAACTGTCACGTCCAGGTCCGAAGTTATGGGAGAGATCAAGAAGTTCTATGGACAGCTTTACACATTAACGCGGCCACCTGTACAAAGCTAAGCTACAGACCCTAGAGCTTAGCTTACCCGACACTACACCGGAGATATCCCGGACATCAGCCCGTACGAGATTGGTATGGCTCTCAAGCAGCTTAGGAACAGCAAGGCATCGGGTGCGGACGGAATTACGGCTGAGCTTTTGGAAGCAGGCAGAAGACCGGTACTCGCAAGTCTTCAGAAACTATTTAATTCTGTCGTACTCGGAGGTAGAATGCCAGAAGAGTGACATGAAAGTATGGTTGTGTTGTTCTTTACGAAGGGCAACCAATACCCTAATGAGGAACTACAGACCCATATCACTCCTAAGTCACGTCTATAAGCTGTTCTCGAGAGTTATAGCTGGTCGTCTCGCACGCTGGTTTGATAATTTCCAGCCAATCAAACAAGCCGGATTCCGAAAAGGCTTCTGCACCATAGACCACATACATACGCTGCGGCAGGTTATACAGAAAACCGAAGAGTATAACTGGTCACTTTTCCTTTTTAAATTAGGCAAAAGAAAAATTATTTGTGTTAAGAAATAGCTACCTGTCCTACTTTTAAATTCGTTTAATAAAACGTGATGACATTATTCATGCATTTTTTATTTATGAATCTCAGACAAAATAAACCGTATTAAATTAAATGATTATGTCACTACGCTCCAGACTTGATCATTACAATATCTCCATATTTCATTACATTCTGTGGCGTCATTACACTCCGTGGACTTTCTTGAAAAATATTTAATTTTCCCGTGTGCCTTTTACACTTAGCTATATCTAGAAGATATACCTACCTATAAACAAATTTAATAAATTAGTTATCGAAACCGACACAAAAAAACACATTCTAAGAAATTGCTCCGATTTGGACAAAACGGTGGAATCACCGTACAATAATATTTTAACCCGGCGAGCGTAAGGTTAATATTTGTTACATCGAGCGTAAGATGGGTGCAGCAAACCCATATGGTGGACTAGCCATTTTAATGTGTTTATCATATTTTATTTATGTTTTTATTTACTAATGTCATTATTTAATAATTCAGGAACTGATTGAGAGGGACCAATAAAGCAATCAAAAATTTTTAAATCTTTATTTACAAAATTAACAAAATCAACATTTTTTACTTAAACATAGCATGTCACTTGGAATTATTCTTTTATAAAAAAGTAGACTTAAAAAAAACAAAACGAAAAGCTTTTCCTTCTAGCTAATAAAATTTGGAAACAAATGAGATCTAACTTAAACTATATAGTTATTCAGAATTCTCATAATCATCTTCAGTTTAAGCGCAATATCTACACGTAAAAACAGCATGTTCCATACACAAATAACGGTTGCATTTATAACAAGTGTGTTTAGTCTTGCGGTCTTTTTAGTGGGACATATTTCACATCTCCTGAAAGGCTTAGGAACTTTATTTGAAGGTTGTTGTGAGTGTGAGGATTCACCGACTTGATCTAAAATTCTTTTGCGAAGCTCTCGAGGTAAATGCTGATTCTCCTTTCTGTTTTGCAAGTGTTCTGAAACAAAACCTATTCCTGTCTCTAAGAAAATTTCGGCGTTATAAATTACTACCATTTTCAAATTTGTAAATAATGATGCTATTTATACCAGCCATGTTCAGAACTGCATAGAAAATTACCATTGGCCAGCGCTTTGTATTGCGTGAAACATCGTAGTTGGCGCACAGCTCGTCTACAACATCAACACCTCCCTTGGTCTGGTTATAAAAGGTAATCATTGCTGGCTTTTGTTTGTCGTTACTATAAGCATCAATGCTATCATCGTGATGCAATGTGGACATCAAAAAGACAACCTTGTTTTTTTTTGGTATATGGGACAATAAAGATATATCCTTTTGAAATCCAAACAATGTGCTGGGAATCTCTCGGTTACGCGTTTGGAGCATCTGACTTGGAATCTCGGGCTTATTTTTACGAACTGTGCCTGTGCTTGTCAAACGATGTTCTTTCAATAAGTGTAACATCAACGGATAACTGGTAAACCAGTTATCAAAGGTTACATTGCGATTGGTTTTGGAAATTGGAGTCACAAGTCTGTCCACAACATCAAAAGCTTTATTACTGAAAGCGTAAGGGCCTGTTGGTTGCTTTCCTGGGTAAATTTCAAGATTGATGACGTAAAACGACTTTGCATCTACTAAGGCATATATTTTCAAGCCGTATTTGTTAGGCTTATTTGGCATGTACTGGCGAAAACTGCAACGGCCTCGAAACGATGGAAGTTGTTCATCAATAGTTGTATACTCAGTTTGGCAATTTGATACGAACTTCTCGAAAAAAGAACGAACGGCAGCTAAATTATCAGTCTTTTTCTTTCTTCGCGAGTATTCTTATCATCAACCGCAAGGAGTTTTGAATAAATTGAAATCTATGGTTCTCCTAAAAATCTCAACCCCTGATCCGTCGCTTCTCCATAGATCCTTCAAGTTCAGCTTATTTGATTTGAACTGTCCCGCAAGATACAAGAGACCGGTAAAAGCCTTCAATTCTGACATTGATAAGTTTGCCATGGTATATTTCTTTACGTGACTATTTTCACAAGCTGCTCGTCTCAAATGTATTTGACTATTTGTATGTATCACAATTTCTTGCAAAATGTCATCAGTGAGAAAGTGTTTCGAACATTCAACAGCTGTCTTTGCGTTTTTGCCAATATCTTTTACGGCCTGTCTTTCCCTTATAATGTTTTCCGACCTCGTACGCACGTTAGACCTTTCTGGTACCCTAAACCACTTTGTACCATTCTTTCCAGTAAAATATGACCTGTTACCTTCGCTTTCACATTCTTCGGATCCAGCTGACTCTTTTTCTCCCTCATTTTGTAATCCTAACTCTTGTTCCGAGTCACTTTCAGAGCTTCTTTGGCTAACATTATCAACTTCAAAGTCACTACCGGAATCATCACAAGAACTATCGTCACCAGCTGCTTCAAAAAGTCTTAATAATCTTCTTTGGTTTTCTTCGTATGACATATTAATTATTTACCTGAACAAATAAAAAAAACTAAATAAAACGAATATAAAACAAAAAAGTATTTACGCAAATTTGTAACACGAAGCGTAAGGTGGGTGAAACTCACCCAGCCGCAGCTTGGACACCGTCTAAACACCTAGCCAGTCGGCGGTCAACTGCGTCGTGAAACACAACGCTTACTTACCTCTCCATGCGCAGCTACTCAGACGCACAACTCATTTTGACGTACGAGATAAAAAATATCGAATGATTTATTACAGGCTGGGTGAATAATACCCAACCTTACGCTCGCCGGGTTAAAAAAGAGGGTTTGAATAGGCCTTAATATGGGCAATAAGCCAACGCTAGTGTAATAGTATAAGCCTCTATTCCCTTTTTGTAGGCACGAGCCCTAATACCAATATTAACTACAAAAAAGGAAAATCTACTTATCGTAATAACATTGGAGTCATCTATTATGTAGGTAGGTACCTACTAGTACACAGCAACAGAAATTAAGTTTGAAAACTTCTTGGTATCTAATTGAATGCCTAAATACTAAAAGGGCACTTGTTACTTTTTTACTTAAGTCTCTATCGCTTAGCAACACCTATTTACATCGTTTTGTACTACTATTAGTACAAAAGGATGTACCGTAAAACCTTATATCTTCGCCCGACTTTTTCAGTTTTTTGAAGATTATGTAAAAACTATGCATCGTATGAATATAATACCTTAAACAAAATTTTTAAGCAGCTTAATGAAGTTTTGACTTGATTGTACAGAAAAATTTTATATTGAATATTAAACTCACAAAGTGACAATATAACGCGGGCAATTTTACCTGTACTCTCTTAAATCTTTGCTCATTCTACGTTATCTCGAAAACTATTCCATGTAGCGCTTTGACAAAAATATACAGCGTGTTTCTTGTAAGGTGTCAAGCCGATGTGTGGTGATAGGAAACTACCGTACCTATCCATTGAACCCCCATGTATGTCCTACGATTTTTTTGTAGTTTTCGAGTTATAATTTTTTTTCGTTATTGTATGGTTCAACCACAGACATTATATGTCTGTGGGTTCAACGACGAAACGACTCTAAAAAAATATATCTTTTTTTGGGTCGATTTTTCTTTCATGTTTTTTTTAATACAATGCCTATTGATTGCACTTTTATGAGTAAAAAAATCTTATTCCTAAATTTAACCTAAGGTACTAAAATTTTGATCCTAACTTTAAAAATTGGGTTAATCAGAACAAAATGGAATTCTCAACTTAAATAAAAAAAATATTAAAAAAAAATTCCATAGCTTCTGACTAGTCTTTAAAATTGCCCAACCAAATATGCTTTCATACTAATGCAAAAAAAGATGTACTAAATGGGACTTTTTTTGCTGAAATCGGTCGTTGAACGTGGTAGATCAGAAATTGTGTAATTTTCATCATATACTAAAATTATAAAGAGGAAAGATTTGATTGTTTGTTTGTATTGAATAGGCTCTGAAACTACTAGACCGATTTAAAAAATTCTTTCACCGTTGGGAAGCTACACTATCTCAGGGTGACATAGGCTACAATATATTTTCAAAAAATTAGGGATCCTTACTAAAACTCTAATTAATTCCTTACATCGCGTGCGCTAGGAAAACTATTGATGATAGAACAAATGCGATGTAGGCGTCGTCACTGGAGTACTATACGCGAGGAGAGTCATTTTGAAAATTCGTCACGGGGTCCACGCAAACGAAGTCGTCGGCGGTCTGCTAGTATTTTATAATTTCTAAGTATCTTTGCATATTCTTGTCTATCAGGAGATTAATTATCCCTTTACGTTTATGAAGAGCTCAGTTGATACTAATAACATACATTTCATACCTAATACTATCCTCAAAATTACCATTATTAAGAGAGGGCCAAAATAAAACTCAAAATGCGATAAAAATTTAATATGTTTTTAAAAATGCCGGCCACCAAACGATCACATTCGGCAACCCCGCAAAAATGATTTTCTTAAATATTTGCGGCGGTGCCGCATTTTGAGTTTTATTTTGGCCCTCTCATTAATAATGGTAATTTTTTATATTTTAACTCAAACTGCGGCACCGCCGTGATGACGCCTACATCGCATTTGTTCTATCATCAATAGTTTTCGTAGCGCACGCGATGTTAGGAATTTATTAGAGTTTTAGTATGGATCTCTAATTTTTTTTAAATGTATTGTAGCCTATGTCACCCGGAGACAGTGTAGCTTTCAAACGGTGAAAGAATTTTTTAAATTGGTCTAGTAGTTTTGGAGCCTATTCAATACAAACAAACAATCAAATCTTTCCTTTATAGAATATTAGTATAGATGAAAATTACACAATTTCCGATCTACCACGTTCAACGATCGATTTCAGCAAAAAAAGTCCCATTTAGTACATCATTTTTTGCATTAGTATGAAAGCATATTTGGTTGGGCAGTTTTTAAGACTAGTCAGAAGCTATGGAATATTTTTTAATTTTTTTAAATTTAAGCTGAAAATTCCATTCTGTTCTGATTAACCCGATTTTTAAAGTTACGATCAATCTAGTACCTTAGGTTAAAGTTAGGAAGAAGATTTTTTTACTCATAAAAGTGCAATCAATAGGCATTGTATTAAAAAAAATAATGAAAAAAAAGTCGACCCAAAAAAAAGTTATAATTTTTTTAGAGCCGTCTCGTCGTTGAATCATACTATAACGAAAAAAAATTATAACTCGAAAACTACATAAAATCGTAGAACATACATGGGGGTTTAATGGATAGGTATGGTAGTTCCCTATCACCACAGATCGGCTTGACACCTTACAAGAAACACGCTGTATGTCATAGAAAATGGTGCAAAAATATCATTCAGTTCAGTACCTACCCATTCTTATGAACAAAAGTAATATGATTTTTTTTTAAAGGTGGGCAAAAACATAATTAATTTCATACAAGTCGTTTTTTGACATAGGGTTGACACAAGTAATAAAAGTATTCGTAATAAGAAATCGCATAAAAATCTTAACTGTTTCATAAAAAAATATTCGTACATTGGTACTTATACGCAAGTGTATAAACAGCAGAATTTATTATTTCGAGGTTGATCCCGTAAATAATTTCAATTTTTTTTTAAATTGAATGTAGGTAATAAAATGTGTCAACCCTGACAAACCTGGGCAATGTTTTAAAAACAGTGCTACACTAGGTTCTAGAACATTGCACACAGCGATAATTCAGAGATAAACAAGAATAAAAATTTAAATACAACACTTTACTGTAGCTTAATTAGTTATGTATGTATTACCATAGTATCATTTACCTGTGAGATGTATTTCTCTGTTATCAGAAAAAACTATGAGACACTAATTTGGCCCGCCTTCGACACAGGTAACTTCACAGTTTCACACACGTCTGTAGAACAACTGAATAAAGCTAGCAACGAAACAAGTGATTAGTGGTGGGTGCCATGAATATAATTGGCTTTCCCCAAAAAATTGTATAATGTTTCTATTTCAAAAAATAAGATGACATAAGAAGATATAAGGTTTCAGGGTAATTGGTGTTGCCAAGCATTGACCTAAAGAGATAGACAAGAACGTCCATACAAACCATTTTTTCCAATTCGTAGGCGTGTCAAGATGGCGTCCCAAATAGATTGTCAACTACAGAGGGTACCTACACAACTTTTGTGCCTACAATACTTTGTCATCTCGGCGGTCCCAAATTGACTTTTAGTACTAACAGCACTGGAATATAAATATGACCGATCGCCCATACTTCAACTATGAAATCACCGTGCAGTTAGCGCTCCCGATCTTCTCGTCATGACGTAGATAACATATTGACACAAAAAACTCAAAATATCAATCTGGTTGAAAAACAATTAAAACAACTTAAAATATTTTTTAAAACAACGCAATAAGTCAGTGCGCCTCAGTCACATATTTATAATCTATTAAATACGATATAACTACCTAATAATGTTAATTTCACTTACTTGACAGCTGAGTTGTTGTAAACGTCTAGGAGAAGGTACACTTTGTCATGAAATAAATACTTGTTTTCGTCGCTCCGCGCAAGCCGTGTGAATGTCAAAGTCACACTAAAGCAAGGTGCCGAGTCGACTCCGCAGATGAGTGGAACATAGTGCGTGTTCGGAAGGGCCTATCTAGTGTAACGTATATATCGCTGTTGCCAAGCGATAGAGACGAAAAAGTAGTCGGGTAAAAATGTGTCTAGTGCCCTTTTAGTATTTAGGCATTCAATTAAACTTATACCTGTATTAGATAAGGTCAAATCACATCAAAATAGTTACATGTAGGTCTTTACTTACTTACTTTCATTTTCAAGATCGGTTGCCATTAGGACTAATCCGAAATCGGTGAGAATTTTTCCAATTTTTTTCTTTATCACCGACACATAATGCCACCGACTCGCCCTGCGAGATCATGTAAATTTTATTGCAGTGCCGATGCCGGCGACTCGCGAGAGTGTTTCAGTAATAATTCAAAAATGCATCTGTATTTCCTGCTCAAAATCACACAGTAGAATGAATATACGCTAATTTTAAAATTTACAAGGTGGCCAGGTTGTGAAAATAATTTTTATTTTTGAAAGAAAAAAACTATTCTGCAATGCCACGAACGAGTTCACTGACGCAGGTTTTCAAACTTTCTATTAAATAGATATAATTTATCACATGTCTGGCAATTTTATGTCTGGATGTCTGTACCTGGACCTTCGTTGTATGTATCTTACTGTGTGTGAGTGTTAAGTAGTTAGTTCTTAAAATAATACGGATTTTTTAAACAATAAACCGATATTGTCGTTTATTTGTTCATTTCATTTTCTTTTGAATTTTCTTTTAATTTTGTATTATTTATTAACACAGTCTTTAGACAAAATTCAATCTAACATAAGTATAATAGTTCAAACTTAAAGAATTTATGAATTATTTTTAATTAGTAACTATGATATTCTGGTACATAACAAAGCGCCTTTTCAATATTGGAACATTTTGAAGTTCACATCCGATGAACGTAAAAAAAGTTTTGTTGACCGTCTCGACAGATTTCCAATTATCGGTAGTTGTAGTTTGAGTGCTGCTTTTGGTTAGTTCAAAATTTGTTGTATTTGTTGAAATGTTACGTGTTTCATAATTATTTTCATTCCAGTCTTGAGTAGTGTTGCCGAAATATCGACAGTTGACCACATCTATAATATCGATAGGCCTATTGATATTATCGATACTATCGATAGTATCGATAGCTCAGTTTGGTACAATAGTATTGGTATAATATCGTAATTAATATCGATAGTATCGGCTATGACTATTGTAACAACAATCGATTTATTATACGTCTGTGGTCTGGCCCTCAACGCTGCGCCTATTTTACGACTAATTTGTACTAGTGAAGTACACGTTTTATCGACAGCAATAAAATATGGGCCGATTTTTCAATTGTAAAAAATATAGTTTGATCGAGTCGTACTTTATCAGATGGGTAAGTTTTATCTAGGGATTGAAAAATTTGCCCAAGAATAAATAACTCTCACAGATTAAGATGCGTACAATATTAATGTAAATAAATAATCAAAATAAGTACCTACTTCTTACAAACCGCGTCTATTTTAATGACCAAGTTACTAAATGGAAAAAGGTTAATTTAGTCGTTAAATGCCTAATTTCTTAAAAATGGCCAATTTTCAAAAGGACTTGTACTGCAATACTTATAGACATAAGTACATAAATTAACATATTGTATTAATACCATAAAGTTACTATACCTTTCCGCTAGGTATAATAACTTTATGATTCATACACATACATATACAGTGTTATTGGAAATACGTAGCGATCCCTTTATGGGGGTGATAGTAGAGATCATTAGCTAACAAATTGCCTTACAAGTAGATGGGGCAAAAATATACCGAATTGGATTTTTTTTCTCTTTTTTAAATACCTGTTCTTATTTTACGTATTAGAGTGTTATCAAACTAAAAAGAACCATTAAATACGTAAATTTCTTTTTTAATCCGCTTTGATGTAGCCTGACCCACTTTTCTTAATAATTTAAATATTGAAATCAAACACTTTTTTACGGATTATCTCGCGTTTAATTTACTATTTACATAGTTTTTATATTATCCTGACGTTTCGAACCCTTTACAGGGTCCGTGGTCACAGGGAGACTGAGGTGTTGGTCGTCTCATTTCAATGTGTAGTGCTCGCTTAAACCTCAGAAAACAATTTAAATATTTCTTTACAAATATTTTTTTCGAAATCACCCGAGGGAAATTTGATAGCTATTGATCTCCACTATCACCCCTTAACACTAGAAAGACTGCAAAATGTACCTACCTAGAAGGACGGACGCCGGTCAAATGGACTCCGGGTGACTGCGCTCTTCGTCCAGCGTCAGGCTCCATTGGACCTGACAAAATGCTGAATTGGCTACCTTTTTAGCTGCGGCTGTGAGACAATAATGTGTTATGTAGGTATTGCTATTATTTTTAATAAGTGTTCTCATGTTAATCTGTTTTGTTATATATGTTTTGTTATACTGTGATTGTTGTAACTGTCTCGTGTGTTGTAGCTAAATAAACTAGTTTTCATTTCATTTCATTTCTCTTAATATTACACTACGTTATAAAGGTTTCACCTAATAATAAAGGAGTCTGAGAAAACATTTTTTTATACATATATTTAAGTGCGTTATTTATATTTTTAGTATTTTATTAACATTACCTACTAGATCCAAATAATGGCTTATTACAACCACCACATATTTTATTAGTTTTATTTTTGCATTTACTCATAATACATTCCCTTCTCTTTCGAATCTCCACGGTTATTGGTAATGAAGCTTGTGAAGTCGAAGCGCATCGAAGCATGGGTGGTTCCAGCAAAGGTTCAGTAGACGAAAGTTCTCCATCAGTGTCAGTTTTCCTGCTTAATTGACTAGCTATCTTCAAAATAAATTTCTTCCGTTTTATGGATTTACTTGTCATTTTCTTATATGAAATGTAGAAATTGATGCCTACTAGGTCTAAAATGTTAAAAAAAACACTTGTACGGGGCCATGTTCTAGATGCTGGTTTGACACTGTACTTCTTTGCAATTTCTTCTAGCGTAGGATGTAGGGCCTGCTTGCTCTGTTATGATATTATGTCGTCCCGACGACCACTTTGAGTTGATATCGACTGCAAAATCCAAATAGTTCCATCATTGCCTATCATAGGTTCTTGCTCCGTTGCTTGATTAGTGGTCGCGAGCAAGGAGCGCCCCCTTCCCCTACCCCTACCACAACCATGATTTTCAATATTAACATTTTGAGGTAAACGTAAAGTTGAAAGCGGTACCTTAGTAAAATTTATGAAAAAAATATTCTCGAATAGTTAGTGGAATACTTTAACTTAAATAATCTTTTACATAGTAAGCAAATCGGTTTTACTAAGGGTCGTTCCACTACTGACGCAGGTGTAGCTCTAATAAAACATATATTTGATGCCTGGGAGAAGTCTCAGAACGCTCTTGGAGTTTTTTGCGACTTGACTAAGGCTTTCGATTGCGTTGAGCACCGGACACTGGTGATGAAGTTAAATTACTATGGTCTCAAAGGTCTTGCGCGTAATTTGATACAGTCGTATCTTAGTTCTAGAACACAAACTGTCGACGTTATTGGAACTAAGTCATCCGGTTCTCATGTAAAAATTGGGAGTTCCACAAGGGTCAATTTTTGGCCCTTTTTTATTTTTGATATATATCAATGACTTGCCATTCTTTGTAGAAAACTTCTGTACTATTGTATTGTTTGCAGATGATACTTCACTCATTTTTAATGTGACTAGGTGGAAGAATAATTATGTCGATGTTAACAATGCTCTCTCAGAGGTACTCAGTTGGTTTAGTGCGAATAATTTACAGCTAAACGCTAAAAAACCAAATGTATTAAATTTATACTACCAAATGTCAAGAACGAACAAACCGATGTTAGAATGAATGGTGTTAAATTAGATTTGGTAGACTCGACAGTTTTCCTAGGGATAACCCTTGACTCAAAACTCCAATGGAATCCGCATATATCGAATTTGGCCGGCTAACTCAGTTCAGCAGCATATGCGATTACAAAAATTAGACAATTAACAGATGTTGAAACTGCTAGGACTGTTTACTTTAGTTATTTTCATAGTGTCATGTCGTATGGCGTCCTTTTGTGGGGAACAGCGGCTGATGTTAAAACTATATTTATTTTACAGAAACGAGCAATAAGAACCATTTATAGAACTGGGATCGTGAACTTCTTTGAGAAATATTTTTAAAGAAGTTGGTGTTCTTACTGTTGCATCGCAGTATATTTATAATTGTATAGTTTTGTGCGTTGCAATATTAACACTTTTTCTAAAGACGGTGATGTACACAATTTCATTACTAGAAATAAGTTGAAACTAGTAATGCCACTGTTTAGGTTACAAAAGGTTCTCGGCTCTTTCTTGGGGCAAGGTACTATTATAATAAAATACCAAGTACTATACTAGATTTACCTTTAGATAAGTTTAAGAATCATGTAAAATCTTGTTTACTTAGGAAAGGTTATTACACAGTCAAGGAATATTTAGAAGACAAAACAGCCTGGTTATAATAATATATTAACATTATTTTTTTCTTAATCCATTATCTTTATAACTGATTGTATAATTTGGTAACGACATGTTGTTTTGTAAATGTCGTTACTTCTATATTATTTTAAAGCTGTGGAGTTTCTTGTGCCCGTTCTTCTCCACAGCTAAAAGACTTCCTGAATGGGTGGGATGAATCCATAAAAAAATAAATTTAGACGACTCAAAATGCTTATTTTAAGCTTACTGAATAAAGATATTTTGATTTTGATTTTTCATTTTGTTCTCAATTCGTCCGGCCTATGATCTTTGCATTTTGCTAATTCGCAATTTGTCTGGCAGACAAATTAATAATAAAATTTCGCAGTACGTCTGTACAAAAGATGCAGTGATTCTAATAAATAAAGTAAAGAATTATCTTGTACTGGCTAAAAAAAGACCATGCATTTTAACAATTCGCGGTTTATCTGCCGGACAAACGCGTGTCACGTCATGGCCCGGCCACGGCGCCGAAAAAGGCAGTGGGCATGTCAGTAAGGTGTACGGGTGTGTACCTACTTTATAGTACTCAAAAGGAAAAAAATTGTACAGCAGTATTTCAGCCCCGTCCCAAAAAATGTGCTTTATCTGGCGATATCATGCGGTACAATTTTTTCCCTTTTGAGTACTATAAAGTACACACCCGTTTACCTTACTGACATGACCACTGCCTTTTCGGCGCCGTGGCCGAGCCAAGACGTGACACGCCGGACAAACTGATATTAAAAATTCGCGCTTCGTCTTCCGGACGAAATGCTATTCTTAAAAAGGATCCCGACGAATTTTAGAATAAAGACAAATTGCGAACCAGACGAACTGCGAAACACCCTACCTCGTAATCCACTGTAACCCACTCTCCCCTAACTATCCAGTGTGTCAAAGCATGGTGCTTAACTAGATATAAGTTGTTCCTCGTACCTACGTAGCTGTTGGTAATTTAACAATGCTAAAAACAGTTTTAATTTTACAGATTTGAGTTTCTTTTTAAAATTGTATTATTTAACCTTCGTTACTGAGTTTCGGTTTGAACTATATATCGACAATAAAAATACAGGGCACAGTGCCTCCATGCCCTGTAAGAAGAATAGCCGCAGCTTTCGACACAGAATAACTAATAGTACGTTACCGTACTGCACAGTCGCGCCTGCCTATGGGCTGCGGTCTGCGGTGGTCGCGTAAAACCGCAGTTCCTCAGTGATTGAGGATTCCGGGCATTTCCGGGCAAAGCGCGGTTTCAGCTACAGACTTATCGTCACTTACCATCAGGCGAGATGTAGGCGTGGTATCCCGTAGTGGATAAAGGTAGTGCTTGTTTGCCGGATTTCCGGCACATAACATTAAAAAAGATAAGAATGGTATATAGCTCAAAATCGAATTTTGGATTGATACATTACTGGCAAATGTTTCCAGGCTTTCAAGACCACGACCGAGAGGGAGTACCAAGACTAACGGCATCGGTCTACAGTCTTCCGAACCTAACCTTAAATAAAACTACACATTTGACATCAATATCGTTTTCTTGGCGACACTGATGTTTTACGTAACTTTTTATTTAGTAAATGGATCATTCTGTTTAACACATAAGATCTCCTCCGCGGTCTGAAGCGGGCACTCTTCTCGGCTAGGGGTAACATTGGCACATTGTCATTATTATCATTGTCTGCGTTGGACTTCACAGACAGGTTGACGCTCCTCTTGCGGAAGGTTTGCGACGAAATCTTCTGAACAGTCTTGACCGTTTTACTTTTACCTTCGTATTCGTCAATTTTACGCATGATTTGCTCATTCTGGTTAACGATGTTGTCCGTAACTGTTTTAAGATGGCTTAATTCTTTGCTCAGTTTCGGCAATTGTATCTTATTGATTAGTTCAAATTTTTCACTTATGGAATTGATTGCGTTTAATAGCACGCTGTCATCTTTGATAGTTGAATTGTGTAGAGGTATCTTCATTTCGGAATTTTCGCACAGGGCGCACTTCCACTGGTAGGCTCGGTCGCCAGCGCTGCGGAGGTCTTTAGCGCTTCCGCTGATGCAACGCAAACGAACCTTTGACTCACAGTTTCCACCCTTGAGGCCTTCGCAATTACGAAGGTGCCGTTGGCATCGTTGGCACAACATTTTATTGTTCTGGAAATGAAAATGAATAAAACGTCTAATAAATCTTTGAAGACTACAAACGAAGTAAACCACCACCTTTTATTTTTCTGATACAATTGAGCTACAGAGAAATTTCATTGTCGTAAGGATTTGTTGTCATAAACATTACTAGTAAGTAGTAATAATTCCCATGCCTTTTGAGCGTGTTGGGAAATTGTCGATTGCAGATTGCGATTTGTATGGCACTAATAATTTAATTTTGTTTATGTAGATTTTATCAGCACCGCCTGGTGACAGAAACGAGGTGAGTGGCAATTTTACCATTCAACTTCTCGTTGTCGTTAGCGTGATCGATCGAATGTTAAATAAAAACTCTTTGATAACCTATGAGCCGTGTATAGTGGCTCACTAAATGAATACTACACAATACATCCAACAGCATAGAGCGGCGATGAGCTCACCACTTATCACGCTGAGCACATGTGCAGTTGTAATTAGGTGAATCGTGGACTATGGCAGAGGACTGCTTCGTCGTGAGTCTATGTAAGTAGGTATGTAAAATAATAGACTACTTTTATTTTGATGTAAGAATTAAAAACATATTACTGTACCTCAAATAAATCTTGAAATAATAGTAATTATCTAAGTAATTCTATAAGAGTTCCTGGAGCATCTACGTTTCAGAATGAGTCCACCCACACGTATTTTGTGTAAGTATGTATCAGACCATGAAGAGTGATTTAAATAACATAATTTGTATATGAACTATAAAAGTAATTGATAAAAGCTAAGTAAAACTAAAAACTTAGAAACATATGATCTATACAATTTGTGACATATCGAATGACAATGAATAACCCTAGTAGGTACCTACTTTTCTAAATACGTTTCAGGACTGTCAAGAAGTACTAAGAAGTATTTATGTAGGTACTCGACTTCATTCGATTTTTTTTTATTACAGGAGGCACACGAACGGACGTGTCTTGGATCACCTCATGGAAAGTAATAACCGCCGCCTTCGATCATGTTGATCGAAAACCGCCGCCCATGGACACCCGCAAAACCAGAGAAGTCTTGATGCGTTGCCGGCCTTGATGAAGGAGTAGCGTAGGACCTTCGAGGAAGGAATAGAAATTGTGAGGAGAGGGAGGTGGGCCTTTGGTACCTTGTTGGAAAACCTCCTTTGTCAAAAATAATGTATTGTTATTTTTTTTTTAAATGTCTGACAGTGTCAAGGACAATTAAATGTGTCTCGTAAAAGAAACTTGTAATGAAATGTGTAGTTTTATTAAAACTGGCGACCGTTTATATTAAAAAGTTCAGTCAGGAAGACCTGCAAATAAATTATAAAAATAAAGAAGTCGTGCTCAATCTCGCTAGAGTATATTGTTCCTGTGTGCTCGATGCGGAAGTCCGCGCGGCGGCATTTTTGTTAGTAAAAGTAGTTTTTATAGGTTTATACTTCTGATTATATCACAGACATATAATATGTCTGTGGATTATATACATGTATAAATAGACCACAGACATATAATAGAAGCAGACCAAACATTACAACAAAAAAGCGTGCCCATTACGCCTACAGACAAATTTCATGCACACATTTACAATAAAAGGGGCTGAACTCAGGCACGCAAGGGACCTCAAGTACCTACATCTATAATAATGTTATACCTACGTAAAGAGGATAATTTTATATGTTATAGACATTTGAAGATACTCATTTTCAGAAAAAATCACTAGTAGAATGCTAAGTTATCTATCATTGAGTGCCAGGCAGGCTATGTCTGTATCTGTATCTGGCTGCGACGCCACCTCATTAACTTAATAGGCCTATTACATCTCGACTGTGATTTTTGCGTAAAATAGCCAATTTTGGTGTTCTTGATCCAAGAAAAAAAATACATCACCAGTTTTGAATTATTGAATAATGTAGAATAGCTATTGGCCTAGTTCGTAGCGTAGCGGTCTCGCTTTATGTAAATTTTGCTTAACTTTTTTATGAAACCCAAAATTGATGAAGGTTTTCATAAAATGCGCGAAGGCACTTTTTTGAACTCCTAGATTGAAATACTGTTCTAAAGAAATGAAAAAAAAAATCATGTTATCTATTATATAGTCATATAGTGCGTAGCGGCCTCGGAATTTATAGATATCATTAATTTTATATGGATAAAAAATCTTTTTCGAAACCAAAAAACTTCGAAAATCGGTTTAAGTTAACTGTGAATTTCTCCTATCAACGATATTATTGAGCAAAATTTATACCAGAATAATTGTTACTTCTTGAGAAATAAAGATTGTATAATGAATTTATTATCCAATTTCGATAAAAACGATAAATATAACTGCAAAATTACTACAAAATACGATGCGCCGGCCGTCCGAACTCAGCTTATTCTCGCACAGTAGAAATTCGTAATATTAAGCATGATTTTACTATCCTATTTCGATACGTTACTACAAAATGCAAAAATGCGCATTTTACGCAAAAATCACATTTGAGATGTAATAGATCTCTTAATAAAATGCATAAAAAATTCGTAGTAGAATCGTTAGGTAAAATAAAAGAAAATGAAATAAGTAATTAAAAACAACATACATATATAGGTACTCTGCTGGTATTTTTTTAATAAAAATAAAAATTACAATAAATAATGTCTCAATTTTTAAAACTAGTGATAAGACCGCCGGGTGGTCGAGTAGTCAGCGACTCTGACTGCGGGTTACTGTATATTTTGCAAGACCCGAAAAAATTATATCCGGGATACTTTTTACTGAGTCTGTTCAGGAAGTAATGATGAAGGTTTCTGAAAACAAATAAATTTATCATTTTCTGTATATTTCAAAGTAACAGAGTTGAGATTGAGAGACTGCTCAGACCCATCTTCTTCATGTTATACCCTAGAATACTGTACAACAATATAATACTTACAATAACTTACTTAATGTAGTTAATACAGCACTTGAGATACTCGGCTGTAAATTTTGCAAATTTCTCAAAACATGATCTCCACTAGCATTGCTTCTTACCGGACTTTTTAGTAAAGATTTAGATGAATTCTGAAAAACAAATGTAAAAAGTTATTATTTTATGCACATTTTCATACAAGAATACATCCCTACGACTACCATAGGGTTAAAGGGATAGGATAGGGTTTAAGTTAACAATATTATAAAAATAATTTACTCATATTTAATTTGTCCCTAATGAAAAAATATATTGCATACTTACTTAAATCTAATCAATCTTCAAAAATATACCTATTAAACAAAACTGGAGTCTAAATACGGCCCCGTAAAATTGTACAAGTATATGAAACGTCAAACGAGATCAAAGTTACTATAAAATTGATTATTGTTACCACAAGAATCTTTCAGAAACTACTTTACGTTAAGATTTTACGAGATTTGCACTTATGACAATTATTCACTACTTCTAGAATGCCGAAAGATTAATAATAATCACACAATGACTACAAAAAACATTATGAGATTAGAATTAGAACAAAACTTACCAATGGAACGTAATTTCAGGTGTTTTTCTATATGAGGAGTTGCCGCACCAGGGCGCACTATACTTCACCATTTTATTTTAGTAATTTTGGCTCATAAACTTTATTAGATCACAAAAAATATGCGAAAACAATCTCCTGTACGTCCTTTGTTGACAAGTCTAGGAAGACATTTGTGTAGCTTATTTGTAGCTTGTCAAGATGGCGTTTTGCCTCACGGTCCAGTTTGTCTATGTGTGTGGAAGTGTTGCGACATTAAAAAGAAACGAGATAGTCTCATTAATTTGTGGTTGGAGAGAAAGAAGTAGAAATAATGTTTTATTCTCATCTATGTAGTTGTGAAATAATGTTTGGTCTGCTTCTATTATATGTCTGTGAAATAGACTCTCGCCGTAAAAAAACGTAGAAAAATTTATGGGCCAATATTGGCCTATCGCGCTCTTCCTGGCGGTCAGTGTCATTGTGCCATCAAGCAGTGTTTACCTCTCGCGTTTCGGTGAAATTGCTCGCAAAATGACCGTTTGCTCAGAGAAATTCTGTCGAAACTATAAAGAAAAAATATTTTCGAAAAGGAAAGTCATGTTCCATATGTAAGTATTTGTATTGATAAATTTTAATGAAAATTTAAAGTTTAACAATAATAACGGCCATAAACAAAATAAATAACGGCCGGTATGCGTAGTGTTGCTGGTATCAAAATGTAGAATTCCCATTATTAGTGGCAGAATATAAATTAAGTTTAAGTATAATAAGTATGATAAAAATACTCAGTCTTGTATGTTAGTATTTATACATGGTCTTGTTGTAAATAAAGTAAATACATCCTTTATATCACCGTGTGACATAACTGTAACATACCAATCAATTCCTCACAAAATTTTAAAGAGAACTTTTATTCCATTTTAAGTCATTGTCCCACGACGGTAACATACCGTTCAATGCCTCTTAGTGCAGTCTTTACATACTAGATGGCGTTACTTGTATCAAAAGTTGTGCGAAAGTCACTTGTCGGCAATTTGTAAGAATAGTTCGCGAGTGACGGTTACAAAAATCGAAAAAAATATAAAAACTAAGTGAACTATGATTCTTTTCTGTAAATCTAGTAGGTAAGTCTGTGATTTTGACTATTTTTTGTTAGTTACGCATAATTTTTAGTAGTTCGTGATAAAATTCATTGAATTATTGTTTGTGACCTTTTTGTTACATTGTGTTATAACGTTCCCTTAGTGCAGTACATTGATAATTGTTTGACTATTTGATAGAATGGCTTCCCGAAGCCTACGAGAAGAAGAAATTGATCAGCATCTCTTTGATTATGAGGCCAGCGAGGATGGATTTGAAGATTACGACGACAGCGTTGCGGACCCAGACTTTATTCTAGATCTGGAGCTCCCTACTAAAGAGGAAGCGGTTGAAGGATTAGATATCGACGAAATTATTGAGGACTTAGAACATAATGTAAGTACTTCCAAGCATTGAGCCACCACGGAATCTTGTTTCAGCCTAGACCATCAGCACATCGTCAAAGCAAGCCTAAACTGAATGTACGCTGGAAGAAGAAGAACCTTGAACTAAATGAGCAACAGCTCCATTTTACGGGCGATGAAACCTTGTCATCTGAGTTTTTAGATCTCGATAATCCTATCCAGTTCTTTTTCAAACTATATTCCAAAAGAATTGATTGAAGATGTTGCCAATCAAACAAATCTTTACATAGTTCAGAAAGATCCGAGCATGAACTTCCGGGTTACAGAGACGGATATTCAACAATTCTTTGGACTAATTTATATTATGTCATTGGTACACCTTCCAAGAGTGACAAAGCATTGGAATGGTAATATAGGAACACACAGGTAAAATACGATGCCAGTAAATAAATTCAAAAGGTCAGGCGATTTATTTATTTCAATGATAATTCGAAAAAGGTTCCTCGCGATCATGCTGACCACGACCGAATTTTCTAGATTAGACCAGTCGTGAAAAAGCTAAACGAAACCTTCCAGAATGTGCCCTATGAAAAGTATCTTTGCATTGATGAGCAAAGGACATGGCCAGAAGTTGTATGGAGCTGTGCCCAAACAAAAAATATGCATGTACATTGATGTACAGTACGTTATATCAAAGTTGACATGCATGTCTTTACATTAATTAAAGTTTTATTTTCAGAAAATAAGCGAGAGATACAATAAATAGGTTATAAAAAAACGCCTTACCATTTATAATAGCAAAGGTGTTTAAGAAGTTTTATTGCCATAACAATACGAGAAGTACCTACTACGAGTATTATTAATGGATATGTCACAGTGAAATATTGTAAACAGCGTTAGATTATCTTTTTTTCTATTCTCTTCTTATTCTCGAGATTGTAAACAGTCAAACGATTGCAAAACGTAACATCTGCGTGTGGCACAGGCAGACCATACATACACGCTCACGCCCTAGTCCCTACACGGGGGTAGGCAGAGACGATGGATCTCCACTTTGTACGATCCATCCATCCATCCATCTTGTAGGCAGACCATGATAGTGAAAAAAAAGATTGCGGCCTACGGAAAGTCTAATATTAAATGCAAATAATATACAATTGGTTACGTACGTTACGTTACGGAATGAAACACTGGTAATGACATTTAAAAAACTTTTATATAGTGACAAATAATTACATGATGTATGTTACAGTTACAAACATGCTAGATAGATATCTCCATCTTTAGCCAATATTTGACACTAAAAAGGTATCCGTGCAGCATGTGTCGGATGTCTCGGACACCCGACGCTGGTCTTCCGTGGTTACCTCGTTTTGAGAGTACTACTGCGCCGCAAAAGGAAAAACAATTAATCACAGTAAACAAAATAAAAACTATAAACACATTATGGAATGATATACAAACATAACATTAATAAATATACACAACACAAATACACACAACAACATACTCGCTATAATAACAAAAAATATAAAAAACACACATTCCATAAGTAACTTAACTTATGTAAACATTTACATAAGTAAATAAGTATCTAATTCATTACACAAGTAATGAATTAGAGTATGCATATAAAATATAACACTACTTATGACATGTTTTACAGACATTTTAAGAAAAACAACATTGCAATTATCTATTCAGTTCAGACAAGACAAGCCTATTCATCTTCAAATGTCAACAAAATATTATCGAGGAATGAGGCTGGTGCCGTTATATCTACTTGATGCCTGCCATCTTCCGAGCTTTGATTTAACAATACAAATCATGCGTTGCAAATCACTCTTTCTGCAGGTAGCTGAAAAAATATAATATTGTATTCAGTAAAATAATACGTGCTAGTTACATTGTACTACTTGGACGCACTAAGAAACACATTTAAAAATGGCAGGTGACATTGATAAATGATAAAATATACGAAAAAAATAACGACTTGGGTACGTACCTCCTGTATAGATAACCATGTAGTCAATGTATTTTGTAAATGTGGTGCTAGAGTTGTTACAATATGCCTCCCCATCCGGTTGATGGCCACAGTGCAATTCAGGCACCTTATCATCGTAATGGTCAAATCCAAATAGTAAACAAACCAGTCCAATATGCACAGAGGAATAATAACATGAGAAGCGTAAACAAAAGTCCGATGAACGTTAACGTTAGGGTCAAGTTAAAATATCCAATATTATATGTTACGAAAAGCACAATAACAACCAACCGATCAACGCAAGATTGCAACTGCACAGTTTTGACATGCCGAAATGTCAAAATCATTCTAGGATGTTTGGATATCCACTCAAAGACATTACTGTCGATTAAGCTAACGATATGCATGAATGACGCATGGTAGCTCGTGGAATACTGTATACGGTAAACGTAAAAAAGTTAACATTTTTGATGCTATTCACCCATTAAAACCTTAGATTAAAACAAAAAGGGAAGATACGGCATTAGCGTCTCGTGAGTGAGCCGCCAAAATTAGGCCTAAAGGCACAATTTCACTTCAGTCACAATTTATGAACGTCAGGATTGAGGAGCCACCCCTAATTTTTAAAGGAAAATCATACCATCAATTAGTAGTATAAAAAATAATTTTGTAGGACAAATTCTGGAATTTGTAGTATAATACTTTCTAAGGTACATCAATATAAAGCTGGCTCCTCAATCCATACAGTATGGATTGAGGAGCCACCCTAGAACTCGGAAAGTAATGAAGTTACATTTTTGAAAATTTAGTATGTTTTAGTAGGTATTTTGTAGGTTATCTACAAAAAATTTCAGTGCGGTACTGCCGAAATTAAATAAAATACAATTGTTTTGTTGTGGCTCCTCAGCCCGTACACAAAAGCGTGAATTCCTATGAAATTGATCCACATATTAATATATTCGAACTAATGGACAATTAGTAGTATGTATGCTTGAATTTGTAGTATAGAAATAAAATAGCAAAATTAAGTAAATTCGCTAAAAAAACACATTTCATCTGGCTCCTCAATCCAGACACTTGCATTTAAATAATTGACTGTATCTACCTAACCATAGAAGATAATCAAAAGCTTTATATGCCAATATTTAGTAGAAATTTCTACTAAATATCTATGTACAAAATAACATTGTACAATTTGGTCAAAGGAAGTTACAATGATTATTCGATATTCCATACAATTCACTAAGGGTGACCATGTTATATTAATGAAAACAGGACAAATTGTTCTTTACATTTAATTTTAACAAAATATTTATTATTATGAACTTAACAATTATAATGTTATAAATATTATTTATATAATTTTAACGCAAATTTTGTTCTTTCTTTTCGACACTTCTTTAATTTGTAACTTAACAATTGCTAATACTTATCGATGATATTGGATAAATACATAGCTTTGCATTTTTAAAAGCTACATTACACTGGACTGTTGTAATCACATCTTGTTCCTTTTATTCAGTAATGTAATTTGGTAAGGGTTTAAAACGTTAAACTTTTATCAGATCCTATTTCTGATGACAGATATATAAGATCTGAATCTGAGAAATAAAATACATTGTTTAAATAAAATTACAGCCTAATTAATGTAAACAAATATCTAAAAAATACTTCGTACCTATTAAATGATGTTTAAACATTATAAAAGGAATTAAAGTAAAATTTTCAGCATGCCCTATCTACCACATCTGCCATTTTGTAATACTTTACAGCACTGGCATCAAGAACTTATGAGCCGAACCTTATAAATAATAAAGTCTAATCGATACATTTTACTATTGATTCTTATAAAAGTAATTTTGGGGGTTAAAGTTACTCGCGTTCCTAGGTTTACCCCTGAGACCCTACACGTGACCCCTGGGTGGTGCTAAATGAGTGACACTGACTGGGTGGTAGAGCCACGCTGCGTTGCAGCACGCATTGGGCCGGCTCGCCCGACGTAATACCACCCTCTCACGAATATTCGGCGTGAAATAATGGCACTTGGTGCTGTTGTGTTTCGTCCGACCAGTGAGGGTTCCGGAGGCCCCTCCCCCACAATTACTATTCCTTCCTTAAACCTATTCCTCCCTTAAAGGCCGGCAACGCGTCTGCAATTCCTCTGGTTTTGCGGGTGTCTATGGGCGGCGGTGATTACTCTCCATCAGGGGCCCAAGTCTGCTAATTTACGAATGGCATAATTGAATCGCAATTGGATCGCATGGTAATTGTTTGACACATTTGGTATTCTCTTACTCATTTAAGAATACCAAATGTGTCAAACAATTGCAATGCGATACAATTGCGATACAATTACGATTCAATTATGCCATTCGTAAATTAGCAGACTTGGGCCCCAGGTGTCCCGCCTGCTCGTTTGCCTCCCTCTTTTATTATTTTTTATAAAAAAAAAAATTTATATAACTTACACTTGACTTATGAGCAGTCGCTATTTGGTGAAAAATGGACTATGGTAGAGGAATGCTTTTGCTGTCCTAATTGCCTAGTCTCTGACTAACCCTTCGGGAATAATAGTCGTAATTATATGTATGTTTGTATTTATGCTCCTTGGTTTTAACACTTTGCATCGTTCAATCATTTTTCTGATGTTGTATGTAAGACAACTATAATTAATACACAAATAAACTTACTGTATGCGCCTTACGCTTTATTATCAGTAATTCAATTATTTTAACAGAACGTACTTACTTACGTTCTGTTAAAATAATTGAATTACTTTATTACTTAACTGTTGTGTTCAAAATTGTTTATAAAGGAATCAAAGTTAGACTTGTTTAAGTCATTTACTATCCACATCTGTTATTTTGTATATTTTACGGCACTGGCATCAAAGATTATTGAGCCAAACCTCATGAATAAATAAAATAATCTAATGAATTACACGTTTTATTCTTTGAAATCAATGAAAAAAGTTAAAGTTCGAAAGTAAAGAAATAAGTTGCCACTTATATTACAGCTTTTATTTGACAAAAAATGCTAATGATGCATAACACAAATTACGTATAACGTTATATTAAGACTGTATGAGATCAATCTCTTTGCTTTTCCTATATTTAAAAATATATTAAAGTAGTCGTTTTAAACACGTACGTTTAAAATATTTTCATGAAGTGCTATGATAAAATAACGCAATGAACTTTCCTTAGAGCGTGTACCAGACTGTTGTAAACCGAAGTTTTCAACAGCGGTTTAAAACAGATGTTTGCAACGAAATTTCGGTTGAACTTTCCACGACCTTGGTTTGCGGGAGCGTTTTAAAAACTTGCTGCGATCCCTCTGGCGGGCGGTCCGCTGTGTGGACGTTGTTGTAAACCACTTAAGCAGTATTGCCACTGCCTCTAACAAATTACAAATACCACCGCTATCTTCAACCTACATACAACGTGGTTACTGAAAAAAGCCAGGTTCATTTATATTAATGTATGTACAATAAAGATACAAAATTATTATTAATCAAGTGAATCAAATTTTGTTTAATTACACTATTTAAGTATGTATATCAAAGAAGGGATGCCAATAGCCAATAGGGCTATATAGATTTGTTGCTTATGTACGTAGAAATTATTGTACCTACTCAAAACTTATGTTGCGTAAAACGTTGCCTAAATGTTTTCTTGCTTGCTTCATTGGAGTTGCTAGAGTGTGTCATGCTCTCTTAAATGTCTCTGCAGTGGTGGCATGTGCGTCGGGTCGTTACGTTCCCTAAAACATGGTTGAGCGAAACGATGGCTGATTCACATGTCATACTCGTGAACGGGTGCCGCCTGTGGAGGCTGGTCTGCTCTTGCTAACTTATTTTTATTATTAGTATATTAGTAGTTGTAGTCTTACTTTTATTTTTCTGTACTGTAAGACATTGACAACATTGATTATTTTATATTGATGAATACCTGAACTTTTTATTATTATGTCTTGTAGTTGTTTTGTTTTTATTATTGTAATGGAAAGTGCCCTTCTATGATAGGGAGGGCATTTTTCAATTCTCATTGACGTTGTAAAAGAAAGGGAGAAAAGAAATGCCCTTGCTGAGTTTCTTGCCGGTTCTTCTCAGTACAAGGCTCTCGCCCCATAGTTAGACCTACGAACCGATGGCATAAATGACATTCATAAGTGCTGTAACCTAAACATGGCCTAACCTGAATAAATGATATTGAATCTTGAATCTTGAATCTAGTAGGATTTATGATTCTGGAAGAAAGAATTAAAATAATAACAACAGTTTTACAGAAATATGTCCAAATATGAAAAATTTTACGATAATGCTAAACATCCTGCTGCAGGTAGCCTAAATTTTTTAGCATTTTTACTCTTAAAAATGCTAAAAAAGCAGGATCCTGCTAAAAATGGCAACGCTGCTTGTAACGCACAAAAAGCGTGTACCAGACTGTTGTAAACAAGCCTCCCCACCAGGTCACCTTGGCGGAGGCTGGTTTACAACCGCCGTTGTGTTCCGTCCACACTTGTTGAAAACAAGGCTTTCACTTAGTTTACAACCGCCGTTGATGTTTTCCGTCACAAGTATGTTTGATTTTACAGCTAGCGGCTGTACAACTGTCATTTGTTGACAGATATTGCCAGATGATAATGAATTACAGATTAAAAATTAAAAAAGTAGTTAAACAACTCAAACGTAAAACGCCGGGTCTCCTTTCGTTGAAAACAACTGTCCACACTGTTGTAAACCGCTGTTGAAAACAGCTGTTATTGCAAGTGTATTAAAATATATAATAAAATTCCGAAACAATTTAAAGACGGACCTCTAAACCTTATGACTAGGCAATTGCGGAAATGGTTGATAGATAGATGTTTTCATAGTATTAAGGATTTCTTAGACTCAAGTTTTGCATGTTAATTATTATTGACAGAATGGAGCACTATATTTACTAATAAGATCTTATGTAACACCTTTGTAAACCTATTCTATGCAAATAAATAATCTGATCTGATCTGATGACAATAACATCGGTTTTCAACAGTCTGGTAGGTATACACGCTTATTACTCGGCTCTAGCGTAATGTTGCCAATTCGAAGATTTAAACATGAAAGTGATTTCGACTTTTATATATTATACCAACATTTTCACTCCTTTCTATTAAAGGTTCATTAAAATCGTAAGTTGTACTTCAAAATATTTTAAAAATGTTAAATTAGTCGTAGTAGTTCCTTTAAAAGATAATGTTTTTCTACAGTTTTAAAAATGACTCCAAAAGAAAGGGAGAAAAGAAATGCCCTTGCTGAGTTTCTTGCCGGTTCTTCTCAGTACAAGGCTCCCGCCCCATAGTTAGACCTACGAACCGATGGCATAAATGACATTCATAAGTGCTGTAACCTAAACATGGCCTAACCTGAATAAATGATATTGAATCTTGAATCTTGAATCTAGTAGGATTTATGATTCTGGAAGAAAGAATTAAAATAATAACAACAGTTTTACAGAAATATGTCCAAATATGAAAAATTATACGATAATGCTAAACATCCTGCTGCAGGTAGCCTACATTTTTTAGCATTTTTACTCTTAAAAATGCTAAAAAAGCAGGATCCTGCTAAAAATGGCAACCCTGCTTGTAACGCACAAAAAGCGTGTACCAGACTGTTGTAAACAAGCCTCCCCACCAGGTCACCTTGGCGGAGGCTGGTTTACAACCGCCGTTGTGTTCCGTCCACACTTGTTGAAAACAAGGCTTTCACTTAGTTTACAACCGCCGTTGATGTTTTCCGTCACAAGTATGTTTGATTTTACAGCTAGCGGCTGTACAACTGTCATTTGTTGACAGATATTGCCAGATGATAAAGAATTACAGATTAAAAATTAAAAAAGTAGGTATACAACTCAAACATAAAACGCCGGGTCTCCTTTCGTTGAAAACAACTGTCCACACTGTTGTAAACCGCTGTTGAAAACAGCTGTTATTGCAAGTGTATTAAAATATATAATAAAATTCCGAAACAATTTAAAGACGGACCTCTAAACCTTATGACTAGGCAATTGCGGAAATGGTTGATAGATAGATTTTTTCATAGTATTAAGGATTTCTTAGACTCAAGTTTTGCATGTTAATTATTATTGACAGAATGGAGCACTATATTTACTAATAAGATTTTATGTAACACCTTTGTAAACCTATTCTATGCAAATAAATGATCTGATCTGATCTGATGACAATAACATCGGTTTTCAACAGTCTGGTAGGTATACACGCTTATTACTCGGCTCTAGCGTAATGTTGCCAATTCGAAGATTTAAACATGAAAGTGATTTCGACTTTTATATATTATACCAACATTTTCACTCCTTTCTATTAAAGGTTCATTAAAATCGTAAGTTGTACTTCAAAATATTTTAAAAATGTTAAATTAGTCGTAGTAGTTCCTTTAAAAGATAATGTTTTTCTACAGTTTTAAAAATGACTCCAAAAGAAAGGGAGAAAAGAAATGCCCTTGCTGAGTTTCTTGCCGGTTCTTCTCAGTACAAGGCTCCCGCCCCATAGTTAGACCTACGAACCGATGGCATAAATGACATTCATAAGTGCTGTAACCTAAACATGGCCTAACCTGAATAAATGATATTGAATCTTGAATCTTGAATCTAGTAGGATTTATGATTCTGGAAGAAAGAATTAAAATAATAACAACAGTTTTACAGAAATATGTCCAAATATGAAAAATTTTACGATAATGCTAAACATCCTGCTGCAGGTAGCCTAAATTTTTTAGCATTTTTACTCTTAAAAATGCTAAAAAAGCAGGATCCTGCTAAAAATGGCAACGCTGCTTGTAACGCACAAAAAGCGTGTACCAGACTGTTGTAAACAAGCCTCCCCACCAGGTCACCTTGGCGGAGGCTGGTTTACAACCGCCGTTGTGTTCCGTCCACACTTGTTGAAAACAAGGCTTTCACTTAGTTTACAACCGCCGTTGATGTTTTCCGTCACAAGTATGTTTGATTTTACAGCTAGCGGCTGTACAACTGTCATTTGTTGACAGATATTGCCAGATGATAATGAATTACAGATTAAAAATTAAAAAAGTAGGTATACAACTCAAACGTAAAACGCCGGGTCTCCTTTCGTTGAAAACAACTGTCCACACTGTTGTAAACCGCTGTTGAAAACAGCTGTTATTGCAAGTGTATTAAAATATATAATAAAATTCCGAAACAATTTAAAGACGGACCTCTAAACCTTATGACTAGGCAATTGCGGAAATGGTTGATAGATAGATGTTTTCATAGTATTAAGGATTTCTTAGACTCAAGTTTTGCATGTTAATTATTATTGACAGAATGGAGCACTATATTTACTAATAAGATCTTATGTAACACCTTTGTAAACCTATTCTATGCAAATAAATGATCTGATCTGATCTGATGACAATAACATCGGTTTTCAACAGTCTGGTAGGTATACACGCTTATTACTCGGCTCTAGCGTAATGTTGCCAATTCGAAGATTTAAACATGAAAGTGATTTCGACTTTTATATATTATACCAACATTTTCACTCCTTTCTATTAAAGGTTCATTAAAATCGTAAGTTGTACTTCAAAATATTTTAAAAATGTTAAATTAGTCGTAGTAGTTCCTTTAAAAGATAATGTTTTTCTACAGTTTTAAAAATGACTCCAAATTTCTATATTTTGTCTTGGCATTTTGATAATGTTTCATGAAAACTTAATTAGTTGGTACAAACCAGTTAAACAAACCAGTATAGTTGACGACCTCATTGGTCGAGTGGTTTGTACACCGGTTTTCATGGTGTCGCCATCTCTGAGGTCCCGGGTTCGATCCCCGGTCGGGTCAATTTAGAGAAAAACTGTTTTTCTAAATTGATTTCGGGTCTGGGTGTTTTTTCTATGTTTATGTATATTTATCCGTTATCTTACCATATTAACGAGTTTCACAAGAATACTCATCTTGGTCTAGATAATTGGTGTGAGCGTATTTAAAAAAAAAAAAAAAAAAAACACATACTAACATATAATCACGACTATTATCCCCGAAAGGTTAGACAGAGACTAGGCAATAAGGACAGCAAATTAAAGCAGTCCTTTACCATAGTCCACTTTTCAATAAATAGCGAGTGCTGATGTGCTCAGCATGACAGGTGATGTGCCTATCGCCGTTCTGTGCTGTTGGATGTATGTATGTGCAGTCTTTAGTCCGAAAGTTGCCTCTTTACGTCACCCAAGAGGGTGGTAGTATTCTATCACCGCTACGCGACACAGTTAATTTACGTCAGCTCAGCAACAACAACGATATAGCACTCTTTTCACGCAATCTTTAGTTTACATCCTATGATGCTAATAGTTCAGGTTTTCTTATTTTTATATTTAGTTTGTTAATTAGTTAGTTTTAAATTACTACAACAGTATTTAATATAGGTAAGTACTTACTATAATTAATCAAAAGGTCGAGGTTGAGAATTCAATCAAAACCACAAAAACATGTATGGTTTATTAGTAGTGATCGAAAGTTAGATAAAGTGTTACATTTTGCTTAAGAATTTTCGGAATGTAAACCTGTTTGCGTGATTTAGGAATCAACAAATAAATAAAAGAGCCATCTATGATTCTTTACCAGAACTAAGTTAGTTTCATGACAATTTGTACAATAATATTCTGTTTATGTTTTGTATAAACTTAAACAAATGCTATAATACCGCAATTGTGATAAATTGCATTTCTGGTCGTGTTCAAAAACTAGAGTATGAAGAGTTGTAGGTATTCATTTCAATAATCAATTGTATCAGCAGTCGGAAATACCCCATGAGTATCATCAACAACCTTACACGCCCCACTGCTGGGAACAGGCTTTCCCACGCTGTCTCATTTACTTTAAGGTAACGTACGCATAACATTTTATTATTTAAATAAATAAATAAAATAAATAATTACTTATTTAATTAATAGACGTACGCGTAACGTTTTGTACATAAGAAGCAAAACATACAATACGCTACCTTAATACGGGTACTTAACCATATTTTTTTCCTCTTTGCCAGTATCGATATGGTCACCCTATATAGTGAATTGTATGGAATATCGAATAATCATCATAACTTCCTTTGACCAAATTGTACAATGTTATTTTGTACATAGATATTTAGTAGAAATTTCTACTAAATATTGGCATATAAAGCTTTTGATTATCTTCTATGGTTAGGTAGATACAGTCAATTATTTAAATGCAAGTGTCTGGATTGAGGAGCCAGATGAAATGTGTTTTTTTAGCGAATTTACTTAATCTTGCTATTTTATTTCTATACTACAAATTCAAGCATACATACTACTAATTGTCCATTAGTTCGAATACATTAATATGTGGATCAATTTCATAGGAATTCACGCTTTTGTATACGGGCTGAGGAGCCACAACAAAACAATTGTATTTTATTTAATTTCGGCAGTACCGCACTGAAATTTTTTGTAGATAACCTACAAAATACCTACTAAAACATACTAAATTTTCAAAAATGTAACTTCATTACTTTCCGAGTTCTAGGGTGGCTCCTCAATCCATACTGTATGGATTGAGGAGCCAGCTTTATATTGATGTACCTTAGAAAGTATTATACTACAAATTCCAGAATTTGTCCTACAAAATTATTTTTTATCCTACTAATTGATGGTATGATTTTTATTTAAAAATTAGGGGTGGCTCCTCAATCCTGACATTCATCACAATTTGCCGAGCGAACAGGCTACATCGCACTATCGCGGATATTCTACTGCGTGAAAAAGAGAAAGATGCGGAATACCGCAGTGGCGTCGGAATCGGTCGTATCGTACTCGTACGTACTCGTCTGTTGCGAAACGACCGAGACGTCAACGCGCTACTCCCTGACTCCCTCGCGCTGACGTTGAAACTTACCGCTTTGTCTCGCTCGCTTGATTTACACATTATAGGTGTGCGTGTGTGAGTGTTTGCTTATGTAGTTGAGTAGGACTATATTTTGAATGACTACAAGTAGGATCATGCCGTATCTTCCCTTTTTGTTTTAATCTAAGATTAAAACATACATTTCTGGCAGTCATGGACACTGAACATTAACTCGTGCTTGATATGTCAACTATTTATCTTGTTTGTCATAAGTGTGTATCCGAACATGTTGAATTGCATATTGCAACGGGCGGAACACAAAAATTAAATAACACACATATTTTTAGGCATTTTTTTGTCGCATATTTTTATGAAATGTAATTGTAGCAATTTATTTTTATTAAAAATTATAGTAATTTTCACACATTCATAATTACTGTACGTTACTGTACATTTGAGGGCAAAATCTGGCCATGTCCTTTGTTCTACCAAAGCAAGACACAATTTGAAAAGGTATAACCCTAAAAAGCCAAAAAGGAGTACGTAAGACTAAGAACCCGCAAAATACGCAGTTGTTGCCGTCAGCACATTTTCGTGAAGAGATTGCTACGGTGCTATGTAAAATTGGGATCAAAACAAATTCAACACGGCGAACCATTGAATCTGAAATATAGGCCAAAAAACGTAAAGATCCAGCCGAATATATCCCTCCGGTAGCTCTGCGACAGGACCAAATTGGGCATTGGCCTGTTTGGGCAGAGAAGAGAATTCGCTGCAAGTATCCTAGCTACGAGTATATGCTGGTGTATCACTAACGATCTGTGATCTGAAGTGTGGTATAATAAACAAAATAACTGTTTCAAAGCATTTCATACATCATAGAGGAACATTATGAGACCGTGTAACATATCTGTCACACTCCTTTTTTTTTTCATTATCTGAGTAAATAAGCTATTAAAATAAAAATTAAAAAATACGTGTTTTTTTATTTATTAAAACCAATAAAAAAATAAATTTTGAAAGAAATAAACGTTTTTGAATTATGAAGGGTTAAATATAATTATTATTGAAACGCTTTCAAAGTTTTTTTTTTAAACTGATGTCTGATTTTTATGAGCGTGAATAAATGTCACGGTTCCTATTCGATGCCGAATGTTTGTAAACATATTACTGTCATTTGTGCAAATGTCTAATTTCACTAGGATTTTTACTGTTTTAGACACAATAGTTAACTGTTTTCTTGTGAATGTCTCTCAAGAAAAATTAAAATCCTAGTGCAACTAGGTATAACAGTTATCTGTTTACAAACATTCGTCATCGAATTTGGCTGGAGTATAGGTTCCGTTCTGAAACAAGAAAAAAAATTTAAATACCAACTGTAATATTTTATAATACCATTATTATAAATTATTATAAATGATATTCGAAATGAATAAAATAATAATTATGTTTAAATGGAATTAAGTAAGTATTTATGTAAGAAGTATGTGTTTAAGTATATGTATGTGGGGGATGGTAGTATGTTTGCTTCAGAGCTCGATGGCGCATCGGCTAGCACGTTCGGCTTGCAATCTTGCCCACTAAGCAACTTTCGCAATGCCGGGTCGCTGGATGGGTGACCAAATTTTGAACCTCTCGAGCACCTCCGTGCACGTTAAGCTGTTGGTCCCGTTTGTTGTCGTAAGATGACAGTCATAAAAAACCCACCAACACGCATTGGGCCAGCGTGGTGGGTTATGGCCTAATATCCCCACGTGCTATGTCCACGTGGGAAGCCTGTGCCCAGCAATGGGACGTTTATAGGCTGATGATGATGATGACGATGTTTGAGAAAGTGCGGGTGTATGTTTGTGCCTCTATAGGTTCAATATTTCTCGTCTCATGTAAACTACTGGACACGGATATTGATGAGCCGTCATCACGTTGTAACCTTTACAACTGTTCGACCACTTATCAAACATTTTAATTTTCAGATTTCCAATTGATCCGGTAGAAAGAAGTCGTTGTCGAAATATTTAACTATATGGTTTCAACATAATAAGAAATTAGGGAACATGAAAAATGATTAACATCCAAACGAAAGTTATTTAAGAAACAAATATAAAGAAAACGCCATTAATTGTTTTGATTTTAATTTAAAATATTTAAATATCTAATTAAAAAATCTATTTTGATTAAGTATTAAATGTGAATCATCCTGCCTGTTGCTTCTATTTCATCCCTATTACAAACATATCGTGGCACACGCACGCAGGCTTCCATTAGCGCATTATTTTATTGAACTCGCCCTCGCCTTCAATCATCCATTTCTTCTAAACACACCAGATTCTTTTATGCGTTATACCTACATATATGATAGACATACCTAATTTTAAAAGTTATGTTATGTTATGAATCATTTTAAAACTGTATTGTGCATAAATATTTTTTCCCTACTTTATCGGAAATTAGGCATTCGCTGGCAACCATTCACGGTAGTGTCAGTCATACGCGGCTGTCACGCAAACTTCAAATTCAAAACAAAAACCCTGGTCCGAGCAAAAACCGGACGAATTTTGAGAAGCGTTTGTACCGCGATGCTCCGTCTAGACATGTATATAGTCAAAGGTTTATACCACGGACCTTTTTTTCAGGTCCGTGGTTTATACTTAGATTATAACAAAAGGGGTTTATACAAACTTTTTCACTAATTTTATAATTTCTTATTTCGTTTCTTGTTTTTTGATATTGGGTGAAAATTGTCTTGTACCATAAAATGTTTTTTTTTTCTGTTATTATTAACTAGAATTATTATAGTTTGATCTCCAATAACTGCGTTTTACTACTGCTAGATCATAGAGAGCCTAATAGACTTAGGGTGGATTCGACCAAACTGGAATAAGGTCTTATACCTAGATTAAAGGCTGAATTTGTATAGACTGATCTCGGAGTAAGTCTTACTCCAGTTTTGTCGAATCCATCCTTAGAGCATCTAATAGCATTTGCCGTCGGCTTTTATTCGCCAACTGTTGGCAGATGGTTAGACTTGCCAATTTAAATTCAAAATAGGCCCAATAGTTATAACTTGCGCAATTTAACCAACTCATAGCCTACCACGGGCCTGATGTTATTTTATTACAGTTGGGCAATTTTGTAGGGATAAAAGTTAAGGTAACACCATTGCGCCAACAAAAAAAACTTTATCTATTACTACCATGTTATTCCTACCGTCGTCGGGTAATTACTGTAGGCATTTCAGCAAAATAATGTTGGGGTTTTGCGAATGCAGTGCTGAGACCCCGAGGGGTGTGATGCAGGGGGAAAACTAAGTTTCTTATTGTACGTAGTTCCGATATTTCTTCATAGATGGCGCTGTACTGTTTTATACCATTTCTAAATCGCGGTGACGAGATTTTCGTGGCCTTATATACCCATGGTAACATCCGAATTATCAAGTCTCGCTGGGCTTCTGGGTGTCGTGTCGCGTCAATTGGAACGGCAGCTCAGGAGTCGGGAGATTGCCGGGACTTCATTCCTACTTTTAATTTACGATCTCTCTTTTTGAGGACTGCATCCAGAGGGGGTTAACAATGCTCACATGGGGGTTAACAATGCTCACATCCGTAGGTGTGTACCCTTGAGACCCTACATGTGACCCCTGGGTGGTGCTAATTGAGCATTTGGTGGTAGAGCCCAGCTTGCCCGGGTATTGACCACCGTGTGGTAGTGTACGCCCGCCAAGTGATCTGTGCTCGTCGCAGGTCGCGTTCCGGGAACAGCGCCGCACTACCGGAACGACGGGAGCGGCTATTGTTGCAAACTGTGAACCAGAGAATTCTGCCGTGGAACCACTGAGCGGGAGACGAAATTCGACACGCCGGCGCCGGCCAGCGAGACCCGTAGAAACGGTGGTGCAGCTGGCCGCCCGCGGCATAGTATAGGGACCCGACCGGAGCTAACCACCTCGGGAGGCCGCTTCACCTCTCGCTTTGTTTATTTCTTTGCAACAGTAGTGGCTCCTTGTTCACGTCCCTTCATTCCCCTTTTCCAATGACAGTGCCAAAAAAGAATGCAGGTAATACAGCGGCTTCCTCCTCTCCCACCACCAATTTGCTGTTTGAGGTGGAGTTCACTAACATCCGTGGGCTTCATTCTAACCTCAACGTCGTCCACCAACACTTCGAGACGGCGCGGCCTGCATTGCTTTTTCTGACGGAGACTCAAATTCGTCGCCCTGCTGACACATCTTATTTAGGGTACCCCGGCTATCAGCTTGAGGAGCAATTCCTCGCTAAAGCCGGAGTATGTCTGTACGTGAGGGCCGACATTTGTTGTCGTCGTCTGCACTGTTTGGAAGACCCCTCCTTTCCCATCCTTTGGGTTTAAATTCGGCTCCCGTTGCCGTGTCTTTGCGTGCCTATATCGGTCCCACACAGGAGATACTAACACAAGCAGCCTTCTTGACCAGCTCGGCCGAGTGACTGATGGCGCGCAGGAGCGATTCCCAAACGACGAGGTGGTGGTTTTGGGGGACTTCAACGCTTATCATGAAACATGGTTGGGCTCCTCCAAAACTAATCATGCTGGTAGAGTCGCTCATACCTTCGCTCTGACGCAAGACCTGACGCAACTCGTGGACCAGCCCATTAGGATGCCAGATATCGTTGGTCACGCGCCCTCCTTGTTGGACTTATTGTTGACGAGTCACCCTGCAGGGTATAGAGTGTCAGTGCTTGCACCTCTAGGCTCGTCAGACCACTGCTTGGTCATTGCGAGGGCACCGCACGGCGTTGGTCCACCGAAAACGGTGGAGACCAAGCGTCGTCTGTGGCACTACTCGTCGGCGGATTGGGACGGATTGCGTGATTACTTGGGCCAGAGCTGCTTTCTTGGAAAGGACCCATCGGAGTGCGCTTCTGCCATCGCTGATGAGATCTTGTTGGGTATGGAATATTATATTCCATTCACAGATCTTACCAGCGTTGGCAGACAACAGCTTTGGTTCAATCGCGATGCGCCAAAGCTGCTGAATGCAAGCAGGCGGCGTATCGTGCTTGGACGAAGGCTTGCGCACTGAATGACCCTAGTACCAGCTCCTTGAAGGCGGCCTACAACAAGGCCTCTAAGTATAACAAGAGAGCTCTCGCAGAAGCGGATGCACAAAGAGTGGCAAGGGTGGGGCGGGAGTTGATCTCGCACCCTACGGGTAGCCGTAGCTATTGGCGGCTCGCTAAGGCCGTGCAGGCCAACTTCTGCTCCCTCTCGCAGCCCCCGTTGAAACATCCAGATGGCTCGTTAGCTTATCAGCCGCTTGAGAAGGCGAAGTTGTTGACTGAACTTTTCGCGGCCAATTCGCGCGTCGACGATTGTGGCGTCGCTCCACCTATTATAGCACATTGTGGGGCTACCATGCCTGATATTCGTATCGGGCAGTGTGATGTACGTGCCGTGCTGCGGTTGCTTGACGTGCGGAAGGCTAGTGGGCCGGATGGTGTTCCGGCGATTGTGCTGCTCAGATGCGCGGCTGAGTTGTCTCCTGTATTGACACGATTGTTTAGGGAGTCTTACGAACTGGTATTGTGCCGGTGTCTTGGAAGGAGCCAAACATACAACCCATCCCCAAAAAATGGGATCGCTCGGATCCGGCCAACTATCGACCCATTGCTGTAACTTCTGTGCTGTGCAAGGTGTTTGAGCGGATAATTAATTCTCAGCTCATTCACTACCTAGCGGATCACTCGCGACTGAAGTGAAATTGTGCCTTTAGGCCTAATTTTGGCGGCTCACTCACGAGACGCTAATGCCGTATCTTCCCTTTTTGTTTTAATCTAAGGTACCAACCCAAAAAAAATAAAAGTCATGTTTTGTCAAAAGTGGAATAGTCAAGTTTTGAAAAGAACCTCCTCAATTGCAAAACCGTTAGACAATTTTAACAAGAGAATTACAATAGGGATGCGCCGATCCGATCCGATCCTTTTAAAGATCGGATCGGCAGGCATACGATCCAGCGATTTTCGGATCGGATCGAGGGCATACGATTTTTTGCCGGGTCGATACAAAACTTGAAAGATCGGATCGCTTGGATCGTATGAATAAAAACGCGGTTTGTTTAAAAAAAATGGGTACATCGTTAGGTTTATTTGTTATGAACGTGTTTTATATTTGTTTACATTTTGATTTTGGCGGCAACCTCTACGGGATTGATATAGCTGTTAAATTGTTATAAACGAATGTTGTGGGGTAGGTATATAAGCATAAAATGTGTGTATCCAGTCACATGCATACTTATTTACAAGGTTTACATAGATTTACCTGTGGACACCACTGTGTTTCTAGGCATCACGTTAGATGCCAAGCTTCAGTGGGGCCCACATATAGCTAAATTGTCGAATAGACTTAGCTCTGCGGCTAATGCAGTAATGAAGATCCGTCAGTTAATTAACTGACGTTGATACATCCAGATTAGTTTATTTTAGTTACTTTCATAGTGTAATGTCGTACGGCATTTTACTGTGGGGAAATGCTGCCGACATTCAATAGTAGATTGTTATACAAGGGGCTAAAATGACCCATTATATACGAGGTAGTTTTACTCCCGAGCTTTAGCGAGGGAGTAAATAGAAACCGAGTTTTAATGGGTTTTTAGCGCCGTGTGTTACACTCGCTTTTCACTACGAATGCGAGAAATTAAAAACAATCTAATATAATGTGAATTAGTTTATTTTATTAAAAATTAACCCGTTAGTTGCTTTAACGACACCCAAGGGAAGAGAATGGTTGGTAGTATTATTTTGATGAGCCCACCGCCGCTCTATGCTGTTGGATAGTAGGTATGTGCAGTCTTTCCATCTCTTCCCTTGGGTTTTGTAAAAGGCGACTAACGGACTAATGACTGCACATACAACCTACAGCATAGAGCGGCGATGGGCTCATCAAAATAATACTACCAACCCCTTTCTTCCCTTGGGTGTCGTAAAAGGCGACTAACGGACTAAAGACTGCACATACATCCACCAGTATAGAGCAACTATGGGCTTATCAAAATAATACTACCAACCCCTCACTTTTCTTCGATGTCGAAAAAGGGGGCTAACGGACTAAAGACTGCACATACATCCAACAGTATAGAGCGACGATGGGCTCATCAAAATAATATTACCAACCCCTCACTTTTCTTCGGTGTCGTAAAAGGCGACTAATGGACTAAAGACTTCACATACATCCAACAGCATAGAGCGGCGATGGGCTCATCAAAATAATACTACCAACCCCTCCCTTCCCTTGGGTCTCGTAAAAGGCGACTAATGGACTAAAGACTGCACATACATACAACAGCATAGAGCGGCGATGGGCTCATCAAAATAATACTACCAACCCCTTTCTTCCCTTGGGTGTCGTAAAAGCGACTAACGGGCTAAAGGCTCACCACCTAAGCACATGTGCAGACTGTGCAGTTTTTTTCTTGCTGAAGCGTGGTCTGTGTTGTCCATAGATTCAAATGATTACTAATTTTACCATAAACTTTAATAATAACTATCTCAAAAAGTTGTTGATCTAAGTAAACAGTAATAAGTCGAGTCTTTATTCGTGATTATTCTACATAAGACTAAATACTTTTTCGTTTTTGTAGGCTCCTTGTCATGTGACAGACAAAAATTTAAAAAAAAAATACTTTTTCCCCTAGGGCAAGAAAAGCTATTTTAGCCCCGCTCTAGAACGCTACAATGACGGTCTTTTTGAGCAAGAGGATTGAAAACTATCTTTGTGCAGAAGAGGGCTATTCGAGCAATCTATAACCTAAAGGCTGGCGACTCTCTCAGAGAGAGATTTAAGAATATAAATATAATGACAGTTGCATCACAATAAATTTATGAAAATTTGATTTATGTTCATAAAAATACTGGAATGTTTTCAAAAAACAGTGATATTCACAATGTAAACACTAGAAGTAAGAACAAATTAGCAGTACCTTATACTAGGCTCCATAAAATAAATAATTCTTTTAGGGGTCTGTGTGTAAGATTTTACAACAAAGTACCAAATGATATTCAGAAATTAGATCTTAATAAATTTAAAATCAAAATCAAAGAAAAGCTTTATAAAAAAGCTTATTATATAGTGTCAGATTACACAGAAGACAAAACAGCTTGGATCTGAAATGCTCTAAGCACTCCAACAGCTATTTCTAATAGTCTTTATTTAATTGATACTACATTGTATGTATTGTAATTTTGTATGTCATCATTTTTTTTTATTTTTAAATTCATATTTTGTATTGACCTGGTAACGACATTAAAAAATTATGTCCTGAATGGGTGGTAGGTTAAAAAAGATTTGGACGATTCAAAGTACTTATTAATTGAGTTTATTGAATAAATATATTTTGACTTTGACTTTGACTTTACTATTCGATAACGCTCACGATAGTAGTTTGGTAGTAAAAGTTTATATCGTGCCCTCACTCAGAAAAAGTGCGTTCATAAATCCTTGAGGGTTATTGTGGTTTACAAATAAATAAATAAACTATACTTAATAGGGACGATATTTATTCAAAACTTGAATTTTTAAAAATGTCAACTAGATCCTCAGAACAATAACTGTTATTGTTCTGAGACTAGATCACTAGTTATAAAGTTACTATACCTAGAGTAACTTTATGGTAGAAGTAGGCTCAGAACATTAAGCTTTAGTTATTGTACTGAGGAAGTCTATTAGAAATAGACCGCCAAATTTTAGAGAAATGTTTTGAAAAAGACAACAAGGAGGATGACGAAAACTTCGAGAAATACGTAGATGAGACAGAAGAATACGAAATGAGATGGATTAGATTGAAACATCAGTATCCTATGCGACAAGAGGAGGGCGCTATCACGCAGACAACAATCAAAGGGACCTCACCACGGATTAGACTGCCTCAGTTGGATATACCGAAGTTTGACGGCAACATAAAGAGCTGTTTGCGGTTTTGAGGTCAATTCAGGAAAATGGATTCGGACACATCAATTTCTTGGATTATAGATTTAGGAGAATTTTATGTCTATTTTAATTTACTGGCTGGCATTCGGTTGAGTTAAAAATAATGAGTGTCAGGAACACTATTTAAATTTGAGAAGTGATTGTCATGTTGGTGAAAATATTATTACTTACTATTGTTTGGTCGGGACATGGTTCTAATCTTTATACTATACATTTATAGTTTTATTTATTTCATAAAAGATGTTGTGAACGAAGAAATCATGGTCTGTTTGTTAAAGTGTATTTATTTTTATAGTGGAGCCCAAATCCAAAGGAATTGAGAATGCACAAGGGTAAGACGTGAATGTAGACTTCGACAACAGGTTATGGACTCAGCACGCTTCCGCTGTGCCACTCTGCTTCTTAACAAATTCCCAAGTTTTGTTTCTTTCTAAAGAAACTTTTTCCTCATTCATTGCTTTTTCCCATAAATCGTGCGTGATGTTAGTGACTTTTTAGAAATATGAAAATAATAAGAGAGTAATACGGTGTGATTTTAATAATTTATTTAAAGATGTTAGAGTTAAAACTAGTGGTGAAGTTAGTGATGATATAATTGGTGGTGAAGGTGGTGATAAAGCTGTTTTTTTTTTTTTTTTTTTTTTTTTAATTTCTGATCCCCCGACGTAGGTCAAGTCAGGGACGTTTTGTACTAGGTGGTACTGCTAAACAAATCTAGGCCGAGCTAGTACGGCCCTTCTATTCTACTTTAGGCGTAGTGCTCACATTTTTACCGCACGATTGTGCCCTATCTACTTCCTAATTCCTAATTTTATGCCAAGCTATATAATTACATCAAACATTTTTCCATTTTTCTTGCACGCTAGGTGCCCTATCTACTCATTCTTACTCTTTCTATTACTATTATCTAATACCTTATCTTTAACATTTTCATTGCATATTTATATGCCCTACTGCTCTATTTGCCCTACTCTTAACTTAATTACTAAACGTATATACGTTACATTTTTATTGCTCTTTCTCCAGAGCCCTTCTATTTATTACTATTATTACTAACTTATTCTATTATTACTATGCTATACAGTTTTCTATTTCTTATACAGTTTTCTATCTGTTAATTTTGGCTTTCTTATATCTATACAATTTTTCCTTAACTTATCTTATCTTATCTTTCTCACATGCTACCTCCACTTTCCGGTTTGCCATACACTTGTGCAGAGTTTTCCCCTTATTGTTTTTGGATTCTTTTATTTTATTTTATTTACTTGTATTGTTTATAAATACTTATATTTATTTTTCATAGCCTATCATTAATCACTTATTTTTATTACCCTATTTTATCCTATGTTGATCCAAGTATAACACTATACTTAAAAAACATATTCTACTTTTTATGGTTATTTTGCTTATTTTGTTTCCTAATTGATTATCCGCGTGCCCATTCCCGGGCATTTCTACACGGTCCTTCACCCAGTACAAATGCTCAGCTTTGTCTTGCGTGAGGGCCCGCTGCCGGTCTGCCCGTGGATTGTGCGCTGAACTTTTATGATTCTCGGTTACTTGATGTCCATTGGGGCCAGTTAGCTGCTGGTTGTCTACAATGTTGCCCTTAGCAGTAGGATACCCTTGCTCTCGCTAAGGCATCCCACCGCTGCCTAACCGGGCATTCTGGGTCAAAGGCGTTGTGGTGCACGCTGACCTTTCCAGCCTTGCGGCAGTTCTCGCATGAGGGCGGGGTCCCTTTTTGTACCGCATTACACTGTGTACGCATGTGTGGTCCCCCACAGTGGCTACACACTTCCAAGGTTTCCTTGCAATGTTTTTTGCCGTGACCGTACTCCAGACATACAAAGCATTGTATGAGTGGGGACTGATCCTCCACTCTTACTCTCTGTATATCTAGCTGTACGGTCCTCCTATCGATGGCCTTGCGCCAAATCTGTGGGGATACCATTAACACCACATGCGTAACGTGTGGGTTGCGAGCTCTTCTCCTGTACCTTACCGCTATCCTGCTTTCCTCCTCGCTGAGGCCGCGGAACAGGTCCCCGTTCTGGTTCTTCAGAGCTTGGATGATATCCTCGTCTGTGTTTGTCTGGAGGACATCTTTTAACACCAGAAGGGGGTCCCTGTTCCGCGATAAAGCTGTTGGTGATGAAGAGGTTTATGAAGTAGCGTTAAAGACGTAGAGTTGGTGTTGAAAATAATGAGATTGAAGAGAATAATACTTAGAGAGGAGAAGTTAGAGAAGATATAGTAGTTGAAGATAATAAATTATTTGAAGATGCAATTCAACAAGTTGTTAACGATAGATTGAGGATTTTACCGAACAGAGAAAGGAAATTGCCATCAAGGCTGAAAGATTATGATTTAGAAAGTTCGTTTTTAACATACATTTTGTCAAAAAAGTTTCGGGAACGAATGATTTCTTTATAATTCCAAATTAAATATTTTGTTTTTTTTGTTGTTAGATTGGCACAACTGTCATCCATTTTGGCGCGGAGTTTGAGTTGCATCTGTTATTTAGATTAAATACAGTGCTGTTTTTAGTTAGTTTATATTATTATCTAGTGTGTATTGCGAATTTCATAATGGATAAAAACGTCGAACAAAGAGATTGTCTTAAATTTTGCGTCGCCAATGGAATTTCGTGTTCGAAGTCACTGAAAATGTTACAGAAGGCTTACGGTGAATCGACTTTATCAAAAACACGTGCTAATGTGTGGTGCAAAACGTTCAAAATAGGTCGAGATGTGATGGAAGATTTGCTTCGCTCTGGTAGGCCATCAACGTCTTTAACTGAAGTTAACATCGCAAAAGTGAAGGAAATGATGACTGAAAATCCTCATTCTAATTTGAGAGAAATAGCCGCTGAACTTTCTGTGTCTCACGAGTCGATCCGTACCATTTTAAATAATCACTTGGGTATGTATGACATATTGACGCTCGGTCCCAAAAGACCTGAATTTTCTCCAAAAAACTCAATCGCATAAGAGTCGCTGAGGACATGCTAGTTCGAGTAAATTCCGACCCAACATTCATGCAACGCATTGTTACTGGTGACGAGACGTGGGTTTACGAGTTTGACATGCAAACTAGTCAACAAGCTTCGGAGTGGCGCCTTCCGATTGAACCGAAACCGAAAAAACCACGCCAAAGTCGATCAAAAGTCAAAGTCATGTTGACTGGTTTCTTCAGTCTTTACCCGTGGTCCCATGGCACTAGGGATTACATTTTACCCGTGGTCCCATGGCACTAGGGATTACATTTGGATGACTATCGCGGTGTTGTGCACTCGGAATTCTTGCCGGAAGGTCAAACGGTAAATAAAGAATATTATTTGAGCGTTATGCGGCGTTTAAGAGAGCAAATTCGATGAAAAAGGCCAAATTTGTGGAACGAAAATTCTTGGATTTTGCGCCACGACAATGCGCCTTCGCACAAGGCCATCATTGTGAACGAATTTTTGACCAAAAACTCAACAAATACCATCGAGCAACCACCTTATTCACCAGATATGGTTCCAGCCGACTTCTTTCTTTTTCTTAAACTCAAATTACCACTTCGTGACACCCGTTTTCATTCGGTAGAAAAAAATAAAGGAGAATATGCGGCGTGAACTGAACTCAATTCCGGAAAAAGCGTTTAAAAATAAATGTTTTGATGATTAGATTATTCGTTGGCGTAAGTGTATCGTTTCTGACGGAGCATACTTTGAAGGCGATAAAATAAATTTGGATGATTATGTAACATTTTGTGTATTATTGATCTTTTCCCGGTACTTTTTTGACAGAGTAGTATATAGATGTTTTTAATAGTTTAGTTTTTAATAGTTTAGTTTTTATTACTTTTATTATTATTCTATATGTAAACTCATTACACCAAGGACGATTAATTTATCTATGGTTTAGCTAAGGTTCTTATACCAAAAAATTGTGTATCCTTTCTGTAAAAAACCGAAGTCCAATCAACTGATGTAACGAACGCTATAAAAATGAATTAAAACTTTTAGGTACCTACAATGCGGTTTCGGAACAGTCATTTAGACAATTCGGAACTCTGCTAGGTAGGATTCAATGCCTATGAAATAACAAGAGCAATGTTGCGAGATATAATCACTGCTATACACGTTACCTACAGATTCGAGAAGATATTTTGTAACTTACCGAACGCGGCCCAGCCGAGATGGATTCGACGAAATCTCTTTCTTAAAGTTGGACCTACCTAACTGGACCGTTTGTCCGAGTTACCTATACATATTCGTCAACAACTTCAAGAACAGAGTCTCAAACCTTCAGAGGAGTGGGTACGACACGTGAGTTAGACATGATTTTCGTCTTATCCATGTTCATTTCAAGGCCCACTTGTTGAGAGACTCTGTTGAGATCACCGGGCATTGTGCCGAGGTCTTCCTGGGTCTCAGCCATGACTTCTATATCGTCATGACTACTATATCGTCGGCAAATCGAAGGTGACTGATGTACCTACACACCGTTAAGATTGATGCCGAGTTCTCTCCAGTCCAGAAGCTTAAGCACGTCCTCCAGTGCAGCAGTGAAGAGCTTCGGAGGTATGACGTCTCCTTGTCGCACTGAACGCTGCAGCCGGACTGGCTTCGAGCTCTGGTACTGAAGGCGAACTGTCATAGTGGCAACTGTTAAAAATATAAATAACATACTTCGGGGTATCTTAGATAAAACAATAATATTGTATGGTATTCCGAATTTATTGAAGAAGAATATAACTTCTCCGTTTTTGAATAAAACTCTTATTTTTAGAGATGTTGGATAATTTATGCAAAAAGACTCCAAAACCACCAGTAAATGAACGATTATCTTCAGTAAGTAAACCACCTGAATTCGAATAAATGAACTAATAGCCATATTAAAATACCTTTAAAATATAGCTAATTTCAATAAAAAATAATGTATTTCCGTTCCGAAGTGGTTTATTTATAACTTTCCTAAATAGAAATACTTTAATTTTATTACATAAATCAAGGTATAAAAAAATAATTAAGTAATTATGTACACTTTCGAAGTCCCGAAATTAGTATTGTTTTTAAATGATTAAGAAAAAAAATACCACTAATAGGCAGTCAATTAATCAATTAATAAATATCTTCATTGCACTCACACGTCACCCTGGGCAGTAATGTTTTAATGTCTAAATTGAAAAAGACTTAGAAAAAATAATTAATACCTTACAAAAGATTTTAAAACATAATTTTAAAAATAATGGCATAGTAATAATAATAAAACAGATTTCAGTCTCATATTTTTAATTAAGTGGCAGCTCTAAATCACACTACCTATTATATAATTACCTACCAGTGTTCATTCACTGGATTTACATAACCAATAAACGAACGTAGTAATCAACGTTAGAGTTCATACAAACCAAAAAATATCAGTAAATTAATACCTAGTTCGAACATTAGCTTAAAATACGCCAACCGTTAATTAAAGCTATGTACAGAAAACGACCCAATTTGAATAGCAATAACATACCTATAAATTTGTTAGATTTTAAAAAATCACAAGCCTCCTATGAATGAACCACATGTTGATTCACTGGATTTTGCTTGTTTTCGTGGTCATATATTCGAACTCCCTAAATTTTTTAATAAATGCATGAAATTGTACAAAACCTTATGTCTATTAAATAAAGCAACCGTTCTACTATCCTGTGACATAATTTTATTTTCACTACGTCTACAAAGTTAATATCAAACACTATGACTTACCAGACTCCTTATTACGGACCCCATACAAACCACAAAACACCATCGAGCGTCCGGTTTGGACCTTCCCCATTTTAGAACTACGGATCTCAGGATGATTCCTGTGTGACTTGTTAAAATAAAAAAGTGTTGCAATTTAAAAAAAAATAGCTAGTATAGTTTAAAAACGCTGATTTCTTATTATTTAGAAAAATCGACGTTTTGTTAATTCATTGGATTGGTTCATCCACTGGTGCACTTACCCTACTTATTTCTAAAATTTAACACATCTTTACCAAGCTTAGCACCAGTGGAGAGACTTTTTTCATATGGTGGGATGTTATTGAGACCTCACAGAAGAAAAATGAGTGATGATGTATTCGAACAACTGGTAGATAGGTATTGTTAAAAAGTGTATTAAATAAAAGTAAATAGAATTGAATTGGACAAAAGGTATCCGTATTTTGAAAATACCTATTTTGCATTTAGCATTTAAAAATACAAAACGAAAAACCATTTAGTATTTTGCATTTGAAATAGTAATTCTAAAAAGTATTTGCATTTTGTATTTAAATAAGTAAGTAAGTACAATTAAACTATTTTGTACATCTCTGATGGTTAAGGTTTTGAATTTTCAACTACATTTCAGTTTATTATGTAGAGCTTCGGAGTTCAGATTTAACGTTTTAAATATTTGTTTATTAATAAATAACCATGTCGCGTAGAAATAAAAAAGAAAGAATACTACACCCCCTCTCTCTTCCCTTGGGTGTCGTAAAAGGCGGACTGAAGACTGCACATACGTCCAACAGCAAAGAGCGGCGATAGGCTCACCATCTGTCACGCTGAGCACATGTGCAGTCAATATTTGGTTAAAAGTAGACTATGGCAGAGGACTGCTTTTGCGGTCCTCATTGCCTAGCCTCTAACCCTTTGGGGATAATAGTCGTGTATTTACTGTTCTGAAATCCTAGTTAAGTTCTCACTCAGTCTCGTTGAGCTCGTATCAGTTCTTATTTAATTCTAATTAATATACAGGGTTTCCACCCTTTCCAGATTGAATGCCACATGGATGGCAACTACCTTAAATATTAGAAATAGCACTTTCTATGTAAAGGAGACTTTCCTTTATTTTTATAAGCAACTAGCGGACCACTAGTGACTTCGTCCGCGTGGACCCCGTACCCGTGACGAATTTTTAAAATTAATGTATTTTTTTAAATAGGTATAGCCTAGGTCACTCGGAAAAAGTGTAGCTTCCCAACCGGTAAAAGAATTTTTCAAATCGGTCTAATAGTTTCGGAGCCTATTCAATGCAAACCATCAAACAATCAAATTTTTCCTCTTTATAATATTAGTATAGATAGATAAATTCTGAAAATTTATGGATTTTTGAAAAATCACTTGTTTTAGGCGGGACTCGAACCAGTCAAAAAACGCGACAAAAAATAACATGCCGTATTTTATGATGCAGAACGAAAGGGTTAACTTACTGATAAGGTACATTTTTAAACGCTTTTATTTAGCTTGCCTTGTTTGTTGTTGATGTTGTTTTTATAAATAACAAACACAATCAAAATAACGAAAGGCCATGAAAACTAACAATTACCAACCATTCAAATTTGTTTTCATCCGTCCACCACAACCAACGAAAAAATACACTTGCCGCAACGCAACTACATTATGAGGGTTTACGCATTTTGGTTTCCCATACAATCTTCCAAGTTGAAATTTTTAAAGACCAATAAGCCATTTTTTATGAAACCAACTATGCATGCTATAGTAAAATACAGGGATCTAAATACTTTGCCAATAAATAATGCCTATAAATAAGATCAGTCATTTTAAAACTGTAAAGTGCTGTGCTGCCGTGGGTACACCTATATAACGTACCTTAAAAACTATCATTTTTAGTAAAACGACTTTAAAGTTTGGAAAACGTTTTTGATCGTAACTCAAAAAATAATAGATTAATTACGAATTTTGTTTTTTAACTAGATACCTATCAAATTATTTTCAAAAGCGGTCAGCAGTAAAATTATATTTACCTACTTTAATGTGTTTATTTTTATATTAGGACCATTTAAATTTTTTTGCAACCTATTCTTTCATACAAATTCTGTTAGGCGAAGTGAAATGTGATTTGTTGCCGCGATAAGAGTGGACTACTTATTGAAATGGTCAATTTCTTGTATCTATAGTTGGGCGTTTCTCTGCTATTTGGAAACTTAGCCATACAAGACTGTCCTAAGCAACTTTTATTAAATGTTGACAATGTTTTTAACAAAATGAACTACAATATTAAATTAAATATATCTCTTTAAAAAGCCCACTTATTTTCGTCCTGGTTTTTGAGTTATATACGATTTTATTCAAAATCGTGACAGGGGACTGTTCTAAACGCACAGGGGAATATTTTTATTAATAAAAAAACGAGTATTTCAGTATGAAAGTAATCAAATTTTGTTTCTAGTTCTTACGTATTATATAAATAATTATTTTTGAAATAAATCAAGAGAAATTTCACTTATAATTTATCCTGCATTGCTCACACCGACTTTCAACCAGAGCTTACAAGCGCCAGTGCAAGGTACTAAGTTATGTGCACAGACGAGATTAGTTCATTAACAAAATGTTCTTAACATTTGTGTTCAACTTGGTAAAATCATCTTCTTAGAATAAAAGTATTTTTAAGATACAAATTGTATGACCTAAAATCAGTCTTTATAATGATTAAAAAATTAAATAATAACAAAGAAATAGAACCTCTGCTAACTAATTGCTATGAAATGACAGAGGACTGTCGGTCAGGGGACTGTCATTTTTACATATAAATTAAATAAAACAAAATCATCTAAACTTATCACATTAACAAAACAAATGTTGCTACATACTTCATAATCAATTATTTTAAACAACTATTTGTAATTAAAACTCTTAAAATAGGAAAAAAATGGCTAACCAGTGGACTGTTTTGTCTAACGGCCGAGACACGTGGCTCACAAGCAGACTCAGTGGTGGCACTAAAATAATGGCAACTGCCCGCCCATCTATACACCCGAACGAACTTCACATTTATTGCCTTTCGTTTCACGATGTTAACGTTTCGCGCTAATACAAAATTTGACCTAAGCGCGGTTTTCAAATTTTATCAGGGGACTGTTAAAAAAATTTGAGGACAGCATTCACGTCAAGATTGTTTGGTTAATTTTTTATAGTAAATATATAATTGTGATTTATAAAGATGCTGACGGTTTTTTGTTAAGTATTTTAACACATTTTATTTAGTATCAACAGCAAAAAAATTAATATTGGTCACAAGACTTGTAATTCGGGAAAAGGGACATACCAGGGGACTGTGTTTTGAGGTGTTTGAGGTTGATTGAAATAAATATTACATTATTAAATTACTAAATAAGCTGTGGCGTGTCAAGAATACATAATACTTTGTCATTATTTATACAAAAAACTGAGAAATATTAAAATTTATTGTATAAAATTTGCTTGGGACAACGATTTTCCATTTAGTAGCGAAACGCCCAGTTACAGGAAATAGGCAAAACAGAAATTACTCCGCCTATAGCGAGGGTGCCAATAGTATTATTCTGTGCCAATAGTTCAAGGGACTAAATAAGTCTTTCACAAGAGGTAAACACTGATTTTCATTACGAATACAAAGAAAGTAACTAAAAATAAAAACATGAACAATAAGAAAAAATGAGTGAATTTTCAACATTTTTTTTGAAATATTTACCTATTTAAAGTTAATGGTAAAATTAGTAATCATTTGAATCGATGGAGAACACAGACCACGCCCACACAGTTAGGGTTGCCAGGTCCTAAAATAAAAAAAGCCGGACTCAGTGCTGTATTAGGCCGGACATTTTGCCCTAAAAGCCGGACATAGTATTTGTGGAAAGCCCAAGACACTAAAGCCGGACTTACGCTTTTCAAGCCGGACAACAGTTTTACTATAATACTAAAAAACTCAGATGAGGAATAAAGTTATTATTATGAATTACACATTCACAATCAGTCTTGGCATTTACACTTACTAGAAACTTGGGAAAGAAAATCACAATAATAATGTAAAATTTTTTAAACAAAAACAAATGAAAAGTACTTCAAATTAAAAATCAACCTGCTATTTGGTGTAATTCGGAATGAAATTCTTCATTATCAGATGATTTGAAATAAGCAGTCCACTTTTGATGTGCCAATAGCTTTTTTTTTCTATTGACTCGTCATAATGACTGCATCCTGCCTGATGGTAAGCAGCCGATGCAGTCCAAAATAATGAAGAGCGCTCCCCACCGTGGAATAAGCACTGTAACGAGCGCCCATTCATGACGGCCTGCATAAATGCCGTTTCACGCCCCGCTTAAAAGACCCGGGATTATAGAAGCTGGGAAACACTTGCGTCGGCAGAGAATTCCAAAACCGAATGGTCTTACAGAGGAACGACTTTCCAAATTTTTTGGTACGAGTCTGTACAGTATGATGGTGGTTCCGACAACCAGCACGTGTAATCCGGAAGAGGAATGGAGAGAGCGGGATTAAATAAAAAGTTCTTTAGAACACTGAGAGAAGCAATGTCTCTACGCAGCTCGAGGTCCTCAAGAGAGGCTGTAACCTCAGCATCTCCAATAATGCGTACCGCTTGCCTTTGAGTCCATCAAGTGCATCGAGGAGGTTTTTAGAATACTACTATTGAGAATACCAAACTTACGGAAGGCAGTTAAAATAACACTCTCGATGTAGCATTTTGGATTCAGTTCCTGGCCGATGTCCATGCCAAGAATGCTGAGTTTCATCAAAATGCGTAACGGAGAGTTCTGTAGAGAGCTAGGAGTAAGGAAGAGAGTTACCTTGGACGAGAATGCACAAACCTGGGTGTTGCTGGCATTAAACTCGACCAGGTTTTCAATTCCCCACTTAGAGACACGTTCGAGAGCCAGGTTCAGTTTGGCAACCAGTTAGTTCTGGCCTTTTCACCACGATATCGGCTTGCTTTGCCGCAATATGTACAAGAGGAACTACCCTCACAAAGTACATGAATCCTCCGCTCTTCTAGAAAGTCTGCCGTCATAAAATCACGATGGGACAAAAAAAGCCGGACAGGCCGGACACGTAAATATTTGGCCGGACACGACCGTAAAAAGCCAAACATGTCCGGCTAAAGCCGGACACCTGGCAACCCTAACAACTGATGCGCTTAGGTGGTGAGCCTTTAGCCCGTTAGTCGCTTTTACGACACCCAAGGAAAGAGAGGGGTTGGTAGTATTATTTTGATGAGCCCATTGCTGCTCTAGGCTTTTGGATGTATGTGCAGTCTTTAGTCCGTTAGTCGCCTTTTACGACGCTCAAGGAAAGAAAGGGGTTGGTATTGGTAGTATTATTTTGATGAACCCATCGCCGCTCTATGCTGTTGGATGTAGGTATATGCAGTCTTTAGTCCGTTAATCGCCATTTACAACTCCCAAGGGAAGAAAGAGGTTGGTAATATTATTTTGATGAGCCCATCGCCTCTCTATGCTGTTGAATGTATGTGCAGTCTTTAGTCTATTAGTCGCCTTTTACGACACCCAAGAGAAGAGAGGTGTTAGTAGTATTATTTTGATGACGAGCCCATCGCCGCTCTATAATGTTGGACGTATGTGCAGTCTTTAGTCCGTTAGTCGCCTTTTATGACACCAAAGGAAAGAGAGGGGTTGGTAGTATTATTTTGATAAGCCCATCGCCGCTCTATGGGGCCGTTCAAGTATTACGTAAGCACCAAGGGGGGGTGGGGGGGTCTCTGTTTTGCTTATTTTGGATGACATGGGGGGTGGGGGGGGTCTAGATGATGATTACGTCATCGTTAGTTATTTAAGTTTTTTCGGGGATTTCCGCAAATAATACATATGCGTAGGCACTCGCTTTGAGAACTGATCAACTGATCAGTTCAATCAACTGATCAGTTCTCAAAGCGAGTGCCTACGCATATGTATTATTTGCGGAAATCCCCGAAAAAACTTAAATAACTAACGATGACGTAATCATCATCTAGACCCCCCCCACCCCCCATGTCATCCAAAATAAGCAAAACAGAGACCCCCCCACCCCCCCTTGGTGCTTACGTAATACTTGAACGGCCCCCTACTTACAAATTTTTATTCAGGATCTCCAGGACCTATTTCTATTTTGGAATGGAATAAATATTACGTAGCCATACACGTGTTCTTCATGGACTCGCCTTTTACTAAGCGCCATACTAATCTATGCTAAGCACCATCTATGAAGTCATTTACGAACCAATTTATTTTTTTTTGATTTCGGAAAATCGCCCATTGTTTCAAATGTGTGTCTTATAAACACAAAACTATATACAAACACATAAATAGGTATTTTGCTAATATTTTGTTAAAAAACTATGATGAAAATGGCTGAATCAACTGAATTGTTAAAAATAAAGTAATGTAAAATTGTTAACAGCTGATTCAGCCATTTTTGGAGTCGGTGCCAGCCAAGGTAATCATAAACATTAAAAGACATACTGTATTATTATTATATTAGCCCATAATGTCCCATTGCTGGGCAAAGGCCTCCTCCCCCCCTTCCAGTATTCGCGGTCTTTTGCGTGTGTTGGCCAATCCTTCGCGTAAGCATCAAGCTCATCTCTCCACCTCCGTCTGGGTCGACCTTGCTGCCGTTTAACCCCATTGTCGTTTTTATTTGTAAATATGTTTAATTAGCCTTTAACAGTTGTCGTGTTCATTGGTAAATAGATTTTATTAGGTATTGCTACATTGTCGTATTAAGCTGGCACCGACTCCAAAATATTTTTTGAGATTATAAAATTGAGTAAAATAAAGGTTAATATTGCAAGTAAATTGAACAAACTAAACTACGCAATTATTTTTTACGTTTAAGTGCATTTATTTCAGTTAAATTATTTGGAGTCGGTTTTTACTTTTGTAAATTTTTTTGTTTATTTCTCGCTTTTTAGTGAATCGTTCCGATCTATTTATCGAAAGCGAATATTGGTAAACCTACAAAACGCGCTACTTGTATGAGACAGCGCCGTTTAAATGCGACAAGCGAAGAAAACGAGAAACGCTTATCACAAAGTAGGAAATCAACATCCAAAACAGACGGCAAGTTACCCGGATTTACTCGTGAACGAGGTATAGACCCTCCTACGACGATGACTTGCGAGTTACTTGGGTTCACCGTTAGGCAAACTAGAGGGACGTTTTTGACTTGCTCCAGTCGTAGATCGTAGCCAAGTCACCATTGATCTGCTCAAGTTCTCAGCCGAGACCTGAGAGTGAATTTGTAAGTCATCGGCATAAAGATGTTAAGAAGAATTTAGACAAGAAGTGACAGAAATAATAGTGTGAATAGTGTATTTTTAAATCCTAATAGAAATGTTTCGGAAGGAGTGATAAAGAAAGGCCTATGTCACTATTGTTCTTCAGCTATCTATGTGCAAAATCAGGTCGATGCGCAAGTGAGCGACGGACAAACAAACAAACACGCTTTCGCATTTACAATATTAGTTAGGAAGAATTTATTGCCGGAGTGGATCTCATTTGACCTATGGCTGAAAATACCAAAATCGCTATAGGATGCCACAATCAGAACTGAGTTCCGGTACCTGCCTTCTTTTAATTCGTCATAGTCGCTTAACTATCTTAATCGAGATATCTTATCGCCACCCGTGAAATACTTATAATTGAGGAGTTCCAATGACATTCTGTGGTCTTCTTCATCAGTTCTACTTCATCAAATGATACTTTCTGAATGCAAATTCTTGACTTATTGCTGAAAATATCAAAATCGCTATAGGTATGCCTACAATATTTGAGGAGTTCCCTCAATTCCTGAGGATTCCATCATCAGAACTGGATTTTGATAAAAATGGAACAAATCTAGAAGTATATTCTTTCAAATAAAAAAAGAATTTTCTAAATCGGTGTATAAATAAATGACTGAGTTCTAAGGTAACAAACATAAAAAAACATACAACCGAATTGAGAACCTCCTCCTTTTTTGAAGTCGGTTAAAAATAAAGTAATGTAAAATTGTAAAGTAAGGCCACTTAAAAGTGTAAGTATAATTAATTAAACTAAATCAGTACTTATACCCACTGACACCACACACATCACCGAGACAAAGTAGGTGTGCAAAGCCAAATGCATAAAATTAAAACAATTGTCTTTTACAACACCAACTGTTATTATATTTACAGTACCTGGTTTGCGAAACATTTATTTTTAAAATAAAATACAACATGTGAATTTGACTTTATGTTTCCACTTTGTAACTTCTATTCCATCCAGAGGTTCCATCCTATATGTAACCAAACTAAGTGGAAGTAACGCTCCTCCATTTCGGCCGCTAAAAACTGTAATATCTCGTAAAGTGTGAACCCAATGGTTTTAAATGTATTTTATGTATGCATTGTAGTATAATCAAACTTGCCTTTCAAAATAAGCCTTAACAGCAATTCCTTGAATAACTTTTATTTTAACGGTTACAAAGCAAAGCCAACTTTTTGTACCTCTCAACGACGAGTTAGAAACTGAACCGACAAAACATGATTCTTGCCAATCCAAGTAAAATATGTTTGCCGGAATTGATTTAGTTTTACTAAACCGTAAAAAGTGACATTCATTGGTAGTTTTTATACAATTTCTTTGCAAAAAGGCGGTTACAAAATTGAATTCCATGTCAGCACCAAAATCCGACACGATAATTAAATGAGTTTTAAAAATAATGTACTTGTATTTTCAATAATCTACACTCCATTTCCTAAAATTCATTATTATATGCATCAAGTAAAATACTTCGCGACTGCATAGAGCTAACAATAAATGAACAATAATGTTCTAAACTTCATCTAGTCAGTATGGGACATTATCATCATTTTAAGTTTAAAAACTTAACCAAAACACACTGTGTACCTTACACTGTTAAGTACGCTATGAAAGAATTACGAATATTGAGTGTGTAAACGCGAGCAATCGCAAATTGAAAAGAGAAAGAACTATTGGTAACGTTATAATAACGTTAATTTTTAATGGTACTAAGAACGATACAAATTTTGGGTATAACGTTACATTAACGTTATATTAGTAACGTTATATGAAAAATACCGGTAATCCGGTCGGCTGCCCCATTTCAAAACCTAGTAAGGGACATTTTTTGTAAAAATACGTTTTTGCTTGAATCTACCAAATATAGTAAGTCCCTACACAATACAAAAACACCAGCATTGAAATCTATGATATAAACAAAGATATTGAAGCATCAATACCTAGTAAGTGCACCATTCACCACCTCATAACCATTTTTAAACCTAGCAAAGCACTTTAACCATTTCAAAACCTAGTAAATCTCTGAGACTTGCTAGGTTTTTATGTGGTTTGTGCTGCTTACTAGGTTTTTGAAATAGTTGAAAGGGAATAAAGAGGGGAGTGGGTACGCGGGGGACGCAATAGCAAGTCACAACTAACTGGCACACGTAGGCTCGCGCTTCATTGGGCCAAAGAGGATTTAATCACTACGTCATTCGGCGCCGCGCGCCTGCATTTTGATGCTCTAAGGGTGGATTCGACCAAACTGGAATAAGATTTACTCCGAGATTAGTCTATACAAATTCGGCGTTTAATCTAGGTATAAGACCTTATTCCAGTTTGATCGAATCTATCCTAAGTCGCGCGCGAACGGAGTAAATACGTGTCGTCGCAGTGTTTGCAGTTATAAAAATGTGTCGCCAAATGCAATCTTGCCGTTAACATCGAAAACATGAATGAAGAACATGATTCAGAGACGGATAAAAGGTAAGTCTACTTGTATTATAGGAATCTACAAAAAATCTTGTCGCTCATGCAATAATTTATTGTTTTGTTTGGTGTGGTTATGAGGGCATTATGGGTTATTGTTTTGCCTTGAAAATGGGACAATTGATAATATTATCTTTACAATAACTTACAAACAAATAAATTAGGCTATTTTCATATATCGACATACCTAATGTTCCCTTTAAAGCCACATAAGTTAATAAAACCAACGAAAATATAATATGGCAAACTTTGAATGACAATTTCAATTAATTCAAGAAAGTCCATACAACGTTATATTATGGAATGTTGAATTTTTCACTGGCTCGAAAAATCTTTGTTATAGACAAAGTGTAAAATATTTTATTTTTATTTAAATTTATTTTTCAATATGTTTTCTGTGCTAAACTAACTTAACTAACTTTGATTAATGTTTTTCAGATTTGATGCACCCCTCGAGGAATTAGACTTTCTAGTTAAAAAATTCGATCACACTGTTCTGCCTAAAAGTATTGTCAATCCAAGGGGTATAAAACGAAATACAAAAGAAGAAATTATTAATAAATTGGTGTGTTTAATGCCTGAATCACGAAGATCATTTTGGATGAATTTACCCGTCAATGACTCTTCAATAGATTTGACAAATGATAGGCAAATGTTTGAAGCTGAATGGCACTCTTTTAAGGAATTTTAATATCCATTGTCTTTTTGCTTTGGTTGATTTTGTTACGAAGGACAATAATGGCATTGTCTGCATTTAGTAGTTTTAATTAAAAGATACTATTAAATAAATTGTGAGTTTATTTACATTCCCTACTCACTACATTATTATTTTATTTACACAGTATAATACAGTTATTAGATTTGAATTACTGTGATAATACTAAATTAACTATAGCAAAACCTAGTAAAAGCTCCTACTATGTTTTGAAACAGGCTTTTAGGTGCACTAAACCACAGCATCTCAATTTTCAAAGTTAGTAAAGGGTTTAAAATATGTATTAAACACCTAAATCAATACATCAATAATACTTTATGTTAAGTATTTAATATATTATACAATCGATAGATTTTTTCTGACCCAAGATAAATATTTTTCGAAGGCTGACCTATTTTACGTTTTTACGCTCTCCTGTAAAATTTGCTTTTAGGTCCTTACTAGGTTTTGAAATGGGGCAGCCGCGGTCCCTGGTCGTAAAAGGCGTATACGGACTAAAGACTGTAGGTACACCTACCTACTACCTATATAGTAGGTAGTACCTACTACCTACAAAATCTCGTATGTAAGTTTTGTAAATATCTACAACAGGTATTTAAAGTTAAATTAAAGAGTTCACGTGGATCACCAAATTATACTGATTTAAGAATACCTCTTCCCCAATATGGCAAACACCCTGTAAGCATTTTTAATTTTTATAATGTTATTAAGTGTTTCTATAACCCCAATCGCCTCGAACAAATCTTCTGTTTGGTTCTCCGCCAAATTAAAACGACTTGTTAAAGAAAAAAATAAATACAGAGTCCGTTACTTAAAATATAAAAACCCATTAGATAATATTTTATTTATATCTTTAAAAAAGAGATGCACAGTTTTAATAACCCATTGTTACAATAATTATATATCATTAATCGAAAAATCCATTGAAGCTGACCCAAAATTCTTCTGGTCATACATAAAGCAAAAAAATACTAACAGAATTAAATCATGATAGTGCTTCAACTGGTGATCAAATTTGTAATATGTTAGCTACATTGTTTTCATCTACATATGACAATATTGACCTCTCCAGCTTCTACGATACTGATAACAATATAAGTGAAACTCTTTATGTTCTATTTCGTTCTCTGAAGAACAAGTTTTGAAGCGTTTAGAACGGATTGATCGTAACAAAGGAGCTGGAGTAGATGGTATACCATCTGTCTTTGTCAGTAATTGCGCTAAACAGCTGTCGCTACCGCTCACTATTATCTATAATGAGTCACTATCGTCAGGAATATTTCCTTTCTCATGGAAAATGGGTTTGATTGTACCAGTCCATCAAACAGGTGATAAATCATGTGCTAAAAATTACAGACCCATCTCTATTTTGCCAGTATTTGCTAAAACTTTCGAATCCATGTTGTACCCAATAATAACCTGGCATACAAAAGCCCTCTTACAGATTGCCAGCACGGCTTTGTTGGGGCTGTTGAAGGAATAATCTTATTAAAAGAATAATGTTAGAAAAGTATAGAATTTAATTTATAAGAACCGAACAGCTTTATAAAAGAACAAGAAAACAAAGATGAAATTAATAGAGAAAAGAGTACAAACCATAACTTTTTGTACATAGGTACACACCTAATAAGTATGAATATACAACATGCTCCCTCAAAAAGTTAATAGCATTGCACTCATAATACTAAGGCATAAAAAACCAGTAAATAAAACCATTACGAAAAACTAGGATATACCAATCATTTGTAAACAACTGCGATGCTTTGTTGGACCCAAAGGTTTCGTCAAAACATCTGCGGGTAACCTGTCGGTGGGCATATACCTAAGTTCAACTGTTTTATCGTTCACTTTTTCTCGGACAAAATGGAACCTAACATCTATATGTTTTGTCCTATTGTGGTGAACCGGATTCATGGCTAATTTTTGTGCACTCTGACTATCCGTATACAAAACTATGTTAAGCGACTTACCTGTTATATCGAATATCAGTCGTTTTAAGAAGCACGCATCCTTTACTGCTGTAGCCAATGCCATATATTCGGCTTCAGCGGAAGACAAAGCCACTGTGGGCTGTTTTTTAGCTTCCCACGAAATAGGGCCGCCTGCAAGTTCATAATAGAACCCAGTGTAAGATCGTCTATCAGTTGGACAATTTGCCCAGTCTGCGTCTGAAAAACCCGTCAAAGTTGTAGTATTACCTTTTTCTTTCTTGTACGTAATACCACTATCTTTTGTCGCCTTCAGATAACGTAGACATCGTTTAGCAATATTCCAATGTGACTGATCAAATTTAGAGTTAAATTGACTCAAGTAGCTCACCGTGTACGCTATATCTGGCCTGGTATTTACAGCCAAAAACATTAGACAGCCAATTAACTCTCTGTAAGGGTACTCACACTCACCTATACCAGGCTCAAGATTTTTCATGACTAATGGAGTAGAAACTCCCTTACAATCTTGCATGTTAAATCTTCTCAGTATCTTTTCAATATATGTACTCTGAGATATCTTCATTCCGTAACTATCATGGTGAATATTTATTCCCGTAAAGAAATTAATTTCGCCAAGATCTTTTGATGAAAAATATTTTTCAAATTGACATTTGAAATTGTTAAACGTAGTTTCATTTTTATACAGTATTACTAGATCGTCAACGTATACAGCCAGAACCAAGGAGTCTAAGTCCGAATTGTTTTTAAAAATACACGGCTCAGAGGTTTGCATAAAACCAAAAACTGACAAAGTCTGTTTTAACTTTGTATTCCAGGCTCTTGGTGCCTGCTTCAATCCATAAAGTGACCGTTTCAATAAACACACTTTTGACTCTTCTCCTTTCCTTACAAAACCTTCTGGCTGTGTCATGTAGATTTCTTCTTCTAAATTGCCATTCAAAAAAGCTGTGTCTACATCCATATGACGGACCTTATAATCTTCCTGTACTGCAAGCGCTAACAGGGTTCGCAACGACGAGTTGCGTACAACCGGAGAAAAGGTTTCGTGGTAATCGATACCTTCTTTTTGTCGAAAACCTTTTGCTACTAGACGCGCTTTATACCTAACAGTGTCACCTTTCGCATCTCGCTTCAGTTTGAAGACCCACTTGCAAGGAATACACGTTTTATGATTTGGCTTGTCTACCAAAACCCATGTGCCCTTTCTGAGTAAGGCATTGTACTCATCTTTCATTGCTAAAGTCCAGTTATCTTTCTAATCGCTGTTAATCGCAGCTAGATAATTATTTGGATCATCGCACCCATCGTAAAGTATTATATGAGAAGTAATCCGGTGGTTTGCGAACTCTTGAAGGATATCGACTAGATTCAATTGAGAAATCTGTAGAGTCACCCAACTGCTGATCATCAACATTGTTGACCTCTACATTGTCTGTGTCATTGATTTCAATATCAGCACCCTCAGCGTCCATGAAAGAAGTATCTATGTTAGGAGCATCTACCTCACATCTCCCAGGTGAAGAGGGGAGTTGTACTTCTTGTCTTAAAACTGCTGGCGATGGTGCCTGTGAAAGTAAATTGACAATATCAGAGTTCACAGTACCTATAGGCTCGATATTTTCCTTCAGTCCAGAATAGTTATTTTCAAAAAATGTAACATCTCTTGACTTTAGTAACCGTCTAGGACTTGCCGCATTCCGGAAATAATAAGTACGAGGATCTTCTGAATATCCTACAAAAATCTGCTCCTCAGCTTTCATGTCCAATTTACATCTGTGACTGGATGGAACATGAACAAGTGCTCTGCATCCAAAAACCTTCAGATGAGACAGATTGGGTTTTCTATTAAACCACATTTCAAATGGTGTTTTACCACTCAGCGCGCGGTGTGGTGATCGATTTTTCAAGTAGACGCTTGTCTTCACTGAAAGCAGATTATAAGCTTCTTTTTCTTGCTTGTAGAACCTGTTGAACGTAACGCAGCCACCTCGTTCTGGTGAGGGTCATTAGAAAGCTCGTTTAATAGCTTTGCCTTAACCAATTCACTGGTTACATCAATATTCGAATTCTCTAAAGCCATTATCAGCGGTTCGTACCGTGATGTCAATCCTCCGAGAATAATCGCAGCCATAGATCCATCGTCGATCTTCTTACCTATATCTTCAAGATATTGAGCAGTACTCATAATGGCGTTGATATAAGATTCTATGTCTTGGAAATCGGTTAAGGTATATTTGTATAATCTACGCTCTAGAGAGAGCCGTCGACCCATACCTTTATCCTCGTATGCTTTTTGTAAAGTACTCCAAGCCTCCTTAGCGTTTTTCGCACTTCGCACGTGCGAAATTGCACCTCCGTCTACCGTAAGACATATTTTTGACAACGCCTTCTGGTCGTTACGAGAGCGCACATCTTCCGCTGTTTTATCAGAATCATCGTACCCGGTGATGGACGTCCACAGCTCCTCATGAATGAGAAGCATCCTCATTTTGAACTTCCAGGTTGGGTAACCGTCTCGGTTTATTAACATCTGAATACCTTGAAAATTCATACTATTCCCTGACATTATCTTCCTTTAAAATAAGCAGCTTCGTGCTGATAACGTGTTGAAGGAATAATCTTATTAAAAGAATAATGTTAGAAAAGTATAGAATTTAATTTATAAGAACCGAACAGCTTTATAAAAGAACAAGAAAACAAAGATGACATTAATAGAGAAAAGAGTACAAACCATAACTTTTTGTACATAGGTACACACCTAATAAGTATGAATATACAACAGGGGCCCGCTCCATTAACACCAATCTAGTGGGTTTTATTGACGGAATGACGGATTCCATCGATGCTCGCATACCTGTTGATGTGATTTACACAGATCTCTCGAAAGCCTTTGATCGGGTACCTCACACCAAGCTATTAACCAAATTGCGTCAGTATGGCTTCGCGGGTAGCTTCCTAAAGTGGTGTTCCTCATACCTTAGAAGGAGATCTTCTAAAGTGGTATTGGGTGGTTTTGAGTCTGACCCTTTTCTAAACTTGACAGGTGTCCCACAGGGCTCCCATCTGGGGCCAATATTTTTTAACCTCTTTATCAATGACATCACAAATTGTTTAAAAAATTGTAAGGCATACTTGTACGCCGACGATCTTAAACTAATGCGACCTATTGAAAGCACTCACGACGTAAGCTTGGTACAAGACGACTTAAATCAACTAGAACAATGGTGTACGGATAATAGAATGGTATTGAATGTCGATAAATGCTTTTTTATTAAATTCATTAGAAATCACAGTTCTTTATCTAGTACATACACCATTTCTAACAAACCGATTAAGGAAGTCGATACAATACGAGATCTCGGGGTAATACTTGATAAAAAATTAAGTTTCATGAACCACTACGATCAAATGGTTTCTAAAGCAATAGGATTTATCATGAGGAACAGTAAAAATTTTAAAAACGCAACAACTGTAATTTGCCTGTATCATAGTTTATTGAGGTCTACCCTCGAATACTGTAGTGTAGTGGGAAACCCGTATTATAAAGTTCACTCCAATAAAATTGAGCGCGTACAAAATAATTTTTTATACCACTTGTCATTTAAATGCAACATGACTAAAAAAATACATTCATACAAGAATTGTCCTCCCTTAAGAACCGGCGTAAACTTTTGGATCTGCTATTCCTTCATAAGTTAGCTAATGGAACGCTGAATTGCCCCCAATTACTAGGAAAACTTAATATTAAAATTCCACGTCTTTTCAGATATTTTCTGTTTTCACCCAAGTCATCTAAAAGTAATCTGGACCTTAACATTCCCTTAAACAGGCTACAAGCACATTACAACGCTGTTAGTAAAAATGTAGATAGGTACCTAAACCGACATCTTTCGATTAAACCTTTCAAAATTTAAAAGAAAAATAGATGATCTCCAAAGCCAAGTTGGTAGTAGGCCGAACGTTGGGCGTCGCCGACTCTAACTTACAAACATACATTCATATACATAAAGTTACGAATATTGTCCCCGTGGGGTTTGGTCAGTGACTGGGATTCAAGGACCGCAAAGCGGTCCTTTGCCATGGTCTATTTTTCACCAAATAGCGACTGCACGTGTGTTCGGCGAGACAGGTGGTGAGCCCATGGCCGCTCTGTGGTGTTGGATTTACGTGCAGTCTTTAGTCAGTAAGTCGCCTTTCACGACACCCAATGAAAGAGAGAGGTGGTAGTATTCTTTCTCCGCTACGCGACACGGTTACGACCTCGGACCAAATATCACAATGGACAGAGTCTTTGGATTTTTAGCATGTCCGTATTTTGTTAGTGTGCAGCTTTCTATCTGTACATGTGTGCGTGACTAAAGATGTGACTAGTATATCGATATAATCACTTTAATGTGGTGTGTACCTAGTTCGTTATTATAATTGGGGGTTAAAGTTACTCACGTCCGTAGATTTACCGTTTAGACCCTACACGTGACAATTGGGTGGTGCTAAATGAGTGAGTAGTGAGAGAGTACTGAGTGGTAGAGCCACGCTGCGTTGCACACGCCGGGCACGCTGGGCCGGCTCGCCCGGCGTAAATACCAACCTCTCACTAATGTTACCCGACCAATCGATCGATCGTCGATCGACGGCATCGATCAACGTCGATCGAAGTTGATCGACTGGTCTGGTAGCTTTAATCGTTCGACGGATACCTACCGTTTGACTAAGCAATCGATCGACAACGGTCGGTCGACGTTGATCGATAGGTGTGGTAGCTTTAATCAATCGACGGATACCGTTCGTCTAACCCATCGATCGACGGCCGGTCGACGTTGATCGATTAACCCTGGCTAAATTCCATCAGCGAAATGTATTCAGAAAAGGACTCGTTGTTCTTGGCCAGTACGATGTTGCTCGTACTATTATTACGGAGACGCAAACGCAGAAGAATCTGGATGCGGCCGTTTTTTAAAGCCAACGATCGCTTATTTTATCCAAATGACATTTTAAGCAGCGGTTTTTGTTTTTGTTTTTTTCTTGCGTAGCGATTGTCATGAATTTCGAGGTTAGTAGTTTCGAGGGAGGTAGAGAGGTGGGGGATGGAGGGGGTACGGTAATGGTAACTTAGTAGAATATTTGTTTTTTTTCCTAAAAATAACCTAAAATAACCTTAAAATAAAAATATCTTGAAAACTATGCATTTTCGCACTTTGGCTCCCCCTCCCCTTTCCCCCTTTTTCGGTGTTGCTTAATCTAAAGTGCTTCCCAAGGTGTTTGGGGGAATATCATTTAGTATTTAAACGTTCATATTATCATCACTCATTATTATCAACATAAACATAATCTAATATTACCTACGATTATTATCCATGGGCACGAAATAATTTTTTATTTTTTTATAAAAGAGGGAGGCAAACGAGCAGGCGGGTCACCTGATGGAGAGTAATCACCGCCGCCCATGGACACCCACCCCGCAAAACCAGAGGAATCGCAGACGCGTTGCCGGCCTTTATGGGAGGAATAGGTTTAAGGAAGGAATAGGAATTGGGAGGACGGGGGGGGGGGGGGAAGGGGCCTCCGGAACCCTCACTAGTCGGACGAAACACAACAGCACCAAGTGCCATTATTTCACGCCGAATATTAGAGAGGGTGGTATTACGCCGGGCGAGCCGGCCCAAAGCGTGCTGCAACGCAGCGTGGCTCTACCACTCAGAAAAGTGAAGCGGCCGGTGCGTCTAATGAAACACCTCGATTTAACACCCAATCCATTTTACCGGTCGATTGCCGATCGACATCGATCGACGTCGACTAATCCATTCTACCATCGATCGACGATCGATCGATTGGTCTGGTAACACCCTAATATCCGGTGTGAAATAATAGCCCTTGGTGCTGTTGTGTTTCGTTCGGGCAGTGAGGGTTCCGGAGGCCTCCCCCCCCCCCGCTCACAATTCCTATTCCTTCCTTAAATGCCGGCAACGCATCTGCGATTCCTCTGGTGTTGCGGGTGTCTATGGGCGGCGGAGATTACTCTCCATCAGGTGACCCGCCTGCACGTTTGCCTCCTTCTATTATAATAACAAACAAACAAATAAAAAATAATAATTTGTGTAGTAAAGTGAAGAGCAATACTTTTTACTATTCATATTCCCGCCCATATTTTTAAGATTCAATTTTGAACTAAGGCTAAAATTTTTACTGTAAAAAAAGATTTTTCAAAATGTTTGAAACAGAGCCTTGAATATTTTGTAGGCTCTCAGTTATCATGTCTAATAGCTTTAACCCATTCACGTCTTATTTCCGGGCATTTTGGAAACCTAAAAAAAGAATAATAAAAAGAATATTAGTAATATCGATAAAGCTTCGATACACAAATACTTACATCACTAATCATTATGCCAAAAACAAAGCCTTTAAATTACATTTAATTAAGGTTTAAAACCTGATTCTTATGAATAGTGTACGATATAGTATGATTTAGAATTAGCAAAAATTAATGCTTTGCCGTTTTAATTATTAAAAAAGTCATAGTAAAGCATACATATTATGAGAAATCACTAACGTATGAAATGATAATTCCTGGTCCCTCACACCTCCTTTTGTTGTTCTTGACGAAAAATAAACAGCAGAACAAGACATTATGTCAATTGTATATTACACAAATAACACAAACACTAAGATTTCTTAATATTTCACTATTATTTCGCACAATCCAGCAATGTTTTGACCTAGTAGTCGGTCATGAAATGACACGTCTCACACCGACACGACAGTGCGTCGTTGCCACACGTACATTAACTATCTCTTTTACTCATATCACACTACAGTCATACAGACAGAGATACAAATACTTTACTTTGATACACGTATGTAAAAGCGGCAACGTCGTAAGACTGTCCATGTAATATTTGGTCCGAGGTTACGACTATTACTCTGTGTCACCGGGTTCGATTCGATTCCCAGTCGGGCTCGTTGATAAAAAATTGATGTAGATTGTGATCCTCATAGTGGCTTTGGCTCCTAGCTTTGACGTCATACAAATTTAAATTCTACTCTGTTGTTGGCTAGTATACTTAACCTATAAAAATATAATTGTCTTGCCATTGGCCACCTGTTGGGCGTGGTTGTATTTTTAAGTAAGTATTAAATAGTTGCTTAAGAGGCCTAATACATCTCGACTGTGATTTTTGCGTAAAATGGCCAACTTTGGCGATAAGGATCTCAGAAACGAAAATACATTAACAATTATGACTTATTGAATAGTGTAGAATAGCTATTGGAATAGTGCTTAGCGGCCTTGCTTTTTGTAAATTTTGCTTAACTTTTTAATTAAACCCAAAATTGCAGAGAATGATTTTCATAAAGTGCGCGAAGGCACTTTTTTGAGCTCATCGATTGAACTACTGTTCTAAGCAAGTGAAATAAAAAAATTATGATGTTATCTTTTATATAGTCGAATAATGCGTAGTGGCCTCGGAATTTTTAGATATCATTGATTTTATATAGGAAAAAAATCTTATTCTAAACCAAAAAACTTCGAAATTTGCTATAAATTAACTGTGAATATCTCCTATCTGCGATAATATTATTGAGCAAAATTTATACCAGAGTAACTGTTACTTCATGAGGAATAAAGATTTTATAATGAATTTATTATCCTATTTGGATAAAAACTTAGATTAAAACAAAAAGGGAAGATACGGCATGCTCCTACTTGTAGTCATTCAAAATATAGTCCTACTCAACTACTTAAGCAAACACTCACACACGCACACCTATAAAGTGTAAATCGAGCGAGCGAGACAAAGCGGTCGGTTTCAACGTCAGCGCGAGGGAGTCAGCGAGTAGCGCGGTGACGTCTCGGTCGCTTCGCAACAGACGAGTACGTACGACCGATTCCGACGCCACTGCGGAGTAGCGTCTTTCTCTTTTTCACACAGTAGAATATCCGCAATAGTGCGATGTAGCCTGTTCGCTCGGCAAATTGTGACTGAAGTGAAATTGTGCCTTTAGGCCTAATTTTGGCGGCTCACTCACGAGACGCTAATGCCGTATCTTCCCTTTTTGTTTTAATCTAAGGATAAAAACGATAAATACAACTGCAAAATTACTACAAAATGCGATGCGCCGGCCGTCCGAATTCAACTTATGCTCACAGAATGGATATTTGTAATATTAAGCCGGGTCCGCTGCGCCAGATTTTGAACAGAACATTGTTCGAAAAACATAAATAAGGGGCGTGGCCCATTGAGTAATTTATGTTTTCGAACAATGTTCTGTTCAAAATCTGGCGCAGCGGACCCGGCTTTATGCACAAATTTCTTACCCTATTTCGATAAAAACTATAAATACAGCTGCAAGATTACTACAAAATGCGAAAATAGGCATTTTACGCAAAAATCACATTCGAGATGTCTTAATATATAACTCATTTAGGATACCTTAATTGTTACCCCTAAGATTTATGACAAATGGTTATGTTCACTTGCCAGTGGACGCCTTCCGCTCCCTACCATTTTATAAAATATGCTTTCCGTGGCAGCCTTTAAGTAAGGCAGCACCTTTGTTACATAATACAAAATGAAATGTTAGCATGTAAGGTGTATGTCTTGTTGGTTGTCCAAATAAATAAACACAGCCGCATCTCGCAGTGCGACTGTCAGTTTTTCATTGGCAAGATATTAATTTATATCATTTTAGAGACATGCATGGATTTAGTGTTGTATTGTCAATTAATTACTGGTGGTAAACTTTGAATTGCCACATCTGCAGTTGCCCAAATGTAATAATTTAACTTTGCATGCAACTTACAAGTGTTTGTTTGAAAGGGTTTGCAAGAATAAATATTAATAAAACTATTAATATGTTTTAGATTCCCTTTCCGCCTTTGGGACACAAGAGGCGGGCAAGCGTTCCACCCTTACCTACATCATACACTGGTTATTACAAAAATCATCGGCCCACCTACAATTTACACGAAAACGCATGTTTTAATATTTGAAAGAAACAAATTGTATTAAATTCGTATGACATTACGGCGCCCATCAGGGGGGTTACTCTTGAACGCAAACTCAATCTCAATACAATTCCAATGCGATTATTATGTATCGATATTGGGATAAGTAAAGATAATTCCGGAACGCCATCTCGATATTAATTTGTTCAATCAATATCCACGCAATTTAATTCCAATGTGGCGCTATTGTCGCTTACAAAAGTGCCATTTGACATTTTTTAGATTTGTGATTGATTAATGCAATTCTGTTTCAAGAGTAGCCTACCAGAGCCGTATAAAGTCATTCGACCCCCATCACAGAATATAACGAAGCCTATAGTTCGTTCAAGATGTTCCCTCGCGGCAGAGAATATATACACTACCGTGCTCGCGGATTGGTCTGGCTTGGCGATGAGTTACGGTCAGTTGTGGTCCTGTTGCTGGCTTTTGAGGTCATAAGTTATGTTCACGAAATCTTCTTCTCACCGTACTGTCACTTATATGGCTATAAGTGACAGTACGGTAAGCGAGGGGTGTGGCCACCCCGCACTTCATGCAGCTGTCGCTGGAGGTCTACACCAGAAAGATGGCGATTTATTAAAAACGATGTCACAATAAAGGGGTCATCTCTTTGAGTGGTGACCCTTTGTCTTCCAGATCCTGTTTTTCTACGGTACTGCCCAGTCTCTTGAAACCTCTGGTAAACCTACCTATGTTCGCGCACCATTTCAGAACGGTTACCTCCCCCTTTTGTAAAATTTATTTTTTTGGTGGGTTTGTGAAAATTAATTTGTTACGGGATATGATGTGCTTACAGGACAAAGTCGCAGGCGCGCCGCTAGTGAGAAATATCAAAGACATATAGGTACTCGTACATTAACTAACAAGATCTTAAAGATTAAATTATAATAAGAAAGACAAAAGATTTCGAAATGTATTCGACCCCTACTTGCACTTAGATCATTTACTGGCGCACCGGTGCCATACCTATGTTGCCAGTGTAGAATAAATAACATAAATTAAAAGGCAATTAACATATTATTAACAGTCAACGATTGTGTTATTTTGTTTAATAAAGTCTTAAAAATGATCATCAGACAAAGTTTAAGAACTACTTACATTTTATCTACCTGTTTTATTGCAGGTACTTCAAAAGATAACATAAAAGATAAAACACAAACATAAGTGGGATGATAATATTATGAAAGAAAACAGAATCCAGGAATCCAAGTAACAGAATGGCATATTGACATCATGAAAACATGATTTTTGTTATAAAATCCCTACTTAAACAATAATAAAAATAACAATAAGTCGTAAAATTTGTAAAAGTAGCACCAATTTATTCTGTTTTAAATATTTACAAGTTTGCATGGTACTTCTTGAAGGGAGCTACGCCAGCGGCTACTTTGCTGCCCAAGTCGGGATGCACGTGTGTGAAGATCTTTATGGCTCTCTCTTGAAGGAAGCCAGCGGCGTCTTTCAGGTTACCAACAATGTTTTCAACGCAACGTTTCTTGGCTGCATCATCAAATACAGTTTTGTACAGCACGGTAGCCTGGGAGAAGTTGTCTTCGGTTTGCCCACTGTCATACCTGTCCACGTCTCCACTAACATTGTACCGGGGCTGCAAGCGTTGGGCGCGCGGGCACTCTTGCGGGCCAGAGAACGAATTGGGGAAGTAGTTAGGGCATCCCTCCTGATTGTTTATAGCCTGTGGTCCGTCACGTTGGTAATTGGCCACCTTGACACGGTAAGGGCAGTTGACAGGAATTTGCAAGTAGTTTGCTCCAAGACGGTGGCGGTGGGTGTCGCTGTAGGAGAACAAGCGCCCTTGCAACATCTTATCCGGGGAGGGCTCGATACCGGGCACCAAATTGGCGGGGCTGAACGCGATCTGCTCGACTTCGGCAAAGTAATTCTTAGGATTACGGTCCAATACAAACTTGCCAACAGGAATGAGTGGGTATTCAGAATGGGGCCAAATCTTCGTCAAGTCAAATGGATTAAACTTGGAGGCTTCTGCTTGAGCCATGGTCATGACTTGGATGTAGAAAGTCCAAGACGGAAAATCACCTTTAGCAATAGCATTATACAGATCCCTTATAGAGTAGTCAGGATCAGAGGATGCAAGCTCTGCAGCCTTATCCACGGGCAAGTTCTTGATACCTTGGTTGGTTTTGTAATGGAATTTCACCCAGTGTGCCACACCTTGAGCATTCACAAGCTTGAATGTGTGTGAACCATATCCATTCATATGCCTGTAACCGTCAGGAATACCACGGTCTCCGAACATGTAAAGGGTTTGATGAGCAGTCTCAGGCCTTAAAGTTAAGAAGTCCCAGAACATATCAGGATCTTTTAAATGGGTAGCTGGATTCCTTTTCTGGGTGTGAATGAAGCTGGGGAAAAGTGTTGGGTCTCTTATGAAGAAAATTGGTGTGTTATTTCCGACTACATCCCAGTTACCATCATCAGTGTAGAATTTCAAAGCAAATCCTCTGGGGTCTCGGACAGTGTCAGCAGACCCACTTTCTCCTCCAACAGTAGAGAACCTAACAGCAATTGGTGTCTTCTTGCCAATAGATTCAAAAACTTTCGCTGCACTGTACTTAGAAATATCATGAGTAACTTCGAAGTGACCAAATGCACCAGCACCTTTGGCATGTACAACACGTTCTGGGATACGTTCCCGGTCAAAAGCTGATATTTCATCCAAGAAGTTTACATCTTGCAGTAGGGCTGGTCCATTCTTACCAACCGTCTGAATACCGGTCTTCACTCCCACGGGTGAACCAGTCTTGGTAGTGATAAACCCAGGGGAATCCTGGAATTTGAAAAAAGAACAGCTTTAATAGATATATTAGAAATTAAGTACAAAAAATGTGACAATTAATAATGGAAAAAATATGAGTTCATAGTAAATTATTTATAATTAATTCGCATAGCAAAACAGAAAAACAGTCATAAATAATATTAACATAACTAACCATATTTTATAAAATTACCTACAGAATTTAAATAACAAACCTATATGGATATACTAAAATTATCTTCTAGAAAACGAAATGGAAGTTTATGTTCGTAACCTGCAGATATGATAATTGACAGATAAGATTTTACTAAGTAGTAGGTATGGCTAATATCTATATTTGTAGATTGCTATTGAATTACAATTATTATTTATGGGCAATAATAATAACATTGAAAAAAATATATTAATTTCTAACCACCAGAGATATTTATATACTTAATAAAATTAATAAAACCAAAAATGCTTTTACTATACATATAGATAGAAGCACATAAATATAATATTGCACAACAAATTAAATAAATTTTACTACATAAAATATAATGAGCAGAGCAGTGACAAGTTAGTCTATATCATAGAATGTTATCAAACCTAGGTACTTGTAAGTAGTAAATTTATTATGAAACAAAGCATTGTCATTGGGAAATACAGGCTATTTAGGTCCTTAAACATTGGTTATGGGTAGGTACATACTCCAGCAGGTCAACCTATTTAAAAGTGAAAAATTTCTCTAATTGATTCTATACACCTAAAAGATACAGTTCAAATCGACCTGCTGGCTGTCTGTACTAGTCAATTATAATAAGTAACCTACTCAGATATAATTGACTTGAGGATTCCATTATAAAAACAAGACTATTTTACTACAACACTAATATAAAATTATTGTAGTCACCTAGGTAGGTACCTACTGTTAAGAATATTATGCAGTAAACTAGTAGGTAATTGTCATATGTAATTATTAGATTGGGTATTTGATTGAAACAAAAAAACCTGTTTCAATCTTAAATAACCTTAAAAAACTGGGGAAATCCAGATTTAATCATTATTGCAAAAAGTTAAAAGTAAATAAAAAAGAAACCGCACACTTGTAACACAAGTTTAAGTAATAAAAAAGATTATAAAATAGCTATCTAATGCCAGCATACACTAATCATTGTGGTAAACAAGATAATGGTGTCCATAGGTCAATTTGAGTCTAATTCATGCAGTCTTTGTATGCTTTGAAACAACATTTCCATTTAATAGTACCAGGTATTACATTACATTGTATACTGTATAGGTAGCTACTTCATTTAAATACAATCAAAGTACAATCAAATTGTTTTATAAAATATTCACTGGCCAGTGTCAAGTATGTGGATAATTTAGAACAGAATATAAATGAAGGAGACAGGCAGCTTTAGTGCAATTGAAGTTGCAAAAATAAGAATAATTTAAAGATTCCTACCTTGATAGACTTTTTGTAATTCACTAATTGATCAGAAGCGGGTTCCCTGGAAGCCATGTTGATTTGTCTTCTAGTTGTTTGATGAAGCTATCAAGGAAACAAACGGAGCGGCACACTGGACGCGTACCGTGGACACAAATGCCGCGAGAAACGCGACCGTACTCTTATATATAAAGTTGGGAGCGATAAACAACTATCGCACGAAACATGCACGACCGACCGGTGACTTGCTCACTATGTAAGTACTTCCTAATATAAAATTAGGGCAGAGTGCACTTAACACAATATTGTGGACCACAATATTTCGTACCTTTAATTAAGTAATCTTTACACTATAATATTTATGATTAAACTTAGAAAAATTTGTAATATTATTCTGTGATATAACGTCACACATTATTGTTTACTTTATCAAGTAGTAGGTAGGTAACTGGTAACTAGTTGCTGACGTAGTACCAAAATCAAAAACAATAGGTAGGTACCTACCTATTGTTTTTGATTTTGATGAGTGTCAATGTCAATGTCAATTGTCAAGCAAGTGAAATGGTATTGTTTTGTCCTAAACCTATACCTGTCAAAGGGATGTTTTAAATGCATCTTTAACATCCCTTTTTAGGGTTCCGTAGCCAAATGGCAAAAAACGGAACCCTTATGGATTCGTCATGTCTGTCTGTCCGTCTGTATGTCACAGCTATTTTTTTCCGAAACTATAAGAACTTTAATAAGTACCTACTGTTGATACTTGGTAAATAGATGTACTTACCTATTCTGTGAACCGCATAAAAATTTTCACACAAAAATTGAAAAAAAAAACAATAAATGAGGGTTCCCCATACTTAGAGCTGAAACTTATTTTTTTTTCATCTTGCCCATCCCTGTGGTGGCCCATTTATGGCTAGGTCTTCAAAAATGATATTGAGGTTTCTAATATCATTTTTTTCTAAACTGAATAGGTAGTTTGCGCGAGAGACACTTCCAAAGTGGTAAAATGTATGTGTCCCCCCCCCCCCCCCCGCTGTAACTTCTAAAATAAGAGAATGATAAAACTAAAAAAAATATATGATGTACCACCATGCAAACTTCCACCGAAAATTGGTTTGAACGAGATCTAGTAAGTAGTTTTTTTTAATACGTTATAAATTATTTAAAAAAAATACGCTCTTATTAAGATATCGATCAAAGTTACAACGAACTACAAAAACTGCTGCTACGGAACCCTTCATAGGCAAGTCCGACTCGCACATGGCCAGTTTTTCAACCATATACCATCGTGCATACCATACTTATTTACCATTATAACAGTATGACCGGGAAGTTAAAAAAAACTGGATTTCCGAACGTCTACATAGTGCTGCGTCGGTGTTTTTGTTACGGTGTAATGCCGGCTCCAGACGACGCTTGGTGATTACCGTAAACAATCTTCATTTAAAAAATTGGTTGCCTGTAAAGTCGGTATACGAGCGAAAGTTTTACGTGACAACGACTTTGAGTGGTAAAATAATTTTAATGTGAATATTCATTCGTATAGTAGGAAGAAGGATGAAATAATAGTAACAATTTAAAACATTTATTTATAAAAAGAATTATATTTAAAACAAATATGCAGACCGATCATAGTTGAGTGGGAGAGAGACGCAAGGCATTCGGCGGGCCTCTCTCTCGTTCGGTGACTCATCGTAACGTTACCGAGCGTTACACTTTTTCATAAGTGACTCCCAGCCGCAACCTAATTTAAGACGTTGTCACGTCAAAAAATAATAATTTTCGAATGTATGTTAAGTATGTACTTACATAAGTACAGTCACGAGCACCAAAATGTATACACTTTGAGCCTTATTCCATTGTATTAAGAGTTACAATTGTTTACATGTTTTTGCTCGTGACTGTACATACTACTACTACTACGCGCATCACTTTGAGAACGGCTGCATGTATTTGACTAATTATTTTTTAATGTGTTCGTAATTACAGGACGACGTTTGTGTGAAAGAAAACTTGGAAATACGTCACGGGTGAAACACCCCGTGGTGTTTGCGCTCGCGCTACGCGGACTAAGTCGCGGGCCTAGTAGGTACTTGTGTACCTAACAATTATTATTATTAAAATGTGGTTTAACCCATTCTTGCCCATCGTGCCAATTTGGGAACACTTAGTAATTGAGGGTAGATAAATAAATCTTTAATCGTATTTAATGTGTTGTTACGTTAATGTGAAGTTAAAGGTGCAGTATTTAGTTTTGAAACGAATTTTATTTTGTTTTGTTAGTAATTTTCCAGTGATAGTCGATTGAATTTGACTATTGGAAGTAATTTGGACGTAAGTATACTTTCATAATTATTTGAGAGTGCAGCTAAATTATATTTTGATTTACATTTTTTTTTTAATTTAGTAAATTACACAATATTTACAAATATTTATAGCGATATAAACCTACTTCATTGCAATTTGTACTATTCAAAATATAACTGTGCCAATTCGGGTACAATGGCTACATGTTTAGTAATTATTACCACTTTTTACAGGAAATCAATATGAACCACAAGCGACTTTTAAGTGCTACTATAATTATCGTGGGCTGGAAGAAGCCGTAAATTCAATCACAGTGGATAGTGACGACGAGATGGAGTATGATTTAGCCATCATTCCACCTGAGACCAGTGTTGTAACTGACGAAAAAGAGAGTTTTGACGATGACATTACTCCATCAAGCTTACCAAAAGATGTTCTCCGTAATATTTCTCGGTCTTTGTTCACAATGTTGGTTCTCTTTCCAAATCTGAAGATATCAGAGATGACGAGTCATTATCCGTTAAGAGGACAAGAATAAGGGTCAATACATAAGTACAAACTGAAGAGTCTACAGCTGCACCAAGCCGATTTGCACGATGACAACAAATCATTACTCCAATGGACCAATAAGCACTGTGAAGAGATGGTGCCCAGAAAAAAAACAGAAAGCTGAAATGAATAAACCACATCTGTTCCAAAATACAATAAGGGGGTGGAGAGGACAAAATGGACCAATCGACATCGTTGTACAGATTTGGCATCCATGGCAAACTTATATGGTTGAAATGGCCATATCAAACGCATGGCGACTTCATGTTATCACCAAAGAAGATCCCATGGATCAGTTACTATTTGAAAGCAATATAGCCAGGTTTACGTCTGTCAAGTACAAAGATAATCTGGTGCCTTCTTCACCAAATATTGACGGTATACAATCAGATGGTGCTGAACACATCCCTGAAAAGCTTCCTAAGCGTGTTCGATGCGCCTTATGCCACCGTAGAAGCCGTTGAGGTTGCAAAAAGTGCAAGAAAACTCTTTAGATGTACATAATTTGTTTTGCATATTTTCTCTCCTAAGTGACCATTGTACTAATTTAGGAACACCCCTGTAATTTTCTGAAATAAATATTTTTTCATAATTTTCTTTATTAAGCCCTTTTTAATCATTGCTAACATTAAATATTTAAAAAGATTTTTTTAAAAATAACGAGACCTTTTATTTGGCTTCAAATGAGTCTAAGCATTGAGGATTGTATCTCAATGACTGCACCTTAATGCGCACAAACTGTCTTCGCGGTGTCTTCTCTAGTTTATTGTACCTACCCAATGAGTACCTCAATGGGTAAGTAGTTTCAGCCAGTCAAAAGCGAATAAGTAGCAAAAAAAATTCAAGAATATCAGGATTCAGGGCCGATGTTGATAAAAACCACAACTAAGTCGGTAGGTAGTGTATATTTTCTTTGACTAAGTACCTACTAAACTGTGTCGTTTGTTTTGATCGGGCGTGCGGCGCCAATGCCAATGCGGGTTGATGGGTTTCAACGCCTGCCATCTTATGTCAAAAAAACTGGATATACGGCTTATCGTGCCTTCCGAAGCAAGAAGGAGCTCGAGATGTTTTTGACTCAGCATTGCGAAAGTCGTAAACGGAAGGAGCTCCTCGGTTCTCATTACCCGTGCAGTGCACGGTGCAGTATCTACTGACTAACTAAAGCCTATTTCGCACCTGTAGGTACAAGTAAAGTTACCTACTTACGTTATAAGGTGGATGTGGAAGAAAATGCAGAAGAGGAAGTGTTACAAGTGGTTGGAGAAGATTCAAGTGAGGAGGATAGAATTTTATAGGTTGTGGGGATAAAGAAGAGGAGCTACCGCAGTATGACGATGAGGAATACTTATCAAGCCAAAACTATATTACTAATTGTTTAAAATATCACTGATTAATTGATTTATACTTACATTCATAACTTATCTTAAGGCACAGCATTTTAGAAGTGTTTGGGCTTATGTAGGGCGTCGCCAAGGGGCTGTAGTTTTAGTTAATACGTAATTAGCTGTTAAAAATCACAAGAAAATAATATTGCCCTACTCTGAAACCTTAGGCACGCACGCTCTAGGTTACCTTTACCTCTAAGAAACTGAACGAGTTTCAATCACTACATAAAGTGAAAGCGGTTCGAGATTCGAGATAATATATATATATATTATGCTAACTAACTACAAAGCGTTAAAGTTTATTTTTACGACTATTTCATTATTCGTGTGACCCCTATGGCACTTGCGACTGTAATAATTGTTGTAAACTCTAGTAGGTAAATAAATAAATAAAAATCACGTTGTTCTGTAGTGCCATCACGTCCACATTAGTCGCGTAGACGGACAAAAATTACTTACGATAATTCTAAAACTTTTCGTTTTTACTGAGTGGATAGAGTATGTGGATTGTAAGCTACTTTTAAAAAGTTAGAACTTTTATGACTGTGCTTTAGGTATGGTTTAGGTATTTGATAATATTTCGTGTAACGTAATGTATATAATATTAAAGTTTGAAATGTTGAGTGTTTTATAATAAGAACTATCTTATCTTTGTGTTGTAAAAAGTTTAGAAACATAATATATGTGGAACTATGAAAATCACAAAATCACTCGTTTTCTCTTTGAATAAAATTTTAAAATTTATGAAATAATATTTAAGACTTTCAGTGGTTAGTGGTATACATGTTGAACAAAGTTTAGAAAGTTAAGTGGTGTGCTTCTTTGATCATTTCATTTTTCTTTCGTAACACACGCAATAATAAATTAAAATTGACAGAATCGCTCATACATGTTCTTTGTAATACTATTTAATACCACACAAAAAATTAGAAATATACATACAGTGCATTTTGTTTAAATCACGAATAAAATATTTCGCTAACGTACGTTTCTTTATGCGGACGCGGGCGGCTGCAGGCGCGGCGCGGCGGTGGCGGCGGGCAAGCGCGGGGGTGGGGGCATACCTACCTACACTCTATATGACTGATAATGCACTCGTCACGTCAGACGAGTGGATACATGGCGAACATAATACAAGAAGACGTAATGCAGAAAAAGTAAACTAAGTACCTTAACCTACTTACTTTACATCTTAGATGACATCAATAAAAACATTATTAAATGACAAGTTTTGAGTAGTTAGTACTTACATATCGCGCAATTCTTCTTTCAGATAAGATTATTTTACAATCATCCGAAATTCTTCTTTCAGATAAGATTATTCTACAATCATCCGAATTGGATGAATTAAATGAAAACGTAAACACGCAATAATAAATTAAAATTTACAGAATCGCTCATCATGGTCTTTGTAATGCTATTTTATACCATACAAAAAATTGAATCATACATACAGTGCATTTTGTTTTAATCACGAATAAAATATTTCACTAAGGGTGGATTCTACCAAACCGGAATAAGGTCTTATACCTAGATTAAACGCCGAATCTGTATTGACTAATCTCGGAGTAAGTCTTATTCCAGTTTGGTCGAATCCACCCTAAATACGCGATTGGGAATGCAGGACGTGGGCAGGTGGATTTGGGCATCAACTCATTACACCAAAATTTTGTTCTAACTGGTCACACCGCCAAAAGCAGTATTATTTGTTTCAACCCGTCACAAGTTGATTTATTTCTATTAGGACACATTGTTATTTTTGTAGCTATTGCTGCTACTTACTTAATTACTGCTCTTTAATGATTTCTTGCAGTAAGCCGACGATATTATCTTATTTGCCCCTGCCCCTTATCTGTGCATAATACCATAGAATATTTACATAATAGTACAAGTACAGAAGATTCACTCCGCAAAGTCATTTATATAAATAACTACTCTTGCTAAGACACAATAAAATGCAATTCAGGTCGCACACCGCTCCCCTATCTACAGTTAAATTCACCTAGAAGTTACCTCTCTTTCTTTTGCGTACTCTTATCTCTTCTAATGACTTTAGGGTTGTTTTCTTTTAAATAATAATTAATCTGAATACTTACTTGATTTATTACAAGTTATGGTGTTTATAATGTGTACTTAAATGTGAACAAATAAACATTTCAAATAATCCTAGGCTGGGCATGTCAGTACAGTCAACGCCACATCAGACTACCTAAAGTGTAATATAATACATATTACTGTGCTATACATGTTTATTTGCACCACCAGTGACACTCCGTGTACATGAGAGCTCGAGCACTGGTGACCTTGAGCAGAACGTATAAACACTAGGGTTTAATACCGAAATGGAATTTAGACTTGTGCCAAAGAAGACGTATGTATATGTTACATAGTATGTTATGAAACGTATAGTAGTATTAGCAGTTACTCTGTTAAGTACTTACTTAATTCTTAGTTACTTAACTACTAGGGCTTGTAGTCCTGGTACTGTGGAGAAAACAGGATTCCCGGTACTGCGCTAACTATGGTACGGGAAAATCGGGAATTTCCGGTACTTTTTGGTACTGAATTTTTAACCCAGATGTAACTAACGTTTGATTAATGGATCAATGAGCAAATCAAAATATTACACAAAATTTTTATAATAAAAAAATTGTTTTGCTAATTGCTATACTAGCTGTGGCATCACTTTGTCGAATGGAATTGGTTAGAGGTCATCCGAGTTGAATGTTTTAAATTTAAAAGAGTCTTTATACAATGGATTTTTACCATGAGTGTTTTAAGGTGAGTAAATAATATAAATTCGTCCAAACCGAGACCGTTCAAACGGCGACAGACCCTTCTCCAACGGATGCCCTCGGCGGTATTGGGAGACCACCACGTCGAATGGCTTGGTTCACTCAAAACTGACCACGCGGGTAGAGCCGTTCATGACTTCGCTTTGGCCTACAGTGGCTCTTGGAAGACAGCCCTTGTCCACCCGATTCTCAAAAAAAACCGATCGCTCAGATCCGTCCAACTACAGGCCAATAATCATCACCTCTTTGCTCTCCAAAATAATGGAGTCCATTACAAACCGCCAGCTCTTAAGGTACCTAAAATAAAACTAACTACTAAGCGATCGCTAGTATGGTTTTCGTCGCGGTCGATCGGCTGGTGATCTTTTAGTGTACCTTACTCACCGATGAGCGGAGGCTGTCGAGAGTAAAGGGGAGGCACTGGCAGTTAGCTTGGACGTAGCGAAAGCCTTTGACAGGGTATAGCACAGGGCTCTTCTCTCTAAACTTTCATCATACTGGCTTCCTGAGTAATTGTGATCGTGGGTGGCCAGCTTTCTTTCTGGGCGTAGCATCCGTGTCGTAATCGATGGTTCGTGCTCTGACATGAACCCCCTTAAATGCTGGAGTCTGGAGTCCCACAGGGGTGTGTGTTAGCCCATACTCTGTTTCTTCTGCATATCAATGACATGTTGCATAACAACAGCATTCATTTCTACGCGAACGTCAGTAAGGGAGTAACGCTCTACACTGGACGAGCTAATATTTCTCGGGAAAGCAAGACGCTTTCCGAATCCGAGAGCCGGAATAAACTTGTGACTGACACCAAGAACATGTTAAGTCATGTCTTGAATTGGGGCCGACCACAGACATATATATGTCTGTGGGGCCGACATAACTTAGTCCACTGTAACCCCTCCAAAACACAAGTTTGCGTATTTACCGCGAAAAAACATCCCTTCGTCGTACCTCTGAACTTTTGAGGGAGCTCTCCCTTGATACCAATCCGACTATTGGAATCCTTGTCGTCGATGTTTCGAGTGACGTTCAGTTTCGAGGTTATTTGGAAGGTAAAGTTAAATTAGCAAACAAAAAAGAAATTATTTAAATGGAATTATCAAATCATTGGAGTGCGATGACGATGAAACCGTGCGGTGTAGGGTACGGGTACATTAGTTACAATTTTTTCCCCAGAAAAAGATGTGTCTACACCCAGCGGGATCACCTATCTGGGAGACTTATGAGTGATGCAAGGAATTAGATCTATATTTGTTCTATTGATTTATGCTAAAGACAGAATTTGTTCCGTAAAACAACGGAAATATAGGCTTTTCTAACCGACCTCCAGCCAGCGGGATATTTACCAAAGTTACGTCTGATGAAGTATAAATTGGTACTAACATTTAGATCTATCATTGTTCGGTTCACCAAAACAAAAAACATTTATCTACCATCCTTACTTCAGCCACAATCAATCTGCAAAGAAACCTCCAGTCAGTGGACTTTTTCTCCTAAGGCATTATTTTTGTAACTTTTACACTAAATTTATTTTACATTCAATTCTATATTCTTATTAATATTCTTTACGCAAATTTGAGTAACACAATATCACTAACCGAGATTTGTATTGCTTATAAACTATAAACAGCTTGAATTTGCATGTAACTTTTTTGTATTCTACCCACATAATAGCTTTCAAATTCCATACTTTTTATTTTATCACAAGATGTAGGTACGAATAGGTAATTAAAGTAAATTTATAGTCGTAAATAGTTTAAATTTTATAATATAGTCATAATTATAGTCGTAAATAGTTAAAATTTTATTAATTTAGTGTACAATTTACAAAAATAATGCCTTAAGAGAAAAAGTCCGCTGACTGGAGGTTTCTTTGCAGATTGATTGTGGCTGAAGTAAGGACGGTAGAAGAATGTTTTTTGTTTTGGTGAACAGAACAATGATAGACCTAAATGTTACTACCAATTTATACATCATCAGACGTAACTTTGGTAAATATCCCGCTGGCTGGAGGTCGGTTAGAAAAGCCCATATTTCCGTTGTTTTTACGGAACAAATTCTGTCTTTAGCATAATTCAATAGAACAAATATAGATCTAATTTCCTGCATCACTCATAAGTCTCCCAGATAGGTGATCCCGCTGGGTGTAGACACATCAGAAAAAGTACCGGTGACGTTACGGTTGAGAACTGTGAAGACAAAAATTTGGTAACGCTACGAAATTTGTATGGTTTGCAACTAAGAGCATTGGCCGAGGTTACCGGTAACGACTACCGCAAACGCGGAGCCTAATATTGGCGTAATTTGAAGTTATAACAAAAGTACCGAATTTCCCGGGAAACAAATTCTCAGTACCGGTACTGCGTAAAAAGTCAATTTCCCGGGAAATACCAGGAATTCCCGGGAGCAAGCCCTAGTAACTACCAACCTAGTTAGGTACTTGTAAATTGTAATAATATCGGTAGGTACTTAATAATTGAAGGTGACTAGTAGAATTGATATTATAATACTTAATTAAGTAAATAGGTACCTACGTACTTACGTAGACATACAGACGCGGGGGACTGTGTTTTATAATTAGTAGGTACCTAGGTAGTGATGAATGATTTAGTGATAATAAGAGTACCTACTTACCATACTATAATTTAGGAAATACTTTTGCATACTTACCTGAAGCTCTTAATTGATTAATTGTCAAAAAAACACGTAAGGGTTGTGCAAAAAACTTTAATCGTATGATGTGGCCCTAGCTAGATACGCAATTTCTATAGCCTATTGTACATCTTAAAAATTACTTTCCTATTATTGTGATTTGTGAACATGACAGGATGATATATTGATTAACCAAAATGAAAAATTAACAGATAAGTACTTAATCATTTGCAGTTTTTATTTTTAATTAAGAATATGTTACATACTCATCCGTTTACGTTACGTACGTTTTCATCCCATTCATCCAATTCGGATAATTGTAGAATAATCTTATCTGTAAGAAGAATTGCGCGATCTGTACTTAACTACTGAAAACTTGTCATTTAATAATGTTTTGTTGTCTGCTAAGATGTAAAGTAAGTAGGCCAAGGCTGGATTCTACCAAACTGGAATAGGACTTACTCCGAGATTAGTCTATACAAACTCGGCGTTTAATCTAGGTATAAGACCTTATTCCAGTTTGGTCGAATCCACCCTAAGGTACTTAGTTTACTTTTCTGCATTACGTCTTCTTGTATTATGTTGGCCATGTATCCACTCGTCTGACGTGACGAGTGCATTATCAGTCATATAGAGTGTAGGTAGGTATGCCCCCACCCCCGCGCTTGCCCGCCGCCACCGCCGCGCCGCGCCTGCAGCCGCCCGCGTCCGCATAAAGAAACGTACGTTAGCGAAATATTTTATTCGTGATTTAAACAAAATGCACTGTATGTATATTTCTAATTTTTTGTGTGGTATTAAATAGTATTACAAAGGACATGTATGAGCGATTCTGTCAATTTTAATTTATTATTGCGTGTGTTACGAAAGAAAAATGAAATGATCAAAGAAGCACACCACTTAACTTTCTAAACTTTGTTCAACATGTATACCACTAACCACTAAAAGTCTTAAATATTATTTCATAAATTTTAAAATTTTATTCAAAGAGAAAACGAGTGATTTTGTGATTTTCATAGTTCCACATATATTATGTTTCTAAACTTTTTACAACACAAAGATAAGATAGTTCTTATTATAAAACACTCAACATTTCAAACTTTAATATTATATACATTACGTTACACGAAATATTATGAAATACCTAAACCATACCTAAAGCACAGTCATAAAAGTTCTAACTTTTTAAAAGTAGCTCTCAATCCACATACTCTATCCACTCAGCAAAAACGAAAAGTTTTAGAATTATCAAAACTTCTTTATGGAATTTAATGTCCTACGAACGACAAACAAACTTTTCCTTTGGTGACCAAATAATAATAACATCCTGAGTTTGAGTTTCCTACTTTTCCAATTGTTATTCAAAAGAATAATTTCGTGACTTTTTACTTTGAACATGATTCTTCGTATTCTTAATTTTATTGTTAGATGATTTATTGGGTTATTTCCAAAGGTCCATGACTCTATTGTTTTCAAAAATTTGTAAGTTTATACTTTGATTCCCAACGGGTCCACGACATTAAAAAGAAAAAAAAACATTTTCTTTCCCAGCAGGTCCATGAGAATGTTTGGTACAATCAGCATTAAAAGCAAATTAAAAAAGGTTATGGAAGGATAGACATTATTATCCCCCGAAGGGCTCTTGTATCGCTTTTGATAATCATCAAAAGCGATAAACGTGTCCACGAGACTTTTCCGAAGTACAATCGTACTTCGGAAAAGTCTCGTGGACACGTTGAGAATTCATGTATGAAAGTTTTAAAATATATTTTGAAATTTCATGGACCCAGTGAGAATAGAAGAACAATATAGTCGTGGACCTTCGGGAATAAGCCGATTTATACTTCGAAGCCTTATTTAATAATAATAAAATCACGAACTTTCTGTGAAATGGTATATTAGATCAAAGCCTTATATTTTGGTAGATAAGTAAAAATAAATAAACCTAATTGTAAGGTATATGTTTCACCTGTGGTTTTAACCTCTTTATTATTGTTAAATACAATAGAAGGTAAGTATTAATATTTTGTTAAGTATTGATACTTAATATATACCTACATATTAACAATGACAAGTAGGATAGTTTTGGATGCTAATAAATTTTGTCCACTTGTGTTGGCTACGCTCAACTGTGATTTGACGCTATGTATGGATATGGATATAAATATGTCCATGCTACACTACGAGTTTGTATACAGCTGTGAAGTTGTGAGATTTCATTTAACACATTTCAAATATAAGTTTCTTGTGTAGTACGTTTCGCTTACGTTACCTTATGAAATATATGCATGGTATCTTTCCATTCAATCTACAGGGTGTTTGGTCATCAACTATTTGTATTACAGTTTTGTATGGAACAGTGTTTTTCTCGCAATTGCAGATACTTGCTTCCTGATCTTTGCAGGATGGCCCTGTGGCCGGATTATATACGATATGGATATAATTACCAAATGTAAACAACCCGTTTAAATAAATGGTAAGTACAGATGCCAGCACTTCAACCTACCACTACATGTGAACTTCAATACATTTTGAACTATGTCGTTACGTTGGGTTAAAAGGATCAGTAAGTATATATTGGAGAAATTTGACAGTTTTGGATAGGTTGATCTGCAGGCGTGCGTGTGCACTAGACATAGGGTTGCCACCCGTACTCTAAAATAGAGTATTGTTCTCTTATTCATGTAGGCGTACTTTATAATCAACGACACCAATAAAGTAAGTACGCTAAAATACTCTATTTACGAAAAACTATTTACGTAACAGACAAATATTTATTAAATGTCGCAAAGAGCAACAAAAAATACATTTTTAAGGACAAATAAATAAATACTCTTTTTTAATGCTGTGTAAGGATTTTATTATTGTTCTAATAAAAAGAAAAAAAAAACTTTATTCGTCCTAAAATAAGGTGACAACCCTAAAGATGTAAAGAACTAACCTACTCATGTGCCAGATAAGTACAGTGAAAATGACGGCAGGCATAGAGGCTTAACAACTGCAGCTTTTCAGGGTCATGTAATGGCGATGTGTTCTCTGCGGGATCTCGTATAGTGGCACATTGTCATCATGAGGAGCTTGATGGCGCAGCGGCTAGCGCGTTCGGCTTGCAATCTTGCCCAATAAGCAACTTTCGCAATGCCGCATGCCGGCTCGCTGGATGGGTGACCAAATTTAAAACATCTCTAGCTCCTCCGTGCTCCGTGCGGCACGTTAATCCATTGGTCCCGGTTACTGTCGTAAGAATGACAGTCTTTAAAACCCACCAACCCGCATTGGGCCAGCGTGGTGGGTTATGGCCTAATATCCCCACGTGCTGTTGTCCACGTGGGAGGCCTGTGCCCAGCAGGGGGACGTGTAAAGGCTGATGATGATGACATTGTTATGTGGTTAGGGTATTTTTTTCTAGCTGATTTAGAATTATGCCTTTGTCAACCTAGATACCTAGTAGGTAATAAAAGATGGAGGTGAAAACTGATACCTACCGCTTACATACAACAAACCTTCTAATGACAAATATTACAAAGTAAGTAAGTAGGCCTACCTAGTAATTTAATTGTCATGATGGCGTTACAATATATTATTTTACTACTAGCGGCCGCTCGCGGTTTCACACGCGTTGTTCCCGTAGCCGTGGGAATATTGGGATAAAAAGTATTCTATGTGTTAATCCAGGTTATGAACTACCTGTATGCCGAATTTCATCTAAATCCATTCAGTAGTTTTTACGTGAAAGAGTAACAAACATCCACCCATACTTACAAACTTTCGCGTTTATAATATTAACTAGCGGCCGATCGTGGTTTCACTCGCGTGATTCCCGTTCCCGTTTGAATATCGGAATAAAAAGTATCCTATGTGTTAATCCAGGTTATAAACTATCTGTATGCCAAATTTCATCCAAATCCATTCAGTAGTTTTTACGTAAAAGAGTAACAAACATACACACTCACAAACTTTCGCCTTTATAATATTAGTGTGATAGGATATTTATATTTTGTTTGAACTGGGTGTTGTGTAGGTATTTAGGTAAGTATGTGAAACGGATAAAAATCTTATGTAACTTACACTAGTTTTAGGTACCTACTAACCCAGACGCCTAGACCAAATAAAGAAAGTATTTTAATATTACAATACAATCTATCAAATAGTTATCACAGTACCTATCAGAAGTACATATTTTTGTTTACTTATATAATACAAAAATTGTTATTTGTTCAATTCTATATTATTATTTTTTATCGATATCCGTCGATTACGATATCCTTATCACCATGATAAACAAATAGCAAGGCCTAACAACAGTGTAATGAGTACACAACCACCTTTGTGGATGCATTGTGTATTGTGCTGATAGCATACCTAAGCGACTATCAACTCGGCGGCGGCGCGGCGGCGGCGACTAAATATCCTAACATCAATTAGAATACATTACGGACTCGTTAGACAAGTTTCAAACCTTCGCCGCGTTTGTTGACTTGTTGTAAACAAGTGTCACACACGTATACGCCTAAACATTATACGCACCTCACACAACATAAGTAAGTATATTTAAAACGGACCTGCCTCCTTCGGAAGTAAAATTTTGATTTCTTCTATAATAATAGTATAAACACAGTACAATGTGTTAAGCGTTCCATAGATGTCGCAAGCTATCCCACATACAATAACATCACATGAGCACACATGAGAAAGGGTAGATGTACTCTATACAATTACCCACTCACTAGTTCACTACGCTCTGGCCCATTGCGGGTTGGTGACGCAACGAACCCGCTAACCCGCACGATAACAACCATGACCAAACCAATGACTTATGCTGGATTTACACGAAGCCAATACTTGAGACAATCCACTAAGCCAGTCCAATAAGACAATGCCAATGCTAAGCAAAATTGCCTTGAGGACAGTCCAATGTAGTGGACTGTCTCTATTTACACGATGCCATTATTGGACTGGCTTATTGGATTGTCTCAAGTATTGGCTCCGTGTAAATCCAGCATTATGCTGCATTTACATGAGACAATCCACTAAGCCAGTCCAATATTGGCATCGTGTAAATGGAGACAGTCCACTACATTGGATTGTCCTCAAGCCATTTTTGGTTAGCATTAGCATTGGCTTATTGGACTGGCATATTGGATTGTCTCAAGTATTGGCTCCGTGTAAATCAAAATTAAAGTACAAATTATTCGGACACTGCTCGCAACGAAACTTTTTAATTTTAAATTTTTTTCACTGTCGGTATACGTATATTTTGTAATTTGGTCATCCTTATTTAGAAAGTTGTCAAACCTGAATATCAGCCCTGACGCGCTGGACTCTGCTGATGATGCACCAATGAACTCCTGGGGCCCTACTGCCACCCAAGAGCGTCGCCAGCCGATGGCCCAGGGGGCGCAAGCCGATATAAATGAAAGTGGCGATTGTAATAAGAACGGTACAAAGTCCTAATGTGTAAATTCCACGACCTCTTCATTGTACATAAAGGTGTGCTTAAGATTTCAGAGTAGGGCAACATTATTTTCTTGTAACTTTTAACAGTTACTTACGTATTTTTTTAATCTCTAGTGGCAGCTACCCCTACTGCTCAATCCCCACCTGGCGACGCCCTTGTGTCACTTAGAGCAGTATTACTTTAATGTTACTATTCAAAATTCAAATCCCCATGGATTTGCATAGTAAGATTAAAGTTATACTGCCCTAAGATTTGATGGTAAGGCCCCTGGATGCCAATCATGGTAGGTACTACCTCAGTCGAAATAGTAATACCAATACTATAATAAACTACAGCATGTTTGTTAATAGGTATGTATATCCTAACTGCGTCGCGTAGCGGTGAAAGAATACTATTCTCTCTTGCCTTGGGTGTCGTAAAAGGCGACTAACGGACTAATAAAGACTGCACGTACATCCAACAGAATAGAGCGGCTATAGGTTCACCACCTGTCACGCTGAGCACATGTGCAGTCGCTATTTGGTGTAAAGTGGACAATTGATTAGGGTATATAACTGCTTTTGCGGTCCTCATTGCCTGGTCTCCGGCCGCAATTTTCGAGGTGCTCTAGCTCTTTTAAATAAGTAGTTCTTCTTTGTAGATAATAGGATGTACCTAAAGTCAAGTAAATAAATGAATAGTAATTGGTCCCAGTGTACTTGCTACTAATAGGTAGCTATTACCAAAAATGAATAAAGTTTATTCAGGTTTGGTAATAGAACTTTACTAGTTTTTATTAAATACGGTTACATATAATTTAGGATGGTAGTTACCTATCTGTGCACCCAGCAAAACAATTTCAATGGTATCAATAAGTCTTATAAAACTAAGGCACGGATAACATGGCAACTCGATAACGAACATTATTATTTGCGTCATAAATATTGGTTTATCAGTTATCACCTCCCTCAATTTAAACTCCAAATAGTTAGTACAGCCAGTATCACATTATGTTGAAGCATCTAGCATGTAATAAGCATTACTTTAGTAACCCAACTACCTGCATTTGGCTAGCGTGGTAGGTAGGCTTGCCACCCGTACTTTAAGATAGAGTATTGTCCTCTTTTACATGTAGGAGTACTTTTTTATATACCATGGCATTTATAAATACCATACCGTCCTCCGGGGGGGACTAATAAATAAATTTAAATACTCTTTTTTATGCTGTGTACTTTGTTTTTGTTCTAACAAAATGAATACATAAGTAAATAAATACTTTATTTGTCCTAAAAAACGTGGCAACCCTAGTGGTGGGTTATAGGGCCCAATCTCATACAGGCGTTAAATCCTATAGACCCATTGTGCTTCTCCCGGTGTTGGGCAAAATGTATGAGAAGCTTCTTATGTACAGAATAAGATGGTACCTGGTCCCCAGATTCAGTCTCTGGCAGTTTGGGTTCGTGCCCCAGAAGAGCACGGAAGACTCCCTCTCATTGTCCTGATGAATCACATCAAATGTAACGTAGAAAAGAAAAAGATTATTACCATCGTATTACTGGACATAGAGGGAGCCTTCGATGCGGCTTGGTGGCCTAAAATCAAAACCAGACTGGCAGAGGAAGGCTGCCCTGTCAATTTGAGAAGGGTACTTGAGAGTTATCTGGAGGAGAGGAGTGTGGAAGTGAGGTATGGAGGACGGAAAACGGAAAGGCAAACTCAGAAGGGATGTGGGGTCGATAGGGGGACCGATCCTCTGGAACTTACTGCTGGACCCACTACTATGGCAAGTGGTGGGAGACTCAGGACTGGATGTCTCAATTAAGGCTAATGGAGCGCTTTCTGATGTTTGGAATTGGGGTGTCGGAAACAAATTAAAGTTCGCGAGCAATAAAACGGTCGCTATAACGGTAACTAGAAAATTGAAGTACGACACACCAATTCTAAACATTGGAGGGCGCGACATAGTTATGCAAAGAGAGATGAAGGTCCTGGGTCTCACTATAGACGATAAGCTCACCTTTAACACGCACGTCGTGGATGTCTGTAGGAGGGCCCTCAATATTTACAAGCAATTGAGGACAGCAGCGAGAGCCAGTTAGGGGTTGAATCCTGAAGTGACGAGGCAGATATACACAATGGCAGTAGAGCCCATAATTACATTTTCAGCGGCGGCATGGGCGCCTGCGGCCTAGAAGATAGGGACTAGGAAAGAGTTAACAGCTGTGCAGCAAGGGTTTGCACAGAAGCTCTGTGGCGCGTACCGCACAGTCTCCCTGAATTCGGCACTTTTGCTGTCTGGGATACTACCTCAAGATCTCCGCATTCTGGAGGCCTTGTATGACGCGAGGAGAGGCAGATTACGGGCATTGCCGGACGACAGGGAGATGGAGGCGCCTGTTAGCTTCGCAGAGATCCCGCAAACCGCCCTGGATGTGGGGAGTCAGTTTGTGGCCCACGGGGACCAAGAGGCCCTTGATAGGTATAATGTGCAGGAAGTTTAGATCTACACCGATGGTAGCAAAATTGACGGCGGCGTCGTCGGCGCCTCCCTATCGTGCGCAAGATCAAGCCGACTGGTGTGATAACCCAAGTTATGACGGGGCATGGTGGATTCTCCTCGTACTTGAACCGTTTCAAGTGCAAGGAGAATCCATCGTGCATTTGCGACCCGGAACAGGAAGAGACGGTCATACACATAATTACGGAGTGCCCAGTCCACGAGTATAAAATAATAAAGTATGAAAGAATAAAGTATGAAAGAAAGATAGGTATGAATGTAAGCAAAGACAATATAAATAAAATTTTAACCAGTAAACAAACAAGGTCATCATTTGTAGAATTTTGTATCAATACCGTCAAGCAGCGAAAGTATGTTTTCACTAGTATACTGCATTATACTTGGATTAACATAGCGGAGGGAAGTAAGAACAACTTGAGAATAGTCGAAATTATACAATGATAAATGTTTGTGGGTGAATAAAGAAATAATATTGTTGCATTGTTATATTGCCCCTCAGGACGACTTCGTTATTTTCTTAAACTTGACACTTTCCTAATGTGATGTGAAATAAATATATATAGTATAGTATAAGGAAGGAAAATGATAAATACGATATACAAATAAGCTAAGGAAAAGGTGATAGTAGATATAAGAAATGTTGTTAAAACCATAATGGAATAAGTATTTAAGTTAGAAAATAAGTAGGAAATAGGAATAGATAGGGCATATAAATGCAATAAAAATGGTACCGAGTAATCGGAGAGTCAATAAAATGAGAATAAGATTTAAAATAAATAATGTAATAAGTATATAAGTAGATAGGGCACCTAGCGTGCAGAAAATGGAAATAGCTTAATAATATATTGTAGTTAGAGTATAGGAGTGTTGATAGGGCATATTCATGCCAAGGAAATGTAAGGCTTAAAGCCACTCATTGAACATGTTAGATATACATGTCCCACGGACATGCCACATGGAGGGAAAGTACCTTGAATATTGTAGATGGAACATTTTACTGAAAGAAGACATTATTTTAATTTAAAAAACAATTTAAACTGCATTCATAAATATTTCAATAATTACATTGTTGAACCGGGAATCGAACCCGTTACATGAGAAAAATAATCATTCTGTAGCTTTATCATACCGATCGAAAGGCATATCTTACGGATTATTTTTTGCTAAATAACATAGTGTCACAAATAAAATTAAGACCATGAATTTTAACATTTGACATGAAATTTTGTTCAGAAAAATGAAAAGCTGACATTGCCCTAAGGACATTACAACTGACATTGAAATAATTACATACATAAATTGATTAATTTTGTATTATAAATGTTAAAATTCATGGTCTTCCTTTTATTTGTGACACTATGTTACTTAGCAAAAAATAATCCTTATGATGAAGCCTTTCAATCAGTGTGATAAAGCTACAGGGTGATTATTTTTCTCATGTAATGGGTTCGATTCCCGGTTCAACCATGTAATTATTGAAATATCTATGAATGCAGTTTAAATTGTTTTTTAAATTAAAATAATGTCTTCTTTCAGTAAAATGTTCCATCTACAATATTCAAGGTACTTTCCCTCCATGTCCGTGGGACGCCCTGTATAGTAATAATAATGTCTCCGACACTGACACACGTCGGGTGCCGGAGGAAAAGTATTAAAAAAAAAATCTCGTTCTAGTGCATGTAGGAAGGCTTGCGCCCAGCAGTAGTGGGACGATATAGGCTGATGATGGTTATGATTTAGTACCTACCTACGTAAGTACTAAGAAATAAAATAAAAAATGGGATAATTAAACTCTTCTATTAATATATTTTTTTTAATTTAAGTTTACTAAGTTTTAACATATAGGTCTATTTTGGTTTTGTTAATGTACTTGGTAAGTAAACAATAAGATTGTTGTCAGTAATTCTTACTGTCTGTTAAATCTTCGATTTCGATTCAAGGCGATCAATAACGCTGACTGACTAACTAGATTGACTAGTTTGAAATACCGCAACAACTACACTCGGCGTCAAAAAAATCGCACCTTTTAAAAATCATCTTTAAAAATTCTTAAACCTTATGTAGAGGATAGTGTTGGGTATCATTAGAAAGGTAACAAAAAGGAGTATCAAAAAACAATTAAATTTAACTTTCTGTTTAATTATAATTATACAAACAACATTAAAATTAATAAAATAATAAAAATCCTTAATTAAGTCCTAATTAACAACAGATAATTTACAAAGAAAAATGTACAAAAAGTGTCTTAAAATTAACTTTAAATCTAGTGTTACCCCCCCTTGCCCTGATCACGGCTTCCATACGGTCCCTCATGGACCTCACCAACTTCAGGAGCTCTTCTTGAGGGATAAGCCCCCATTCTTCAATCACCGCGTCTTGGAGCTCCTGTAGAGTCGAAGGAGCTGGATCCCGAGATCGAACCTTACGTTTAAGATGGTCCCAGAGGTGCTCTATAGGATTCAGATCCGGACTTCGCGCTGGCCACTGCATCACAGAGATTTGGGACCTCTGCAAGAAGTCGCTCACGATGCCTGCAGTGTGAGCGCGAGCGTTGTCGTGCATTAATGTGAACCCCTCGCCAAAAGATTCGGCAAAGGGGACCACATGCACTTCCAGGACCTCAGTGACATAGCGGCGAGCAGTCAGCGACCCTTGTCCGCGAGCACCTCCAGTCCGGGAGACGCAGACAAGGTCGGTTTTGCCGGCAGCAGACATACCGCCCCAGAACATGCAGGATCCGCCACCATATTCCACCGTCTCCTGGATGCAGGCTTGGGCGAAACGTTCACCCTGCCTCCGGTATACTCTTCTCCGTCGGTCGTTGCAGAAAAGACACACTCGCGTCTCGTCTGAGAAGAGAACAGCTCTCCACTGCTCAAGGGTCCAATCGACGTGGTCACGAGCAAACTGCAAGCGGGCTCGCCGATGCGCTGCAGTCAATTTTGGACCCGTAGCAGCTCTGTGGGCCGCTATCTTCTTCTCCTTCAATCTTCTTCTAACCGTAGATACGCTTACGGTGCGTCTGCGAACTGCCTGGAGCTGCTGTTGCAACTCAACAGCGCTGGAGAAACGATTTCTCAAAGAGTTCGACACAACGAACCGGTCGTCTCTTTCCGAAGTGCAGCGACGTCTACCCGAACCGTGTCTGCGGATATAGCCACCGGTCTCTATGAAGCGCTGGTACACTCTTCGAACGGAATAACGGCTCAGGTTCAGTTGCCGGGCGACATCACACTGCCGCACCCCTGATTGCAGTAGTGCAACCACTTGAGCGGCTTTATCAGCTGTGGTATCCATCAAAATCTGTGCGTGTGTCCTCTTCAACGGTTGAATAGCGAATGACCCACATTGAACCCGTGTTGACCGTTTTATACCCACAAAGGAAGCACAACTAGCAACTCTCACGGGTAGCAAAATTTGCATCGAATTTTTGTGACACTTTATTTGTTGCATTAGGTTTTATTTGATAATGAAAAGTAATGTTTTTTATTAAGTTAATTAAGTAACCTTGTAAATAAAATCATAATTAATGCGACTGCATGTGCATATCAAGAGTAAATGACATTTGAAAGTGATTTTCTAAGAGGTGCGATTTTTTTGACGCCGAGAGACTGACTAGATGCATTTGATGCTGGCAGTCAGCGACTCTAATCATCATCATCATCATCTTCCTGCCCTTATTCCACTAAGGGCCTCATTAACTCTTATAGCAGTAAGTATTATTTTAATCTTACTAGGTATGTAAATTCCCATACTAATTTTACACAGAAAGATTAATGTAATACTGCTCTAATAAAGGAGTTATTCGTCAACTCGCACACTTTAAACTCGCACAGATGTTTACCAATTATTTTGGGGTATTCCTTGAAGCGCACCAGACCAAGAATAAAAATATAATATAATTAAATATTTTAATTACCGTCGAGACCGCTAACTTCGCCTGTGAACCCTAACTTCGTCTGTTTCTAAGAAAGTTAAAATTAACGAAATATTTGTATATCTACAATGCCTTAAACTACCAAAATGCAAAACATGTTTTATTCCTACCAACAATTTTGCGATCAAATCGTAACTTCACTTCACTAGTGACACGTGCGTTTTTACAGTAATAGTAACGAGTTTTTTTTATCCAACACGGAAGAAACTTTGATTGGTGAGTATTTTAGACTGCAGGTAAGGCTGAAAATTTTATTGTATTATGATCTATTGTCATCCCTCTTTCAGAAAAATTAATTAAACTTGCAATCGTAAGACACAGTGATTAGAGTATCGATGCGGCCATGTTATTGCCAAACTGCGCCTACCCCTAGGGTTGTCACTTTGAAAGTGTGTTATGTTCATATTGTGGTTTATTTTTAAATTAGTTACTAAGTAAGTATTACAAATGAATAATTATTTCACTATTACACTTATTGGCCGGAATTCACTCTGTCCGCCTGCTGTGACGTAACCAGACCTCTAGACTATTAGAACAAAATTACACTTTATCCATTTTTATGTACACATGGCGTCAGATCAACCTACCTTAAACTGTCAAATTTCTCCGATGAATATTGTTCCTTAGAACCGAACAATACACTTCAAAATTGATTGTCGAAATTTGACAGTTTTGGGTAGGTTGATCTGACGCCGTGTGTTGATATATTGTATCCAAGCGTATTTTGTATTATTTTTTTACAGTTATAATGGGAATCCGGAAGCCGAAAATTGTGCAAGTTAAAAAAAGAAGAACTGTATATTAAAGAAGAAAAGAGATTATTCTACAAAATACTGCCAAGAAATAATAGACGTTGATGTAAATCTATTTAAAAAAAAGAAAAAAAATCAACTTATCATATCAAGCGGAAAAAATGTCTGGAATTACTCGACGGACCCATTTAGACAAAATGCATGCTAAGCATCCACTGAGTCCAGGTTGTCCCACACGAATTACTCCTGACGAGAAAAAAACATAATAAAAGTGCTCATTGCAGCTGGTGAAAATGGCAGTCCTCTCAGTTTGCTTGGGAGAACGTATTGCAGAAGATTGGTACTCCAAAATATTTCAAAAGGGTTGTTTCACCGTTTCTGAACTAGATTTATACGTTAATAAAATAAAAGAATATTTTTCGTTCAATTAATAAATTTTTTTTTTTTTAACTTTCCTTTTGGATTGACAGCCCTAAGCAAATCCGAAGAAATGTATGAAAACAACTTCAGCCTGGTCCCTAACTTCGCCTACCCCATTTTTCTCCAATAAACAACTCATGAGTACAGGCTTTAAGTTCATTTTTGCTTAAGACATTATTTGTTATAGTTCACAGTGATACACGTCAGCGGTACCTACACGACTGAGAAACACGTGGTAGGCGAAGATAGGAAACAATGCCCATACTTCGCCTACTACCTTTGCGTAGTCTTTTTAGTCAATTGTACTATCTTTTACGTAGTTCTATTGGACATAAGCCATAGCCTTAGGCAAATAACAACGTTTTTATTTGAGTATGATGTAAAATATTCCACAATTTGAGAGCACGTTGAAAAAATGTATCAAACACCAGGTGAAGTTAGGTGTCTCGACGGTACCTATTTTAAAACGCACCCATGTGGTGCGCTTGGAGGAATAGTTTAGGTACGCTTGGTCTGATGTGCTTCAAAACAGGTGCGCTTCAAGGAATACCCCATTATTTTAGTTGTTAACTCGCACATACGTACAAAGTACAGTCGAATTTTTTTTTTTAAAAATGATTAATATATATTTTATTTATTTTGTACTCAATCATAACTAAGTATTCCTAGCTGTCTGGTCTTTAATCAACAATACCACCTATATAAATAACGCGTCACGCAGGTACAAAATCAAAGCTAAATTCTGTCCAAGTGAATAAATACATTTTCTTTAGGTACTAACGAACTGAGACAAAAGTTCTAAAACAGTTTTAAGTACAACCTAATTACAACCATGGCACCTATAACCACTCACAAATCTTCTAAGTAATAACTTATACTTGTTTCCGATCATTTGTCACAAACAACTAGCAAAGCAATGATTACTCCCTGTCACTTAAATCTAACAAGACGTCAATAACATTTAGTGGTAAAATCAAGCTCACTTCTCAAGTGGGCTGTTATTTACCTTTGTGCTCGAGCGCGCAAATCATCGGGTACCCAGACCCTGAGAAAGCCCCAGTTAAAGAACATTACGTAGGTAGAGCACGATTCAATCACATCGGCCCCATCGGTGTTAAACATGCTTCGCAGTTCGCACCCACTTGGAAATACCTTTATTTCCACGGAGAGCTTTGAGTACCTCCCCGCCGCGGACATGAAGCTCCCCTATAGAGTGGTCGGGTATAGGTAATACAAATGGGTGCGAAACATTTGGAAATACCTTTATTTCCACCGCTGATAAAGCCTGACGGCTCACTTGCCCACACTGCAGCTGAGAAGGTAAACTTGTAAAAAAGAGTGGTCTTTTTGCAAAGAACTCACTTCTGGAAGTCACTAGCAAAGTTCCACCTAAGTTGCCTATAGCCGACCTCTCTATGGGAGAACCTCACATCCGCAGCAAAGAGGTACTCAAAGCTCTCTGTACTCTAACGTGAATAAGGCTAGTGGTCCTGATAAAATCCCGGCCATTGTCCTACGTAACTGTGCACCTAACTTGTCTACTGTTCTAACACGCCTGTATCGCCTCTCACTTGAGACTGGTCTAGTTCCTCAGTTGTGGAAGCTGGCTAATGTGCAGCCTGCATGTGCCCAAAAAAGGTAGCCGTGCCGATCCGTCTTACTGTAAGACGATTTCAGTCAAGTCTATACTCTGGAACGTATACTGAACTCTCGACTGCTGGCATACCTTAAGACCAATGATCTCCTCAGTGACTGCCAGTTCGGATTTCGCTTGTTATACATAGATCTGGGAAGTTAGAACTCACTGGCGCATTGAAACTAGAAATAGTGGACAAATACCTGGGTTCCAACATCAGTAACGATGGTTCGTGCGAGAAGAAACTGCGCAGGAGAATTGGCATGGCTAAGAGCGCCATGTCTCAGCTTGCAAAAATCTGGAGAGATCGCAATATTTCCGTAAAAAAACAAAAACCAGACTGGTACGGACTCTTGTTTTCTCGATCTTTTATGCGGCGCTGAGACTTTGGACACTAAAAGCTGCAGACCGTAAATGCATTGACGCTTTTGAGATGTGGTGCTGGAGAAAGATGCTCCGTATTCCTTGGACAGCATTTCGAACTAACGTCTCTATACTGCGAGAACTCAAAATCTCCTCGCGGCTGTCATCCTCGGTTGTCTACGCAGAATTTTCGAATACTTCGGTCACATTGCAAGGAAAGACGGTGACAACCTTGAGAAGCTTATCGCGACCGGCAAAGTAGACGGGAAACGGCCTCGAGGACGCAGCCCAATATGTTGGTCTGACCAGATCCGCACCACTCTTAACTTTTCAGTTCACAGCGCCCTCCACACCGCCAGAGACAGAAACAGATGGATGAAAACCATAAGAAAGAAAGTGATGCAGAAGGGAGGTCACGACCCTCAGCATTGAGGAACACGACGCAAGGAGGAACTCCATTATCAATTTTAGTTACTTAGTGACTTTTCGCTCTACGGCGACGATATAATGTTTTGTTGTTGAAATCTTTGTGAAGTGTTGGTTTTATTTATCACTCTTATTTCTACCTTTAACTACATAACCAAAAAAGACTTCAAAAATCCCACGCCGGCCGCCGGCTTCACGCCCGCCGCCGAACATATATTTAAGGCGCGCCACTGCCGCTAGTTTTTTTTTACTCTGCGCCCATGTCTAATACATACGTACCTCTGTTACAGGCTTAATTAACAATTTGATTATCACGTCACAAAAATTACTAACATGACGGTTTTGGTTACGCTCCCTAGGTACTAATTAGGTACCTAGGTACTTGGAGCACATTAGCATACAATTCAAAGTAGGTTAATCGTTATAAATAACCATGACATTAAGGATCACAGTACAACAACGACTTGGTAAGTAATTATTGTGATGGAGACAAAAACTAAGTATATTTAATTTTACTAACCGGTTGAAGCGTCGCGAGCGTCGTCGTCGTCTGTCGTCTGTAGCTGGACGGATATGCTCGGATTGCTTGCGAGTATAGATGTGATGCCGGTTTAAAACGAGTTTAGTTCGTATATTGTCATTTTACGCCTAGAACAAAATAATCATTACACCAAGAGTCATCATAACATAATACTTACAGGAAGCGAAGCAATGATGTCGATACTCGACAAAATAATTCGCCTAGTGCGAACAAGGCTTTAGACTACTGAATGCTGGAAGCTGGACTGCTGGGGCCATATAAATATATTATCAATGGCTCGCCCTATGTCATCACTTAAAAATCCTATACGAATTTCATTTATTAAGATAATACTGCTCTATGAGTTGTTGTGCCCCTGACAGCAAGTTTTATGATCACCATTCGATCAGGTTTTCGAAAACGAGAATTTATATTGTGACCGAACCACTTTCAGAGGTTTTCTAGAGGGGTTTACTAATAAACTTTTCTACATTGTATAAAGCCGTCTTCCTCTCTGGTAACTCTATGTATAAATAAATAAATAAAACGCAAAATTAATGTACAGACTGTGCTCGTACTAAGCTGTGCAGTGGCCGTCAGCTTCCATAATAATTATTGATCTTATTGTACAGTCCACTTATCGTGTACCTACGCCTGGCGTACTCACCATGGAATTCTGTTATTTCAAGAATGCCAAAAAACTGTACCCAAATAGTACCAAATAGTGCCCAAAGGAAATAAATAGTACCCTTATGGTTCAAAAGTTATAGACATAGTTTGGTGAGTACGCTAGGCGTAGGTTACGCCTAGCGTACTCACCTTAGTTTGGGAAATCTGAACAAGCTACAACTTTAATTAGTATGTCAAAAAACTGTACCCAAATAGTACCAAATAGTGCCCAAATGAAATAAATAGTACCTTAATAGTTAAAAGTTATTGACATAGTTTGGAAACAGAACCAGCAATGGCTCTCATTTCTATCTCAATAAATAGTACTGGAAATAGTACCCTCTAAGAGTGTAATTTTTATTTGACTTTTACACTAGAAAGTCATTAAATTTGATAGCAAACTTCTTCATACAAAAATTACGTGTGGTACAGTCGAGCACAGTAAATGGTAAAGTATTATTTTTATTACCAAAGGAATTGAGATTGGAATAACTATGGAGTTCACTAGTACACGACGACCTTAAATAAAATAGGTACATATTTAATAACAGTAAACCATGGGTGGCCAAAAAGGGGGTTCCTGAGGTTGGAGTGTCTGTCTTTGGCACCGTAGCTCCTAAATATCCTAGATTTGGATGCGGATTTTTTTATATGAAGGCTGGTTTTTAGCGGTGATTCTTACTTCGACTATAAATCTAGTGATAACTGTTAAAAATCACAAAATTTGTAGTCGAGGGTGAATGAGACCCACTCTAACTTATATCTATGTATCAAGCATTGCTTATTTATGATTTGTTGATCGTGAATGACCGCCCGCCCGCGACTTTGTCCGCGTGAACCCATTACCCCGTGACGAATTTACAAAAATGTTCATTTTCATACAAACCTTGTCCCGACAATTACAAATACAACAAAAAAGAATTAGCCAAATTGGTGCAGCCGTTCTGAAGTGATGCGCGTACAAACATTTTGGCAATTGATTTTTATTAATATAGATACATACCTACATAAATAGCGACTGCACATGTGCTCAGCGTGACAGGTGGTGAGCCCATCGCCGTTCTAAGCTGTTAGACGTATGTGCAGTCTTTAGTCCGTTAGTCGCCTATTACGACACCCAAGGGAAGAGGTGGTGGTAGTATTCTTTCACCGGTAAGTACGCGACACAGTTAAACACTTTATGCAGTCCAGAAAACTAAGAATATGATTTAATTTGTTATTCTACGATTAATAATAAACTAACTTATTTCTGTAGGTAAGTATATATAATATATTCAAACTGAGTAAGTACCTACCTAATAGCTAATGAAAACTAATGAAAGACCAACTGCAAATCGACATGAACATAAAATGCTATTACAGATGAAATATACATAGGTACTTACTCATTTAAAGATCACTCACATCACAATGAAACAAAATTCACAAGTTTTTTCATTAATTGTTTCACAAATTAACTATTCGCAAACCTTTGCGGTTGCGGTGGCAAGGCAAAGTAAACGACTAAAAAAAATCGGTTCCCGAAAACTATGCGTTCCCACCGCGGCGTCAAGCAAATTGTTGTAAATTGCAATATTGATCTTCAGCACTTTCATAATACAGGTCAGTTTGTAAGTTATCAAAGTAAGAAGTGTGATAAGCGCCATCTTTTGTAACTTGTTCATACTAAGATGCAACGCTGTCGCGCGTCGATAAATTGCACTATGATCAACAAAAGTAACAGATTGTTCTCGCACAATATTGAGCTTTCAATTTCAGACATAAGGCAAATAGTTCCCTATATAGAAGGTGCTTTTACTTTATGAAATCCGGCAAAAAATACGATAGTCAATATTTTGGAAAACATGAAAAATAATTATAATCAATTATATAACTGATATTAAACTTCCTCGTTACGTATATACACCTATTAATTTCAACAAAACTAAAAGTAATATGTAGTATGTACATAATATGAAATTTAATAATCTTAAAATTATTATGAGTTCGCCTGTACCTCATGTCAATGTATGTAGAAGTTTGCTATCAAATTTAATGACTTTCTTGTGTAAAAGTCAAATAAAAATTACACTCTTAGAGGGTACTATTTCCGGTACTATTTATTGAGATAGAAATGAGAGCCATTGCTGGTTCTGCCGTGCGATTCTCTAAGCTAAAGCCTTGATAGCTGCGGCTGCCGGAGCGCTGTGAAATGATTCTGTCTCTTTCATATTCATAGAATTGGAAAGAGACAGCAGATCACAGCCATGCGCGCAGCGTCTATGTGTCGCTTAAAGAATCGCATAGCTGTTTTCGCGCAACGAGGTGAGTACGCTAGGCGTAGAACCTACGCCTAGCGTACTCACCAAACTATGTCTATAACTTTTTAACTATTAAGGTACTATTTATTTCATTTGGGCACTATTTGGTACTATTTGGGTACAGTTTTTTGACATACTAATTAAAGTTGTAGCTTGCTCAGATTTCCCAAACTGAGGTGAGTACGCTAGGCGTAACCTACGCCTAGCGTACTCACCAAACTATGTCTATAAATTTTGAACCATAAGGGTACTATTTATTTCCTTTAGGCACTATTTGGTACTATTTGGGTACAGTTTTTTGGCATTCTTGAAATAACAGAATTCCATGGTGAGTACGCCAGGCGTAGGTACACCACTTATCCACAGCGTAAACATTATTCAGTTTATAAGAAATACAAAAATGTACCGTTATTGATGTTCTTTGAAAAATCATCCCAGTGTAGCGCAGTGCTTGCTTACTTTACATAGATACTTACCCTGTGGACTTTGACTGAAAATTATCCCACTGCTGGGAAAAGCCCTTTTGTCTCTAACCTGAGCTATTTCTGGTTATTTTGTCCGGGAGTTGGCGCATCCCGCCATCTTCGTCTGTGCCCATATTGGGAAAACATGTTGGTAAAAGTTTGCATCACCGATGTACCTAGGTATTCAATTATGGCTATAATGTATGTATGTTGATGGTATATTGGTATACTTAATATATCGTGTTTTGTTTCCATTAGCAATAGTGGAGTTGCAGTGAAGTTGCAATGTTTCCAATGTGTTTCTATAGCCAAGCAGCACTCATTATGTTAGCCATGCGGCTTGGTCTACCAGCTAAGTTACGAACAAAAATCGATGTCTATTATTCAATTCACTAGTTTGTAACACAATGTCGTCATTACAATAAGTACCTACTGGCTTTTTCTTTGTAGCAAAGCGTAATTTTTACTTCAGTGCATTATTTTCGTTTAGAGGTTAAATAACAATATGATAGTAAGTATTGTCAGTTACATAATATTATGCCGCGTCCGCACGCTTGGCACTTGCCGCCAACTCCTAACCTCTACAAACGTGTGAATTGATTTGAAGTTCGTTCTGAAGAGGCAAGCATGACGGACATAAAGGTTGTTGTGTTTGCCATAACATTTGGCGTTAGATATTTTTATTACTTACAAAGGACATTGGACAAAAAACCCAGGCCCCAGCGGAAATAAAATGTATCTCAGATTTTTACTAAAAATGTATAATTAAAAACTGCATAGTTGGAATCGTAGAAATATTTTTCTAAAAGTGTGAAATGGCTTTTCGATGTTTTGCAGGGGTAATATTAATGTTTCAGTAAAATGATCGGGTAGGTATAACTGACTAGCTTCCGCCTTCATTTCAGTCAGCGGTGTTAATCCTGGTCCTTATCTGTCTACGTGCCTAGTTTCATTCAAGCCAGTTCAGTTACTGAGGCGTAAAAGCAGAAAAAACATTCAAACATTAAAATATCGCACACTCACATCACATTTAGAATATTACCTAAGTGTGATGTGATTATTACTGATACCTATCTGTACATGTATATTACCTACCAAAAAAGATTTATTTTATTTTTATACTATTGTGTTTTCTTTACCATTGATGACTTCTGCTACTACTTTATTAATAGTTAGTGGTGGTAATATTTATACTGTAGAAAACTATTTCTATCATACCCCCCATTACTCACTGCTAAACACCAATTTTAGCAATTTATTGATCCTTTTACTGAAACATTAATATACTAAAAGCAAAACATGAGATCTTTAAAGTATACTAAGACATATTAGCATGTTTTTAGCAAATTAAGTTTTATCATTACTATACTATTATTATTATTATAAAGCTTTCAATAGTTATTTTAGTAATTTAGAAAATATTTCGGCGGTGTCCCTTATGCAGTAATTAATTACTCGCAACATTACCAGAATTTTGAGGAACATTTCTTTTGCGCCGGGCCTGGGTTTAAATTTAATACTACCGTGTCCATGTCCTTTATGAAAGGAAGTGAAAGAAATCGTAAAATACGGCAAAGAAGATGGTGAATGTTAAAAAATCATAAAAATTTGCACAACGTACGTAAATCTGTTCGCCACCAGCACAATACACATAATATAATAAGTGTTTTGTGTCACCCACCAATGCACAAACGAGACTGAGTGCGCACAAACGTGTGGACGCTTCGCAAGCGCTTGCGGCAAATTTTCTTTGATTTGTGACAAAAAACCGACACTCGAGGGATCGGCTACAACTACAAGCGCTTGCAAACCTACGCAAACTAAGCCAAATGCTCTATCCAGACGATTGAATTTGTGACGGCTTGTTAAGAGGCCTATTACATCTCGAATGTGAATTTTGCGTAAAATGCCCATTTTCGCATTTTGTAGTAATTTTGCAGTTGTATTTATCGTTTTTATCGAAATAGGATAATAAACTTCTGCATAAGATTACAAATCTCAATTCTGTGAGCATAAGTTGAATTGACGGACGGCGCATCGCATTTTGTAGTAATTTTGCAGTTGTATTTATCGTTTTTATCGAAATAGGGTAATAAAGTAATTATAAAATCTTTATTTCTCATCAAGTAACAATTACTCTGGTATACATTTTGCTCAATAATATTATCATAGATATTCACAGTTAACTTATAGCGATTTTCGAAGTTTTTGGTTTAGAATAAGATTTTTTTCCTATATAAAATCAATGATATAATATAAATTAATAATAATAATAATAATAAAAATTCCGAGGCCGCTACGCACTATTCGACTATATAAGAGATAACATTATAATTTTTTTATTTCACTTGTTTAGAACAGTAGTTCTATCGATGAGCTCAAAAAAGTGCCTTCGCGCACTTTATGAAAATCTTTCTCTCCAAATTTGGGTTTAATTAAAAAGTTAAGCAAATTTACAAAAAGCTAGGCCGCTACGCACTATTTTAATAGCTATTCTACATTATTCAATAAGTCATAATTGTTAATGTATTTTTGTTTCTGAGATCCATAACGCCAAAATTGGCCATTTTACGCAAAAATCACAGTCGAGATGTAATAGGTCTCTTATGGTTTTCCAAGCGTATGGACGCGGCATTATAATAATATGTTGATTGCCGTTGTTGAAGGTTACACACACATATACACAAACACGCTGTGATATTAACAGGTCAGGCACATAGTTAACAGAGTTTTTTTAAGGTAAAGTAAACACACCCCTTATCGCAGTTATTATTCAAAACTTTATAAACTACAGTGTCTTTTTAAAAACATCTTATTAAAAAACGTGCAACTTTGATACCTACTGCTATTTTAAAACGTTCACAATAATTATTGTCTCTTTTTAGGGTTCCGTAGCCAAATAGCAAAAAACGAAACCCTTAGGGATTCGTCATGTCTGTCTGTCTGTCCGTCCGTATGTTACAGCCACTTTTTTCCGAAACTATAAGAACTATACTGTTGAAGCTTGGTAAGTAGATGTATTATGTGAACCGCATTAAGATTTTCATACAAAAATAGAAAAAAAAAACAATAAATTTTGTGGGTTCCCCAAAACCCCATACTTAGAACTGAAACTCAAATTGTTTTTTTTTTTCATCAAACCCATACGTGTGGGGGTATCTATGGATATGTCTTCAAAAATGATATTGAGGCTTCTAATGTCATTTTTTTCTAAACTGAATAGTTTGCGCGAGAGACAAAGTGGTAAAATGTGGGTGTCCCCCCTAACTTCTAAAATAAGAGAATGATAAAACTAAAAAAAATATATGATGTACCTACATCACCATGCAAACTTCCACCGAAAATTGGTTTGAACGAAATCTATTAAGTAGTTTTTTTTATTTTGATTTTCGACGAAGGAGTTTTGGACTAAAAATTTTGTCTGACAGGCATGGACGTAATACACTAACTATTAAAGTAAATGGTGACCGGTTTTTTTTCGCTGGAGATTTGACGTTTTTGTCAACTTATTTCGTCGCTTTTCTTTCAATGGTTATGGCCCATTTGAAAAAATAGGACAACTATTACGAGTCTCATTTAGATTCCTTTATGTGCTGTCAATTCAGGTGCAAAAGGCATTGTTCAAGCAACAATTCGATATAGTAAAGAAGAAAATAAGTAAAACTTACCTTAATATTCCGTTTTTAACTGTTGATACCCCTTCTTAGGAACACATTTATAATTTATACATACATACACAATTTATAATTTATATTAATGATTTACCATTTTATGCGGAAAACTTTTGCAATATTGTTTTGTTTGCTGACGATACATCTTTGATATAATTAAGACTGATCGAAATAAAAATAGTTTTGATGACATCAACAGTGCCCTAACAGATGTGTTGAATTAGTTTACTACTAATAATCTTCAATTGAACGCGAAGAAAACCAAATGTATAAATTTTACTCTACCTAACGTAAAGAATATTATAGTAAATAAAATTAAACTGAATGGAGAACTGTTGGACCTTGTTGATTCAACAGTTTTCTTAGGTATTACCTTAGATTCAAAAATACAGTGGTACCCTCATATTAGCACCCTTGCGGGGAGACTTAGTTCAACTGCTTACGCTGTTAGAAAAATTAGGCATTTTACAGACGTGGAAACTGCTCGATTAGTATTTTAGTTACTTTCACAGTGTTACGTCCTATGGTATTCTACTTTAGGGTAAAGCAGCAGATATAGAAACCATTTTCATTTTACAGAAAAGAGCAATAAGGTCCATAAACAACCTAGGATCACGTGACTCCCTTAGGGAGCTGTTTAAAGAAATAAATATTCTTACAGTTGCATCACAATTTATTTATAACTGTATTGTTTACGTGCGTCAAAACATTTCTCATTTCAAAAAAAATTGCGATATACACAAACTAAATACTAGAAATAAGTATAAACTTGTAATTCCTAAATTTCGACTTCAGGAAAGTTTATGGATCATTTATTGGACAAAGTGTCATAATTTACAATAAAATCCCGAACGATGTTATAATTTAGCCCTTTGACAAATTTAAGACACATGTTAAGGACAGACTTTTAGAAAAGGGCTATTACACTGTAAGCGATTACATCAATGACAAAAATGCATGGAATTAACATTCCTCTAGTTTCGCACACATTGTTCTAATGCGTTCATAGTGCCCGAGTAAAACTTTTAGATTCACTTTTGTTTTTTTCCTTTAATTTTATTATATAATTGTTTTATGATTATTGATTGTATAATTTGGTAACGACATATTGTTTTGTAAATGTCGTTACTTCTATATTATTATAAAGCTGTGGAGTTTCTTGTCCCCGTTCTTCTCCACAGCTAAAAGACTTTCTGAATATGTGAGGTGGGTGGGTGGGTTCCTGTGCCTATCCATCCATCCATAAAAAAATAAATTTAGACGATTCAAAATGCTTATTTTAAGCTAACTGAATAAAGATATTTTGATTGATTGATACCTACATACTGTTTATTTATTAAAATAGGGTTTAAATATTAATTAAGGTAAGATAGGTACCTATTATGTAGGTACTTACCTACTTATATATTTTTTTTAATTTAGCCCGACTTGTTCCACTACTGGGCAAAGACCTCCCTCTACCCTCCTTCCACTCTTCACGGTTTAAGGCTGTAACTTACCAGTCCTTCCGGTTGTAGTCCAGCTTAGTCCACAGCTCGTCCAACCTAAGAATATAGGTGTAGAATTTATTTTTGTTGGTTCAGGTCTATGTGACTCTTGGTCACGCCTTTTATTGTTTCGTCTCGTGAAAGAAAACTTAAATAATATGGCAACGCAACAGAAGGGCACAAAACCGTTCTATCTGTCGATTTGTCGAGGTTATAACTTCAAGAGTTCTGTTAACAGTTCTTAGGTACGGTCGGGGTCACCGTTGCTTTACCACTTTGCAGCGATTTTTAACCGACTTCAAAAAAGGAGGAGGTTCTCAATTCGGCTGTATGTTTTTTTATGTTTGTTACCTCAGTCATTTATACACCGATTTGGAAAATTCTTTTTTTATTTGAAAGGATATACTTCCAGATTGGTCCCATTTTTATCAAAATCAAGTTCTGATGATGGAATCCTCAGGAATTGAGAGAACTCCCCAAATATTGTAGGCATACCTATAGCGATTTTGATATTTTCAGCAATAAGTCAAGAATTTGCACTGAGAAAGTATCATTTGATGAAGTAGAACTGATGAAGAAGACCACAGAATGTCATTGGAACTTCTCAATGATAAGTATTTCACGAGTAACGATAAGATATCTCGATTAAGATAGTTAAGCGACTATGACGAATTAAAAGAAGGCAGGTACCGGAACTCAGTTCTGATGGTCAAATCCTTGAGGAATTGAGGGAACTCCTCAAATATTGCAGACATACCTATAGCAATTTTGGTATTTTCAGCCATAGGTCAAATGAGATCCACTCCGGCAATAAATCCTTCCTGGCTAATATTGTAAATGCGAAAGCGTGTTTGTTTGTTTGTCCGTCTCTCACTTGCGCATCGACCTGATTTTGCACATAGATAGTTGAAGAACAATAGTGACATAGGCCACTTTTTATCACTCCTTCCGAAACATTTCTATTAGGATTTAAAAATACACTATTCACACTATTAATTCTGTCACTTCTTGTCTAAATTCTTCTTAACATCTTTATGCCGATGACTTACCTACAAATTTACTCTCAGGCCTCGGCTGAGAACCTCTGAGAAGCGATTGAGCAGATCAATGGTGACTTGGCTACGATCTACGTCTGGAGCAAGTCAAAAACGTTCCTCTAGTTTCCCTAACGGTGAACCCTAGTAACTCGCAAGTCATCATCGTAGGGGGGTCTATACAGCATTCACGAGTAAATTCGGTAACTTGCCGTCTGTTTTGGATGTTGATTTCCTACTTTGTGATAGGCGTTTCTCGTTTTCTTCGCTTGTCGCATTTAAACGGCGCTGTCTCATACAAGTAGCGCGTTTTGTAGGTTTACTAATATTCACTTTCGATAAATAGAACGGAACGATTCACTAAAAATAGAGAAATAAACAAAAATTTTAACAAAAAAAAAAACCGACTCCAAAAAATTTTACTGAAATAAATGCACTTAAACGTAAAAAATAATTGCGTAGTTTAGTTTGTTTAATTTACTTGCAATATTAACCTTTATTTTACTCAATCTTATAATCTTAAAAAATATTTTTGGAGCCAGCTTGTAGCAATACCTAATAAACTCTATTTACTAATGAACACGACAACTGTTAAAGGCTAATTAAACATATTTATAAATAAAAACGACAATGGGGTAAAACGGCAGCAAGGCCGACCCAGACGGAGGTGGAGAGATGAGTTTGATGCTTACGCGAAGGATTGGCCTACACACGCAAAAGACCGCGAATACTGGAAGGGGGGGGGGGGGAGGCCTTTGCCCAGCAATAGGTGGCATCGACTCCAAAAATATTTTTTAAGACTATAAGATTGAGTAAAATACGCACCGACCGCCCGGGGACGTGCCCTACCAAATAGACGACGCGGTGTGCATGGGATTTTGACCTTTAGACTGGATCGTCAGCAATTTGTGGGAAGGACGTGCCAGCGGTGTGGAGTGTACTTCTGTACAAAGAAGATAGTTAAGGAACATGTAATTCATTGTCACAAGCAACCTAATCCGAGCAATAATAGTCTAGAGATGCACATGGTTCGGCCTTCACGCTTACTCACGCCGTCACGCGACGTCGCGCGACGATCGATTAGTAGATCGAGCGAGATTCTCTGCGTAGTGCGCGAAAATGATGACGCGAGTGGCTTGATGAAACCATAGACAAATAATCGTCCTTGATGAAACCGACGTTGATCTTCAACAAAGCACAGTGGCAACAACTGGCTTGCAAGATGCTTATCCAGTTGTTAGTGTTGAAGAAAGTCTTGCTAATCCGTGGTCTGAGGACAATAGGTAGACAATAAATATGTTCATGTACCTACTGGTAGGTACAATATTTATGTTTTGCGCATGATTACACCATATGCCAGTCAAAAACAACCTGCAATGCAACCTTTCTGTCCGTACCTTTTTTATCAGTCAGAATAAAATTAGATTTTAAGTACCTATAGGGTACCTACTATAAGTAGGTATTTAAATATAATGTTCTTAAAATTTTAAGATTCTTTGTAGGTACTTACTAAAAAATACACGTGTAATAGAGTGGCTAAAGAAAACTGTCCCTGAGGAACTGCGGCAATTTCCAAAAATCTGCTGCTGGTAATACTGGCTATAGACTGAATAAACGAAGTTGATAGGTACCAAGTTGATACTATTATTTTTATAAGTATATGAAATCAAAATTAAATCAATTTCATTTTAAAAAAGTTACGAGCTCATATCTATTAAAGGTTATCTAATAATTCAATAATTGTCGCATTAATAATGTTCTGCTGTGTTCGTAATTTGTGAAGACAAAATTTGTTATTGGATGATTAGAGATTGATTGCGTCCGTGCGAAGCTGGGGCGAATCGCTGGAATACTTTAATTAGCCAGACCAGAGCACAGGTGCGAAAATGAGATTAAAACTGAGAAATAAAAAAAAAAAATTAAGTATCATTTACTAATAATAAGATGAATCTAACGCCTGTTATCTGATATGTTAGGAATTAAGTAAGAATAGTTAAACAAAAAACAATATTCATATGTAATCATGTTTTTATTTACTGTAAGTAGTTAAAATTTTAATAAAATCCAAGCATTGATTTAAATATTAATCCAAGTATCAAAAGAATTGCGTCATACTACCTAAGAAATGAAGCACCACACATGAATAATCTTGTTTTTGATTGAATTTGGCGTCTTTCTCCTGATGTTTTTCTTGAAAGTTTGAAATCATGAAAACAACGTCTTCTGCACTCCGCTTTTAATAGTTTTATTCATTTTTACATTCTTAGATCGTTAAAACAAGTACACGTAAAACTATTGACGACCAACTGACAACTTGTAAATTGATGTTGACATTTGCATTTAACATTACCATGTAAAAAGTTTGCTAAAATGTCCAGGGCTCAGAATAATAACTAATATTCTATGTTCCAGGGACTACTTTTGATAGCCAGACTCTACATTCTGTCAAAAAAGTATCGGGAACGGATGATTTGTTTAGGATTCCAAATTCTATGTTTTGTTTTTTTTGTTGTTAGATTGGCACAACTGTTATCCATTTTGGCGCAGAGTTTGTGTTGCATCTGTTATTTTAGATTAAATACAGTGCTGTTTTGGTTAGTTTATATCTAGTGTGTATTGCGAATTTCATAATGGATAACACATCGTACAAAGAGTTTGTCTTAAATTTTGCGTCGCCAATGGAATTTTGTGTTCGGACTGTGTCACTGAAAATCTTACAGAAGGTTTACGGTTAATCGAATTTATCAAAAACACGTAAGTGGTACAAAGCGTTCAAAACAAAGACATATAAAACATCATTGGTTCAAAAGCGGTTAAGATGTGATGGAAGATTTGCTTCGCTCTGGTAGGCCATCAACGTCTTCAACTGAAGTTACCATCGTAAAAGTGAAGGAAATGGTGACTGAAAATCCTCATTCAAGTTTGAGAGAGATAGCCGCCGAACTTTCTGTGTCTTACGAGTCGTTCCGTACCATTTTAAATAATCACTTGGGTATGAAACATGTTGCCGCTCTTCTAGTCCCAAAAAACCTGAATTTTCTCTAAAAACTCAATCGTTAAAGAGTCGCTGAGGACATGCTAGAACGAGTCTATTCCGACCCAACATTCATGCAACGCACTGTTACTGGTGACGAGACGTGGGTTTACGAGTTTGACCTACAAACTAGTCAACAAGCTTCGGAGTGGCGCCTTCCGACTGAACTGAAACCGAAAAAATCACGCCAAAGTCAAAAGATTAGAAGTCAAAGTCATGTTAACTGTTTTCTTTGACTATCGTGGTTTCGTGCACTCGGAATTCTTGCCGGAAGGTCAAACCGTAAATAAAGAATATTATTTGAGCGTTATGCGGTTCGACGAAAAAGGCCAAATATGTAGAAAGAAAATTCTTGGATTTTGCACTACGATAATGCGCCTTCGCACAAGGCCATCATTGTGAACGAATTTTTCACCATAAACTCAACAATACCATCGAGCAACCACCTTATTCACCAGATATGGCTCCAGCCGACTTCTTTCTTTTTCCTAAACTCAAATTACCACTTCGTGGCACCTGTTTTCATTCGGTAGAAGACATAAAGGAGAAATCGCGGCGAGAGCTGAACTCAATTCCGGAAAAAGCGTTTAAAAAATGTTTGATGATTGGATTATTCGTTGGCGTAAGTGTATCGTTTCTGAAGGAGCATACTTTGAAGGCGATATAATAAATTTGGATAAATAACTAACATTTTGTGTATTTTTGATCTTTTCCCGGTACTTACTTGACAGAGTAGTACATTTTTTTTTATCTTTTTCAGGTTGCTTGCAGCTACAAATTGTTGTTCTTTGCATTTAGTAGGATGGCCAGTTGCGGGATTATTATTACACCTATTACCACAAAACAAGTATTTTTACGAGATACATAATTTGTAAAAAAAGGAAATATATATTTTTTAATAATAGATGGGTTTGCTCTTGGCCACATTATTATCCGTAGGATTAAGAAGAGGCCGACGATGGAGCGAGTTTGACTAAATGCAGCCTATTCACTCGGGCTTTGAAGATGTTGGGGCCATATGCACTCGGGAACACAGACGCCGCGCTGGCAGGGAATCCCATACCTTGGCTGTACGCATTATGAATGAAGAATTGAAGACGAATAACGCTTGGTGCGTATGAGAAGAATGACAATCAGTTACCACCCTGGTAACCCGCCGTATATACGTCTGGACTCTCGATAGTAGAAAGGCGACGGTCGGGACGGTGGAATGAGCTCGTGTAGCTCAACAGCACACTCTCCGAAGTACAACCTGTAAAATACTGACATGCAAGCGACGGTGAGCGAGACTGTGAAGCTTGGTTTTCACAAGCTTATCGTCACCTATATATGTTTCCTGGCTCTGCGTTCCACCGAATCGAGCGCGAAAAGTTAATATTTTGCTGAGCCGTCCCAAAGGAGTACTATTATTTATTCTGTGCCAAATGTGGCAGCAATACGCACGACCGGACTTGTGCTTTATACAGATTTAGAAGCTGTCCCGGCGTGAAATATCGCTTAACCTTATTTAGAACACACAGCTTTTTTGCCGCAGTTTGAGCCTTGATTTCGATGTTGTCGCCGAAGTTGAGATTTGAGGTCAACTTCATGCCGAGGAGATCGAGGTTGTCGGTAATTGGTACATCTATACACCCCGAAAAGTAGAAGCCAGGTTAAAAGAACTCCTTTTGGCCGAGAACAAACACGCCTGCGTTTTGGTGGCGTTAAAACTGACCAAATTGTTGTCACTCCATTGAGAGACAAGATTTAAAGTCAAGTTTGTCGGCTCAACCATGGCCTCTCTTAGGAAACGAACTTCCTCTCCGCCGAATATATTAACCTGTTGTGTAAATATAAACCTGTTGTGTAATAAAGGTATTTTGAGTTTTATTACGTAATCTTGCTGCCTTAAGGCGCGCGTCCATTGAATCGGAATCGAAACGTTCGGAGTGGACGAATTTGTTGCAGTGATTTGTATGGGACGTGCAATGGATAGGTAAATCTGAACGGTAAGTTGACAAACTTATTTATTATACGTATTTCTTCCGATGGCGTCATCTGCTGTGAAAGCACAAGGGATGGCGATTTCTTAATAAAAAGGAATAGGTTTTTAGCTCAAACAATCTTTTTAGATTATTATTTTTGTTCCTACAAAACAGGGAACGGAAACGCTCACCCTTATAAGGGTAATTGTTCGTGTTTTTAACAGACTTTTTTTCTAAAACCCTATAAAATAAGTAAGCTTAACATCCATTTATACCATCAAAATGTTATTTTATGCTAAAAGTAGTTAGAAGTAGTAAACTCGGGAAAGCACTTACTAAGACTCGTCTTTAAAAAAAACCTCTTGATCGACATAATATGTCGAAGGGATAGGTATGATAAAAACATTACGAGGATGTTAAAATAACAACACGAACTTAGAAACAAATACCAGAACTGGTTCCGTGAAATGACCAAAAACATGTGATCTACAGGAGTAGGGCTGCTAGTATTTCTGTTATCTAATAAAAAAAATAACCTCGAAATTCAAGACAATCGCTACGCTGCGCTTCACGATTGTCTTAAATTTCTAACCTATCACGTGACCTATAGGAGTAGGGCAATTTATGTTCTAGTGGTGTTCAAATCCCTAGATTTGTTTAGGGAAATGATAAAATCGTGTTGTTATTTTAACATCCTCGTGATTTGATCAAATTACTTAGGGAATTGGCCAAATCTCTCTTTTTATCATAAGACTGCGACATATACACACATTCACGACTTTTATCTCCAAAGGGTTAGCAGTATGGACGCAGAGACTAGGCAACGATGAACGTAAAAGTAGTTCACTGCGACAGTTTTCGTTTAACCAAATAACAACTGCACATGTTCTCAACGTGATAGATGGAGAGTCCATCACCGCTTTAGGCTGTTGAATGTATGGGCAGCCTTCAATCCGATAGTCGCTTTTTACGACATCCAAGAGATGCGATGAGTTGGTTGGTTCTTTTATTAATGAGCCGGCGCCACCTACCACACAGCCTTTGATAGACTTACCCTATACAGTTTGATTATTGTTTTCTGTTTTTTTGTTGTTGTGTGTGTTGTGTTTCAAAAAAACTGTTTATGAATGCGATCAAGCCATTTTAATCTTTACGCGTAGCTCATTAGATTTATTATTGCACTACTAGACTGCTATGAAAATGCCGATGCGAGATCAAACAAATCAAAATCAAACAATCTAAAAATTTAATTATAGAATAATAATTACAAGTTCTTGTTACGTGAGTTGGGTTGGGATCTGTTCTGATAGGTATGCAATACCTGTATTAGAAGATAAGGATGCAGTGGACGCACCCCATGGGCAAATCCGTTATACCGGCGCGGGGAGACGCTCCGTCCGTACGCGCCGTGTCGTTACAGAATAAATAATAGTAGTAGGTACGGTGTCGTCCCGCCGCTGCCGCCGCCGCCGCCGCCGCTCGTACGCGTGCGGTCCTGGTGGACTCGCATCTTTATGGTGTTGTTTGAACAAACACAAACTGAACGGTAGGTAGGTACCTACCTCACGCGGTGCGCTTTAATATAATATTTTATCTGATATTGAAGCACATAATAGAGTTTAAAAATCTTTTTAAAAATTCCTTTAAGTAAGCAGGTGGCACATGTGTTTCAATCCAGCGGGGCTGGATACCCTGGAGCTAGACTCAAAAAGTTCAAAAACTAGTGGCAATGCTTTGATTATTCAACGTTTCTCAAGAATTTATCAACGGGATCCAATGTACCTCGACCATTTTGATGGAAATTATGATACATCGACTAATCTATCTAGCGGGGCCCTCGGATGTAATGTAATGCGTTCGTAAAACATAAAAGTAGTACTTACTGATTGCATCTACTTCTAATAAATGTATTTAATTCCAATATTTTTAATAAAACAGGAAAGTTACGTCTTTCAGCAGGGCCCTTTATAATTAGAATAAATCATAATCATCATCATCCACAGCCTGAATTCACCCACTGCTGGCCTCTCTTTGTATGCGCCACTGTTGACGGTCCCGTGCCAATCTTATCCAGCGGATCTTGCCCGCGATGTCGCCACATCGTATGCTCATCTTGCCGCAGGACTAAAGAATAAATACGAACAGAAAAAGCTTAAGTACCACTTTTATTAAACGGTTCCATTAAGCTTAACCTGTTTGTTGATGTTGATGTCAAAATTAGTACCTACCTTACTTAGGTACCTACTTAAAATTTTGCCCCCTTCCTGTTGACCGATTGATCTGAAATTTGGTACACAGCTTTAGTTCTGATGGCAATACAATTAAGTATATTCAGTATCATTGTAAATCCAAAATGGCCGCCTCCACAAAATAGTGGATTAATTTTTTTGTTCAACCACCTCATTAAGGGTAAGTATCAAATGAAAGGGCTTTTATAGTACTACACAGAAAATTTAAAAAAAAACTCGATAAAAACGATAAATACAACTGCAAAATTACTACACTAAATTACTACAATCTTTAGATTAGTTAAGACTAAGAGGCCTATTACATCTCGAATGTAATTAGAATCACATTCGAGATGTAATAGGCCTCTTAATAATAAGCCGCCGCAACACAGCTACTCAGATCAGTGTTATGAACATAAATAAACATCGAAACAAGTTTTTGTCTCATCTATCTATATTAATAAAAAACAATTGTCGAAATGTGTGTACGCGCATCATTTCAGAACGGCTACACCTATCTGGCTAATTCTTTTTTGATTGTATTTGTAATTGTTTTGTTTAACTTTTACCTCTCCCTTTAACCTTATCCAGCTGATAGATTTCCTACCTGAGACTATTATATTTGTGTATATATATGTATTTATTATAATATATATTTAAATAATAAGTATACTTAATATGTTTTCTATATTTACTTTAATTTTTACAATTATGTTTACACCTCCGACTTTAGCGTGTATAAGTTCTCTCCATCCGACTGGTTGTCTAGAAGAAGTTGCTTTATAGCGATAAGACCGCCAAATTGTAACTGTGTATTGTACTTGTATTTTTATGTTTCGTGTTGTAAAATGTAAACTGTTACAATAAAAGTGTTACCTATCTATTGTCAGGACAATGTTTATCACGGGCTACTGGGTCCACGCGGGCGTAGTCGCGGGCAGGCCGCTAGTTTGAAATAAAAGTACTTAATTGAGTTCTACGAGTAGTCAGTACAACACCCGTATTCACAACCATTACTATGATGTCTCATGGCGGCACTTCACTTGGCGTATCGTGTTCGTGTGGCGAATAGTGGCGATATCGTTGTGTTTGCCCAAATAATCTGGCACATCGCTTGGCGTCAAACAAGCCATCCACACATGGCCTATACGGGCGAACAACGCAAATATTCACCATTTTGCTTGTTCACAAACAAATTGAATGCAACAGTGATATACGTGGCAGCTTATTATATTTATCTGAATGCGGCTAGCCTACACCTGTTTTTTTATTGTGCAGGGTTCTCCTAAGTTATTTTGAATATCTCGTCCTCTGGGGGTTAATGCAACTTGTTCGGTTTTTGTTTTTATGAGAGGCATTTTTGGGGTCCCAAGCACTAGGATGCATTTGGTATAATTCCAAAAATCGCAATACGGTTTCTTTTGTCCAATCCATTTTACTATGTTTACGTATAAAAAACTGAACACGTCTGAACAGGACAGCCGCACGCGCGCTTCTGAATAGTGGTTTGCACCGGAGCATAGATCTCCGGAGAAACACCGGTGTTCTACCGGTGAAACTAATCGGTAAAATATACCGGAGAGAAACCGGTATTCTCCGGTTATACAACTTATAGAGCCAAATAAAAAACATATTTTATTTATTGAATAACGATCTGTTTATTAGGTACCTACCTACTATTTGTTATCATTTTTTAAATTAAAATATTTTTATTTCTCATTTTTATGTATTCTTCTTGTTGAAGACTGTCTTAAGTTGTTGCATAATGTTATATAGTGTCCGACCGAAACATGTTTTTTAGCCGAAACCGAAAGCGAACCATTTATAAACGTGATTAAAACGTTGAATAAAAATGTCAGTGGGCCGTTTTTCCAGATATTTGATTCATGAAACATCTCGCCGGCCTAATATTACAAGTTTCTACTTTCAACTTTTATCGAATTGAAATTTCAACATTGTTAAAATGACACTGGGTCAAAATTTAACTAACCCTAAAAAGTGAAAAATCTAAAATGTTACTTATATCTGAGGCAGCGACTTTTTAATCATAATGATGTATTTTCTTTTAGTTTTACTTTTAATTTTCACTACACGAGCAAAGAGCACTGATTCAGTGGCCGGTGGAGTTAGGCGAGGCGAGTGACGCCATATGGCCAGCCGTGCCAAATGCACTCGACGTTAGCAGAACGCGACCCAAAAGTACGAAGATGTAGGTAAGTTTCGGCGCGGCTGAATGGTTCGGCTGTTTTTGGCCGAAACAGAACCTCTTCCCGAAACATGATTTTCAGACCGAAACTGGCTGAAACCGAAACCGCTACTTCGGTCGGACACTAGTTATAACGTTCGTCGCCAGTATACCATTCAAGTTCATGCGAGAGGAACTTATAAATTACTAGCGGCCGCTCGCGGTTTTACCCGCGTGGTTCCCGTTCCCGTGGGAATATCGGGATGAAAAGTATCCTATGTGTTAATCTAGGTTATAAACTATCTGTTTGCCGAATTTCATCCAAATCCATTTAGTAGTTTTTACGTGAAAGAGTAACAAACATCCATCCATACTGACAAACTTTCGCGTTTATAATATTAGTAGGATTAAATTTGATTTTATTAATTTCTTCCACATAGTATTTCTCTGGGGATACATAGACAAATGTGCAAGTCGCAAAATGTGCACTAATGCAATTCGCAGAAGGTGCAGGTCGCAATATGTGCAAATCGCAGAAGGTGCAGGTCGTAATATGTGTAAATCGCAGAAGGTGCAGGTCGCAATATGTGCAAATCCCAGAAGGTGCAGGTCGCAATATGTGCAAATCGTTAAATGTGCAGGTCGCAATATGAGCAAATCGTAAAATGTTCACTTATTTACACTTTACTCGTACACGCAGGTCCGATCCACGGCGAGTAGAGGTAATCCGATGGATTGAACTTAACCGTTTTCTGGAGAAAAAGTTTCTTGGCGGCCCCGTGTATTGCGGGTTGTTAGTACCACCGGTGTTAAGGACACGTGTACCTACACGTTCCCACATGTAATCCGGATACCGGGAACTCTAATTTCTTCTAGACCTCGCGGCCAAAAGACTGAATTCTTTTGATTCTTGCTCATAAAACCAAGAGTCACAATAATCTTTAAAAATAAAAATAAACCCAAACAATATTAAAGATTTATTATTAAACAAACAACAATTAGTGAAACTTAACATACTTGCTTGAAGGCGGCTTACTCGATAAATGCCTAATTGTTAAAACATCGAGTTGACCAAACAACAAAATGGCCAAACAAAAAACAAAACAACAAACAAAAAACAAAAAACGTGTCCGATTGCGTTTCTAAAATCGCACTATCTGTGCTACACTGATAACTGTGTCAGAATCAGAATAACCCCTTCGAGAAACCGGCGACTAAGCCAAGATAACAATCGTTTACAGAAAACGAAACGAAACGCTATTGATTTCTCTATCACTCTTCCGTATAGTGGGTTTATTCGATTTCAACAAACGATTTTCATCATGGTTATTGCCGCATAACTTCTACGCTTTTAAAACAAAATAAAGTAACACCTATTATTTTAAACACTGAAAGACGATAACCTCAGGCGGGAATCGAACCACGCACCTTCCGCATTCCGAGGTCCTCGGTAGCCTGCCTTAACCACTTGGCTACCGAGGTCCTCGGTAGCCTGCCTTAACCATTTGGCTACCGAGGTCCTCGGTGGCCAAGTGGTTAAGGCAGCCGCCCGGAATGCGGAAGGTGCGTGGTTCGATTCTGACCTGACCTGACGTGGCTTGAGGTTGTCGTCTTTTTTCAGTGTTTAAAATTTTACTTAAGTATATTTTTTTTTTTTTTTTTTTTATTGGCAACGGGTTAGCGCTTGGCCTTCATCTCACCTGATGGTAAGTGACGATAAGGCCGAAGGTGGAAGCGCGCTACACCCGGAATCCTCAACCACTGAGGAACTGGCTATCTTATCTCAAACTGCCGGAACACAACAATGCTATAAACATCGTTGTTATGGCGACAGACTTAGATAAGATGGTGGTAGCTAGCCAGGCGGACTTAACAGCCCTACCACCAACCAAACCGAGCACACAAAGATGTACTCCCCGCTGGGAATCGAACCCGGGACCTCTGGGTCTGAAACAGGTAGCTTAGCCACTAGACCACAGAGGCGGTTAAAATTTAAGCGTTAATAAAACGCTAAAATATAAAACATTAATCTAACACCTATTATTAAAAAACAACTTAAAGTTTCAAATCAATTTTGTATAATACCGACTACGGTGCAAACAGTGCTTTATTTATGTTTTTAATATTTATTTATAATAAGCACTTTTCAAAAATATAACTTTCTTCAAGAACTCTGAAGATGTGATTCGGTTGTTTTCTAATTTGTCCAATATCGTTTCATATTTTTTATCAAAAACCCTGTACCGCAGTCTCCTGTTTGTTCTTAAATATCGTTTTATAATCTGTTTCATCTTGGAACTTACGTAAATACTCTCTCTTCTTAGTTTATTTATAAAATTATATATAGTTGGTCTTCGCGTTATTTTAACGTTTAATCGATGATGCCATCCTTCAATTGCATTTGTAGTTCTGTGTTTTGAACGAGTACAACTTAAAATTGAAGGTTTATATTTTGGATACCAATTTGTTTGAAAATATCCTATAAAATGGTTGAATTCGTCCGGTAAAGTATTTACGATGTCGCACCAGGTATTGCCAATGAATTGATCTGGCAGCATTGGCAAATTACAAATTTGACGTACCAACTGTCTTTGTTCACTTGACTGTGTGAGACCAAAAGATTTCGCATTGTCCCAAACTGCTTTCTTAAAATGTTGGTAGCAAATGTGTATGGTTGCTGCAGGATATATTTTTGACACAGCATTAATTGGAGCCTTTTCTGCATCGCAAATGTATTCTTGCACATTCAAGTGTATTTTGTCTCTTAACAGTTCGAACAAACGAACATATGTGCTTTGCTTCTTGTTAGGCAAAAGGGCAAAGATTAAGGGCACAACATTTGTCGAGTTACCATCGGAATACAAATCTACATGGATTGTGTATAACTGACTAAATGGTCTGGGACAAGCTTTAAAAGTGCCGTCACCTAGGCAGGCGTCGAATGCAGAATGCTTGATGATCTTCTTGGCGTCAGATGAACAAAAAATTAAAATTTTATCATCCTGACCATTTTCACACACCAAAAATTTTTCCGCTATGCCATCGGGTATAACGACATCTTTTAGTTTTTTAAAAGTAGCGGCTTTTGAATTTAAAAACCGTTTTCTGGCTCCGTGCAAACTGTCTCGTACTCTTACAAAAGGTGGTAACTTTCCACTATATTTATCATCCTGAAACAATAAATCTTCCATGTTGCGTTCGTAAATTTGTTGAACAGGACCCATATCATTAGAAACATCCTCTTGTGTTTTTTTTATCATCATGTAAATATCATTCTCAATCTCATTAGATTTACAAGTGTGCACACTTTTACGCAATATTTCGTTCATCAGATTGTTGGTGGTTACAGAAGCACAACAATCACTTCTTTTAACGCATATCCACAAACAGCTACCACTTGGATTTTTATTTTTTAAATTGTATCGGTAACATTCTTGTAGCAAAGTCTTATTCCCTTTTTGATTTACACTTATTTGTAAATCCATCGTTTTTGTTAAATAATGGCAGAACCTCAGATGAAACCAATGTAATAATTATTATTCTATGTTAGGTAAAAACTTTTAATCAATAAGTTGTTGACACGATAAAGGTTTATTTTTCTATAATGTCATGCATGACAGAAAAGATGTATCATAACTAGCAAGAAGGAAGGATGCCAAAGTGTAATGAAAAGGTTTTACAATAAGTCATCGTTATCTTTTAAAGTGATTGGTTACCCCTCAGAACAATAAGGTTACCCCTTTTATTTGAACAAATTCGAAAAAATCACAAAACTATGGGTTTCCGCGTGTCCCCCCTTTAAGGCTAAGTGTTAGTGAAAAATTAAAAAAACCCGTTCTTAGAATTACTTTTTGAAGTAGTAAACAGTAAAATTAAAATCTGCAAAAATTATAAAATATTGTTGAGGCTTTAATCTGTAAAATACACCCGATGGAAACACGATTTGATAAATTTGGCTCGATAGAATAAATTCACAAAGTTACATATTTTTGTGTCATTTTATCTTCTTTTCCAGGTTTTTTTCTTAAAATAAGTGATTTAATATTAGGAGTCATTTACCAAAATGAAGTTCATAGATAACTTGAGGAATTATAGCCGATCGTTTTTTATTTATTACATCTATCAATTTTTTAAAATATAAAACGCGATTATTCGCGCCGCTTCGCTGTTATACTCGTCCCTTACCGTCGTACCGTCGAGAGAGCGAGAGAGAAGCGCCCGAAATACCGGATACATAGACAAATGTGCAAGTCGCAAAATTTAAGGGGGGCCCACCCCAACCCCTGCCTCCTACCACCCAACTCCCTCACCCCCTCCGAGTGCAAGCAACCCCGTGGGCTGAATTAGCTCTATTTCAAAATCTGCACATTCTGCGATCTGCTCAATATAAGATCTGCTTGCACATTTTGCGATTTGCTCATTATGAGATCTGCACATTTTGCGATCTGCTCATTGTGAGATCTGCACATTTTGCGATCTGCTCATTGTGAGATCTGCACATTTTGCGATCTGCCCCATGTGAGATCTGCACATTTTGCGATTTGATCATTTTACGCAGCCTGCACATTTTGCGACTTGCACATTTGTCTATGTATCCTTCTCTGGCCCTGTTGTCATCACTGCCACATCAGAATTTTTTTTTTTAATTTGGGCTTGGTTTGATCTTAGTTCGATCAGAGAGAGTATTTTCAACGACATGTTATATTCTCAATGACCAAAGAAATATATGCTATATGCTGCGCAATGACGCTGTTGAAATGTTGTGTCTACTTCATGAAAACCATAATTTATTATAAATAATAATAAATGTAAAATAAAGATTTTTCTCCTTTTCAATTACTGATACCCAATGTTTTCTTTTATCGAATCTCATCTTAGAGCATTAATCTCATCGTACCTAAATAAATATAATATTTTATTACAATAAATCTTCAAATTGCACAACATTACCGAACAATAACTGAATAGAATAGCTTAATAATTTCTTGCTAAACAACAAAATTCTCCGGAGATCACCGGTGAATCACCGAAGATCGGCAATTTCACCGGTCCGCCAGATTCCGCTCCGGTGCAAACCACTACTTCTGAACAGAACCAAGTGTGGACGCCGACGCAAATATTTGCCGTATTTGATTCCTTTGATGTGTGATCAAAAACCGACAAGTGGACGGAAACGCATATTCGCTATTTGCGTTGTTTGCCTTATTCGTGCAAATAAAGCAAATATATTCAAATAGGCCGCCTACACATTGGCGTGCTCGGACAAATAATGCAAATACGCGAACACGATACGCCATGTGAAGTGCCGGCATCACAGTGCGCTCGCACCACAGGCACAGAATAATATGGGTCTTAAAAATCTATTCGTAAACAGTACTTGAGTGGCCACCGGCACAGTATAATTTAGCTCATATTTATACTGTGCCACCGGCGCTATGCGTAAATGAACGCAAAGCTAAGGTAGCCAGGCTTGTCATACAAAACGCACTGAGAAATGTCTTACTTCGCATCACAGCATTTCTACTTAGACAAGTAATGTTTGTGAATACGGGTGTTAAACTAACTCATAGAATTATCTCATATTATCTATCATAGTGCATATATTTCAGAAAATCGGAGATGGTAAGTAAGTATCATAAATTCATAATTTATTTATTTATAATGACATAACGCAGCGTAAGGTAGTCATCGAATGAAGGATCTGACATCTCGTCTCAATTTCTTATCATTTGTTTTGTGAGTGGGACCAGTTTATAAAAATCTTATTAACTTTTTTTAACACTGATTGGATATTTTGAAACAACAAAAATATTTACAATTGCATTAATACTTATAAATTATGGGAAACAAGTGTAGGTACATATATGTAATAGATCATCAGCCCGGGCAAAATTATCACAATCTACCTACCCTACCTTACCTACTCTTACTTTGAAAGTCATGGCGCCTCTAAACAATGTCAACAAACAACATTTAAAATTGCAAATAGGTAGCTTCTAAATTGTTCGCATAAATATTACGCTAAATAAATAAAAATTAATAAGTAGCCCATGATGACGGAGCATAAATTGAGAACGGCTTGACCTATTTGGCTGATTTATTTTTAATAACTTATGTACGATTATTCGAAAATCCATAGGAATAGCGTAATTTTAAATGATTTGCGACTGTTATCAGAGTCAGAGACTAGGCAATGAGGACCGTAGAAGCAGTCCACTGCCATAGGTCCTCGTTTCACGAAATTCCAACTGAACATCTGCTCAATATATACCTACTACTACTACTACTACTTGAGTTTTGTACAAGTCTATAAACATACCTAGAAAATCTTAAGCGAAAGTAACGTGAGCTTTGATTTTAAGTCTAAGAACGTCTCAGTCTTTAAATAAGGCAATTTAAGACTCGAGTCTGAAAAGCAACTAAGTACCTATCTACTTAATTGTGTTTATTCAGATTGCTGAAAAAAAAATGAATCTTCAGATAAAAAAATACAATTCTTTATCATCTGTAACTTCTTATTACAATCATGTTGCCTGCCCGAGACTGGTTGATAAGAGAACGCTATTATAAACTTAATCATAAGCTTTATCTTAAAAAATGATAAACAGCATTTTAAGCCCGCTAAATGTTATTAATTCTTATTTATAGTGTACGGAATTTTAAAACGTTAATTAAATAGGTTAAAGTACCTACTTAGTTATATTTTAAACAATATGCGATGATTTTTTTATGTTACGTAAACCGGAAAACGAGCTTAGGCTTTGATGAAGAACAAACAGCCAATGAATGGAGTCGGACCCCCATAAACGCGCGCGACCCAAATAAAGCAACTAGGTACCTACTTTACACCGGGGCGCCGGGCGTGGGCACGTTCAGTAAAGTCGCTACTGGGCGCTAGTTTAAATTAATCACATAATCATGACTATTATCCCCGAAGGGTTAGTTAAGTTAACTTAGTTAGACTAGGCAATGAGGACAGAAAAAGCAGTCCTCTACCATAGTCCACTTTTCACCAAATAGTGACTGCACCCATCGCTGCTCTATGCTGTGGATGTATGTGCAGTCTTTAGTCTGTTAGTGCATTTTCATTGGTCGATAAGTCGGTAGTTAGCCCGAATGCGGGGAGGACCCGTATTAGGACTAACCGCAGGTTTCATGGTTTACAACTGCCGATGGATTTTTAAGGGGATTCTAAAATAAAGAGAAGACCTTTTCGAATGTAAGTATAAAACTTTGGACCCTGTGGCATGCCTTTCAAATAATTTTTCGCACCTTGCATGCGGGCGCTAACGACCAATGAAAATGCGCCCTTAGTCACCTTTTACGACACCCAAGGGAAGAGAGGGGAAATTAGTTTAAATTAATTCAGCTTAATCATCTCTGTCAATTAAAAAAACCATATCTATTGTAACATCATCACATCACACACAACGCTATTTAAGAAATGCTTAGGTAGGTACCCTGAGTTGTGAACGTTGCTCTAGAATCGAAATTTGGAGCAAGGATAACCGCAGTAAAAATTTGTACAAACCCGCTTATGGAATCTGTTTGTAAGAGTAGTACTTACTCGCACTTAATATTATGTTGTTGTCTGTTATCTTATAAATTATGCAATATTTGATTTACTTACTAACTTGATCTAAACTATAAGTACTTACCCATCTACTTTTTTCTCATGATTATGATAGATAACTTAGATAAGCTACTCTTTACTATCGTCTTTAATCTGTGCTATCGTTGAAAACTGTATATCAAGTATTATAATTTTTTAGGTTGTTAGTGGATTTCAGGTATAATATTAAAATTAAACTTCTTTATTGCATAGTCTATACAAAAGTTGAACAAAAGATGACCTTTCTAACGCCGTATCTGCATGACACCGACGTCGTCGCCGCCGCCGACGACGCTAGTTCTTATAAGTCACCTCCCTCACCCTGCCGGTCCACAAAGTGCCCTTTCACGCCTCGTTTTAAATTCAAGAGTTTCTAGTCTTTAGTAATAAAATCAATACTCATTAGGTTATGATTTGTTAGCCGTAGGTCCTATACGTAGTTCGTCCAAATTGTATTTCAACCATAATTTTGTCCGACTCGTATATAAGGTGACTGCTAGAAACCGCACGAAACTTCAAGAGCTGGTCAGGTCAATTGTTTTAAACATGAAAAAAGTGACAAAAAAGGAATTTGTGTTTTTTAATTTTTAATGAAATAATTAATTTTGTGAATTTTAATTGGATAGTCTTTTAGAATCTAATTTATTTTAAAGCATACGGCCGTCTGTTGCCCCTTTCAGCTGGGCGATAAGTACCTACATACGAAAAAACACGAATTCCTTTTTTGTTATTTTTGTCATGTTTAAAACTCTTGACCTGACCAGCCCTTGAAGTTTCTTGCGGTTTCTAGCAGTCATCTTATATACAGGGCGTCACACGGATATGCCACATGGAGGGAAAGTACCTTGGATATTGTAGATGGAATATTTTACTGAAAGAAGACATTATTTGAAGTTAAATAATCACGCTATAGCTTTATCATACCGATCGAAAGGCTTCATCATAAGGATTATTTTTTGCTATGTAACATAGTGTCACCAATAAAAGAAAGACCATGAATTTTATCATTTTTAATACAAAATTAATCAATTTATCAAATGCTCAAAATAAGTCCCTTCCTGTTGAATACAAAGTCTCACTCTTTTGAGTATTTAGCTCTTTGTCGTTTTTTTGATCTTGATGTGGTGGATATTTAGAATAATACGTATTCATGCACTTAAATTTTAATAGGGAAATGATGCGTACTTCTCAAGTTGGTACATTTATTAGTTATAAGTAGGTAGGTACTTATGATAATGTCCGTTGTAGGTATGTCCTTACGGCAATGTCAGCTTTTCATTTTTCTAAACAAAATTTCACATCAAATGGTAAAATTCATGGTCTTTCTTTTATTTGTGACACTATGTTATTAAGCAAAAAATAATCCTTATGGTGAAGCCTTTTGATCGGTATGATAAAGCTACAGGGAAATTGTTTTTCTCATGTAACGGGTTTGTTTCCCGGTTTAACCATGTAATTATTTAAATATCTATGAATGCAGTTTAAATTATTTTTTAAATTCAAATAATGCCTTCTTTTAGTAAAATGTTCCATCTGCAATATTCAAGGTACTTTCCCTTCATGTGGCATATCCGTGGGACGTCCTGTATAGTCCAATACGGATTTCGTCCAACATCGATATACCTACTTAATATATCGAGTCGTAGATATACATTTTTAGTACTTTAGTAGGTATAACGACTGAGTCTTGTTTTTATTACTAAAGACTAGAATAGGTACTCTTGAATTTTAAACAAGGCGTGAAGGGGCACTTTGTGGACCGGCAGTGAGGGAGGGTGACTGGACTAATGCTACGTACGTAAAATATATAAGTTACTCTGGTTTAGTTTCGTTTCGGCACCTTCCCATTTCGGCACCCATGAATTTATGAACTCTATAAATTTTAATCAAGGAGATACAGTCACCGATAAAAAAGAACGAGTGCTGTTTAATTCATATTTTGAATAAATATGCTAAGTTTACTGGTAAAATACACCGAAATATTAAAATGATTGCCAGTGGTAACTGAACGGGACTGTACTTTAGAAGCGGCATCCCAAGGGTGCCGAAATGGGAAGGTGCCGAAACGAAACTAAACCGTTACTCTATGGATACAAACATACATAATAATCACGACTATTATCCGCGAAGGGTTAGTCAGAGTCTAAGCAATGAGGACCGCAATAGCAGTCCTCTGCCGTAGTTCACTTTTCACCAAATAGCGATTACACATGTGCTCAGCGTGACACGTGGTGAGCCTATCGCAACTCTAAGCTGTTGTATGTATGTGCAGTCTTAAGTCCGTTAGAGTCGCCTTTTACGACACCCAAGGCAAGAGATAGGAGGTCATTGGGGTGATAGTATTCTTTCACCGCTACACGACAGTCACGCGTTTGATCTGCGCCGGCCACACGCGCGCGGTTTGGCTGATTTCACAGTCACGCGTTTGATCAGCGCCGGCCACACGCGCGCGGTTACAATTACACTAGATAGTAGGTAGTTGCGTTTCATAGTCACGCAGTTCAAAGGCGCAACTACTATGTAGTGTAATAATAATTGTAAGAACGCGCGTGTGGCCGGCGCTGATCAAACGCGTGACTGTGAAATCAGCCTTAGACCTTGTACAGTTTCGCGCGAACGCATACGCGCGTTGTCGAGGTACTGGCGCTGCCAATATATTGCATCCACAAGTATCGCGCGTGTTGATATTCGAATCAAGTTGAAAATGAATTGAATTAACTCTATGGATGCGACGTCATTACGCTGCACCAGTTGTCCTTGCGTCTGGACTGTACTTCCATCAGCTAGGTCAATGACTTCCATTGACATTTTTATATATTTGCCATTTGCCGGGCTATATACAGGGCGTCCCACGGATATGCCACATTCTCACTTTCCCTCCATGGCAGATACGTGGGACGCCCTGTAAAAAAAAATGTAGTCTTCTATAAATTTTTTAATAAAGTCAAATCTTTGTTAAAATCCTTATGAGTTTCTTGAATCATAATTTGATAAAGTGTTATTCTACCACGGCCGACTGTACCTAAATTAAATTATATTGGACCATTCACAATGTTCTTATTCATTTAAAAAAATACTTAAGGCTAGGTGTTAGTGAAAAATTAAAATAACACGTTCTTAGAATTACTTTTTAAAGCAGTAAACAGTAAAATTAAAATCTGCGAAAATTATGAAATATTGTTGAGGCTTTATTCTGTGAAATACACCCGATGGAAACACGATTTTATAAAGTTGGCTCGATAGAATAAATTCACAAAGTTACATATTTTTGTGTCATTTTATCTTCTTTTCCAGGTTTTATTCTTAAAATAAGTGATTAGATATTATGAGTCATTTACTAAAATGAAGCTCGTAAATAACTTGAGTTATTATTACCGATGGTTTTTTTATTTAATACATCTATCAATTTTTTAAAATATAAAACGCGATTATTCGCGCCGCTTCGCTGTTATACCCGTCCCTTACCGTTGTACCGTCGAGAGAACGAGAGGGAAGCGCTCGAAATACCTCCCCTTAATGTATTAAACAATAAGCTATAAGTACTTACTACTACTACTACTTAATAATATTTACACACTAATTTACCATTTTTGTGGTAAGTAGGTAAGTACCTTTAATAGATTATTAATTAGTAGGGTGTAAATGACAATAACAATTAAAAATAGGTAAGTAACTACCTACTTAGATTAAGTTCATTTCCCACATCAAATCAAACGGGATCGAATATTTTATTAGATAACTTCTCCGAAAGATAAATAGTATCTACCTAGTTAGTAAGAGGAAAAATAATTATGATTTTCACATGACTGTGTTTGTTTAAAGAACACATAGGTACTGAAACGAACATTCAAAAACTGCATGTCGATTATTAAAGCTCGGTCGTAAACTGACCTCTTACCTCGACTCAACCTTCACGTTTAGCGCTCTTACATAACTGTGTTCGTGATCTCACTTTGTCAATAAAACAATATACCTACTTACAATTTTTCCATATGAATTTTGTATCACGACAAAAAATCTACGATCGCAAAAACTGACATACTACTCAGTCAAAAAAGTACCGGGAAAATATCAATAATAGGTACTTACACAAAATGATAGTTATTCATCCAATTTAACGCCTTCAAAGATGCTCCTTCAGAAACGATACACTTACGCCAACGTGCCACGAAGTGATAATTTTAGTTTAGGAAAAAGAAAGAAGTCGACTGGAGCCATATCTGGTGAATAAGTCATTGCTCGATGGCATTTGTTGAGTTTTTGGTCAAAAATTCGTTTATAATGATGACCTTGTGCGAAGGCGAACTATCGTAGTGCAAAATCCAAGAATTTTCTTTCCCCAAATTTGGCGATTTTCGTCGAATTTGCTCTCTTATACGCTGCATAACGCTCAAATAATATTCTTTTTTTACCGTTTGACATTCCGGCAAGAATTCCGAGTGCACAACACCGCGATAGTCAAAGAAAACAGTCAACATGACTTTGACTTTTGTTCGACTTTGGCGTGGTTTTTTCGGTTTCGATTCAGTCGGAAGGCGCCACTCCGAAGCTTGTTGACTAGTTTGAATGTCAAACTCGTAAACCCACGTCTCGTCACCAGTAACAATGCGTAGCATGAATGTTGGGTCGGAATAGACTCGTTTTAGCATGTCCTCAGCGATTCTCATGCGATTGAGTTTTTGGAGAAAATTCAGGTCTTTTGGGACTAGCCGAGCGGCAACATGTTTCATACCCAAGTGACTTTGACTACCTATATACATGTCTAGACGGAGCATCGCGGTACAAACGCTTCTCAAAATCCGCCCGGTTTTTGTATTGAATTTGAAGTGTGCGTGACAGCCGCGTATCTGACACTAGCGCGAATGGTTGCCAGCGAATGCCTAATTTCCGATAAAGTAGGAAAAAAATATTTATGCACAATATAATTTTAAAATGATTCATAACATAACATAACTTTTTAAATTAGGTATGTCTATCGTATATGTAGGTATAACGCATAAAAAAGCTGGTGTGTTTAGAAAAAATGGATGATTGAAGGCGAGGGCGAGTACAATAAAATAATGCGCTAATGGAAGCCTGCGTGCGTGTGATATGTTTGTAATAGGGACGAAATAGAAGCAACAGGCAGGATGATTTACATTTAATACTTATTAAATGATATTATAATAATTTTTTATTCGTTTCAAATATCGATACGATACCATACCACAATAACAATTTATAATAATAGTATTATAAAATATTACAGTAGGTAATTATATTTTTTCTTGTTTTAGAACGGAACGTCTTGAATGGGTGGTAGGTTAAAAATTTGGACGATTCAAAGTACTTATAATTGAGTTTATTGAATATATATATTTTGAGTTTGAGTTGAGTTTGAGTTTGAACCTATAATCCAGCCAAATTCGATGACGAATGTTTGTAAACAGATTATTGTTATGCCTAGTTGCAGTAGGATTTTACTTTTTCTTGAGAGACATTCACAAGAAAACAATTATTGTGTCTTTCTTTAAAAAAACAGTAAAAATCCTAGTAAAAATCCTCCTAAACTAGACTTTTGCCCAAATGACAGTAATATGTTTACAAACATTCGGCATCGAATAGGAACAGTGACATTTATGCACGGCTCTTAAAAATCAGACATTAGTTTAAAAAAAAGAAAAACTTTGAAAGCGTTCCAATAATAATAATATTTAATGTATTTACTTTATTTACAACAAGACCATGTATAAATACTAACTTACAAGACTGAGTATTTTTATCATACTTATTATATTTAAACCTCCTTTTATATTCTGCCACCAATAATGGGAATTCTACATTTTGATACCAGCAACACTACGCATACATGGCCGTTATTATTGTTAAACTTTAAATTTTCATTAAAATTTATCGATACTTACAGATGAAACGTGACTTTCCTTTTCGAAAAAAAAAATCTTTTGTAGTTTCGACAGAATTTCACTGAGCAAACGGTCATTTTGCGAACAATTTCACCGAAACGCGAGAGGTAAACACTGCTTGACGGCACAATGACACTGACCGCCAGAATTGCGCGATAGGCCAATTTTGGCCTATAAATTTTTCTACGTTTTTTTACGGCCAGGCTCTATCTAGACATGTATATATAATCAAAGCCGCCGCCCATGGACACCCGCAAAACCAGAGGAATCGCAGAGAGATCGCCGGCCTTTAAGAGAGGATTAGGTTGTGTAGTAGGAGAGGAATAGTGTTACTCATTTAGCACCACCTGAACTGTATCAAGTGACTGTGTCAAGAACTTGGGTGTTCTTTTTGATAAAAAATTTGCCTGGAGCTCTCAATTGAAAGAAGTCAGTCGTAAAATGTTTGCATCTGCGGGGTCTTTGAAAAGACTGCGCCACTAAAATTGCTTTTGCGCAATCGCTTCTTCTGCCCATATTGGACTATGCCGATGTCAGCTATATCGATCTCACAAAGGAACAACTTAATAAGCTTGAGCGACATCAAAACTTTAGTACTTATACGATTTATATTTGGACTTCGCAAATATTTGCGAAATGATCATATGATCATGTTTCCGAATTCCGTACTAAACTAAATTGGTAGCCTATTCGACTTCGACGGAATGCTCATATTCTATACTTCTTTTTCAACTTCTTCTGTTTAACCCGACTACTCCCTCCTACGAGTATGTTAAAAGTCATTTCAAATTTTTGTGTGAGTCTCACTCACGATCAATAAGATCTTCACATAACTTGACACTCGAGATCCCAGTACATTCAACAACATTTTACGACAAGTCCTTTACAGTAATGGCTGCTCGTTTGTGAAATGATTTTGCCTTTGAACATGGCCAAAACGCTAGCGAGTTTCAAGAGGATGGTGAATGACTATTACTTGTCCTTATAGCCATCAGTTTGCTGAAAAGCCGATATATTATGTTAATATGTTTATGTTTATTGCTAATTCTATGCCTTAACATTATATTTATTTGAGTAGTTTTATAAGTGTTATTATTATTACTCATTATTAACTATATCCATGGTGCACTACAAGCCCATTTTTAAATTTTAAATCTTTTTTGTCCATCCAAAGGTTGTCTGGAAGAAATCACTTTTAGTGATAAGACCGCCCTTTGTACGTCAACTTAATATGTAATTATTTTATTTTTTGTCAAAATGTTTTCTTTTTGTGGTGTACAATGAAGTATATTTATCTTTTCTATCTTACCACCCAGGGGTCACGTGTAGGGTCTCAAGGGTAAACCTAGGGACGCGAGTAACTTTAACCTCCAAAATAAAGCGGCAATGGGCGGCAAAGTAATACTAACAACCCCTCTCTTCCCTTCGGTGTCGTAAAAGGCGACTAACGGACTATAGTCCGTTAGTCGACATCCAACAGCATAGAGCGGCGATAGGCTGATAGGCTTATCACAATAATACTACCAATCCCTCTCTTCTCTTTGGTGTCGTAAAAGGCGACTAACGAACTAACGACTGCACATCATCCAACAGCATAGAGCGGCGATATGGGCTATGGGCCCATCAAAATAATACTACAAACCCCTCTCTTCCCTTGGGTGTCGTAAAAGGCGATTAACGGACTAAAGACATTAATGTTTTTGTTTTTACTTTCCTTAAATTCGTTATGAAAAGCACAGTGTTGAGCTCGGGTGAAAGACTTATTTACTCCCTCGAATTATTGGCCAAACCTCGGCTCGGGAGTAAATGAGCTACTTTCACCCCTAGCTTAACAATGTACTATTATAAACTAGGTAAGTACTACTATATGTACCAATAAAAATAAATCTTGCACAAGGACTTCGTCACCATTATTCATCATTCATTACGGAGAATTAAATATAGACGTGACAAAACGCTTTAATACATACCTACAACACAAATCCATATTTGCGTGATTTGCGACTTCGCGCGAAAGGCATGAATTAGAGTAAACATGTCGCGGTCGGGTCCATATTGGCTCAACTAAAGTTCTTTAGCCGAAATTGTTCTTTCTACCAATTTGTAAACCGAATGATCACTCTTCCTAGAATTTTTCTTCAGATTTCATTCTTACAATTTGTAGTACTACAATTATTGTAATTAATAATATCACTAATGTAAATATATTTAAATTCCTAGTGTTGCTTTTCATATCGCTTTTATCCCTAAACATAATTTCCATAATATGACCTACAGGAGTAGGGCAGCTATTATTTCTGTTGTCTAATAAAAAAAACCTTGAAATTCATCGAATTGAATTTCTAACCTATCACGTGACCTACAGGAGTAAGACAGCGCAGCTAGTATCCTCAATCATTTGATTAGTAGTGTAAAAGACGGTTATGTTGAGAAAATATAGGAAAAAAAAAAATAGGTAGTAGGTATAATAGATGTTTATTGCTACCTACTGACATTATGAAGTTGAATGATTCGGAATTATGAACATTAGAATTGTGATTGTTGGGAAGAACATTTTCGTAGTTCCGATTATCGGAGTTGAAAATTTAGGTTAACTTTGTCGCAACCGTCGCGGTCACATAATGGAGTGCATTCCCTTTCGAGTGAGTGAGACTGAGATGCAACCGGTGATGAACAGGCGCACAATGAGACTGCGCGCGCGCAGATTGTGTAACGCTAACAATATTATGTGTTAACCCTTTGTCACGCACGTTTCGTAATGCGCACGCCACCACCGCCACCTTAGCGCTGACGTGCGGGATATTAGCGAAATTGAAATTAAAATTTCTAGTAATTGGTCGTTAACGCCGCGGTTGTGACGGATCGGCGAGCGTGGTGAATGGTTCCCGCTCGTAATGAGTTCGGCGAGTCGCAAAGCGCGAGTGAATACGGCGGCGGCGGCAGCGACGGCGCGCGCGATAGCAATGCGCGCGATCCTCGCATTAGCTATCATGGGGCTCGCAGACGCTTTCCAAACTTGCAATGAGTTTTGCGATCTGGCGTAAGTAACTTTTATAAATTAGCAATTTCGATAATAACTTCATTATATCAACAAAACGAGAGAGATAGAGATGTGAATAATGCCGTTGCTGTTTAATTATTTTATTTTAATTAGACCGATCAATTCGGTGTTGTTTAACAAAATGTTATGAAAGCATTAGGTATTTGCGTTTAATTGATTTTATAATTAATTTGCACGATACCATGCACGATGCCGATGCATAGATCGATATACTCTTGTGTGATCTGAAGATCTACGAAGGACGATCCTAAGCGGCTGAAGTTATTTTTTAAAATAGAAGGTTTTATTCGCGACTTTATACGCGTGGAGTCAATACCTCAATGATCAATCAACGAGTTGATGTATAGGACCTACAAACAATCATGCACTTTTTGTTGCGTTCTGTACCGAATATAAATGTTTTATTAAGTATTTTTATTGATATAATGTATGTTTATAAGTACATTTAAAAATATTTACACAAACAGTTGACATTAGTTTAGTTACTCAAAGTTACATAAGACGCATTACTTATTCGTAGCCTACTAACATAATTAATCTCCAAACTTAATTGAAATTGTGAAAACTGTTTTAATTTATTAACTATTTTAGTAAGTACGTGTAGTGAGGCCCTTAAAAATATAAAAAAATGACTCAACATTAAAATTATAAATAAATGACTCAACATTAAAAATATAAATAAATGACTCAACATTAAAAATATAAATAAATGACTCAACGTTTTTTTATGTGACAATGCGTCTAATCTAAATTTTGAGTTTACGCGACGTTAGCCCACCCTTTGACCACGTTTCGGAGTTTATTTTGCTTTTAACATATTTTGTTATGTTTTTACTTGGAGCTCGAAGGCGCAGAGCTCGATGGCAAAGCTCCTGGCCCCCCTTAGCCCCTTAGGTCGTCAAGCAACTGCCGGGTCACACAATGGATGGATGACCAAATTAAAAAATATTTCGAGCTCCTCCGTGCTTCGGAAGGATTGTAAAGGCCTGGACCTGGAGCTATTTATGTATTCTATGCCCGGAGGATAATAAATTGTATAACTTCAACATCTATCGCAATCGCTTTCAAGGTACATTGCTTCGATAGTTTGATTATTTTAAAAATAGTTTTAAGTAATGTTTAAAAAAACAAAATAGGCGGGAAAGCGCAATCCGATATTCATTTGTTTTTTAGAGTTGTACCTAGAGTTTTGTATAGACTTCCGTATAGCAGCGATTTGTATTCGATGAGTTCATCAGATTCAAATATGAAAGTCATTTTTTTTTTAGCTAATATGTTTTATTTTTACTTTCTTTGTATTCGTAATAAAAAGCACAGTGTTTACCTCGAGTGAAAGACTTATTTAGTCCCTCGAACTACTTATTTCTTATCTATGTTAACTTTACATCAAAAACCCCGTCTCGATACTAAATAAGCTACTTTCACCCCTAGGGTAACAATGTACTATTGCGGGACCCCAAGTTAACTCCAATAATCAATCCAAGTTCAGTGTTCGTCAACGACCACTTAGCGCCACATATTAAAATTTTGTTTGGCCGCGCCCGTAAATGTGGCAAGGATCTTCAATACAAGTATATTTGGTCAAGAGATTGTAAACTTTTCTTACGCAAAACTGATATGTCAAAAATTATACAAATCTCTCGTGACAGTGATTTAAAAAAAATATTTGACTACTTTTGCAATTATTATGTTACTTTTGTGTTGCTTTTGTTACATTTTATTTTTATATCGAAATCGTTAACTTATCAATGCTGTGTCGCTACTACATATTATTATTAACTGTTTTTGTAATGCCAACACTGTATATTGTTTGTGACAGGAATTATGTATTTTTGTTTCATTGTTATTACAAATGCTTTTTGCATAATTTACTTTTGGTATTATTTTTCTCATTGACGTATAACGCTAATTATTTAAGTTGTCAAGCATTTTACATACCCATACGCATAAAATCTCGTTCTGTATTTTTGGGGGTCATTTTACATAAAGATAATTCAATAATCAATACTACCTTAAAATCTAGTTATACTTTAATAAATTATAATCGAACGAACGGGGCACGAATTATTATTCATTTTACGGTTATTATTTATTTTAATAGATAAACGGCGAATCATAGTTTAATATCTATTTATTACCAAAACGTTAGGGGCTTACGAACAAAATCTCACGAGTTTTGTGGTAGTGTCCTGAATTATGATTATGATGTGATTGTGGTAACGGAATCATGGTTAAATGATGGTTTCTATAGCTCTGAATATTTTGATGGTAGATATGACGTTTTTAGATGCGACCGAGATTCTGTCTCCACCCAACGTGCACGTGGCGGTGGTGTTTTAATAGGTATTCGGCGTGAGTTGTGTGCTAGTTTGCGCTCAAACTGGTGCGCGCCGCCGCCTGCCGAAGAGCTGTGGTTGAGCATACCGCTGTGCAGTCGGCCCTCCGTTACTGACATTTCTACTCACACAACCTACTTGCATCTAGCTTGTACTTATATACCACACGGTGCGCGACATGAGTCACTGTTAAGATCCTTTTTTGATAGGACCTGTGAAAAGGTTCACTCTCACTCTAACGACATATTTCTCATACTAGGTGACTTTAATGTTACACATGCAGAATGGTACTACGATGATGATATTGGCAGTATGAATTTGAAAGCTAGTGACGATTTATTTGCTACTCTCACTAGCGACTTTATGAGCTTTTCCCTTTTATCACAATTATGACAGGTTACTGGACTTCGTGTTTTGCAGTGACACTTGTTATTTAAAGGCATGCCATAGCCCTTTAGTAGTTGAAGACGCTCACCATAAATCTTTAAACATCGAAGTATCTCTAAGTTTACCAGATTTTTTAAAAACTAATACATTTGTAAAAAAAAAGTTTTTTTGTTCAGACTTTGAAGGTATTCGTAATGGCTTGGATTCTGTTCACTAGGATAAAGTATTTTCTACCATGAACGACGTGGAAACTAGAGTAACTTACTTTTACGAAACTTTATACAATCTTATTGATAAGTATGTGCCCACGCGAACTGTTTCTGACACCAGTAAACACCCACCATGGTATAACCGAGCCATTATTAAACTTTGCAACGAAAAACGTAAGTACCATAGGAAGTGGAAGGTTTATCATAATACAAGCGACTACCTTATATTTTCAAGCGACGAGTTTCCTTATATTTTACAGAAAAGGAATGTTATTGGAATTACATAGCTATATCTGAAGAAAAAATAAGAAGTCACCCTAAATTTTTTTGGTCATATGTAAAATCGAAAAAAAAGCTGGTGAAATCCCACAGAAACTAATTTATGATGGCAAAACCGTGTCGAGTGGAATTGATATTTGCACTGCTTTTAATAGACATTTTCAATCAGTTTTTATTGACCCAGTTACTAGTACGAGTAGAAACATCCGTAATACTAATTTTAGTTATGACAGTGCTCTCTTAGACTCACCAATCGATATAAATACCATCTGCCTTAACGATGACTTAATTTTAAAAGAATTAAAAAGTTTATACATCAATAAGGGAGCAGGGCCAATCAATGTGCCAAAGAACTTCTGAAACCGATTACTAGCATCTTTCAGCTTTCTATTAAATCAGGTGTATTTCCTAGTTTTTGGAAAAAAGCCTTGATAACTCCAATCTCTAAGAACCTGAAAAGGGATTTAATCACTCAATATCCTCGACCTATCGACCTATTTCCAAACTATGTGTTTTAGGCAAAACGTTAGAAAAAATTGTTACAAGTCAACTGACATATGCTGCTCGCAATCTTATTGATGAGAACCAGCATGGATTTGTAAAGTCGCGTAGTGTGGATACTAACATGCTGATGTTCACAGATTTTTTATTTAGAGCTTTGGACAGTGGTAGTCAGGTGGATGTCGTGTACACTGATTTCTCCAAGGCGTTTGACAAAATAAATCAAGACACGCTCTTGGCGAAGTTGTGGAGGCTTGGTGTGCATGGCAATCTCCTCAGATGGATTGAATCTTATATACGGAACCGTAGTCAGGCTGTTTGCGTAAAGGGCTACTGCTCTAGTTACCTATTTATTCCATCGGGGGTACCGCAGGGCTTTCACCTCGGTCCTGTACTCTTTTCCTTGTACATAAATGACATAGGACAGGCACTTCATGACTCTCACCATCTACTTTACGCGGACGATACAAAACTATACCATGTAGTTAAGAGTTATGATGATTACCACCAGTTACAATTAGATCTTGACTCGTTTTCTACCTACTGTAGTTGTAATCAACTTTACTTAAATGTGGATAAGTGCCAGGTTATTACATATACCAGAAAAAAGGCTCCCATCTATTATAGTTATACACTATATAATAGTGCACTTAAGCGAGTAACAGCAATTCGTGATTTGGGCATCCTCGTGGATTATAAGTTAGGTTTTACTTTGCACATAGACTCTGTAATAAAGCGTGCGTTTAAGAGCTTAGGTTTTATTAACCAAATTACTAAACCATTTAGTGACGTGGTTACTCTCAGGATACTATACTTTTCATTCGTGAGATCAATTATGGATTTTGGCTGTGTTGTGTGGAGCCCTTTCTATAAAAAGCACATCGACGGACTCGAAAAGGTGCAAAAGAAATTTATTAAATTTGTTAATTATAGACTCAACCGTTATAGCGATTCTTACAACACCTACCTCTCTAGTCATAATTTGCTTAGCCTTAGTAATCGTCGTAAACAATTTGACCTAGTGTTTCTGCATAAAATCATAAATAGCAAAGTAGATTCTCCTGCACTATTAGCTAAGATCCATTTTATAAACAAAGCACGCCTTCCAGTTCGTCCCCAACGTGTAATCAATATTTAGTGCCTCCCGTTCGTCATAAGAATTATACCAGAAACTGTTTTAGTCCACGTTCGATTAACCTGTTCAATAAAAAAATTTCAGATCTCGATATGTTTAATGACTCCTCAGATAACATTAAAAGAAAGGTATATGAAATTTGTGATAATGTGTAATGTAATGTAGTATAATGTAATGCAAAGTAGTGTAATGTAGTATTTGTAATGTAATGTAAAGTACCTAGTAAAATGGAATGTAATGCAGTGTTGTGTAATATAATGTAGTATAGCGTAATAATTTGCCACAGCTGAATATTTTGTTTGTTTTTACATTTTTGTTATATTTTTGTCTTTTCATCATTTCAGTAGTTAGCTTATTAGTACTTTTAAATTTTTGTTTTTTTTAATAACATAAATCTTGAACATAGTTGCTTAACAACAAGTTCGTAAATGTGTACAATATTTGATGTAATTTATCGGCCCTATTTGTCTACTTGTATGCACTTAATATTGAAATAATTATGATGCAATGTTGCGGGACCCCAAGTGAGCAAAAGAAACAAAAACGCTTTCATTTAAATAAAATAATTTTATTATAGGTACTGGGTGTTTGGGAGATGGTGCAAAACTGCAATGCCTGCTTGTCTTAGACCAAAAAGATTAATTTAATGTCTTTGTCTTAGACTAAGTCAGCCTTTATTTTACAAAATTTTTATTGGTTAAGGCAAAAAAAGATCATTTTTTTCATTTTAAATTGCAAATAATAGCCAGTTTTAATGAGAAAAGCCTGGCCTACTTGGCACAGGCCTTCTCACATGGACTACAGCACAGCACATCGAAAGATTTGGCCATAATAACCCACCTTCTGGCCCAATGCGTGTTGGTGGGTTTAAACCGAAAGGTGAATTTTAACTGGCATGATCGCAAACCTTGGATGTGTAAACAACCTAACAAAACATGTTTCAAGCATTTTGTCATCACATCCCAGCAGACAATTTTTACAGATAAGTATTCGAGGTTAATGAAAATTTTATTGATCGTTTTTTAAATAAAATTGTTATTAAAAAAAATTGTTAAAACCTTTGTGAAAACAAGCCTTGTTATTCTTCTTTCTTTTAGGGAGAAAGAAATTGAGGGTGACAAAATAATAATTGTTCTTTCTTATTTGCGTTCAAGATGTCTACTTCGATTTTCTAACACAGCCACGGGTAGGGTTACCATTTAGGAATTTGAAAAGTCCTGACAAAAAGCCTGACATTTGGATAAAAGTCCGGACTTTTTAGTCATAAAATGGAAACATTACTTACTTCTCATTTGTTTTTAGACACCTAATTAAATGAGAAGTTAATAAAGATTAAAGACTTATTTGATATTACTTAATATGTAGTTTTGTTACTCATATTCCAAAATCCGGACAAATTAAAGAGCCGGACATGTCCGGACTAATCCGGATGGATGGTAACCCTAGCCACGGGCCCGTCTTCTCACTTCTGCCCCCATAGGCAAATGGCAAACGCTCATCCCTTGTTTATTTTTTACTACTGCTTTAATTAAAAAAATGGATTGATTTATTTTTCAAACTGGTGATTACTTACGACTATCTGCAAAATTTCGTGTTTTTTCATCAAAACCATAAAAAAATTAGTCAAGCATTCAAAAATTGCTCAAATGGTTCTATCTGGCCTATGCTAGAGCTTTGTACCTATCTCCTAAACAACCTGTATATTAATTATAATTTAGATTTAATCAAAACGCGTACGCCGCTTTAAATTACCTAACTCTAAATTTGAAACGAAAATTTTGTTGCGAACAAATTACAAATTAGAAAATGTTGAAAAAATTTCACGACCAATAAGTGATTAATTTCGGCGGACTGGATAAGTCCACCGGTAAATTGGAAGAGCGCTTGACCCGGATTATCAGAAGGGTGCAGGTTCGAATCCTGCTCGTGTAATTCTTTTTAACATTTTCAATATAAGTAAGTAACAAAAATGTATAATTTTTCTACTATTTTTTAGTTAGGTGGTCTGTGATTTTGCCTCATTCAATTTATGATATTATGTAAATGGATTTGTCAATTTCTTATCATTATTTAACAATCACTCATTTAACATTATCTTTGAAATAAACGTTCCAGCTACAGAAAGAGGGTTATGTATTGCCTCGTAGGTACTTAATGTAAATAGGCTATGTTCGAATGTTCGTCGAAAAGTGCCAGTCAATGTGTATGTCGTAAAGTTGGCCATATAATGATGTGCTCAAAATATTTCATGAAATAATCATGTTCGAACCTAACCTTATTATTACTATATGGCCCCACGACATGTACATAATAACATGTACAGTGTAGCGCCTGCAGGAATTGTGTAGTAAATATAGACTTTACGCCGCTTGGCACTTTCTACTACGAGTAAAGCGTTGTACAACTAACTACTACGACCGACATAATTTATCATTTTGCGCTTTCTGAAACTACCTCCTCATCATCATATCGAATGGCAAAACTGCGACGTCCTAAACCTTAATTTTCAGGTTTAACAGCCATTCTTGGGCTGCAGGCGTTAGTTGGTGGAGTTCTCTCAGGCCACCAGGGAGATAGTGCAGTGGGCAGTCCTCTACAATGTGACTCAGTGTCTGGTTCGGAGCTCCGCATTCACACGCTGGCGAGTCCTTTAGCCCCCATTTGTAAAGATGGTGGTTTGAACGTCCAAGTCCAGATCTGAACCGATTTAATTTGACCCACAGCGCGCGCTGGCTATCGGTTCCTGCGGGGTTTTCAGTTGGGTCAGAGATCAAAAACCTATTCGGCACGTTAAAGCGGTCCCAGGAAGAACGCCACGCTTCCTTTAAGCTGAAAGGGGCGTTTACACGTTCATCGGCCCAGATAGGAGATCTTGACGGAAGGCGTTGGGTCGGCAGTTGTTCCAGAGTCTCCCGGATTGGTATGTTTGGCCTTTGACTTTTTTCCCATTCGGCGATAGCTGCGCTGAGCCTGCGCAGTTCAGGTGGTGGTATGTGCGCTAGTACTGGAAGCCAAGGTAACGGGGTTGTTTTGATAAGTCCGGTAATTATCCGCATGGTTTCATTGAGCTGGTTGTCAACCTTGTAGGTATGAGCACTTTGATACCATACGGGTGCGCAATATTCGGCTACGGAGTAAACAAGCGCGAGTGCAGACGACCGCAGGACCGAGGCCGAGGCTCCCCAGCTGGTACCAGCGAGACTTCTTATGATGCTTACCCGAGTCTTCAATTTTAGGGCTAAGCTGTCGAGGTGGTGTTTGTAGGTCAGGGATCTGTCCAGTATAACGCCCAAGTATTTTGGGGTTGGGTTGTGTTTAACAGGCATTCCACAGAAAGAGACATCGAGTTCTTTGTGCGCGAGACAGTTCGACAGATGGAAAGCCGCTACTTCTGTTTTCGCAGGATTCAGACAAAGACGCCACTTGCTGTAGTAGCCACCCATCGTTTCAAGGTCAGCGGTTAGAGCTGCTTCTCCTTCCTCAAATGTCTTCGCCTGGAAAGCCAGTGCAAGGTCATCCGCGTATACAAATTTGCGGCCCTTCGTCTCTGGCATGTCACTGGTAAAGGTGTTGAAAAATAGTGGTGCCAGCACCGAACCCTGTGGGAGGCCATTTTTAAGCAGTTTTTGGCTGCTTACATTTTCCCCCAAATGTACCTGGATGTTTCGGGGTCCTAAAAGTGTTTTCACAAGTGTGAGTGTTCTCTTACATGGGATCACGAGACCCAGCTTGTGTACAAGTCCCCTTACCCATACTGTATCGTACGCGGCGCTAAGGTCTACGAAGGCCACAAAAGTCTTTAGGCCTCGTTGAAAACCCGCTTCAATAAAAGACGATAACGCGAGCACCTGGTCTGTACAGCTCCTGCCCTCTCTGAATCCAGCTTGCTCTGGTGGGATAGTAGCATTGACATCCTTGTAAATTCGATTGTACACTAATCGTTCCAAGAGCTTGTATATAACTGATAACAGAGATATCGGTCTGTAGCTTGATGCGATGTCTGGCGTCTTTCCAGGTTTTAGTAACGCGATGACTTTTGCTTTTCTCAATGTCTCTGGCAGTGTGCAGGTTTCAAGAACGTGGTTGAAAAATCCGAGTAACCACCGTTTCGCAACCTTTCCGAGGTGTAAGAGAAACTCAGGATAGACACCATCCGGCCCCGCAGCTTTATTCGGTTTTATGCTTTTCAGCGATTCCAGCAGTTCTGTCATTGTAAATGGTCGGCTATAGGCTTCGATCTCTCTGAGAGTTTTTTGTTTGCGAATCACGGACTGACGGTCCAATATCTCTTGTCCGGGGGCCCTGAGAAGAGCCTTTTTTGGGGAGGCCTTGAAAAAGGCCGTTAGGCTTAGGATGCATGATGTTACAGCAGTAAAAAACACCGAGAGATTCTTAAATTACTCTGAGAACGGTTCGGTGAGCCAGTAGAGGTCAAGAGCATTTAGCCGGGTTTGCTAGAGTAGCTTGCCCGTTGCCCAGGGTGGACCGCGAGGAGGTAGTTCTTGACCATGTTCCAAACTACCTCCTGACCTGCCGCCTTACTCTCGAAACCCATCGCTATTGGATCGGATTGGTATTGTGAATTTTCGTAATTTTTAAGTTACGGCACCAGCGCTAATTCGGATTTATATTGGGTGAACTAAATGACATCGAGTTTTGTATTTTTTTCACTCAATACCCACGCAATATGAATCCATATTAGCTCTGGTGTCGTAACTTAGGAGTATGAAAATTCACAATACCAATCCGATCCAATAGCGATCGGTTTCAAGAGTAAGGGGGCTGTTATGTTATTGTGCATTGCATTTAAGTGAACATAGCGCTGTAGACAGTCAAACAAACGGTGTCCATGTCTTGTCACTCCAATAAGCAATAGCTGCCCAAGTGGTGGTCGTCAGTGTGTAGTGTAGAGGTCTGGTGCGGGGCCGACCACTGGGTGGTTTATCCTAAATATGTTCTTACTCTTATTCTCTTATGTTTTTGTTCCAGTTTCTTATTATTTGACTTCTTATATTGTAAGTTAAACTAACATCTTGATACATTCACGGATTTTTTATGGTAATGTTTAATTCTAAATATGCCTTTGTGTAAATATTTTATGTACTTATAACATAATATCAAGGTAAGGAGAACAGGAGATAAAAAATATATTTTTTTTATTAAAAAAGACAGGAAAAAGGCTTTGTGTTAGTGTTATTCGTCAGAAAATAGAAAAAGTACATATGTAACACCATAGATGAATGATTGATCTCGCTGCGGTCGAGCGCAGCGAGACCAATCATTAATCTAAGGGTAACACATTATTTTTAATAATATGCAAAGAATTTTTATAGTTTACAACTTTATGTCAGGTACAATCAAAATACACATATGCATAGATATAAACAGTAGAGGAAGATACGGCATGCCCTTGGTAGTATGAATCAAAAAATAGTCCTACTCAACGTCTTTTTTCAATGTCGAGAAAATTTATCTACCTCCATGATTACCCATAGAAACGTTATACGAAACTTGTTTTCATGTCTGTACACAACATGTTTCATTTCAATATGCGTGTAAGTCAAAATGCGTGTAAGTCAATATGCGTGTAAGTCAAAATGCGTGTAAGGAAAAATGCGTGTAAGAAATTAGTCATTATGCGAGTAACCCGGTCAGCAAGCACCCTGTAGTTCCACGACGACAACGACGCACGATAAATGAAACTAGCTCATGACAATCAATGTCATAATAAATATTTTCTACAATGAAAATATTATTAACTCAAATCAAACCCCTAAACCAGCGTCCACATATAAAACCATGGATTACGATGCTATAGTTTCAAGCCTACAACAAACAGATTTCAACCCCATTCTAGAAGTTAATGATACAAATACTGCTGCCGAACGGTTGGTTACGAAAATTACAAGCATTATAAATAAACACACCACAATAAAAAATATCCCGAATAGGAAAAGAATAATTAAGTCATGGGTCACTCCCGGCCTATTGCGGTGTATTAGAAATCGTGACAAACTGCACGCTTAAAGTAACAAATATCCAGACAACACAATACTAAAGACAACATATAAACGTTACAGAAACTTTTGCAATGATCTCCTAAAAAAAGTTGAATGCGAATATAATAAAAATAAATTTTTGAATTATTTCTAACATTGTCTACAATGTTAGAAATAATTCAAAAAAGACATGGAATACAATTAGAGACATAGCTAAGATAGGTAATAAAAACCATGACGACCTTAGTAACCTCCTGCAGTTAAAAGGTAATCCGGTAACGTCGATTAATACCATAAACGAATACTTTGCCAATATAGGAAAAGAACTGGCCGAAAAGATTTCTATTACAGTCAGTGCTTCTCTCACTTCTGGATCAGAAAAATGTTCTATGGGCTCTTTTATCCTTGCAGACACTGACTGTAATGAAGTCTACGATACTATTAGAGAGCTAAAGAACAGTCATGCTGTTGGTATTGATAACATACCTGTTAATGTCCTCAAAATGGCTTTACACGCCATTGTGCCTGCTATAACACACATATGTCATCTAAGCTTTAGTCAAGGAATTTTTCCAGATTGTTTCAAAACTGCCCTCATTAAGCCGATATATAAGGCTGGAGACAGAGACAGTGTTTGTAATTATAGACCCATCTCAATCCTACCTTCCATATCTAAAGTGCTAGAACGGTTGATTAACAAAAGGCTAACTAACTATTTACATAAATTTAAAATTATTTCTTGTAATCAGTATGGATTTACTAAGGGCAAATCAACTGAACAGGCTGTCGATAACTTATCTTCACAAATTATACAACAACTGGAAAAAAAGAAAAAAAATTTGGCAATATTTTTAGACCTCGCGAAAGCGTTTGACACTGTCTCTGTCCCCCTGTTGTTAAAGAAATTGGAAAAAATAAGAATACGAGGTACCGCTCTTAAATTGTTCTATAGCTACTTAAATAATAGATATCAACGAGTAAAAACAGGTAATATACTTAGCGATCTCTGCCCCATATCCTTTGGAGTTCCGCAAGGAAGCATACTAGGACCTAGCTTATTTCTAGTCTACATGAACGACTTATGTAACCTGCAACTTGATAATGCCCAACTGTATGCGTTTGCTGATGACACAGCCCTTGTCTTCAGCAGTTCATCATGGAATGAATTATAGAAAGTAGCTGAACATGGACTCCATAAAGTTATGTTAAGCCTTCAACAAAGTTTACTTACACGAAATTTAAATAAAACAAAATATCTTACCTTTACTAAGCAAACCCGTCTCCAACCCACACATTTTAAAATAAAAGCCCACAGTTGTCCATCGCCTACTAACTTCAGAACGTGTTCATGCACCACACTAGAACGACAAACAACATTAAAATACCTTGGTGTCCATATAGACTCCACATTATCCTGGAAACAACATACCGAAATACTCACCAAGAGAATCCGTAAACTAATATTCGTATTCAAAAGGTTAAGATCCTCAGTTGATTTAAATATGCTCAAAAACACTTACCTTGCACTATGCCAGTCTATAACAACCTACTGTATCACATCATGGGGTGGTACATTTAAGAACTATATGATGGGCATCGAGAGGGCTCAAAGAACTGTGCTTAAAGTGATGACCTACAAGCCTTATCGATACTCAACATTACAACTATATTCCGAATTAGAAGTACTCACGGTGAGGCAACTATTTGTATTGAACTCTGTGCTTTATACTCATGCTAAGACTATTTACAACCCTGATTTACCTAAGGACACCAGAAGGAAGGACAAGGTTTTTAAAGATCGCAACATGTTTTCTCCATACGCAAGACGTTGCCAAATCTTTCTTGGCGAATTTTTATATAATAAGTTAAACCGTATCCTTAACATCTATCCTATGACTCGTTATAAGTGCAAAACAGCAGTCTCGAATTTTCTACATTCAAAAACATACGAAGACGTCGAAGATATGCTTCAGACGCTAAAATAAGCCGCAACCAAATTACTAGCGCCAACGTTTGATTGACACGAACACTAACAGACACACACATTTATGCATATACGCGTACACGCACTCACACACATACACACACCCCCACACACCACACACACACGCACACACCCCCACACACGCACGCACGCAAGCACACATGCTCAAGTTCAGACATAAACATACACAAACATTAACGCACGACTAAGATCACAAACCAAGTCCGAAGTGGGGGCCAGAACTCTGTAGGTACCTCAGGATATCCTAGCACAGGTTCTGCTCTCTCACAATGTTCATGTCCATGTACTTACCACATAATTATTGTAAACTTTTTGTGTATTGTGACTATTGTAAAAGAGAAATAAATTGATTTTATTATTATTATTCTCTTTATTCAAACTATATCTTAAGAAAAATTTTTTACAATATTTTATGTAAAAAAAAACATATTTACAATATAAAATATTATAAAAAACTTAACCTAGGTTGCCACCGGCAGCGGGGATAGACCCAAGCTACCGGTGGTTAGGGCTGCAGAGTGAGGAACCTCCTGACAATACGTGCCGTGTCAAGGAGTACTGCCTTCTGTATCTGACCCTTGACCCAACCTTTTAGCGAGAGCCTCTCTAGGTGTTGATCGAGGCTCTTAGCTAAAAGACCGTTTGCCGAAACGACTATCGGTACAATAATGGTTGAATCCACATCCCACATGGCGGTAACCTCGTGAGCCAAGTCAAGGTACTTACTGAGCTTGTCCTTCTCGGCTTTCACGAGGTTCTCATCATGAGGTACGGTGATATCAACCAATATTGCCCGGCGCTGAGATCGGTCGACCACCACGATATCAGGCTTATTGGCGACAATAGTCCTGTCCGTGATAATAGAGCGATCCCAGTAGAGCGTTGCATGACCATTTTCGAGAACTGGCGCAGGTGCGTACTTATAGTACGGCACCTCTGATTCAACAAGGCCATATTGAAGAGCAAGTTGCTGGTGAATTATTCTGGCTACTTGGTTGTGTCTGTGCAAATACTCTCCGTTAGCAAGATGAGAACAACCGGAAATAATATGTCGGAGTGATTCTCCAGGACGGCGGCATGCCCGACAGATGTCGACCGTACCGTCCTTCATAATATATTTCCGGTAGTTATTCGTCTTGATAACTTCATCTTCAATGGCACAGACAAAACCTTCGGTTTCCCCAAAGAGGTCACCGAAACGTAGCCAGTTCACCGAGGCAGGCAAATCTACATCAGGCCCAGTTAGAGCCCGATAGTAGCGCCCGTGTAGCACCTTGCTCTTCCATATGTCCTTGCGATCGAGAGTGCTTAGCACCACTGGTTTGCGCCAGTTTTCTGTTGCCAAGGAGAGCGGCGTAAAGTGTCTATCAACTGCCACGACATCCAAATGCATCCCGCACTCACTGTTAAGGAAATAATCCCTGAGACTGCACACCTCACGGTTATGTAGGTCCTTGGCATTTAAAAAGCCGCGACCCCCACATCTCCGCGGGATGTACAGCCTCATAACAGATGAGCGCGGGTGTAGCATTCTGGAAGTCGTGAGCATTTGACGAACTCTTCTATCCAAGGCGTCCAATTCGGTCTGAGTCCATCTTAGTATGCCAAAGGAGTATGTGAGCAGAGGCATAACCCAGCCATTAAAAGCACGCGACTTATTGCCACCCGATAAAAGACTATTAAGTACTTTTCTCAGGCGGCAAAAGAATCGCTCCCGTAATGACTGTTTTATGTCCCTGTCCTCAACACCCAAAGACTGTGACATACCAAGATATTTATATGTTTCAACTTCGGAGAGAGATCTAAGGTTTATCGTTTCGGAGAGTTGTAAATTGGTTGAATTTACTACTCTCCCACGCTGTACATGCATAACCGCACACTTATCCACACCAAACTCCATCTTGATGGCACTGCTGAAAGTCTCAGTAATTTTCAGCAGTTTCACCAAGTCTTGGCGGTTTGGTGCGAACAATTTGAGGTCATCCATGTACAACAAATGCGACATAACTTCACCCCCTCTCCGCAGTTGACAGCCTAACTTTGAATTTCTCAACAAAGTACTGAGAGAATTCAAAGCTAGGCAAAACCATAAAGGACTCAGACTGTCGCCCTGGAATATGCCACGCTCTATCCTTATAAGATCCTGCGTGGCAGAAACACTATCTTGACATCCTGGTTGACACAAGACCGTGGTCCACTGCCGCATGCATGACATCAAAAAGGATTTTAAAGTTATATCAATTTTATATAACTCTAAAATCCTCACCAACCATGAATGCGGCACCGAATCATAGGCCTTCTTATAGTCAATCCAGGCTGTAGAGAGAGTCCCTCTGCCACGCCGGACCTTCTGGCATATGGTCATGTCAATGAGGAGAAGCTCCTTAGTACCACGGGACCCAACCCTACATCCATTCTGAGTCATGTCCAAAATATTGTTTGCAACAATGTGCGTGTTAATTTTTGTTCTCAGAATGGATGTAAGGAGCTTGTATAAAGTAGGTAAGCACGTGATGGGTCTATAATTTTTCGGTTCCGTGGTACTACCTGATTTATGGAGCAGAAAAGTGACACCAGTAGTCAACAAACTTGGGAGTGAGCCGAGCTCTATGGCTTCTTGGAATTGTGTTGCCAGTAACTCGTGTGAACATCGAAACCATTTGATCCAGAAGTTGTGCAATCCGTCCGGTCCTGGGCATTTCCAATTTTGGGCCGTACGGATTGCACAACTTACGTCAGCTGTACTAATATTTATAGGCTGCATGGTTTCGATAGGTTCACACGCGTCACTGACAACACTCATCCATTCACCCTCCGTGTGCTCGACGGGCACCGACCAAATGCTGCGCCAGAAATTAGTCATGGCATCAACATCTGGTAGCCGCCCGTCGCTCACACGTTGATCAGCTCCTTCCCAACGTCTGTATACTTTTCTTTGGTCACTTTGAAAGAGGCGATTTTGTTGGTATCGGTCCACACGCACTCTGTAGCGACGTATACGGTTTGCCCACGCATAGACTTTTTGCTTCAGAAAGTCAATACGTTCCGTCACACAAGCCATATAGTTTTCCGGACGAACATCAGTCCCAACAAAGGCTTGTGTGACGAATCGCATGACGCGAGGCCGATTATTGCCATTTCTGAAGCAAATTAGCTTTGCAATGAGTGTCCTGAACTTATTAATACGCCCCTCGATCCTCAATTGCCAAGCAGGGGCAGTCCCGGTTCGCCGCGGTACTCGGTCAGAATCCTGGAATTTGACACGAGCAACGCGACACACCGCGATGGCCCCACAATAAAGGATCGAGTGGGTATCAATTAAACTTTCACTGGTTCCAAGATAAGGAACCAGTAAATCGTTCAAGGCACTCATTAACGCTAAATTATGTCTATTCGTGGGCAAACAAGGTATACGCGGCCTAGAGTTACGCGTGTCACGATACTGTAGAATAGCATCTTTCAAAGCGCTCCTCATTTGCTCATTCGTCTGAGTACTTACATTCGTATTTATGAAATCTTCACCGTCGGGTACCGGATCTACTCGCGCCACCAAAACCGGCGTCACGGCCGGTAATTGTGGGGCAGGGCGATCCTGTACCGAAGAAGAAGCCGCACAAATACGTAGTGACTCCAGGCGTAGCCGATCAAGTGCTGACTGATCCAGCAAGTTGTTACGCTGGATCACCCGCACTTGATCCGACAATCGTTGGGCAGACACGTCTATGGTCGGTTCAAAGGCCTGAAACAAAGACAGCATCCTAACACGATACGCAGTAAGGTTAATTCCTCCCTCTGTAGCCCTGTAGTAGGCGCGCATGCAGTTCTCATTTATTTCTTGAGTCCATCGCATGCGGCGCACTACACCACCGGTAGCGGGGGTCGTACGCGGGGCAGATGGCCCCACTGATCCCAAGCGTGCCGGCAGCGGTGGTCGTCTTCGTCGCGCAGGTCGTTGTGGCGGCGGCGGGGACGGCGATCGCCCGCTCGCGCTGCTCGACTCGTCTCTGGTGAAGTCATCAGACGAGGAGCTTGAGGTTGGCGGAGCAGGCGATGGTGGAGGGCGTGCGCTTCGTTTAGCTCTTGTTTGCATCATGTCATTTTCGTAATTTTCATCTCAGAACAATAAGATTTTTGTATTAGTTGGTCGTTGACGTGTAAACGTCACATTGTTTTTCCTTATTTTTGATTTTTTCCAATGTTTTGCAATCATTTTTGTTGTTTTTCATTGTTGTTATTTTCAAACTATATTTTTAAACGGTTGTAAATAAATTATTGTTAAAAAATCATGTTACAGAAATAAAATATAATTCCGATAAAAATACATGACGTTTTGATGACATTGACCAGAGAGCATTATTATTATTATTGTTTTTGTGTACTTTGCACGTGAAAAGTCATTCCATGTGCCTTGTTTTTGCTCATTAAGTGGTTTTTGCACCGTATAAATGCACTGCAAGGCATTTTTAACGCTCTTTCTTGCTAAAACAGAATAAATACAACGTCACTGGTACGAACGAGTTGCTGCTGAGTAACACCGAATACCGTGACAGTCGTCAATAGACTGTCACGGTATTCGGTGTTACTAGGTGCTAGGACCTTTAGTCATAGTAAGCAAGAGGCGCGCGCGCTACGCTGGTAGAGAAAACCACAAGAAATACGTTTGATGTGAACATCGTAGTGGGGGGACCAGACCTGGCTACTACAGTATTCGACGTTGGAACGGACCAAGGACTTGTCGATTGTGGAAATATGAATTAATGTATGTGACAAAGATCTACTTTTCAGGAGAAGCAAAAAACTAATTTTATTTATAATAATTGCTTGCATTTTTTTCTCTTTTTATTCTACTTAGTTGTTGTCTATGGCAAAGTTGCTTAGGTTTGAGAGTTTTATAAAGCTATGCAAGCAAAACTAAGAATTTCTTTATAGATTCCGAAATAGCATGTCTCTTACATTAAAAATAAATGTAAATGCATTCTATACCTTAATTGCATTTAACATAATAATATAATTATTAATGCATTAATGTAACAGTCATATTGACAAAACAATATTAGTCATTTTTGAAGTAAGGTACCCTTTTTGGTTTAGTTATTGCTGTATCCTTAAATAATAACGCATAGAAAGCGTGAACACGCACGATAAATGAGGCCGGTAAAACCAAGCCATACTGGCTTGGTACCGAAACGGCCCGCGTCAGTACTAATAATCAATAAAGTTATCTATCTATCGACAATTCCAATTTCCTTACTTTTGGGGCAAATCTGATTCCTCTAGCAACATTACTTGTACACTTGTATGCGTGTCGCCGAGATAGTACGCTTAACTTACTCTTAGGTACATCCATTTTTTTCTTGCCTCAAGCCATGACAGTTTTCTAATACGAGACTATCGTTCTATGCGTTATTATTATTCTATGGCTGTATCTTAACCAAATCCTATAATAAAATTATACTTTTAAAAGCAAATTGGTTAACTTGATTTAATTTATTTTAAAAAAATATTGCTGTCCTTGTGAATTTTATTGTGAAAACATAAAATGAAAAAAATTAATCATTAAAATATATAAATAATCTAAAAAAAAGTATTTTTCAAAATTTCCAGTTCAATAGATTATTTTAACTAATTATGGTTATAAAATAATAACTAAAAGAATCAATTCAATTTGAAATTTTAGTATTATAAGTCAAAGTCAAATTATTTATTCAATGTAAACCTTTACAGGCACTTATTGACGTCAATACTAATAATAATAAAAAAACAGTTAACTAACTTATAGTTAAGACTTAATAACTAATCTAACGAGCTATTATAGTCTGTGCCAGACAAATGCGCATTGCTCCCCCCCAGTACCACTGCACGCCGAAACAGAATCGCGTCGAACCGAAATATAAGCCGTGGTCATAGAATTGTGTAATATGATTTCCAATTATCGTATTGATACTGTGGTAAGTAATATAAATTGGAGAGTTTTTGAAGTAAAATAAAGTAGCGGCTGAAATGAGTTTTGGAAAACATTAGTACCTAACCAATAAGGTTGACATTTTTAATCATTCAAATATCTTTTTTTATAAAAACTTAAGCATAAAAAAACGTCAAAAATTAATAAGCATAAACTTGTGTGTTTTAAAATTGTTTCGTTTTTCGTCTTGGTACAAGCACAGAATAACTAATACTACTACCGTACAGAAGGTTCACCCTCCAACGACCCCCACGCGAAACTGAAACCTATCTCGTGAACCCGAGCGTTGATATTCCGATAAGCACAGCCGACTCGATATCGATTTGACGTCCGTCAGGAGCGCAGGGTTTACGCGCGCGCGTAGGGATTACAAGTTAAGAGGAAACACCACGCCGACGCGGCACCCAAAACTCCCACACAAAACACAGAAAAACGACGCCCCGCACCCCCCTTCCAAAACCGGACCAACCCCCACCACCCCTTCAGCAACGGTTAAAGAAAGAGACCCTTCACGTCCGTATGCTTGATTCCTTTGCATTAAGTCATTTATTTAATAACCAGGAGACTTCAAAATTAAGCGAAATCACTTCGTTTTAAGGCGTCTTCAGAAACATTAAGTAACTCGTTTAAAAAAAAATCAAACATACAGACACAGAAAACCTCCTCCCCCAACCGACGCTTAAATACAAATTGGTCCACCTCTGAAGGAGGAAACAGGGGACCACGAAACGCCGCTCCCCCGCGCCCCGCATGAGAATCCCGAACGCCACGCCGACGCAGTGTTTCTTCTCAAGGCTAGATAGATCGCGCTTTAAGTTTTTTCAAACCATCTGAGACATAGAAAATAATGGTTTAAATTCTGGAAAAAAAAAACTATGTATTAGTTAAGGATCCAATCTATTCAAAGTCTCATTCAGTTACAAAATCCAATAAACATCACTCGATTTAAAAAAAAAAAAACCTAAAGTTACCCCTTTTTGTAATGTTTTTTCAATATTATGACTAAGCTACTGATAGATAGATAGATAGATAGATATAAACTTTATTTACTGCTAAAAGACACACACATGTTGGTACACAAAATCACAATAAAAACATAGTACAAAAAAAAAGAAGATAATAAATATGTGTGTGTGTGCCGCAGCAGCAAAAGGGTGGCAGCTCATCGTCATATTCGCTAGCCGCGAATCGCTGGTTTTCAGCTACAACCGTGAGTGTAAACGCGAGTACGTTTACCAACGTTAGAAAAAAAAAATCAAAACCATAACTAAAAATTAAATACTAAATATTAAACTTAAATAACCTGTGATGATTGTGCCTATTTGCTTGCCTAAATTGCAGCTGAGATGAGATATACCTAATAAATAAGTGGTAGATTTAGATCAATCACACTCAACTACATTCACATCACTATCAATCGAACCAGACCCGCACCGACTCCACGTCCCCAACCCAACCTCCACCACCCCCACCACTCCCCATCCCCGATCCTACGGGGGCAAACCAACATCGCGTCGCGTCGCGTCGGCCATATTCACTTCCGATCCAGCCTGCCTACGCGACACGACGCGACACCGGTTCACCCCCACAGGACCGATGACAAAAAATGACGAGGGTAGCAGAAGCCAGGCTAGGGACGCAGCATCGGCACAAGTCCAACTCGATCGACAGTGATGCGAATGCAACCGAATACGACTGATCCAAATCCACCAAATAAGATATAACATTATTTTAAAATATAATATAAATACATGCATACATATATATACACACATACAATACATTCATACACACTATACACATATATAGATACGATACTGATACTTTACATTTAATTTTTGTACTCAACGAAAGACAAATAATTCGCAGATAAATTAGCAGAGAATCCTATATATAAAGTCTATAAATATAGGCAATAAAACCTATAAAACGCGCCGCTTCGCTGTTATACCCGTCCCGTACCGTCGTACCATCGAGAGAGCGAGAGAGAAGCCGCGAGAGAGAAATACCTGGCCTTAAGCGACGACGCGCGACGTGGAGCGTGAGAGCCGAGCGGCAACCTTTACTGTCATACGCCTAGGCGGCCTTCCTGGGAGGCACGCCGGCCGAACGTACCTAAACTGCAGCACCCCACTGGTACAAATGGGGTAAATGACCCTTCATGCACATCTAGCTGGCCATAACCTACTCTACCTACCTAATCTACCTACCTAACCAATCTACCACCAGTTCGGATTTTGGGTGAGCCTTCGACCGAGAAGAGCTGGCAAGAAACTCAGGAGGCCTTACTTATTTCTCCCTCTAAGTTAACAATGTTACTTTACAGTGTCATAGATCTAATTAAGTAGGTACAAATTATTAAACATAATTAAGTACAATTTGTACGCATCAATAAAATTAATAATAACTAAACTAAATAATTTCAACAATTCATAATAATTGAATGAAAGAATAGTTAATAATAGACTAAAAATACTAATAATAAACGCTAGTACAGAGTGGACTTATTTCCATGCATTTTTGTCTGCAACATAGTCATTGATCTTATAATAAGCTTTCGCAATTAACACACGTTTAATGTGCGTTTTGAATTTGTTGTCTGTCAATGCAGTGATGTCGTCAGGTATTTTGTTATAAAAACGAATTGAGTTGCATCTAAAAGATTTACTACTTTTGCTAAGTCTGAACTTCGGAGCACACAGTTTGTTCCTGTTCCTTGTGTTATATCCGTGAACCTCATTGTTTCTGGTATAAAGGTGTAGATTTTTACGAGCGTACATAATATTTACAAATATGTACAAGGACGGTAAAGTAATGATATCTATATCTTTAAATAATTCCTTCAACGAATCACGTGCTTTTAACTGATATATAAACCGAACTGCTCTTTTCTGGAGAATGAAAATTCTACTAACGTCTGCTGCCGTTCCCCATAGTAGTAATCCATATGACATAACGCTACGGAAATAAGCAAAATAAACCAGCCTAGCAGTAGACTGATTTGTAATTTTTCTTATATTTTTAACAGCAAAAGCAGCCAAACTGAGCCTCTTTGCCAGACCCTCGATATGAGAACCCCACTGTAATTTAGAGTCTATCCTAATACCAAGAAAAGACGTTTCATTAACAATTTCTAAAGTATCCGAATCTAATTCAATATTTAAATGACTGAGCCGTGTATTAGGTGGAGAAAATTTAAGAAATTTAGTTTTATTAGCATTCAGTGCTAAGTTATTAACAGAAAACCATTGTGATACTCTGTTAAGTGTTTCGTTAATTTTTTCTTCTCCAACCTTTGGGTCTTTCCTATCTAAAGAAAATATTAAAGAAGTGTCGTCAGCGAATAACGCTATTTCCGACATTTCCTTAACCATAAATGGAAGGTCATTAAGATAAACAAGAAACAGAAAGGGACCGAGAATAGATCCCTGGGGTACCCCCATTTTGACTATCGAACCTCCTGATACTACATTATTTATACCTACTTTCTGGCTTCTATTGTGCAGATAAGATTTTATTAATTTTAGTGCATTACCACGAACGCCATATTGAAATAATTTACCAACTAAAGTTGAATGATCAACACAATCAAAGGCTTTAGAGAGGTCGCAGAAAATACCTACTGTATCCTGCGAAGATTCCCAAGTGTCAAGTATGTTTTTGACCAGTTTTGCTCCAGCATCTATAGTTGACCGTCCTTTCGTGAAACCAAACTGATCATTGTGTAAAATTTTATTCATTCTAAAGTGTGCATTCATTTGCGTATAGATTATAGATTCGAAAATTTTACTAAGTGCCGGAAGAACAGAAACCGGTCTATAGTTAGCAGCGTTAAATTTATCACCTGATTTATAAATGGGAGTTACTTTACTATTTTTCATTAAATCTGGAAATGAACCTACTTCGATACATTTATTAAATATTCCTGCTAAAAACGGTGCGATTACTTCTATAATAGGCTCCAAAACTGTCACAGAGAGACCCCATAAATCTTCCGTTCTTTTCTTATTCAAGCTTTTGTACGTTTTTATTATGTCTAAATATGTTATATCTCTGAAGTAAGTAATATAAGTAGTATCAAGAACGTTAAGTAAGATAATAACAATGTTCACACTAGTAATATACTTAACCATATTATATAAGAACCGATTGTTCCAAAGTCAGGTAAAATTTAATCATAGAGTAAACTTTATGTAATACGAACGATTGTTAAATGTCACGACAAATATCAAGGCAATTAACGATAGATAGAGCTTAATCAACGACTAAATTTAATCTGACTTAGGAAAAATCTGCCTAAAGCGATAATACTAAGTAAGTACAACCAAATTGTTAACTGCAGCAGTTTGCATTATCAACAATCCAAAGAAAATTGTTAAAAACAACAACGTTATCAACAATCCAAAAAAAGCTGAAACAGGTTGCGATGCGATTAATAATAAGAATGAAAATCATAATTAGTGTAGGAATATATTCCTTCCTCATCAGTCTCATTTAAATTGTCTTTAATTTTATTTTCATAAGGAATACTTAAGTAATCCTTGTGATAAGTTATAGGTATAATAGCTTTTTCACAAAGTTTTTTTAAAATCATTAAACTTTGCGATGGAAATTGGCAGCCTCTCTTTGTAAAGTAAGGGCAGACCATCATATTAATCTTGTGCAGTAGATACTTGCAATTTACTGTACTTTTAGTAACAATGTATTTACCCCTCTACTATCAATGTCTTTGCGTAAAAGGCATGTGGCAATTTCGCAACAACCACGTTTACCATCTACTACTTCTCCCCATGTGTAGCAGTACCCTTTCTGCGTTTTAGATTCATATATACACGGTAAGATTATACGGTACCTAAGTAATATTTAGTAAGGTTTAGGAAAACGAAAACTTGATTAGGGTAAAGGCCATATATAATTTATTATGAGACATACCCTAAAACTAAAATGATATTTTGTACAAGCGCATGATACGTCAAAATTTGTGATAAAGATTTGTGACTAAGTGATAAAGACTCCTAAAATGTGTAATGTAAATTAAGTAAATAAATAAATTAGTTTTTTTTCATGATATCAACATTAATTCAAGTATACCGTTCGATGTCGCGTAAAATTCCGAATCCAACGGTCGTTTTCGGGATATTGTCCCTTACATTAATTCATATTTCCGTGATCGTTGTACAATAGTATTTTTGTTGAAGGCTTTTAAATTCTTTAGCATTACGTAAAACGAACACTAGCATTTGGAAACCTTTAGATACAACTTGGTCTATATGCATATGAAAGCGTAACTTTCTGTCCAACAGCACTCCTCGCGAATGGACTCCACTTCTTCCAAAGCATATCCATCAATATAATACGTCGGAAGTGAAACTTAATCGGTCCGGATCCTCTTGCAATAAAGTTCTGATCGCGTATTTGCATCGATAATTTCATATCGTCCGCGTACAGAAAGCACTTGGCATGACGGAAGATAGTTACAGTGTCATTTATGAAAATATTGAAAAGGATTGGACCTAGCTACCTAAAAGACGGTTATTGTTATGGATAACGCATTCTGTCACAATACTTTAGCGAAGAAAATAAGGTGTAAGTACTCGGCTAATCCCGAAAATCGGGTAATTCCAATAATTACGAATTTCTACCGAACATTCATATCTTTATAATTCGATAAGTTAACCAATTTGTTGTTTCTTTGTTAGATAAATTAACGTTTTTGACATAATATGTCAAATATTATTATTATATAGGTTCAGTACAACTGAGCTGATGTTTTATGTTTTTTTCGGAATTGACCGAAGATGGCAAATCCGAACTAAAAATTAATTCGGAATTACCCGATGTGGTTTACCCATAGTAATCTCCAGTGGTTCTCAATCTTTTGATATTTGAAAGACAGTTTTTCTAAATAAGTTTTTTAGGGTTTTGATTGTTTTTGGTTCGTACTGCCGTTTGATTATGAAACGACCCATCTGTTTAGAGCACGAAAAGTATGTACCTATTTTATATCAATAATTTTGTACTTATCTATGTTAAAAATATAAAGCGAGGTTTGCTTAAAATATCCTTAAAATTAAATTGTTAAACTAATAAGCGCACTCTTTATAATAAAATTAAAATGAATTTTTATGATTAATTCTAGTCTCTATTAATATTATATTAATTCTAGTATTTTATTAGCCAACTTGAGATATACTTAGTATTTGGGCAATTTTCAAATTCTCTGCAGGTAACCTTGTCCCTAAACAATTAAAATTGTATAATTTTTTTTGGATAAATTACGAAAGTACTGCAAATGTACAGTAAATAAACTGTTAAATTAAGCATCGAAAATAAAAAATAATAATCTAATTTCATATTTTTGTACTTTGTTTAAAGTAACATTATGGTCATTCTTGGTAACAGAGTTGTTTTCCATACGAAATCATTATGTCCCAGACAGTAGGGCAGTTCAAATATCGTTAATAATTTATTTTTATACCACACTCATAAATTAAAAAATTAATGGGTTATATAAATACAGATATTGATAAAGCGTATTAACTTACTTAAAACACAAGTTGGTGATAAAATGTATTTTTTTTCTATTTTTCTAAAGTTTGTCCCGCCGTCCATATAACTTTGTAACTATAGGTACTCTGTAACTATAGCAAATTTTACCCAAAAAAGCAGATGGCGCTACTGTTGTACCGGCAGTTATATTGCGGGGCCTGGGGAGGGACGCAACGCCACGCCAGTCAGTCGATCAGCCAGTCGACCGGGAGTCGTGGGAGGAGGCGTTCCGACAGTATTACCTTTATCTATGGAGGAGGCGCGTATGTTTATTGCGTGACCACACTGTTACCGATATAAGTAACATAGTTGTATAAGATTTATTTTTTATAAACTTTAACAATAATAACTAAATGTGATTTTGCATGTTGTTCAGAGATAAAAGGCTGTACTTAATAATGACACCAAAATATTTGTGATTCATTAGTTTATTATTAAAATAAAAAATATGTCGTATTGGTAATATAGTGGAATTGTTTTTCACCTAAGGACTCAATTTGAAATAACATCTAAAATTATTAATAAACTTCGCGGCTAATTACAGGATATCAAAATTTGATGGTTACCTTCTGCATAGATGTAGGAAAAAGTAATGTTTTAGAGAATTTGTAAAATTTTTGTTTTTTGAAATAGAAGTGACATTTACCTGCAGAGAATTTTAAAATGGCCCATTTATTAAAACTTTGTCATAAAATACTTTTCATACATTCAACCAAAGGAAGAAGTTAGGGACAAACTGAGCCCACCACGCAACGCAGTATATGAGATACTCAAGTGTGATTTGTATCCAGACAAACTGTCAAGATTTTTGTGATATACAATGAATATTTACCTGTATTTTCTTCTTTATTTATAAAATTAAAAAAGTTTCAAGGGCTCAGTTTTTCCCTAGCTTGAAGGTCGTTTATCTAATTCGAAATCTTTACTTTGTGTTGGGTACTTAGTGATTCTGAAATAAAAATTTCGTCAAAATGTGATTCGGCTGTTCCATAACCAATTTTCATGGTAGGGTTATTCTGAATGGAAATGAAATGTGAAACTTAAGACACAATTCACTTAAACCTACTTTTATGGGTATTACGCAATTACCCGAACTAGTGCGGAATTACCTTTGTCGTCTGGATTTTTTTTGTTTTTTTTTAAACATTTATATTTCCAAACTTAGATGATATTTACGATAGTTTTCGATGCAGAGCTTTAGCCTGTAAATTCAAGTTCAGGGGAAAACATTAACTGGTAGAATTAAGCCCACCCATTTTGATTGGTTGATTAAAATGCAGAGGTGATGTCAACTCGTATAAAAGTCATTCAGAATTAGCCGAATGCACTTACCTACTTCAAAAAGCAATAAACCAGAAACACATAAATGGCTAAAATTATAAACATACCTACCTTTTGACTAATCCATGAAAAAGATGAGAATCCATGAAAATTAAGGATCTCGATGGCGCAGCGGCTAGCCCGTTCGGCTTGCGTTCTTGCTCGCTAAGCAACTTGTCGCTGGATGGGGTGACCAAATTTAAAAAACATCTCGAGCTCCTCCGTGCTTTGGAAGGCACGTTAAGCCGTTGGTCCCGGTTGTTGTCGTAAGATGGCAGTCGTTAAAAACCCACCAACCCGCATTGGGCCAGCGTGGTGGGTTATGACACAATATCCCCACGTGCTAATGGCCACGTGGGAGGCCTGTGCCCAGCAGTGGGACGTTTATAGGCTGATGATGATGATGATGATGATGAAAAAGATCGATTATTTTTCGATATAATTTTAATGAACAAATAGGACAATATGGACGATTGCTATTTTTAGCTTCGATTCGGTAGGTTTGGTTCTATTGCAGTACGAGTTCATAATTAACATATTTTTACAAAAAAAAAACAAAACCACCTATTTATTTAACTTTTATTACTTTTAAATAACAGCAATACTCCAAAAAGGAAATATATTTAGGCAACCATGGGGTCCATATTGGGTTGCATAAATTAAAGAGGCATATTTTAAGGCTGCATAACGTTTTTTGGCATTATCTTCGTTTCGCATAACGTTCATTCAGAATAAATCATTACGCATACTTTTTTCCCTATAACTTATTTTATAATAATGATATATCAGTATCAATGTTTATGCATAAATGTTTTTACAATAACGATTACTAATCATAACATTTATTGGCAGTCTTATAGAATACCATAATGTTAACATTTATTGTTACCTATCTTAAATTCGATTTTTTTCTGTAGGAATTTTATTTGGCCGAAAACGTTTTGTAATTTTTTATTTTTCATAATATTCTTTTTACCTAAAACACAATTGACAAAGTTTTGAAATGCCTATTATCGAATGTTATTTTTTTAAATAACTTTATGTTTTGAAATCCCACTTAACGTTTGGCCGAAGCTATTAATCTAGATGATTCATTTTCCAGAAACACATTTCCAATATTATAAATTACAACATTTCAAATAACTGAAATCCATGGACCCGACCGCTAGCGCCACCGCCGTTGCTGATGAGATAGTATTAGGAATGGAATACTATATTCCACACTCCTATGTCATCAGCAAAGGCAGACGCAACCGCTGGTTCAATCGCGAGTGTGCCAGCGCTGTTGAGAGCAAACAGACGGCATACCGCGCTTGGATCAGAGGTAAAGCTTATGGGGATCCCGAAACTTCTGCCAACCCTCACTGCCACCACTGAGATGTCCTGACGGAACTTTAGCTCACAAGCCGTAGGAAAACGTCGATCTCCTGGCCAAACTCTTTGCGGCTAGCTCCCGGATCGATGACTGTAATGCACAGCCACCCTCAATTCCTCACTGTGGCCACACAATGTCTGATATTAAAATCATGCAGTGTGTTGTCTGTGCGGGGCTGCAGTCAATCGATGTCCGGAAAGCTAACGGTCCTGATGGCATCCCACGCGAGCTTATCGTCGTCGTAGATGGGTTTCGCTCACCACCGCAGCTTCGGCTTGCTGGTAAGCTGCGCCGGCCAGCCTCAGCTACGGCGGCGAGCATAAAACCCACCTGCTCCTCGGCTCGCGGGCCGCCTCGCCCCTCCGCGCCTACGCGGGCTTAAATTACACTCTACCGTAGGGCTGACAAGACTACGTGGAGTCGGTTTTGCCGCGATTCGTTTCTGTCACTGACTTTTGTAGCACAACCTTACCGAAAACACAAAGTATTAACTTTTTAAAACATTTTACTTTATTTACCCAATAATTCAATATATGAAAAACAAAATAAATGGAAATCTGGGTAAGTACGATATTTTAGAGATAAAGTTGCTTCGAATTTTGATACAACGCTGCCGTTCACGATTGTCTTAAATTTGTAACCTATCACGTGACCTAGAGGAGTAAAACAGCTAGTATTTCTGTAGTCTAATAAAAAAATAACCTCGAAATTCCTTACAATCGCTACGCTGCGCTTCATCCATTATGCGTTTCGTATTTTATGAATAATTCAATTTAGACGGATAGTAATTATGCTATTTACATTTATGCTGATAAAAATTATGATGAAGACAATTATAGTAAGTTAAAATTATGCCGATAAAACCATTATGGGTTTATAACACTCTGCTTATCATGATTTATGCGAAAAAACATTATGCTGAAACTGTTATGCCAAACTACATTATGACGAAAGAGATTATGCGACCGAAAGGGCTCCCGCAACCATGCCGTATGTAAATGAAAATTACTTAGCTAACCAAATAAATTCGAATTAATGTTGATTTACGTGCTGAGGTTCCCTATTTTATGCATAAAATTTAATGTCATAATTTAACATAGCATACTTTTACTTATCCCAATAATAGTTACGCACAATATTAATTTGGCATAACCCTTTAGGCACATTTTTTCATAACAAAACTACTATAAAAGCATAATAATTGTTAAGCATACTATTCTAAATACGCATAATGAAATTAAAGTATAATTTTGAGAGGCATAATAATTAATAGGGAAAAAGTAAGTTTTGGGTAATTATGTATTTGCATTTAATCAAATACTTTTCGTATTTAAAATACACGGCGGCTTAGCCGCAGCCGCCCGCACCCTAACCTAATTTTACAGTATGGTACCCAAGTTATATTTGATATTACTAATTTCTACTCTTTGTTCTTCATATTCAAATAGCTATCAATAAAATAAAAAATGATGCAAAGTCAAATCCGGTTAAAAAACAATCCAAATTATGATTTTGAAACAACCCCTGCTGTCCTGTCTAATCTACTAAACTATATTTATGCCTAATAACTATTAGACGAATAAACAATAGGCCTTAAAACTTTATGCAAATCAAAATTGGGGCAAAATACAGCCTAAACCATATTTATGCTTACCTACTGAAATAGTAGGCCAAAAAACAATTACTTATGTCAAAGTATTATTATGCCAAAAAAAATGATTCATGACTCGTGAAATTGACTCGTGGTTACACCAACATGTCACACCATATGCCTAACTCGTTAAGCTAATTTAAATTAGAACTATAAAAATTAGTCGAAATAAAGGGATTCCGCGTGCTACGTAACAAAATCCAATGGGCGATTTTCCGAGTTTTTCAAAAAATAAATAAATTGGTTTGTAAATGACTTCATAGATGGCGCATAGCATAGATTAGTATGGCGCTTAGTAAAAGGCGTCCATTCCATTCCAAAATAGAAATAGGTCCTGGATGTCCTGTATGAAAATAGGTAAGTACTATATTTTTATTTTTTTGGTAGACAAGCAAAAGTGTAGAATTTATTACAGTACGTCTTTCATAAAACGCCATTTATCGAGTGTTTTTGAACTAATTTTTACTTTTTAATTTAGGCTGTCAGAAAATCGCCATTCTTGTCGATTATTGCTCGACTCAAAGCTCGACCAGCCTTAAGAGGGTGCACGAAATTGTGAAAATTTACGTATTTTTAAGTCACTTGTACTATATGCTGAATTAGTTAAATACATTTCAACATGTCACACCATATGCCTAACTCGTTAAGCTAATTTAAATTAGGACTATAAAAATTAGTCGAAATAAAGGGATTCCGCGTGCTACGTAACAAAATCCAATGGGCGATTTTCCGAGTTTTTCAAAAAATAAATAAATTGGTTCGTAAATGATTTCATAGATGGCGCATAGCATAGATTAGTATGGCGCTTAGTAAAAGGCGTCCATTCCATTCCAAAATAGAAATAGGTCCTGGATGTCCTGTATGAAAATAGGTAAGTACTATATTTTTATTTTTTTGGTAGACAAGCAAAAGTGTAGAATTTATTACAGTACGTCTTTCATAAAACGCCATCTATCGAGTGTTTTTGAACTAATTTTTACTTTTTAATTTAGGCCGTCAGAAAATCGCCATTCTTGTCGATTATTGCTCGACTCAAAGCTCGACCAGCCTTAAGAAGGTGCACGAAATTGTGAAAATTTACGTATTTTTAAGTCACTTGTACTATATGCTGAATTAGTTAAATACATTTCGTCTTGTTGAAATTTGAAACAAATTCTATAAACAATACCAAACAATACATAAATCTAATGACTCCTAAACACATATTTTTTCGACAATATGGCAACTTTCGATATTACGTATGTAAGTAACTCCAATGTAGGAAGTGTAGTTACTTTTGACGACCTCCTTGGTCGAGTGGTTTGTACACCGGTTTTCATGGAGTCGCCATCTCTGAGGTCCCGGGTTCGAACCCCGGTCGAGTCAATTTAGAAATTATTGTTTTTCTAAATTGTCTCGGTTCTGGGTGTTTTCTATGTATATTAGGAATGTATTTAAGTATGTTTATCCGTTGTCTAGTATAACCATTTAACGAGTTTCTTCGAAGCTTCTCTTGAGCTAGATAATTGGTGTGATTGTAGGAAAGATTCTTAGAGTTTATAAAAGTGGTGGTTTTGGAAAAGTGGAATTTTAGGAAGTGAATAATTAAGGAGTTAGGAAAGATTCCCAATAGTAGTTTGAGAACAGAGCGGTTATTAATAAAAAAACATTTTCAGGAAGTGGCCAATTTAATACGTACCCCATATAGATGAAGCGTGAATTTTGGCAATTTATCATCAAAGGAGTTAGGAAACGTGCACCGAAACGAAATGACCTAAACACAAAATAACCTAAACGCAATATGACCTAAACGTAAAATGCCCTAAACGCAAAATTATCTAATCATATCATACACGGCATTATACTTATTATTATAATAAAATTTTCAACCCACATAATATCTCCGCAATTTTTTAAACTTTCGAATATCTGACTCAACAAAAAAATTCTATATACACAAAATTTCATGAGAATCGGTTGAGAAATACGAGCTCTAGGCGAGAACAGCAGGAATGAAGTAACATTCACTGGTTATTCTCGCTACGACTGTTTTAATTTATTTTATTAACCTCTTTCGATTACAATATGAACAATTTTTCACGTAATTTGAGTTAGTCATGGCCACTTCACACCGATTATTCTGTTTACGAATCAATTGTCATGTTTGTGTTTCGTTACCTCTATGCATGGACATAATATTAGTATATTACGTCCATGCCTATATGTTACTAGAGCCTAATTATATGGGTGTGTTTGAAAATGGAAGACCAAATAATATTACATGAAAATATTTGTATTGATATTCCCCCATCTTTAAAAAGTAAATTTTATTTTTTAACACAAGCGCGTGATGGTTTTGCACATTTCACAGAATACAAACATTACTCTAATTAATTTACTAGGTCTGAAACTTCAGAGCAGAATTGTTATAATTATTATTATCAATATGATTGATTTTGCTTTGAAGTTCATAAGAGACTTATGTAAGTTTTTGCAATCGCGCGACAACCCCCTTAATTAAATCGCCGCTCGATGAGACGTACGTGTGTCAGTCATACAAAAATGTCAGGATCAGGCGGATCCCTAGTGATAAATTTCCCTTCGGGGCTTATTGTAAAAAGAGCAAAATGAGCACTTCACTCAAAATGTACAAATCGCAAAATGTACAGTACCTACTCAGAATGTGCAAAACGTAAAATGTGCACTACACGCAAAATGTACAAATCGCAAAATGAACAAGTAAGTGCACGTTCATAGGCAAAAACAGAAACTTATCTGACTTCTTAGTTGATATTATTTAGAACGTGACCTATATCACTGCATATTAGACATACGTAGATAAAAAGGCATTCGCAGGAGCGTCGCCGTGATGACATATTAGATGAGCGTCGACTTGCCGACTATCAGCAAAGACAATTAAAAATTCTATTGCGCGACGCGCAAGAGGAGTTGACTCAATCTATTGAGCGACAGATCTATGTTGTTGCTTAGGTTGGGTCTACAGTTTCATAGTTGCAGATTACACAAATCTGCACTTGAACACCGATGCATTGTAAATATACACATTAAAAGTGTCTAGGGGTCAAGTACATTTTTAGCTATAAATTTTTTTTCTAATAATCTTTACCTAATCTGGTTTTCTTTATTTTTATGTTTTAGTAAACAATTTTATCCCTATTAGGTAAGTATGTTGAAAAAATTAACAAAAGGTGCTATTTTAACAAATTGGGGAAAATTAGGTTACGTTAAGGTCGTCCGTCACCTAATTGGCAAAAAAAGCAAGATCAAGGTTTTTTTAATTTTTTTGTAAAAATAATAAAATTAATTATCTTTATTTCTATGTACCATTCACACGAATCACAAAAGCACAGCGATTTGGCATGCTTAAAATCAGTTCATCCGAATCACTTTGATGAATAGCCGCCACGTTCTTTCTAACAAGTCAAAAAGTTGTTGTGGGGTGTGCAAGGCATCCAATCCATACTCGGCCGGCAGAGATCTTCTTTGGCGCATGTCCCATGCATGCTCAATTGGGTTGAGGTCTGGTGATTGTGCAAGCCACGGCAGGATGTTGATATGAGAATCGGCAAGAGTGCGTGTTACGACTCTATTCGTGTGTGGCACTTGCATTGTCATGCATTAGTCGAAACGAATCAGGCAATCGGCCTCGCAAGAGGATGATCACATCTAAAACAATCCTCTCTGCGTAGATTGGAGTATTGAGTAGATTTGGGTGTTAAGGTTTGTCGCGTCCGTAGGTTTACCCTTCAGACCCTACACGTGACCCCTGGGTGGTGGTGGGAGGTAAATGAGTGACACTGACTGAGTGGTAGAGCCGTTGCAGCACGCATTGGGCCGGCTCGCCCGGGGTAATACTGATTCAAATGAGATCGGTACTTCCACCGATAAAAATACCGGCCCAAACCATGATTGTTCCCCCTCCTGATGAACCTCCTGACAAAATCCCAAGCGCTCTTGTCATGCATGATACTACAACGCCGATCCGAAATAAAATACCTAGAGGTTCACATGGATGAAACATTGACTTGGAGACTCCGTACTGAAACAAGTCAGCAAAATCATGTAATTGTACCTACATTTTTAAGCGACTAAGATCAACCGCCAACACGTCACTTTTGAAAAGTACTTACGTAACTTGCTTTGTGCTAACCAATAATCACCTACTGTATTACAGTATGGCACATACAAAAAGTACATTATTCAAGTCGAAAGAGCTCAAAGAGCAATATTGAAAGTAATGTTGTCAAAGTCCTATCGATACCCAACTTCACAACTTTACATAGATGCCAAATGTTATGCCACAGTTAGACAACTACACACATCAAAAGTGTCTAGGGATCAACATATATTTTTGCAATAACTTTTCTCCTGATTGATATTAATTAAAATTTTCTTTAAGGATTCATCAAATAAAGTGTTTTCGTTTGTCTACAGTAACGATAAACCAAGTCACCTTTGCATTAATAAAGAAATTTGCCATTTTCCTAATAAAGGGATTTTTGACATTTGAACCACTAACATTAAAGTTCGAAAAAAAGACTGAAATAACAGTTTTCTTTAAAATTTTATTGGGTAACTTAAACAATTAATAATCCGTGTTTCTACCGCGAACACTAACAACACAAGAACATCGGTTTGGCATACTCAAAATGAGTTCATCCAAATCACGCTGTGGAATGGCCGCCCATGTTCGTTGCAACAACAAAAAAAGGTGTTCTTGCGACTGGATACCCTCCATATTCGGCAGAGCTCTTCTCTGTAGCATATCCCATGCATGCTCAATCGGGTTCAAGTCTGGCGACTGAGCAGGCCAGGGCATGACATTGATGTTAGCTGCGGCGAGAGTCTGTCTTACAACTCTTGCGGTGTGCGGTCGTGCATTATCATGCATTAACTGAAATAAGGGACCGATTTGCACTTGTAGAGGAACGATGACGTCTGATACAATCGTCTCAGCATAAATTTGAGCGTTGAGGTTGCCTCTGATCCAAATCAACTCAGTTCTTCCGCCGATCCAAATACCCGCCCATACCATGATGGTTCCACCACTATAAGGATGGACTTCCTGGCAGGATTTTAATCGCTGTTGGCGTCCAGGGGTTCTCCAGTGTCGTATACGTCCTGTATCCGGTCTCATACCAAAACGAGACTCATCAGAAAAGCACACGAAACGCCATTGTTCTTCTGCCCAATTTCTGTGTTCAAGAGCCCATTGATATCGAATTCTACGATTGTGCATTGCTATAGGTGGTACCCTTAGCGGTCTTCGGGAATGAAGGTTCACTTCATGCAAGCGGTTTCTGACTGTTTGATCGCTAATTAAGTTCCCTGAAGAGTGATGAAGCCTCACGGCTAACATCATGGCGGTTATTGTTGGAGCTCTTCGAGTTGTGATTTGAATGTATCGGTCTTGTCTCCGTGTGGTGCAGCGATACCGTCCTCCATGGCGCTCAGCCACGGTACCAGTGCTTCGGTAACGTGTCCAAAGTCGACTGATAACACTCTGACTTGTATTCAGAGCTAAAGCCACAGTACGTTGCCGGGAACCAGCTTCTATCATTCCCACGGCTCTGAGCATTTCTTCCCTGCTTAAATGACGTCGCCGCTCCATAATAACGTTGGTTTTAATCAGTAGTAGGGAAACAGTAGCACTAATAATGTCTTCAATGCGTTGTATGTTTTTATAGGGAAAATATTGACAGCTGATTTTCATCTTTTACTAGAAATTGATTGAAAGTTCCTGTTTCAAATTATGAAATGCACCAAAAAGGATCCATATAAATTTATAAAATCATAAATTTATTACAAAGCCACATCTCAATCTCAAGAAATCCGCATAAAAATGCTTGATCCCTAGACACTTTTGATGTGTGTATTTATCTTGAAAATATTGTTTTATAAATATTGTATTTCTAAATATTGTTATATACGCATGCCAAAACTTCATAATATGATCCCTTAATGTTAGCAATTCGGAGAAAAAAGTATAAAATCTTCGACAGAAGTAAAATTTTCTCATCATTCGCCAAACCCAAACATCATCAAATCTTCCTAGGGCAATTCTTAAACAACAGAATATACCAAATTATTAACGTACTCCATGCCACCACCGGTATTGGTTAGACCTGACGAAATTTTTAAACGCTTTTGACTTTTGTTTTATAGCAACGGTGTCATATCAAACCTCGTAGAATTTACATCCTTAGAGATTTTTATTTTATTTATTATTATTATTTTTCAGCTATTCGATGTCTTTGTGTTTATTTGAGCGTTTTTAACTCAAAAAAACAAAAAATTACGAACTTGTATAATTTAAAAAAAAATAGGTACATGTTCAAATATTTTTCACACTGACACACAATACATTCTCCGGTGTGATAATCGGACTGTTAGTGGAAGCTGTTTATTTTTACAGATTTCGATCCCAATACCAAGACCAATCCATCGCAGGGCTAACACAAAAACAACACACTAACCTAAATAAAAGCATGATTCTCACCAATGACATCCACTAAAATAAATTATTTAAGTAGATCTAAATTGTATGGATGGACGAAATTCAGTAATTCAGGTTCGCCTAGCACTGGTTTCACTCCTTCACCATGGCAATTTTAATTAAGCATTAAAAATATTTTTTTTCATGATTTATGTTTGCTGTTTACTGAGACGCTTAAAATTGTTATAGCCATTGTGATGGAAATAAATGATTTTTTATATTATAATTACGGACACACTTTTCCATAATTATGCCAAAATAACGTGACGTATCTTCCTCTATTGTTTATATCTATGCATACCTACATACATATATTTTACTTACTTTTTATTATTTATTTAGGGCTGATTTTTCCATCCTCGAATAAAAATTATTCGTCTGATAAAGTATTAGCGACTTACCTGAAATGTCACTTGTAGAAAGAGAAAAAGATATGATTTTTTTCAAATTGTTTGTACGTAGGTATATTACTTTATCTAACGAATAAGTATTAGTTGACAGAAAAATCGGCCCTTAATCGAGAAGTAGGAGTTTTTCATATTATTTTTCGTTTGTGGCTATGTTTGCTGTCGCATTTACATACACAGAAAGTGCATTGTGAAGTGAATGCCCTACATAAAACGACTGATCCATTGATGAATAAATTAGAAAACGTACTAAAACAGCAACTTTCTTTATTTTCAGATCACGTGGATACGTCAATGCTTTATGCAGACCAGATTGTCTTTGCTCTTTCGAAAATGGATTAAGAGAACGATCATTAGATATTATTATTAGAAGCTCAAATGTAGAAAGAACTCAGTCACTAGATGACAGTCCTATTTTCTATGAACCAGCTGAAGCTTATCCATATTATGGCATTTCCTTGGACCAACCATTTTTCTTGTCACCTTCTTCTTTTCAAAAATCAACCATACCAAATTCAGTGAATAAAAAGTTAAAAAGATCAGGCATTGTAAATAAATTAGAATATCAAGACACTAACAAAATTAAAACCAAACAAAATAGATCACTTAAGTTGGACGTCGATAAGAAAGAATTACCTTTGTATCTTGACATAGACATACTAAAAATGCCCACCCATAATGATTTCAAGAGCATAAAAGAATTAAAACTATCGGAACAAAGTTTTGAGGAATGTTTTGACTTGCAAATGATTGCAAATTCAAGAAAGGATGGTAGCAATAATCAGTTTACAAATTTTTTCTACAATAACAAAATTGGCAAATACAGTAGTTTGTCTGATACTGACTTAAGGATCAGAATAAAAAAAATATGTGAAGTACCAGTCCGCATCTTTGACGAAAGTCTTAAAGAAATAAGAAGGTCTGCACCCAAGAAATCTACAGAACAAACTAAAAAGGAATCACGAACTAAATCATACATTGATAATATTTTGCAAAGTAGACAACAACACACTAAAAAGAAGTCTGCAGTTCATCATTTTAAATTTGTTGAGAATTCTTTGCAGCATTCACATACTACTGAACAACCTGACTCCTCCATATATTACATTAAAACGCTGGGAAAAAAACATTTTCCAGAAATCAAAACAAATAAACATAATAATGAGTTATTGCAATTACAACTAAAGAGCGAATTATATGAAACGACATCGACTCCGTATATTCAGGAAATCGATAATCCAAATACGGTAAGTAGTTCTCCTCTTACATTATCAACCATTTATCAGCCAATGCCAACACTCTTAGAAAATATCAGTAACTCATTGACAGAGAGCGCCCAAACGCAACACAGACTGGCATCCAATTTTATTGATATAGAAGAAACAGCAACTATTGATTCTGTTATTAGCTTTGAAACTACTGTCGCAGGTAACAGTAATAACTCTTTCTTATCTATTTCTAAAGTGATGGCTGATAACGCAACAGAAGTAATATACAGCACTCTCGACAACTCAGTGACAGAGAACCCCCAAACGCAACATACATTGACACATAATTTTAGTGAATTAAAAGAAACAGCAACCCCTTATTTATATAGCTTAGAAACTGCAGTAGAAAGTGAAACAAATAACTTTTTTTTTCCTACTTCTTATGACATTTCTACTAACCTAACGGAAACAAAACACACCACAGTGGCAGACAGTACCCAAAGGCAGCACCCACCAGCATCAGCAAATTTAAGTGATATAAAAGAAACAGCAACAGTGAATGGCTTTGAAACTACTGTTGACAATAGGAAAAATAAATCTTCCTTAATTATTTCTAACATAATTTCTTATACCACACCTGCAAGGGGTAATTCATCAAAAAACATAATAAACAACGAAGGCATAGAAGTAACCGAATATGACGTAACCACAACAGAAAATATAAATTACTCTGCAACAAATGATGCAAACTATCTGAGCAACAGTACATACACTGAACAAACAAATATGCTGTTAAGCAGTTACAAAAACAATATTTACACAAATACTGAAAGTTCTGTTATAAAATCAACAACCAAAACTAATGATATCGAAGAAATAACAGATATTTCTCTAAGTTTAAACTCAGATATCGAGAGTACTGTTGCTCCTTCACTAGCCCAAATATTATTTGAAGATAAAAAATTATATAATTACGTTGAGAATAATGATTTGCTACATGAGGCCTCAAATATTATTAACTATTTCACATATTCGGAAAGTATGGGTTCAAGCTCAGCAACTAACCAAGCTACCACACCTAACGAATCTCATCACAAAGATATAATTGTAAATGCTACTACGAAGTCCATAGCTCCAACTAATGTAGTCAATTCTCTTGAATCTCTAAGCATAGCTACAGACTGCACAGACACGACCTCCAATGATCACAATCAAGATAATCAAGAGAAAATCGAAGAGACAATAACTACCACACCCGGTGCAGCCTTAAGGGTTGACTATATCCAAAGCGTAGATATACCAACAATACAAACCAGAGAGTTTACAAATGAGACTGTTGTTAGTGAAATTACTGGCTTTGAAACAATATCTAATAACGTGGAAAACTTAACAAGTATCGCTGAACTTGCAACACCAAACACATTAAACGTCGCAAAAGAGAGTGACGAAGAAACGTTATTGCAAGAAGAAATTGTTGGTGATCTATATATAGTTTTTAAGGAATATTATTTTCCTGCACGATTTATTCAAGATGCTAAAGGAAAAATCAAGTTAGGTATCGATGGTGCCACTTTATGTAAGAAAATTGCTCAAAAGGGATTGAATAATTCTTTAATTTTGTCCGCCTTGTGTAACTGTTCACAATCTCAAAATTGTGCTAATAATGTGTTTAAGGAATTAAGCTGATCTCTAAATAAAAAATAAATTAAATTGACACTTTGTGTTTTCATTTATTTATTACTAGCGGCCCGCCCGCAACTTCGTCCGCGTGAACACCCTGTATCGAAAGACAAATTTCCAAAATAAACATTTTACACAATTATCCTGACAATTTACGAACACAACAAAAAAGGAATCAGTGAAATCGGTTCTGCCGTTCTGAAATGATGCGCGTACAAACATTTCGGCAATTGATTGATTTCCATTTTTATTAATACAGATTTAAATACAGGGTAGCACAAAAATACGTTTACAAAGATTTATATTACTTTTTCCTTCTTAATAAGTAGGTACTTAATTATAATTTATTTCTTTATATTCATAAAAAAACAGAACTCTTTACACAAGTTTTACTAATTATTTTCAATATATTTATTCGAAGACCATAATAATATTCTAATATTCGTATAGATTTATCCGAAGACTGTTAAGTTAAAATGAATAAGAAGAAGCTACCTCATGAAGCTGAGGGCGTCTATTCAGTCATCTTTTAACCCCTTGAGGATCGTAAAACAAGACACAATTAAAAATCAATTGTTTAGCGACCGCCGGCGGTCTTAAGATCCTTGATCGATTAATTAATACCGACGATTATTTTCAATGTGTTTTGTAGAAAAAATACTTTTACTTACTCAATACTTACAGGTGGTTACAATGTTAGTTACCTCCTGTAAGTTAGTTTGCTATTATTATAACTAAAGTACCGCGTCGCGTAGCGGTGAAAGAAAACAACCACCCCCTCTTTTCCCTTGGGTGTAAGGCGACTAACGGACTAAAGACTGTGCACATACTTCCAAAAGCGTAGAGCGGCAATGGGCTCATCACCTGTCTGTCACGCTGAGCACATGTGCAGTCGCTGTTTGGTGAAAGGTGGATTATGGTGGGGGACTACTTTTGCTGTCCTTATTGCCTAGTCACTGGGTAACCCTAGGTAACCCTTCTGGGATAATAGTCGTGATTATGTATGTATGTATAACTGTAGTATCGTCGTATTAATAAATCGGTCTTCAACAACAATTGGATTATTCGTTGCAGTGGCAATCTCTAGCTCACAAAAGCAAACGCTTTTTGATAATTTCTAACATTTTCCGCACTTCCTCGGTACTTATTATAGTCAATTTTAATTCTCCCATTCCCCATTCTCTCAGACGTGTAGCCTTGATCGAATCTAAACATCTGTGATCAGAATTGTTCTTCCAACCAATTTGTAATCCTCTTGTAATGATCACTCTTCCTAAAATTTTTCTTCTAAGATTTCATTCATACAATTATTGTAGTAGGTACTACCGACGATGTTCATAACACTCATGTTTCCGAAAATTGTAATTCCTACTGTTGTTTTTCATAACGCATATTTCTGTTGTCTAATAAAAAAAAATAACCTTAAATTCAAGACAATCGCTACGCTGGGCTTGGCGATTGTCTTAAATTTCTAACTTATCACGTGACCTACAGGAGTAGGGCAGCTAGTATCTTCAATTATTTGAATAATAGTGTAAAAGACGGTTATGTTGAGAAAATATAGCTAGAAATAAGAACTTCTCTTGGAGGGAAGCTAATGTGCAACCGATCCCTAAAAAAGGAGATCGGTCAGATCCGAATAATTACCGCTCCATAGCCGTAACTTCAGTCTTGTGCAAGATTCTAGAACAAATATTAAACAGATAGCTTATTCGATACCTAGAAGATCACTCCCTAATTCACGATCGTCAACATGGATTTCGGCCAAAACGGTCAACGGATCTTCTAGCGTACGTCACACATCTCTGGGGTGAGGCTACTGACAAGCGAGGCGAGTCACTGGCCATTGGCCTTGACTTAGCCAAGGCTTTTGATCGGCTCTGGCAAAAAGCTCTTCTCTCCAAGCTCCCGGCATACCGTTTGCCCGCTCAGTTCTGTACCTGGATCGCTGGCTTCATGCATGACCATAGAATCCGAGTCCTTTCGAATGGATGCGCTTCGCAGTTCATGTCCATGAACGCTGATGTTCCTCAAGGCTTCGTTCTATCCCCCACGCTATTCCTTCTGCATATTAATGACATGCTTCCTCTTGGAAACGTTCATTGCTATGCAGATGATACAGCACAGTGCATGGGGTATATAACTGTCACCCAACGGCTGGGCGGGTAGATACCGAAATAAGCGAGCAAATCTTGTCATTGAGCTCGATCGGGTGTTGGAACTCATTTCAAAATGGGGCTCCGATAATCTGGTGGAGTTCAATGTCAAGAAAACACAGGTCTGCGCGTTCACAGCGAAAAAGTCGCCATTCCTTCCCCTTCCCTCTCTTCAGGGTACATCTCTAGGCCTGTGATCAAAAATGCCTCACGTAAACTCGGTGTCCTGAACAAGGTGCGGCGATTCTTCACGCCTGATCAGTTTGTGTCTATTATACAAGACACAGGTGCGGTCTTGCGTGGAGTATTGCTCTCACCTTTAGGACGGCTCCGCAAAGTACCTTCTCGATGCCTTGGATAGATTGCAGCGACGCGTTGTGCGCATTATCGGCGATGCAGAGGTCACTAACACTCTCGAGCCTTTGCAGTTACGTAGAGATATTGTGTCACTCAGCGTCTTTTACCGTTTATACCATGGCGAGTGCTCTGAAGAACTCTTTGACCTCATCCCTCCGTCTCCCTTCCTCCATAGGAGTACGCGTGCAGCTCTCCGGAGTAACCAATTTACAGTCTCTAATATTCCATCACGCACAAAGAGATTTGGTTTCTTTGTCGCACCTCCAAAAGATGGAATAGTCTACCAGCCCACGTATTCCCTCCTTCCTATGATATAGGGTCCTTCAAACGAGGCGTGAAATGGCACTTTGTGGGCCGGCAGAATGAGGGTGACTAATGCTACGTCTCTTACGCTTCACCAGTTGTCTTCGCGCCTGGACTTCACTTCCACTTAACATCAGGTGGAGTGGCGTCATATGCCGAGCTTAATATAAAAAAGTTAAATAAAAAAAACATATACTTAATGTGAAGGTGTATAAATAGATGTTTATTGCTACTGACAATATGAAGTCAAATGATTCGGAATTATGAACATTAGAAAAAGAGTAGTTTTGAATTGTGATTATTGGGATGAAAAATGTTAGGAAGAACATTTTCCGAGTTCTAATTATCGTTGATCACTTAGGGCCCTATGTGAGGGGGTGCGCCAAAGTTCACCTAAATCAACTCCGATAAACGGAACTCCGAAAATGTTCAAAGTCAAAGTCAAAGTCAAAATATATTTATTCAATAAACTCAATTAATAAGTACTTTGAATCGTCCAAATCTTTTTTAACCTACCACCCATTCAGGACATAATTTTTTAACTGTGGCAAAGAATGGGCGCAAGAAACCACAGCGCACAAAAGCAACGACATTTACAAACAAAAAAAAGAGTATGTCGTTACCAGGTCAATACAAAATATGAATTTAAAAGTAAAAAAAATGATGCAATACAAAATTACAATACAATATAGTATCAATTAAATAAAGACAATTAGAAATAGCTGTTGGAGTGCTTGGAGCATTTCAGATCCAAGCTGTTTTGTCTTCTGTGTAATCTGACACTTTATAATAAGCTTTTTTATAAAGCTTTTCTTTGATTTTGATTTTAAATTTATTAAGATCTAATTTCTGAATATCATTTGGTACTTTGTTGTAAAATCTTACACACAGACCCCTAAAAGAATTATTTATTTTATGGAGTCTAGTATAAGGTACTGCTAATTTGTTCTTACTTCTAGTGTTTACATTGTGAGTATCACTGTTTTTTGAAAACATTCCAGTATTTTTATGATCATAAATCAAATTTTCATAAATGTATTGTGATGCAACTGTCATTATATTTATATTCTTAAATCTCTCTCTGAGAGAGTCGCCAGCCTTTAGGTTATAGATTGCTCGAATAGCCCTCTTCTGAAGCACAAAGATAGTTTGAATGTCGGCAGCATTTCCCCACAGTAAAATGCCGTACGACATTACACTATGAAAGTAACTGAAATAAACTAATCTGGATGTATCAACGTCAGTTAGCTGACGGATCTTCATTACTGCATAAGCCGCAGAGCTCAGTCTATTCGACAATTTAGCTATATGTGGGCCCCACTGAAGCTTGGCATCTAACGTGATGCCTAGAAACACAGTGGTGTCCACAGGATTCACATTCTTATCTTTAATTTGTACACTAGTTGTTACTTGCTTAACATTAGGCAATACAAATCTTACACATTTGGTTTTTCCTTCGTTTAATAGCAAGTTATTTACACTAAACCAGTGAACAATCTTTGAGATCGCATTATTCACATCGTCATAATTTGGGTGTCGTCGTTTCACTTTGAATAAAAGTGAAGTATCATCAGCAAACAATACTATCTCATGACTGTCTTTTACAAAATAAGGTAAGTCATTAATATAAACCAAAAACAAGAATGGACCTAGTATTGAACCCTGCGCATCTCCCATTGTAACCACTGATCCCGGAGATCTTTTACCGTTAATGTCGACCTTCTGAATCCTGTTACTCAAGTATGAGATTAGAAGGCTCAAAGAAGCATCCCTAATTCCATAGTGGTTAAGCTTCCTGACCAAAGTTTCATGTAAAACACAATCGAAAGCCTTGGATAAATCACAAAATACCCCTAGGGCATCCTGTGATTCCTCCCAGGTATCAAATATTTGGATTAAAAGCTCAACACCGGCGTCAGTTGTTGAGCGACCCCTAGTAAAACCATACTGTTTACAATGTAAAAGTTTATTTTTATGAAAATGAATTTGAATTTGGTCTAGCATCAACTTTTCAAAAATTTTACTAAATGTGGGTAGCACAGAAATAGGTCTAAAATTAGAGGGGTCAGAAGTGCTACCTGATTTAAACAATGAAATTAATTTACTATGTTTCATTAGGTCAGGAAAAACACCACAGTCAATGCATTCGTTAAATATGCAAGCTAAAACTGGAGCTATTGTCATAATTACTGATTTAGCGACATCCACGGAATTACCCCACAGATCAGCAGTTTTCTTTTTATTGAGAGTGTTAAATGTTTTTAATATATCTATAACACAAATTTTTTGAAAACTGAAATTACTTTCACAATCTTTAACATTCTCCTTCAAAACAGATTCAGCTACAGTGGGGGAGGAAATCAAGGCTTTTGTAGTTGAAACTGGAATGTCAGTAAAAAACCTCTCAAATGCTGCAGCAACATCAGCATCAGAAGTCAAGGTTTTATTATCACAATTTAAATTGTACTCATTGTTACGACTTCTGACCTTTCCTGTTTCACTATTTATAATATTCCATGTCATTTTTATTTTGTCATTACTATTCTTAATCTTAGAACTCAGATAGTTTGCCTTGGCTAATCGGCATACTCTTTTAAATAACTTTGAATAATTTTTAACAAATAATTTGAAGTCGTCGCTGGTGTTATAGTTGCGTTCACCATAAAGTTCATAAAGGCGTTTCCTACTTTTGTGAATACCAATTGTAGCCCATTCATTAAAAGATGCAGTACCACTAACCGAGATCTTTTTTGGAACAAAAGATTTATTAAATTCTGAACAATATATGTTAAAAAAATCCATATAAAAGACATCAGGGTTGTCATTGTATTCTAAATAATTTAATTTTGTATCTAGATTGCTTTTAAAGCGTTCCAGCCGACCTGCAGTTTTTGGCACAACAGTGATATTCTTTTTCATCACTTGCTTACGCTGGTTCTTCCTAACAATCACAATTCCTAACTGGGTCAATCCTGGGACACTTGATCTTGAGGGTCACAGCATAATAAAAATTATAATAAACAACACACAAATTAATTAAGCACTTTTAAGTTTACTTAACTTATTCGTATGTAGTATTGAAGCATATCAATTGAAACCAATAATTTACAGAATGAATTGTTTAAACATTCATATGAAACAGAAAAATGGGGTGATTTGACAAGCTTTTTACATGTCACACGCGCGGCGCTCAGTGTGTTATTGTGTTATTATATTTTTTTACATTTATAAGACTGCGTTAATTCATACTTTGTTCAATATGGAAAAAGTGCCTCTATCAAATCATGTATTCATTGTTTTAATAAAATCAAAACCCTTTGTGTCTGTATTTGTTCAATAAAATTTCACGCATGGGCAATGTTGAATTGCGCGACGAAATTACGTTTAGCTACTTCATTGAATACGTAGTAAGAGTCTCGTGATTGGTTTTAACCATCGGAAGTAATGCTGCAGCACTTCGTAAGGAAGGACGTGGTGCTAGCTTTCGCGCAAATAATTTATTTAAAGTTATTTAAAAAAAATTAAACTTTGGTTCGGTAGGTAGGTAAAGCTCGTTCCTTGTTTTGCTACTAAATTAAGAATAGTTATACTTAGTTGTCCCGAGAACATGGTTGCATTCATCCCTGAGCTGGTATTGAAATTAAAATGAATATGACTTTATTTATAGTTATTTAGAAGTTGTAACGTTATAAACGTATAGCTATTAAAACCTTTTATAAATTTTTAACTTATAAATTATCATGCTAATTAACTTAATTCCAAATGTTATTTTGAACTAAATTACTTATTTAATAACTACAAAGAAATAAAGCCCTAATAATTTTAATAACTGCAAAACGAACTTATTTTTATTACATATGGTTATAACGATTAACGTTGCGCGCACGGTACCCTGAAATGCCTTTTGTATTTTAATATCAGGTAGGTAAGTTAAAATAACTTGCGCGCGAGCAACAGTCAGCCATATTCTTGAGAGCCAGAATACGACACAGACTTTGCTTTTGTCGTCGCTAGAAAACTAATTTAAATAAGTTTTTCTATAACATATACTTCGCTAGGTCACGTATTTGACCAAATCGATTACTTATAAATCGTCATCCTACGATCATTGTGCTATATTATTCCCCGTTAGGGTAAGTGTTGAACTGTTTTTAAAATTAAAGTAGTTATTAGATTTTAAGTATTTAGATGTGTGTTAATCCCTTGTTTTAGCCTTAGCTCGCTTATGCAGTGCGCGTAGATAGCATTAAGTACTAAGCGTGCAAAAATAGCTTCATTTTTAAATTGATCCATGGCTATAAAATCCGTGCATTTAAGCCATGGATCTGTTTTATCGGTCGTGGATCTGACCACATATTCTATGACAATTAATTTCTGAGCATAATAACTTACTTACTGATAGAATTACTCGTTTTTAAACCTTCTTTTGCCATGTAATTTTTGTTTTCACCAATCACGAGAAAAAATAAATGCCACGGCTCTGACGCGAAGAAAGCTTCACCCAGGATTCTCCCATAACTAATAATATAATAATAATAATTCCGAATCATTCAACTTCATAATGACAGTAGCAATAAACATCTATTAAACTATTATTTGTTTTCCTATATTTTCTTAACATAACCGTCTTTTACACTATTACTCAAATGATTGAGGATATTAGCTGTTCTACTCCAATACACTGTCACGTGATAGGTTAGAAATTTAAGACATCGCAAAGCGCAACGTAGCGTTTGTCTTCAATTTCGAGGTAATCACGGCTTCACGTGCGGTAATGTTGATTTTGACAATCAGTTCTGTTTGTCGATCGATACAGGACGAAAAGCATTCACTTATAACGATTACGTAACTTATCTAATTCAGGTAGATAGTCAATACAGGTAAAGTAAATACCGAGTAATAAGTTATCGTTTAAACACCTTAGGCTAAAGGTTAAATAGGTAAGTACTACAGGAATAAAGTGTGCTGGCGGAGCTGTGTGGAGTTGTATGGAGCTGTGTGGAGCTTTTTGGAGCTGTGTGGAGCTGTGTGGAGTTGTGTGGAGCTGTGTGGAGCTGTGTGGAGCTGTTTTTTTGAGCTGTGTGGAGCTGTTTGGAGCTGTGTGGAGCTGTGTGGTGACGGCTCATTATTCAAAAAGACTACCAACACATCTCTTCTCTTAGGTGTCATAAAAGGCGACTAACGGACTGAAGACTGCACATATTCAGCAGTATAAAGCGGCGATGGACTCACCCCCTATCACGCTTAGCATATATTCAGTTGTTATTTGGTGAAACACAGCAGCAGTGCGATTCTGTAAGTTAAAGCCTTGGTAGCAGCGGCTGCCGCAGCGCTGAGAATTGATTCTTTCTCTTTCATGTTCATAGAATTGGAAAAAGACAGCAGATCACAGCCATGCGCGCAGCGTCTATGTGTCGCTTAGAGAATCGCATAGCAGACCTTTGGCGATGTACTGCTTTAGCGGTCGTCATCGCTTTTTATAGTCCCTGACTAACCCTTTGGGGATAAAAGTTGTGAATATATAGGAAAAAGTGAACAATAGAGTCATAGGTTCTGCCTAGCCGCAAATTGAAAATCCCACTTCATTGAAACTTTATTCATTTATTTATTTATTTAATACTTTATGCACGTTTGTACAAAGGCGGACTTCATGCCTTGGGCATTTTCTACCAGTCAACCGCTGGGTGGTACAGAAACAAACATAGGGTAGGGTGGACACTAAAATGAAAATACATAAGTATACAAAATATATTCATAAACATAACATAACTTACCTACAGTTAATAATTTAACCTCCTTTATTAACTCCGTTTGTCCTTGGCCGTAACTATTATGGGCACAGAAAGGCGCATCATATAGGACGCTAATAGTACTATATATGTTACCGGCAATCTATAGGCATAATCCGATATTCTATACAATACCTAGGCAATGTATAGAATACCTAAAACGTGTAGGTAATGTATGAAATATACTTATTTCATACTTTGCCTAGGTATTCTATACAATACCGAATGCGCATCCGGTAATGTGTGAAAAGGTAGTAGACCTACTTATTATTTTTTCGGAATTGTTTTGTTCGTTAAGTTTTTTATACTTGTTACGTACCTAAGTACCTACTTGTAAGAAAATTACATTGTGTTACTTATATACAAAAGAATTTTTAGTTGCACTTTATTTTTAAAGTGATTTTACTGTAGTAACAGAAAGATACTACTTAGGTGCTTTTTTGAAAAGTATCTAAAATAATAATTCATTGATTATTTAAAAGTTTAATATGACTAAAAAGTTTTCATGACTTAAATGTCTAATATTTTCTTGCCATAGGATCTAGTAACATTAAATATTATAATTAAAATTAAATATGTAAATCTTTTTGAGTGCAGTAATTTTTTTATTCTTCTGAAAAAAAATGTCTACCCTTTTTAAAAAGATTATTTTTAAGGAGCATCCTAATTGTTAATTTTATTAAAGTTGTTTTTAACTATTATTTTGTCATTTTATAGGTAGGCTGTTGATTAACATTGATAAATATGGACAAAAAGCTTTTTATTTTACACATTGCCGGTGGACCAGCAGGTACTCTATACAATCCCTAGGAATTTTATACATTACCTAGGTAAAGTATGTAATAGACAATAATATGCTTAATATTTCATACATTGCCTGGACGCCCCCGGTAATCTATACATTGCCTAGGTACTGTATAGAATACCTGAATTATACAGATTGCCGGTAACATATACACTTGAATGTCCATTTCGCGCTAATATACCTATACATACAAATTCTTAGTAACGGCCATGGGAAAAGTTTGCTTTTTCAAATGCATCCCTGTTACCTGTAATGTTTTTCATTGCGCTTTAATAATAGTCATAGTAACACTAAGTTTTATAGGAAACTGGAGTTTGCATTTCTACATGAACATTAATAATTATTCTCGCCTGCGTCTCTCATAAGACTGCCTGCCGCTAGGCTTGTTCTTATACTTAAACGCCATTGCATTTGAAGGGGGGACTCAGTTGTAACAAGGCAGCTAAAGTCTTGTTGGTTTTCTGACCTCTTTTCCGAATAACATTCTTTTATATCTAGATTTAAAATACAAATATTACTTGTCTTCTCTGCTAGCCTCTGTTTTCATGGAAAAGGCAGTTCAGATCAGTAATTGTTCTGTGGTTCAGATTCATCCGCGGAGCTAGAAAGAGCTCCTTCTAATTATTGTTATCCTTACAAGAATAATATAGTGTAAGTATATTATAACTAGACAGTTCCAAGCATACGTCCTGACCTGCCCCCTTACTCTCGATACCGATCGCTATTGGATCGAATTGGTATTGTGAATTTTCGTACTCTTGAATTTCGACACTAGCGATAAAATGGATTCATGTCGCGCGGATATTGCGTGAACTAAATGACATTAAGTTTTGTTGAAATTCGTACCCTGGACGCTATTTTGACAGTTAAATATGGTATTCTGATGGTGTTTAGATTGGCTGTCAATTGACATTGTCACAATAACTAAAGTGGTACTTTATGTGTATTGAATTTACGTATTTTTCGCTAAATAGGTACTCATTTTTAAGCAGCTGTGTCGCGTAGCGGTATAAGAATACTACCACCCCGTCTCTTCCCTTGGGTGTCGTAAAAGACGACTAACTGACTAAAGATTATTAATGTGTGAAATGTGATAAGACTTGTTGCCTACTTAAATAAATGATTTATAAGACTGCACATCTTAGATTAAAACAATGTTTTAATTTAAGCTGCACATACATCAAACAGCATAGAGCGGCGATGGGCTTACCACCTGTCACGCTGACCACATGTGCAGTCGCTATTTGGTGAAAAGTGGACCATGGTAGAGGACTGCTTTTGCGGTCCTCATTGCCTAGTCTCTGAAGTCTCTGACTAATCTTTCGGGGATAATAGTCGTGATTTTATGTATGTATATACGAGTATGTACCTACTTATTTGTAAGTACTGTGATGGCGCGTTTGGCTCTTTCTAGAACCGAGCTAAAATTAAGCAGAAACGTTAACGTTGCTTATTGGGGCACAGGGTGCCTCATTAATAAATTTTAAATAAAGTTTCTTTGGTAAATTAAATTAAGTTTCTTTAACTCTCAGTATCTTTACAAAACAAATAGGTAAGTACTCTTTTAATAAAACAATAATAATATTCAGCAAAATTTATTGCCTAACACACAATTGTTCTTGCAATTGTTCACAATTGCACAAATCTACTGCTTGCTTACAATTATTTAATCCAGATAACAAAAAAATACACATGTCTTCATTAGCTTAATTATTTATTTATTTGCTGCTTGTTGGAGAGCATTGGCAACCTCACGTCCGTGCCTCAAAAATATCTTGTGCTGGATGCTCTACTGCATCTGAGACGGTCCAACCACTTTCCTTACGGCCTCTACCCGTTTGCCTCATTCATCAAAACCGAATACTTAGCTATTAGTTGTCCTTTTTTTTGAGCCTAATACTAATAAATAAAGGTAAACAATGAATTTTATGATATTTGATTCGATAATCCCAAATATTTTTCAAGACGTTACGAAAGTTTAAAACGTTCACTGTCACTTTAATTGACTATTGGTGGAATAAGTAAAACTTAGGTCGTCGGTCAATTATAGCAAGTGTAATATTAATCTTTACTTTCACAACAAACAAATTTATTAGATCTTACATTGCAGAAAATTAATAGGTATACCCAAGGTATACCTAATAATTTATTGTCCTTCATGACAGAAAGTGATGTTGTCAAATCAGAGACAGACAGACAACGCCACAAACAGACTTTTTATTTTTTAAAGCATTTCAAGGCGAAGGCAGCGCTTCATACGTCCTAAAATGTTGATGTTGCTCTAAATAATGCAATATTGTTTTGTAAATTCTGCTTAACATTGAAGGATTTATTGATATAAAATGAGTTATAACTTCATTAATTAGATACAGCTATAATTTTAGATATTAAAGTGGATTTTTATTATGCATTACATTTATCGATACGTCAAAAACACAAAAGGTTCTCACTATCGATGACATTATTGGCAGCAAACTTCATACTTATCTTTCCGATATGAACATGATTTCGATTTTAATCTGATCCCGAATTTAAGCGCGTCAAGAGTACGCACTTATTATTGTATTGTTATTTGACGGCTTTGATATCGACATTGAGATTAGATTCGAGAGTAAGGGGCTGATAATAATATCTGTCCCAGCGTCCCACGTTGGGCGCCAGTGTCACGGAGCGGAGGAACGGAGGAGTGGCACGATGAGGAGTTGAATGATAATAAATGTACAACGAGCTCAGAAGTATATTATTGAAATAAATGGTTAGTTATATGCACTATGTTTGCGACTAGGTGTAGGTTTAGGTTATAATAATTATTATTAACAGGACGTATGCCTCGAACTGTCTAGTTAAAAGTAGTAGGGATTCGAGAGTACTGGCTCACTCAAAACTGGTCTGGTTCTGGCCCTCACTGGGCTAGTTGAAGTCGTTTCCAAACCTAAAAAAACCCCCATTAGAATCGATTGCGCAGGGTCCCAGAGCTATATCTCTAACCGTTTCCGAGATACAATCTTTGAGCCATTTAGGAGCACTATGGGGATTTCACGAAAAGAGGATTTCTCAAAAAATACCGTTACCCTCATTTAGGAAATGAATTCCTGTTCCAGAGACAAAGTATGATAAGTTGATGTAAACAAGTTGTTGCTAAAAACAGGTTTGGAAGGAATCTGTGTTCCATCGATGTATAAGCAAAACGAACTAACATTGAAATCAAAAGGATTTTGACGCTGTATTATCTACAAATCCTACTATACATCTCTTTGGTACTTGACCGAGGAAAATGTTATCAAGAGTTTTTCCCTGAATACCGGCTGGAATGGTTAGAACTTTTACTTCAGCCCTAGTAATAGGATATTTAGCTGAGGTTGATAATAAAACCTTTTGATGGGCAAGCAGAACAGTAGGGTTTACACGAGCTTTTCGAATCATAAGTGTGGCATCAATAATAGAAACTTTTAATTTTACATCATCAGGCGAATACAATAAATTAAATGTATCTCGAGAAAGTACTAATTTTACACACATTTCAACACCATTAATCAAGTATGTCTCCATGTAAATGTCCTATCATTTCGACCTCCTTACTCTCCTATGCCAATTTTTGTCTAATAGTGAATCCTTTATTTGTCTCATCAATTGAATTCATTTTTTCTGTAGTGTCTTCATACCAAAGTCCACGTGTTAGGTGTGACTAAGCTCGATGAGGAGCTCGATGGCGCAGCGGCTAGCGCGTTCGGCTTGCGAACTTGCCCGTTAAGCAACTTTCGCAATGCCTGGTCGCTGGATGGGTGACCAAATTTAAAACATCTCGAGCTCCTCCGTGCTTCGGAAGGCAAGTTAAGCTGTTGGTCCCGGTTGTTGTCGTAAGATGACAGTCGTTAAAACCCACCAACCCGCATTGGGCCAGCGTGGTGGGTTATGGCCCAATATCCCCTCGTGCATTGTCCACGTGGGAGGCCTGTGCCCAGCAGTGGGACGTTTATAGGGAGATGATGATGATGATGATGATGAAGCTCGATAACCATAAGTATTATTCGGATATGTTATCAGTCTTTGATTCAAATAAACATCTAACTGGCTAAAGAGTGAGTGTAACCAATTATTAACCGGAGCCACAGTAGTTGTTGCTGTCAGAAGTGTTTAATCCTGATTTAGATTTTTGCTTTTATGTGTATCAAAGTGTGTGATAAATCTATGTAGTCGTCACCACTTCCAGGAATCTGGAATTCGATTGGTCCATCATCACTGAGTGATGAAATTGGTTTGTAGTGAACCCACTGACTGCTTTCGATACTAGTTTAAGTTGATGGTAATGCAAATAAATCCAACTCGGACTTAACACATTCACATGAATGATTATGCCAAAAAGACATTATTTTAAATATTTTTTAACACTCTGAAAATATGTCGTTAATTTTTAAATTATTATTCTTCTTCATTTTTTTCAATGCTCTTCGTTTTGAATGATGCGACTGACTGATACTTTGTAACTGTTGTCTTTTACTTTTATATCACGAACCACTCATGACTTGATCTATTTTTTCATCGGATTTTCTTTTTAAATTTGAAGTTGCTTCCTTAACATGATTTCTTAAGGATTCACTAAGCGGCCTTGTGTGTACAATGTCGGATAAAAGTCCTACACCAGCATATAATGCTTCTTTATTGATAACTTTAGCCCCCACTCGACAATAAAGGTAATACTGAAAGGAATAGCCCACCTAAGAAACTTCCAGTACCGTGTCCACGTTGATGTGCTGCGCCCTTATAAGTCACACCAAGTCCGGAACCGGCTTGATGCATATAGTAATGTTTATAAGGACAGATATTGTATTTTGGATACATTATTATTTCGTAGTGTAGTGTAGTTTAGCACAAGTCGTTTCAAATTAAAATTGTACGTTTTCTCCTGTATTCGTTTTTATATATATTTCTAACGTATCGAACTCTCTTCGCATAACGGGGGGTTATGTTGGGGGTTAAGTTGCTCGCGTCCGTAGGTTTACCCTTGAGACCCTACACGTGACCCCTGGGTGGTGCTAAATGAGTGACACCAACTGAGTGGTAGAGCCACGCTGCGTTGCAGCACGCATTGGGTCGGCTCGCCTGGCGTAATACCACCCCCTCACGAATTTTCGGCGTGAAACAATGGCACTCTGTGCTGTTGTGTTTCGTCCGGCGAGTGAGGGTTCCGGAGACCCCCCCCCCCCCTCACAATTGATATGGCAGCGAACTGTAATCTAGATTTACCCCAGGGGGTTACCGACACATCCAGTGTCGGAGAATCCCCCCCTGAGCGTTCTCGCTCAGGCTGCCCTACGTATTCTGGGGAGGGCAAAAGTTCGTTCGTGCCAAGGCATGCTGCAGGCAGGAGAAAGGCGGGACAATTGGCACCCCCTCCTACGCTTCGCGTGGACTTCTGCAATATCAGGGGAATCCACTCTAACTTGAGCGCCATCCATTACCACCTCGAGACGGCGAAACCGGCCTTGCTCTTCCTCACCGAGACGCAGATATCCCCCCCTCCTGACATCTCGTACTTGCGCTACCCGGGATACAACCTGGAACATGCATTTGTGCCACGAGCCGGTGTTTGTGCCTATGTCAGGGAGGATATGTGCGTTCGTTGCCTTGGCAATCTTGAAGATAGGGACCTCTCCATCTTATGGCTGCACGTCGACTGCGGACGTCATCCTCGCGTCTACGCGTGCCTGTATAGGTCCCACAGCGGTAACATCGGAACTGACCAACTCATCGAGGCCGTCCAAACAGCGACAGACTTCCTTCTCCAACGGATCCCCTCGGCCGAGATTGTGGTATTAGGAGACTTCAATGCCCACCACGTCGAATGGCTTGGTTCACGCACAACTGACCACGCGGGTAGAGCCGTTCATGACTTCGCTTTGGCCTACAGTCTGTCCCAATTGGTAACCGAGCCAACACGGGTTCCAGATGTGGAGGGCCATGCACCTTCTTTATTGGACCTTCTGCTGACCTCGCACCCAGACGGCTATCAAGTTTCTGTTGATGCACCACTAGGCTCATCAGACCACTGTCTGATTCGCAGCACTGTGCCTCTCACAGAAACTTCAAAACCGCAACGAGCGGCTAGCCGTCGAGTCTGGCATTATAGGTCGGCGGACTGGGATGGGATGCGAAGCTTCTTTGCGTCCTACCCGTGGTGGCGAGTTTGCTTCTCGCTGGATGATCCTGATGTCGCCGCTGACTCTGTCGTTGATGTGATACTGCAGGGAATGGAACTTTTCATTCCAAACTCTGTGGTTCCCATTGGCGGCAAGTCCTAACCATGGTTTGGTCGTTGCTGCAAAATGGCGTCTCGCCAAAAGCGACAGCATTACCAAGCCTGGGCTAATGCGGTGTCATCAAAGGATCCAAACACCAGTGCGCTCAGAAAGAAGTACAACTTTGCCGCCAGATCCTTTAAGAAGGACATTGCCAAGGCGAAGTCATCATTCATAGGTAGAATTGGCGAGAGGCTAGTGCGTCTTCCTTCGGGGACGCGTGCGTTCTGGTCTTACAAGACCGATGACTGGCTGGCCTATACTGCAAAGGAGAAAGCCGATCTCTTGGGCTCTCTTTTCGCATCAAACTCGACCTTGGACGATGGGGAAAACTCTCCACCAACCATACCGCATTGCGCTTGTACAATGCCAAACGTTCAGTTCCTGCAAAGGTCAGTTCGTAAGGCTCTTTTTTCCCTTGATATCCATAAGGCGAGTGGGCCTGATGCAGTTCCACCCATTGTGCTTCGGACGTGTGCTCCTGAATTGGCACCAGTTCTAACGCGCCTTTTCCAGCTCTCTTACACCACTGGCGTCGTCCCGAGCTCTTGGAAGACAGCCCTTGTGCACCCGATTACAAAAAAAGGCGATCGCTCAGATCCGTCTAACTACAGGCCAATAGCTATTACCTCTTTAGTCTCCAAAGTAATGGAGTCCATTATAAACCGCCAGCTCTTAAGGTACCTAGAAGAGAACCAGCTACTAAGTGATCGCCAGTATGGTTTTCGTCGCGGTCGATCGGTCGATCTTTTAGTGTACCTTACTCACCGATGGGCGGAGGCAGTCGAGAGTAAAGGGGAGGCACTGGCAGTTAGCTTGGACGTAGCGAAAGCTTTTGACAGGGTATGGCACAGGGCTCTTTTCTCTAAACTTCCATCATACGGGCTTCCTGAGAAATTGTGTTCATGGGTTGCCAGCTTTCTTACTGGGCGTAGCATCAGAGTCGCAGTCGACGGTTCGTGCTCCGACATGAAGCCCGTGAATGCTGGAGTCCCGCAGGGGTGTGTGTTGTTCCCTACTTTGTTTCTTCTGCATATCAATGACATGCTGCATAACAACAGCATTCATTGCTATGCGGATGACAGTACTGGGAATACGCTCTACACCGGGCGAGCTAATATTTCTCTGGAAAGCGTCATCGGGAGCCGGAATAAACTTGTGACTGACACCGAGAACATGTTAAGTCATGTCTCGGATTGGGGCCGACATAACCTAGTCCGCTTTAACCCCTCCAAAACACAAGTTTGCGCATTTACCGCGAAAAAACATCCCTTCGTCGTACCTCTGAACTTTGAGGGAGCTCCCCTTGATACCAATCCGATTATTGGAATCCTTGGCGTCGATATTTCGAGTGACGTTCAGTTTCGTGGTCATTTGGAAGGTAAAGCTAAATTAGCTTCGATAAAGCTGGGTGTGCTTAATAGAGCGGGTCAGTATTTCACGCCGGCCCACCGTTTACAACTGTATAAAGCACAGGTCAGGCCGCATATGGAATACTGCTCCCATCTCTGGGCTGGAGCACCCCAATACCAACTCCTTCCATTTGACCGCATTCAACGCAGAGCTGCTCGAATTGTCGGCGACGTGGTTATTTCAGGTCGGCTCGATCCACTGGCTCTTCGGAGAGACGTTGCGTCTCTCTGTATATTGTACCGTATATATCATGGGGAGTGTTCTGAGGAATTGTTCGGCTTGATCCCTGCCGCTAATTTCCTTCACCGCACTACACGCAATCGACTGTCATTCCATTCACATCACCTTGATGGATGGCGGTCTACAACTGTGCGTTTTTCAAGAAATTTCTTGCCTCGAACTACAGTGTTGTGGAACCAGCTCTCGGCGGCGGTATTTCCGGACCGTTACGACTTAGGGATCTTCAAGAAACGAGCCTATTCCTTCCTTAAAGGCCGGCAACGCGCCTGCGATTCCTCTGGTTTTGCGGGTGTCCATGGGCGGCGGTGATTACTTTCCATCAGGTGACCCGCTTGCTTGTTTGCCTCCTTCTGCTATAAAAAAAAATAATAATAATAAATAACAGATACATAATGTGGAGGTGAGAAGATGTGCATAATATAATATAATTCGTAATAATGAACACATAACATCACCAACCATCTGGGGTTCGATAATATCACAGTACACGTATAACTGTGATGGTAAACCTAGATACAAATTAGCAGGAAATTTACTGACTGTTTTAGTAACCACATTAGTATTTGGATCAAATCCAAGTTGAACACTTAACTTTGGTGAAAATTGTAAAAAAATAATTTTGTATCTTCATTAGTGAGAGTGACGTATTTCGATATCGTGTCATAACGTAATCTAAAAGTTTCTCTCGAGTTACATACCGTTAAAACGTCTTCAATGTTTTCGTAACTGGATGCTGGTATATGAGTTACGTATGTTACCACCGACTCATTTCCTTCCTCACCCGGAACTTGCATTCTTTTGGTAACATACATTAAATATTCATGATCTTGAACAGTAAACATGGCACAGGGATATTGAAACTCTACTATGGTCACATGCGTGGGGCGCACTAAAAGTTTCCGGAATGAATTAGAAAAAAATACTATTAAAGGTCAAAAACGAATTGATTGTTTTTCAAAATATTCTCCCTTTGCGTAAGTAAATGCACTTTTTCATTCGATTAAACCAATTTTAAAAACTTTTGTGCCGTTCCTCCGTGGTGACCTCAGACACTTGTTTTTCATACTCTTCGACAGCCTCTTCTGGTGATGAAAATCGTTTTTATTTTTTTTTATTTTATTTATTTTATTAAGAAAACCAACAGCGTTACAAAATGTTTACAATATTTCAGGTAGTTAAAGAATAAGGCCAATTATAGGTTTCCCTTTTTAAATTAATACAAACTTACTACTTAAGAACAGAAGCCCATATGATCAACACAATGAGATATTGTTGTGTATCCGTATTTGCGCCAAGTATATAAATAACAAAAATACTTAAATAATATATTTCGTAAATTTTAATCTGTATTTTTAGATTAAAAAAAAAAAAAAAAACAGAATAATATTAATAAGTAATAAATACGCACCGTGTAGTTACTAGAATCAATGATAAAACGAAGGTATAAATAATAATAATATACTTAGATAGTATTATAGAAATTAATTAATGAAAACATTTTAATTAAGGAGATTAATATAATAAAACATAAATTATATAAATTGGATAGGTCACATCATTCTGTATGTCACAGTTTCTTCACATACATACACTACGGAGCCCGTTTCTGTTTTAGTTAGTAAGAAATTTGTTTATAATTTGTTTTTTGAAACTTACTTTGGAGTGAATAAACAAGTCCACATCCGCAAACTTGGTGTTATATGTCCGGGTGATACGCGTTATGACACCATTTTTGCCATAGTTAGTGGCTGAACAAGGAACATTGAGCAAGGGGGTATGGCGTGTGCGATAGGTGGGTGCATTGAATCCAATCCCACTCAGCAGCCGAGGACAATCAATATTATCACTAATGATATCGTATAGTAGACACATGTCGAGAAGATAACGTCTGTCTTCCAGAGTCAACATGTTATGTTGTTCGCAACTGTCTTTGTAAGATGACGATGAAATACGCAAGCGATAGTTAAGATACCGCACAAATCTCTTTTGTATTTTTTCTACTTTATTTTTGTATATTTCATAGTAAGGATTCCAGATACAGCTTGCATACTCTAAAGTACTTCTGACAAATGCGTAATACACGGATTTAATAGCGATTGGATCACGAAAAGGCTTACATGCACGAATCACAAAACCGAGATTTTTGAAAGCTTTAGTAGTGATAGTATCAATATGGTTTTGAAATAATAGCTTATTATCGAAAAGAACACCGAGATCACGTATTACATTGACTCTTTCAATAGGGATATCATTAAAGTTATAAGTGTAGATCAGTGGTGTCCGTTTTCGCGTAAAGCTCACACATTGACATTTTGAGACGTTAACTGTGATTCGATTATCTTGGTAGTATGTAAATAAGCGGTTCAAATCGGTCTGTATATTTGAGCAATCATTTGCATTTCGAATTTTATAAAATATTTTTTTGTCATCCGCATACAACAAATGACTTGAAGTTTTGAAACAGTCCGATATATCGTAAATGTACGCGTTGTAGAATAATGGGCCCAAATGCGAACCCTGAGGTACACCCGTAGGTATATTTATGAAATCAGATCTGAATCCCCCTACAACTACCGACTGGGATCGATTAGATAAGTAAGATTGAATCCATCGCAGTAAATCCCCACGAATGCCCAATTTATATAGTTTTTCGAGAAGTATGATGTGATCCACACGATCGAAAGCTTTTTCGAAGTCTGTGTAGATCACATCAACCTGTCCCCCACGCTCCATACCATGAGTCAGGTAGTCTGAGAAACAAGCAAGATTGCTTACTGTCGACCGACGTTTGAGGAAACCGTGCTGCCCTTCAGGGATACCCTGCTTTACAATAGGATATATGGCTTTGTAAACAATTTGTTCAAAAACTTTGCCAATGGTGTTTAGGATTGATATACCCCTGTAGTTACTTATAATGGTTTTGGGCCCTTTCTTGTGGATAGGCACAATATGTGCTTTTTTCCAGGTGCTAGGGAATTCACCCTCTCTCAATGAAAGATTAAATATAAAAGATAAGGGCAGAGCAAGAGATTTTGCACATTTATTCCAAAAGAGAGGGGATATGCCGTCACAACCAGCCCCTTTTGTTACATCTAGGCTTTCCAGCAGTTTAATCACTGACTTAACGTCAGTTTGTAAGGAAGACATTAATTGAACACCATCATCTGTTGGCACGATTAAATTATGTTCCTTCAAGGGCTGGCCGAATACACTTTGGAAAAACCCATTAAAGGCATCACATATAAGTTTACCCTCAGAGTAGCTTTCCCCTTGGTGTGTGAGGGTTTTTGGATAGCTGGAACCTCCACGCATGGCTTTAATATAAGACCAAAAAGCTTTAGGAGATTTTTTTACCGAATTCTCAATATTAGATGTGTATTTTGAGAAGCAGTTGGCTTGAACACGTCGTTGTCTTGCTCGCAATAATGAAAATTCGTCGTAGTCTAGCAAATTACCATACTTTTTCCACCTTGTGTGAGCTTTAGATTTTTCCCTTATAATATGTACTAAAGCGAGGCTATACCAAACAGGATACCCGTAATTACCTGATTTCCGTTTAAGAGGCACGTATTTTTCTATACACTCGTATAATTGATTATACAGTATGAGAGTGGCATCTTCAGTTGAGCAATTGTTAAATAGAGAGAGCCAATCTATTTTGCTTAATGTTACATTAATATGCTCGTAATTGCCATGCCTAAAATCACGTCTAGGCAAGGGAGCTTCAGAAAGAGGGGTAACAATTAGATCAAAAATATCTAAGACGAGTGGTGGGTGTGCCTTATCTACCTTGAGTAGTGGGATGGAGCAGGTGTTAATATTAAGTTCCAAATTCGAAAACGCCAAATCCAGGGTATTATTAAACTCATTTGTTATAAAATTATATTGATTAAAACCCATTATACTTAAATTTTCAATTAAATAAGAGGCTGCGTTTTGCACTTCTACAGAGCCACGCTTCATGTAAATAGGCCCATCACAACTCCACCCGACGCATGGCAGGTTGAAATCTCCGACCAATAAATAATTCTGCGAGGGATTAGAATTCATTAAACATTCGGTTGCACGCACAACACTCTCGATATTAGACGTCATTTGTCGCGAATCTGGTGGTAAGTATGCTACGCCGATGTATAAGTCCGCCATCTGCCGCCGAGTGCGACTGTCGGCGGCGCCGCGCCGCCCGCCGCCGCGAGCGGGGTCAGCGCGAGACGCGCCTGCGACCGCCGCCCGCGCCGGCAAACTCACCCACAGGAGCTCGGTCCCTTCGGGACACTGAATATCGACAAGTTTGGAGTCCAAATCATTTTTTATCAGTATCATGACCCCGCCACCCGTTTTCTTTCCGGATTTTTTAAGTCCCGATCGCGTCTATGCACCGTGTATCTAGCATCAGCAAATTCTCGATCCAGTATACCTTCATGTAACCAAGTCTCTGTAAAAACTAAGACATCGTAATCACTACTCAATAAACCATGAATAAGGTCAAGGCACTTAGTTCTTAGCCCACGTACGTTTTGGTAATAGATACTTAAGTATTTATGAATGCCTAAATCCATTATTTAACGTGAAATAACTTTTATATGTATTATATGTAAAGTATAAGTTGCCATAAAGTGCCAAGCTCAACAACCAGTCACAAATAGTAAAATATTTAGTAAATAAATAATACGATGTCTCAGATTCACAACACTTTAAAACACTCTTAGACACATTTAAGTAATATGTGGTGTCTATAACCGCCACCCGGACATGATATCTTAATAAATTAAAACTTTGTATAAATATAATAACTTCAATTAGTTTGAAGTTGTGATAACAATAAAATTTGTAAATAACCAGATGTGGGTAAGTTATTGCAAAGATACCGTCACACGGAAACAAGTTGAGTATCATACGTTCACTAGTTATGGGTGCGAGAAAATGGTAACCGAAAATTGATAAGTTGTGGCAAAAAAATATAAGGTTCCATAACGTGTAGTGGTTTTTATCGGCAAGTGTGCCTATCCAGATAAAATAAAGTACTGAGAAAAATGTAATTAATTGATTCTTACGATTATACAACAAAACAGTTGGAGTAAATATATACCTGTGTTTTAAATAACTATGATAAAAATATAACGATAATAAGTGCAATATAAAATATATACTACCAGTATAACATGAGCGAATAATATAAAATAATATTTTATTACTTACGGTTAGTAGTCCAAACGGGTGCACAACAAATTCGCGCATGAGTATTATGTTAATGCAGTTTATCCACTGCGTCAAAGAATGTAAAGGCGCAGAACATACAATGACTTCTATTTTTTTTAACAAAGTAATATGTAAATCTAACAAAGCTAAATGCAAAAAGTGAGAATAAATGTGGTTACAGACAAAACACATTAAATAATCTTCTTCAAATCCTCCTCCTTTGTGATTAGTATTAGAGGTGAAGTGTCGTCTCTGCGAACATAAACTCTGCCGTTTTTTACCCAAACAAACTGATACTGCTTCGTTTTTGCATAACTCTTAGTAGTCTTTAACAGTTGTTTGTAATAATGAGTGAGATGTTCATTCACGTATATGGGTATGGGATCACCAGGCATGCCGACGGTTTTAGTGGTAATACGATTTTTTCGGGTGGAGGATAATAAGTTGTCCTTTATTAAGCGGTTATTCATTTTGGCGACTATTACTCTCGGACGTCCTTGGAGTTTCACTCTTGGCGAAACCCTGTTAATGTGAACTATATCGTTGTTTGCCACTTCCACTCCGACAGACTTAGCAATATTAATAATCAGTACTCTTAGATCTTCATATTTAGTTTCTGGTATCCCAACAAACTCTAAGTTCAAAAGGCGTTCTCTTTGTTCGTTATTATTAACTATAAATTTTAATGATTCATTTTCTGCCTTAAGTTTTACGATATCTGCGACTGTTTGGGATATTTTCTTCGTCTCTTCACTTATTTTTTTCGTAAGATCATCATTTTGTTCTGAGCTGAACTGCGTGGATTCTTTGAGAGAAGTTACGTCATTTTCGAGATCAGTTAATTTATTTTTGAGTGCCTGTACATTTAGTTTGATTTCGGTGTGATCTTTCCGAATTTTTTGCATTTCCGCTTTCATTTCCATGGTAGTTTCGGACAATTTTGCAATATCTTCTTTAATTACACCAGTTATATTTTTACTCATCTCCGACATCTTCTCGTTGATATCAACTTTAAAGCTATTAATGTTTGTAAGAAGTTCTTTAGAGAATGACTGAAACATATCGCTGAAATCATCTCCGTGTTTGCGCTTCCGGATTGTAATAGTATCTTCCTTCGAAATGTCCGTGTCCGAACTGTGTAGTTTGCTTGGAGACCGCCACATCTTCGATGCTTATTCTTTGACGCACAGACCACTGCGATTAGGTGCGAAAAGGACGAACAATTGTGACGCGGGGGTGAGGCAGACGAAGTGGCGCCAGCGCACGGTACGGTGATGCACGGGAACAGGAAAACCGAAATGCGCGATTGTGGACACTTTTGCGTTAACAATACGGATTACGTTACTGCTTATGTAAATTTGTAAACTGTAGGTGCACTGCGACACGTCTGCTCGCAGTGACGCTCGGTAGCACTTTTTCACGTTAACCGCGTAATTAGTTCTTAATTTTTAGGAACAGAAAAGTCACAAGGTACCTGGTCGGAACTGTATGCAGGATGGCTCATAAGTTCTACGTTTTTCACTTTCAAAATTCGTTTGTTTTTTTTTTTTTTTTTTTTTTTTTTTCTGCGTGGGTAGTTGTAATTGATAACACCTGTTTTTAAGAGCTCTTAAAGAATATTTTATTATTTTTTAATTATTAATTGTACATAACTGAGAGTGAATAATCTTAAATGATAATCTAAAGGATCTACTCGCCTACTGTTATCTCCTGCTAAAGTAACTTCTTTCACAAGCAAAAACAATGGAACATCTGAAGCAGTCACTCACTGAAATGATGACACTTTTTAACACGCGAATGTCAAACTTTGAAGCTGAACTGCAGAAGGCACCACCCACTACAACCACCACAATAAGTCTGGCAACAGATTTCTCCACCTTCAAGAGTTTTATCGCTGAGTCCCTAAGCTGCTTTCAGCGCCAAATCGAAGTCCTTGCCAACAGTGTTGATCGGCTGGAGATGCGGAGCCGAAGAAAGATGCTGCTGCTGCATGGTGTGGCTGAGCAACAGAACGAGAACACCTCTCAGGTGGTGGTCAAAATGCTTCAAGACAGCTTGAAGATTAATAATTTCAAGATTAGTGATGTCAAGCGTAGCCATAGGATGGGGCGGTCTACAGTAGGTCAGAAACCAAGACCAATTGTTATCAAGTTCCAAGACATTACTCTTCGTGATAAGGTGTGGTTTGCCAAAGCTCTGTTTAAGGGTACCGGGTTCACTATGTCAGAATTCTTGACAAAGACGAGACACGATACTTTCATGAGTGCTAGAGAAAGATTTGGCATAAATCGTTGCTGGACAAGAGAGGGCTATGTCTTCGTCCTCGGTCCGGATAGCACGCGTCATCGTGTTTCATCACTTGGAGAGCTGAACGGGATCGCCACGGAGACTGAGCCATCAAAACCAGCCTCCGCTGCATCTAAACCAACATCAACGGTGAGAAGCAGGCGTGTGGCGGCGACAACAGTCCGGAAGTAGCCGTGCCTCAGTCATGAAGTACCTGTTCGTATTTTCATTCATTATTCTTTATGCTTTGTTGCTTTTCTTACTAACCCTCGCTTTACTAACAATTTTTACTTGTGTACGTAGGTTTCTTGTTAAAATATTGTAGGTACGTAGGTATCTAATTAATAATTTCCTCTTTGATCTCACTGTTTTGTAGTTTGTCACTCACTCATGCCACTGTCAATGTCAAGTTTTTTTTTTTTTTTTTTTCATTTTTTGTACCGCGAAGGAACAGGCTAAGGTCAGAGACCATACTGCCTAGTCATTAGTTTTTTTTTTTTATTATTTCTTTTTTCCCTTGATGATAATGAGGGTTTATTCGGGCTGGGGTCCGCTATTTTCATTGTTATGCTTTTTCGCTTTGCTTGTCATGTTCCAGTACGTGTCTTTTGCTCGAACGCTATATTTGTTTGCTTTTTTAAATTATTTTTGCTGTGTTTAGTTTAAGTTCTTATTTTATTAGTTAATTAGATTACGCAAACAGTAACTGGCGGGTGGACAATATTTAGTTTGGTTTATTTATTTTATTTTAAATTAAATTATTATTGTTACTTATTTGTTTATATCACAGACATTATATCGACATATTAGTATTTTGTATTTAGGATTTTATTATATATTGTAATTTAAATTTAGTTCTAGTTTTTAATAATATTATATGTAATTTGTTATGTCTATACTTAGTAGCAGCGATACGGATGGCTTTTTATCGGCTTGCAGTAGTGATGACAGCTTTTCTAGCATTCCCACTCTCTCTGAGAATCTAGCGTCCCAGTTCTATGGTCTTGAAAAAAATTTTAATGTTGTTCATATAAATGCTCAAAGCATTCCGGCACATTTCTCCGATATACTGACAAGCTTTGATGGTAATTATATACATGCCGTTCTGGTATCCGAGTCATGGCTTAAGCCCTGTCTCCCTTCTACTTCTTTCTCCTTGCCTGGTTTCCATCTAATTAGAAATGATCGTGTTGTCGGCGGCGGGGGTGGTGTTGCCATTTATCTTCGCTCAAACATTTCTTTCTCTATTGTTGATGTGTCAGCACAGCCACCGCCGTCTACTGCGGGCGAGCATCTCTTCTTGGAAATTACTCTTAATAGCGCCAAAATACTTCTTGGTGTTTATTATAGTCCCTCCTCACGCATCAACTACTTTTCATCTTTCGAAATCCTACTTGAAAAACTTACTCCCTCTTACAGTCACACCATTATTATGGGCGACTTTAACACCTGTCTTCTCAAAAATGATTGCCGCTCTTCTGCACTTCTCTCTATCTTGCACTCCTGTAACTTATCTGTTCCTTCATTAAATGCTACTCACTATTTTCCCAACTGCTCCCCATCTCTTCTAGACCTTTTAGTTGTCTCTTCTCCTGATCACATTGCTAGGCATGGACAGTGTTCTGCTGATGCATTTTCCTACCACGATCTAATCTTTCTTTCGTACAAGATTCGTCCTCCTAAAAATATTCACAAAACTCTGTTGCAACGCAATTTTAGTGGCGTAAATGTTGACAAACTTCGTAAGGATGCCATCAATATTGACTGGGCACCGCTTTTTGAAGCTGAGTCGGTGGATGAGACGGTTGCTTTTTTTGCCTCTAACATCATAAAACTTTACGATGAGCATGCTCCAGTTCGCGCAGTTAGCCTGAAACATCCTCCATCACCATGGCTCACAGATGACATCAAGGCCCTCAGCCACAGGAAATCTGTTGCCAAGTGTAGATATAAGCTTAAGCCTACTTCATACAACCGGGAAAGATATGTTGCTATTCGGAATCACTGCAATAAGGTGTGTAGGAATGCGCAACGCCACTTTATCCATAATTCCGTTGAAGACGGAGATCCAGCCAAAGTCTGGAAATTTCTTAATACCTTGGGCATTGGTAAATCACGTCAAACTTCGACTCCTAAAGATTTGGATATTAATTCTTTAAATAAACATTTCTCTTCCTCTACCAATTTTAATACGGTTACTAAAACCAACACTTTAAACTTCCTTTCAAGTATTCCTAGCCCTAATTATGCTCCATTTGTCTTTTCTACTTTCACCGATTGTGACGTTAAGAAGAGCATATTGTCGATCTCTTCAAATGCAGTGGGTGCCGATTGTGTCAGTCGAAAGATGATATTACCTATCCTTGATGAAATCCTTCCCGTCATCTCCCATATTCTCAACCTTTCGGTATCAAGTGCCTCGTTTCCCACCGATTGGAAAGAAGCCCAGATCTTTCCCCTACCCAAGAAGTCCAATCCAACATCCTTCCAAGACTATCGCCCTATTTCTATTTTACCATTCCTCTCCAAGGTCCTTGAACGCCTTGTCCACAACCAGCTCAGTCCCTTCCTGTGTAGAAATAGTCTATTGAATCCGTATCAATCTGGTTTTCGGCCTGGCCACAGCACCACTACAGCCTTGGTTCACATTGCTGACGACATAAGGTTGGGCATGGAGAACGGAAAAGTTACGGTTCTTTCTTTACTTGATTTCAGTAATGCTTTTAACACCGTAGATTTTGACGTCCTGCTCGGCATATTGCGCTCTATTAACGTATCTCCAACGGTGATTGACTGGTTTCGTAGTTACCTGTTTGGGCGCCGGCAGCGTGTTCGTATTGACGACACCTTCTCTTGATGGTGTGATACGTCTGCTGGTGTACCGCAGGGTGGCGTTTTATCTCCCCTGCTCTTTGCTATTTTCATAAATTCTATCTCAAATCATCTAACTTCCTCCTACCACCTTTATGCAGATGACCTACAGATTTATATGCAAGTTCCCGTAGAACAATTAGATGTAGCTATCACTACACTTAATTCTAACTTGGCTGCAATTTGTGAATGGAGCAAATCTTTTGGACTTCAAGTAAATCCCACCAAAACACAAATCATATGTATTGGCAGCCCTAGAATGACATGTAGAATCGATGAGTCATTGTTACCTAAGATTTATTTTGATGGTGCTGAGCTGTATTTGAGTGACTGTGTCAAGAACTTAGGTATCATGTTTGACAAAAATTTAACCTGGAGCCCTCAATTACAAGAACTTAGTCGCAAAATGTTTGCATCTGCGGGGTCTTTGAGAAGACTTCGTAATTTTCTACCAACCGCCACTAAAATTGCTCTTGCACAGTCTCTTCTTCTTCCCATATTGGATTATGCCGATGTCAGTTATATCGATCTCACAGAGGAGCAACTTAATAAACTTGAGCGTCTTCAAAATTTTAGTATACGATTCATATTTGGACTTCGCAAATATGATCATGTTTCCGAGTTCCGTACGAAACTCAAGTGGTTGCCTATTCGCCTTCGCCGGAATGCTCATATTCTGTCCCTCCTTTTCAATATTTTGTTCAACCCTACCACTCCCTCCTATCTTAAAAATCGTTTTAAATTCTTGTGTGACTCTCACTCACGATCATTAAGATCTGCACATAACCTGATACTCGAGATGCCCGCACATTCTACAAAATTTTATGACAGGTCTTTCACAGTACTGGCTGCTCGTTTGTGGAACAATTTGCCTTTGACAATCAAAATGGCCAAAACGCTACCGATTTTTAAGAAACTGGTCAATGATTACTACTTGTCCTTATAGCCACCCGTTTAGTAAGATCGCTACATTATGTAGTTTAGATGCTATTTATTTCTAATTATATAATATATATATGTGTATTTAAATATATTTATGATGGATGTGTATATGTATATATGAGTATGTATATAATATGTATGTATTTATTTAAGTATTTTATTATATTATACTTATTAAACATTAGTCTTACTATTATATATTAATTATTATAATAATATCCATGGTGCACTACAAGCCCACTTTTAATTTTAAATCAATCTTGTCCATCCAAAGGTTGCCTGGAAGAAATCACTTTTAGTGATAAGACCGCCATTTGTACGTCTACTTATATATAGTTGTATTTTTGTTTGTTGTCAAAAATGTTTTTCTTGTGGTGTACAATAAAGTATATTTATCTTATCTTATCTTTATCTTTGTCTGTCTGGAAGTGTGGGAACTAGCATTGTCGTGGTGCTAGATGACACGGCGTTTACGGTTATTTTTACGGAGTTCGTCCATAATTTCCGGCAAACAAATGTTCGTGTACCAGTCACTATTTACGGTACGACGATTTTTTAAAGCAACAGTAGCCACGTGTCCAATTTTATTAAAAAGAAGCAATCATCCGCTTAGATGCACTTTTCACGCGCGCCGCTTTAGTTGGTTTCGGCTCATCTTGAAAGACCCATACGCTCGATTGCTGCTTTGTTTTGGGATCGTAGCAATAACTCCATGTTTAGTTACCTGTTACTATGTCCCATACCAAATTTGACGCACCTTCGTTGAATCTGGTAAGCATGGCAGTGCACCAAGTGACGGTGTCCGTTCTTTGAGCCTCGGTCAAATTGTGTGGGATCCACCGCGAGCACAGCTTTTTCACACCCAAATGTTTGTTTAGGATTGATTGTATTTGACTCATGCCTATGTCTAAGGTCACATGCCTGTCTGTTTCAATCATACGGCGCACAGCATCGATGTTTTTATTGTTCACAGCGGTGGACGGGCGACCACAGTGTAAAAGCAATTGACAGTTAGATGAAACAAAATGCATTCTACGGCAAAAGAGTTCCATTTTCAAATGTTGTAATTACTTTTTAAATATTGTTTATGTAAGTGGCCAGTTCCGGAAACTTTTAGTGTGATCTACATTGAACGGTTACTTGGTAACGTTAAATAAAAACTGTCACTCGTCATATTTTCTCAAGACTTGAAGCTAATATTGTAACGGTACAGAATGAATGGTATCTGTCCGTTAGTAAGGAATATATGAGTGTAGCACTAAAATTAATATTAATGCGTTGCACCATTATTGTAATAAGCATAAAAAAGGAAAAATAAAGTAGTTTAAAATATTGGACATGTGGACAAGTGGCTTTGAAGGTTGAAGGTTGTAAGAATGAGTCAATAGACTAGGGGCTTCATTTTTATTTTGAATTTTGCGGGAACTGTTCCGGGCGTCACTTTCAAAATGGGGGCTGTCTATTGGTTTAGAGTGATGGGGGGGGGGGGGGGGGGGGTCCGCCGGGATAGGCGCAGTCTACCGTGCGTTATTTACTTGAGTTTCGCGGAAGACGGGGCTAGGTCGGCAAAATCGGTTCACATACAGCCGGGCGCCATCTATGTTCTGAATACAGAACTTTTTATAATTTTACTAAATACGGGATTATTAGATTAAGTGGGTGTTTATTAAGAGGGAATTGTTGATGGAAGGCTACATCTAGATGTTCAAACATGTAATATTGGCTATCTATAGAGATTTGGTTGGTTTATGGAAAACACTAAAATTTACGCGGGAGTGTCGGTAATGAGCGAGCGAGAAGTTGAGATTGAGAGATAGAAAGAGAGGGGAGATGTTATCTTCACGTGGAAGGACACGAAGTTGGCCATGTAACGAAAGATAACAAATGTGAAGTTGTGGCGCATAGGCGAGTCGCTATGACGGGCGAGCGTGGCGCGAAATTGGAGGGATTTTGGCGTCACTGGAGGAAAGACGGGCATTCGATTCAAGATCGCCGGGCGATAACTATCTGATACGCGGGAACGAGCTTCCGAGCCTTTAAAGCGCGCTAAGTGATATTCGAGCTGCGATATTAACTAAAATTGTTTGTGAAATAGGAAGTGATTATTAAAGTAAAATTATTGCTGTCGCAACTCGAAGCTGTTAACGGAATGAGTATTCCGGTTCATATAGCGGATACGCATCACGGTGGCAACGAAGCTAATATGACTTTCAACGGACTTAGGTCCGGAGGCATTTGATTGTATTTAATAATGCTGGCGTTTTCTATTATTACGCTAAACAATACACTATATTCGAGAGAGTAACGGGGGAGAGACAGTTGTCTCCCTAGTGAAAATCGAAGATAGGTCAGACACCATTTAGCTGGAGGTAGGCACGTATGACCCAGTCCAAATTCGGGCCTGCCTCCGTACATACAGCGTAGTGTTAGGTTTTACACCCTGAGTTTACTGGCTCGACTTGATAGTTCACTTAGAGGCCTGTTGCTTGCAGGGGCGACTCGATTTACACAACTCATCACAAAATAAGTTAAATGTGGCTTGGGCCTAGATTGCAAAGTTGTACAAGTAGGGACTGTTAGTTCGACAAAATATAGGGGGTTTTCGGGTAATGTTTGGAACCTCGTCAGAGGAGGGCAGTTTCCTTCTTGGGACAACCTCTATACCTTGATGAAGGTAAAGCCGGATCTAACTGGATGTGCCTGGAAAAGAGAAGGCGAAAGCCGATCTAAGACCGGATGGAGATTGTTTTTGAGAGTGGAATTTGTCTAGGCTGACGAGGGGACGGACGCTGGTTGAAAACGTACTGTAGGGTAGGTAGGCGTCTCCTATATTGTTAAGTTGTTGTTTTATAAGATTGTTACTTTATAAGATCTTCATAATAAACACTAAGAGTAAACAAAAGTAATTTTGCTTCAAATAATAGCATTCTATTTGTATCCACCTTCTGAAGGGAGTAAGAAATTGAATAAATTAACATTTTTAATAAACTTGAGATGTAATATGCTGTCAAGGCAGTCTGTACAATTTAATTATATTGTTCCCCAACTAACAATATTTAGTCGTATAGTTTTCGAGACATCGTTTTCGTCACAACTTAAGGTCAGACTGTTTTGGTTATATAGCTGTCGGATTAACGTATATATGACGCGAAATAGGCGGAAATAATAAAACTTTTATTCGTATAGCGATCGTGTCAAGGTCGTATTACTGGCTACTAGGAAGGCAACAGTCATATTAATATCAGATATACGATAAATACTATAACCACCTTGTCGTGTAGTGATCCAATAGACGTCGTATAACTTAATAAACATTGGGAAGTAGTCATTAGCATAGCCTTTACCCGGATGCTTGTTATTACAGCGCAGTTCAGTGGGAGTGAGACAACAAAAAACAAACGAAAAACAAAATAACTGTTTACAAATTGTCACCATCTTATGTCTGCCATATTTATTACTGAATGTTATTGATTATATTGTAGTTGGTGTTAGTAGGTAACAATATCTACTTTTCTAAGGAAAATTTAATTTCATGACGATTGTATATACAATTTTTCACAAATTTTTAATGCCGCCTTCGAAATATTGCTAAATAATAATAATTCGTCCCATTTTATTTAAGATTTCTATTACTTTTACAATTATACGACTTTAGGTAGTGATGATACCTATTATATGATATCTTAGGACTATAAGTCATATACTACGATTTTAATTCTTTTGTCGTCCGCCATTTTTAGAGTACCGCAAAGAAGTGAAAACCCGCGGGATAAACATTTTATTGAAAACACAATATAGTGATAATTGCAGATGTTTTAAAATTCTCATTTTCATTACTGTTTTCTTCATCATCGTCTTGGCTTTCAAACGAATATTCATCATTTTGCAAATCTGCGATGATTATTTGTGGATTACTTCTTGAACTTACTAAATTTTAAGAGAAAAAAAGATATTATAATTGACAGGTGTTAGATATTATTACGATAAGCTACCTATTTAATATTAAGTTCATTTTGTATATGTACATATCCATCCTTTTTCACAAATACTATTTCTTATTACGGAACCATCTTTTGATTCTTTGACACTATCATAGCTATCATATAAAAAGCTTGTATAGTCAAAGTCACAACAACGGAAAATATACAAGTTCAGTTCGTAAAAGAGTACCACGTGAAATCATTAAATAATCAAAATGTTTATATAAGTAAATTATATAAGCATTTTAAACCTAAAAGTTATATAAGACATTTAGATCTGAATATTGGGCTTTTAAACATTATATAAAAGTCGTGTGAAGATAGTCAAAAATCCTATAAGATGTAACGGTACAGAATGAATGATATCCGTCCGTTAGTAAGGAAGGTGTGGGAGTAGCATTAAAATAAATATTAATGCGTAGCACCATTAATATAATAAGCATGAAAAAGGGAATAATAAACTAGTTCAGAATAATGGTCAATGGTCTAGCGCTTTATCTTTAGTTTGAATTTCGCGGGGACGGCTCTGCGCGTCCCTTGCGGCATAGGCGGCGTCTAGCGGAAGTTATTTACGTAAGCTTCGCATAAGGTTGCTAGTTTGACTTCTTTATTTTGAATTTCGCGGGGACTGCTCTGCGCGTCCCTTGCGACATAGGTGGCGTCTAGCGGAAGTCATTTATTTGGGCTTCGCGTAAGGTTGCTAGGTTGACTAGGACCGTATTTTATTTTGAGGTTCGCGGGGACTGCTCTGGGGTCGGCAAAGTGGTTCACCTACGGGCGGACGCCATCTATGGTCGGAATACGGAACTTTTGATAGTTTCCCAAAATATAGGATTATTGGCTTAAGTGGAGGATTATTAAGAGGGAATTGTTAATAGAAGGCTACATTTAGATATTCAACGATGAAATATTGGCTGTCGGACGAGATTTGGTTAGATTATGGAAAAATTTTAGAATTGCGCGGCGAAAGCGGCAATGAGCGAGCGAGAGGTTGAGAAAAAGACAGAAAGAGAGGTCGGATGATAGCTCCACGTGGCGCGGCGCGAAGGCAGGGGGGATCGGGGAAGCGGCTAGCGATTGGTTGAAGGGAAGAAAAGCGGACTCGCGCGGGCAAATCTTAGGCGCGCGTGGCGCGAAAGTTGAGATGCTTAGGAAAAGGGCGGAAAATTGAGGACATTCAGTTTTGGGACGTCAACGGAGCGGTCCAACTTAAGAGTGCGGTACGACTCATACGGGAAAAATAGCGTCCGAGCTTGATAGTGCGCTAAGTGATATTCGAGCTGCGATATTAATTAAGATTTGTGAAATTGAAAGTTATTAATAAAGTAAACTATTGCGATCGCAACTCGAATCCGTTAACAGAATGAAGTATTCTGGGGTACATCGGCTGAAACGAGTCACGGTGACAACAAAACCCTATGTACCTTTCAACAGACTTCGGTCTGGATGATCTTTGATTGTATTTAATAAGATCGGCGTTTTACACTATTACGCTAAACAATACACTATCTTCGACGGAGTAATGGGGGAGAGACAGTTGTCTCCCTAGTGAAAGTTGAAGATAGGTCAGACACCATTTAGCTGGAGGTAGACCCGTATGACCCAGTCCAATCTCGAGTCTATCTCCATACATACAGTGTAGTGATAGGAAAATAACACACTGAGTATACTGGCTCGACTGATAGAACATTTAGGAGTTAGTTGCTTTCAGGGGCAATGCGACTCTCACCACACACCACGAATTTAAATTAAATGAGGCTTGGCCTAGTTTGCAAGGTACACAAGAGGGACTGTTAGTTCGACAAAATATAGGCATTTTCAAGTGAGGAAAGTTGTAGGAATCTATAGGTAGGCGGATATATATATATGGTTAGTTATTAATTCAGACTAATAAGGCAGGGATAATTAAGTTACGGCGCTAAATAAAATTATGATGAAGTGATGTGGGTCCTAGCTAGGCAAGTAATCTGTTACCGCAGGCCGGTAAAATTCTAATTGTTTTCCTAAAGTTGTTACCAATTAATTATTCATTTTAAATAATTAACAGAAGTATGATAATATCGTACCATCATTACTTTGGAGTACCTAAAAGTCTAGACTGGTTTTCTATTACAAGAAAAATACTAAAAAGTTATAGCAAATAAGCTTAGTCGTACTGTGATGTTTGATTTCTAACACTGATATGACCAAACAGGCATTTGTTAGCTTTCCCTGGGATGCAATACGATCTCACATGGCTATACTCTTCAAAGTATGGAAAATTTTACATCCGATACCTTAGCAAAAATAAGCTGATACAAACTGAACAACTAAAACCAGTTTAGAACCTAGGATAAGTCGTTGAAAGAAGACATTGCAAGCTATGAGCTTCTAATAATATGAAACATAGAAATAATTGATTGATAACAACCAGCTAATTAGCCTGACAATGGTCTACTAATACCATTTGAATAGACCTCTTAAGATATGTAAGTACTTACTTCTAATAATATGAAACATAGAAATATTTGATGAGAACAATCTAATCAATCAGACTAATACCTAGTACAGTCTAATTTATACTTATTAAAGTGAGTAAAAGATAACTTCTAAATGTAATTTATTTAATGATTAACAGGGATAATTAACTACCTACTAAAAAAGGTATACTAACTATGATTTAGTAGTCTATCAAATTAACCACTCAGTCTGAGAGACAGAGGGTGGAAGTTAATGAAAAAATAATTAACTTAGTTCACTACCCTAAAAGTCAGGGATGTTGAATAAATTAGGCATCTTTCAATAAACTTGAGATGTACTTACACTTTATAAGATCTGTATAATGAACACTAAGAGTAACCCAAAGTAATTTACTTCAAATGATAGTATTCTATTTCAGTTCACTTCCTAAAGTCAAGGATATTGAATGAATTTAGCATCCTTTAATAAACTTAAGATGTGATAATCTGCCAATGCAGCTAATCCAATGTAGTTATATTGGAACTTTACAAGACCTGTATAATAAATACTAAGAGTAAATAAAAGTAGTTTTACCTGTATTAATAGCATTCTACTTTAGCCACCGCCTGAAGTGGCGTTTGATTAAATTATCCACCCTTTACGGAACTGAATATAAGTTATTGCATTGAATAATTAAGTTCTTAATGTGAGAAGGATATTTGGATGATAGCCAGCCTTGAGATAAACTCTATTGATTTATGTGGAATAATAAGAATTTAAATTGCTAACACATAGTTCATAATGTAAAATGAAATTAAATTTGAGGAGAGATGTAAATTCTCAGTTTAAAGAATTAAAGGCACAAGCTAATAATTAAAGTTAAAGCCAAAGTGGACGGGGCCATAATTAAACAATGAGATGTAATGGCACGCTATGGAGCGGCGGTTGGAGCTCATAAACTTCCACGAAACTCTTATATTTCCACAAGACTTATAAATTTCCACAAGACTCTTATATTTCCACAAGACTTTTAAATTGCACAAGACTTATATTTCCACCAGACTTTTATATTTCTACAAGACTTTTAAACTTCCACAAAAACTCTTATACTTCCACAAGACTTTTATAATCCCACTAAACCTTTATATAAATTGCACCAGGCCTCTTATGTATCATGCTACTGATAATAAATAATAATACCTACAAGCTAAGCTATCATCTGATTACCTTTGAGTGGTTACAAATCTTCCCCGCAGCTGCAGTGAAGGATTTAGGTCACAGTTCAGACGGAGTCATTGCTAGGCTACACATATTTATGTTAGGATTTATAGACTGGTAGGTAATTAGGTCAGGAGTAAATAATTTAACACAGGGATAAGCCAATTACTAAACTTTCACGAAAGAACTTGAGTTACTTAAATGCGGTTAACAACGGAGGGTTCACTAGACGATCTGGCCAAAATAGTAGTTATTATAATATTACATTGCTTGACTGAAATTCACTGCAAATAGAATTAAGCTATGCTAAGGTTCCATCTTCATACAAACGCTACACACTCTACAAAACTCCAGACACAACCATTAGATTGTAGATAAATTAGGTTAATTAGTTTTAAGAATTAGATAATAAGTTAAGTTAAGGTAAAGCGGCGATGATGTTTGTATGTATTATAAGCTAGCTAGGCATATAGGTGTGAAAGGCATTAGATTTAGGTTTAGATTAGGTATAGAGAATTTATAGATTTAGGTGTAGCAAATTGATAAGGTGGGGGAGGTTACAATTTGGTAAGCCATGACCAGGATTAGAAAGTTAAGTTATAAATTATCATTAATATAGTTGTATTAGATTTCAGTCAAGCGGTAATACTTTAATTTAGAAGTGGGATTTTTCCCACAAATTGTTGTCGTGTTGCGATGCGTGAGTTTAGAATTGGCTTAATAGGGAATAATTCAATGAAGATTAATTAATTCAGAGATATTGAAGAATTATAATTTGACACTTTTCACAATAAACGTTGTTATCTTCTAAAGTTGATTCATACACTTTGTATTACGGGCTCTTGATAATGGGTGAATTATAATTTGACACTTTTCACAATAAACGTTGTTATCTTCTAAAGTTGATTCATACACTTTGTATTACGGGCTCTTGATAGTGGGTGAATTATAATTTGACACTTTTCACAATAAACGTTGTTATCTTCTAAAGTTGATTCATACACTTTGTATTACGGGTTCGACCAATATTGTAGACAGTCGCAATGAGAGCTGGAGCTAAATTTTGTTGTACGAAATCTGTAACAAAAAGATTCTCAGGTTAGGTTAAAGGTCAAAGGAGGAGATAAAGCTACAAAACAATAGCGTAATGAGTATTATTTGAAATACAATACCTTTCAGTTATTATCTTTTTCTTCTTTATTTAATGGCGGATTTCGCCAGCATCAGGTACCGTGCGTTGTTGGTTTTCCAAAGTTTAATGAGTGAACAAAGTACTTAGATATAGTCAATAACCAAACTATTCCGGGGGTCTGGAGTATTAAATTTTAAAATTGTTGAGTTATCTGTGAATACTGAAACCTTTAGTAATTGTTTCCTTGAATACTGAAACCAGGTATCCAATTTTTGTTGTTGACGTTAGGAGCTATGGTAACTGTAGTTTTGTTTCTATTCCTGGTGATAGATTTCATATAGGCATAGGCAACTGGTTCATACAGCCTTGTGTTGAGTTATTTTTAGGATCGTAACAAGTCGATAGGGTGACATAGTTCAACATTTATTGATTTAGAAAGATTTGTAGAATAGGGGGCGGTTTAATTATTATTGCTGTCGGATGGGAAGGCTAGGGGGCGAGATTGGACAGAGGTAACCAACTTAATTATTGCTGGATTCAATTTATATTATAGGACGGCGATATGCTGTACAATATTATAAAGTTATGACGCTAACAGCATAATATAAAACTAATAATAATTATATTTTGACTAATAATCGTTGAGCGATTGCGGTTTTTAGTTGATGTGCTATTCCACGTATTATAATTTATTTTGTTGGTTATGTTAGAGAAAAAAAAATTATAATAGTGTACTTGAGTCTCACATCTGAAATCCATAGAGTAGTTTAGGCTAGTCAAGGACTATTACGTTCTTTGTCTATGGTTGGACCATAGAGACAAATGATTTAGCGAGACCATAAACAATCTAGAATTAGGAATGATTATAAAACATGACGTCATAAAACCAATCGGAGAGGAAACTTCCTTATCGCGTAATCATGTGATTTTGTTATAGCAAGTGGAATCACCTGTTATTTTCCATACCTGTTATTTTTAATACCTGCGATTTTTACATTGAAAGAGATTTTCCTAATACTTATCACGTAGTAGATTAGAATGCAATGACATGGGAAATGCCGCTTCATTTTGTTAGTTCGCTAAAATCCTAGGAAAAGTAACATAAAATAGTATTACGGTTCAAAATACACGCGTTGATGAGGAATCGCGATTATAAGTAATAACAAGTAGCAGGGATGTCATGTAGGGGATAGAATCATATGACTATTCATTGCTAGTAGGAATTTTGGTTTAAAAGCAACGTAGTTTGGGATGCATAATGTAAACGGATAAATACGTCTAGTAGGCGATAAAAGTCGTTACCGTCTGGAAACAACTATCTAATATCTACTCTATTGTGGGGAGGTTACTTATTAGCGAGGCTAGATGGCGTTGGGTTACCAATAAAAGATTTTATTTTGGATGATGGTAAAAGGGTGCGGTCTAATAATAATATGTATAATTGAAATACTCTTGCAGCGTTGTAAGTAGTCGTTACCGGTAATCGTCGCTTCTTACCGTATAATTGAAATCGTGATAAATAGTTAATTATGAAGGTTTATAAAGGATTATTATTAGCTTAAGATGAGGTTAACGTACGCAGAGGTAAAGCTCGCTGGGCACAGCTTACTATACCTAATTACCTAATATTATCAGTTGTGAGTTACCTAGAAATATCTAAGTCAGGAGAGCGGTGAAAAGGGAAGACCTTACTACATGACTAATTAGTTAGGATAGGTAGAGATAAATAAATCATTAAATTCACTGGGTTGGATTAGCCTATTAAGAAGGGTATCTTGCACAATTGTCTATCTCCGTTGAACGATTAAGATGTTGAAAAAAAAAAAATGATATTACTAGTTAAGTGTTGTGTGAGAAAGTGTAGGAGGTATACTAGTGGTAGCATAGCACAGGATAGGGTGTAGTGAGTTTATTCTATTACAAAATATTATATATATTTTATAAATCATATCCAATCAGTACTTGTTACAATACTCAATTACAGTACGCAAAGCAAAACATAATCACCCATTTTACAGACAAAAACCATTGAATCGGATGCTTGACCGCGTCTACATAAGCCAGCAGCTTTGCTTGTGGGTAAATCGAAAGAGGCACTTGTACAAGAGGCTGGTACTGACTAATCGGGTAGTGCCGAAGGAGAATATCCTGACGGTGTATCCCAGACACTAGCTTTGGTTAGTTGATGGTTCTTCTAGGGCAACCATGCCGACTTACTAGGGATCATTGACTAGTCGAAGTTTGATTCTACACACACACGACACTAATCTATTATATTTATAAGTACATTAGAACCTGCACTTGGTTATATTTAATTATTGGTTTTATATAAATATAGTTGGGCGGAGATACTCTTGTGGGTGAGAAAGTGTAGGAGGTATACTAGTGGTAGCATAGCACAGGATAGGGTGTAGTGAGTTTATTCTACTACAAAATATTATATATATTTTATAAATCATATCCAATCAGTACTTGTTACAATACTCAATTACAGTACACAAAGCAAAACATAATCACCCATTTTACAGACAAAAACCATTGAATCGGATGCTTGACCGCGTCTACATAAGCCAGCAGCTTTGCTTGTGGGTAAATCGAAAGAGGCACTTGTACAAGAGGCTGGTACTGACTAATCGGGTAGTGCCGAAGGAGAATATCCTGACGGTGTATCCCAGACACTAGCTTTGGTTAGTTGATGGTTCTTCTAGGGCAACCATGCCGACTTACTAGGGATCATTGACTAGTCGAAGTTTGATTCTACACACACACGACACTAAAATATTATATTTATAATTATCTTAGAGCCGGCTTTAATTATATTTAATTGAGGAACGGTAGAAATTATATATGCTGAAGAGATGTTAGTAGGAATACGATAGGCGAATTAGTAGAAAAAAAAAAGAAATGCTTCTCGAGGATACCTAAACGGATGATGGATAATTGTGGAAGGTGGATATTAATTGAGCTTGGGAGCAAAATAGGGGTCGAAAGAAAATATAATAATAGTGGTAGAGAAAAGAAAAAATAGTTGACTGGCTTGAAGTCGAGATTTAACTGCTAAATTAACGAGTTATAGCACTGTTACGCTATAGGGATAACAATAGCGTATGTTATCACATCAATTATAAAGGCGAGTTGCGGGCGGATGTCACGTCATACTCAATAGTTAACTCGTTTTATTATTTTGAAAGTTAACACAAGCTACTTATAAAACAGTGATCGATTTTATATACCACGATTTTAAGTTGTAGGATAATTTTAAACTCATAATCCGCAGAAACATTCAAGCCGGAAATAAAGCGACTGATATTGCGAGCTGAGAATAAATCTCTTAGTGTAAAATTTATTAACAAGTAAATCCCTGGTATTGCGTTATCGAGATTACAATATGAAATCGATTATCACAATTCGAATCATACAAGGTAATTATTTAGATGTTGTCTCGCGTCGACAGGTACAAATTTTAATTTAGATGGGTAAAGACATTAGAACTGAAATGGGTTTCGGATGTGTGACGTTCTTAGGACACGTACTGTTTAGTAGCATAATTTAAATTTAGTAAAATCGGCCGTATTGGACATATTTCGTTTTGCGGATATATATATTTAACCGAGGTTATCGTGGAGGTAGCCATAGTTCAAAGTTACTAAACCCGACCTAGAGTCATAGCCTATCTTTATATGTCAGAAGAAAATAATAAATTTATAAGTAGTAGATTTTAAAGTCAATAGTAAATTTATTTTCCGAGGTGCGACCTGAAACCTAGTTTGCACTAGGACATTCAAATACTTTAACCGGTAATGTTGATTATAATAAATAAAGATGTTCGGAACTTATAATAATATTCTAATACTGCTATATTAAAATTGTTATTATGAAATTAAATAGGGTTGCTTAACAATTGACAAATAATTATTAACTCAATAATTTGTTTTAGTACAAAGTAAATGTCTACGGGTTTAGAGATGATAGGACAAACGAAACGCGGTTTTGACTTGTGGGAAGGTCAGCGCGGACTGTCACAGCGGGATGATTTTGTTGGATATTTATTAATATGAATTGCTAGAATTCTTAGATAATCTAGATTATTGGCATCTAATAGGTATGTACGTGATGTAATTGTAGATGATTAAAATTAGTGCTAAGGTAGGTTATTGTCGAACAGCGTTGCCAGACCGTCCTAAAAGGGACGGTTTTCCGTCCTATTTAATGCTTGGCCGTCCTTTAACCGTCCCCTTATCGTCGCCGTCCCTTTTTGCGATTACTTTAAATTATATCGGTTTTAAAATATTTATTAAATAAACGATGAACGCTGTGTATAAATTATACCTACGTATTTAAACGCATCCCAACTCTTGAGCCTACTACTCGGTCGAACTAATATGGCACCTGCAGGCTCAGATTAATAACTAAAGTTATTGTTCTGAGCCTGCAGGTTATTTGTTCTGAGATAACACCCGTCCCTCTCACTCTCCGGGTATGACAGAATCGAGTGAAAGAATTAGAGTAGGGCGTCAGGTGTCATGTTAACTTGACCGAGTTATGCATGCTCTATCGGTAATGGTAGTGGTGTGAAGAAATTCGAGCCCAGAAAAAAATGCTCAATGCCAAGATTCGTTATTTAAAAATCACATTATATTTTTAATATTCCAAAAGCTTAAACTAACTTAAAGTTAACTGGATTGCTGCTAAGGAGCTAACATTTGTATCTCATTTTGACGTGAAAATACTGCACTTTATATTATCAAGTCGAGTCAAGTCATGTTTATGTAAAAGACTAAAACTAAACTAAACTAATTAAGTGAATAGGGTAGAAAATTTTGTTTTGCATGCACTTTTTTGGTTTTAAGTTGTTTTACAAAACTACATTAATGCAAGTAAATAAGGTAGATGTTTTTTTTATGCATGAACATTTTTGGTTTTAAGTTATTTTATAAAACAATAAAAAAATATATATAATTTACGAAATCGTCCCTTTGCCTTAAAAACCGTCCTTTTTCAGGTTAACCTCCGTCCGAAATTGACGAAGAGAACTGGCAACACTGTTGTCGAAGTTATGACACAACCTTAAAATTGTTAGTTTTAATGTAAACTACATGTTGCATCTAGATTGTTATAAACAAACTAATTAATTGGCAGTTTTCACATAGGCATGTAGGCCGGGACATTGAGTTGATGAAATAATGTTATCAAAATCATTCATCACGGAAAGATAAAGATATTTTATTTGCAAGTGTGAATACAAAAGTTTAGTTCGGGTTAGTTCTATCCTGTTCTATTTTAGTTTTGTTGTAGCGTTTTACCTAGGGTTGTTCTAAATTATAAGTAATTAATTGTTAATTGTCTGTTGTTGTCTTCTACGTTAGAAGAAGAACGGAGAAAGATAAGGGGGACTCATTTTGTTATAGTCAGCTGTATGATAGATAATCCTTCTAGTAAATATTTCTTGTGATTGCGGTAGTAACATAGAATGTTTATAGGATGTTTTGTTCATTAACTAATTATCTTCACCGCAGCTGTGGATAGGGATGGCTAAAGTATGTGAACAAGGTGGAGAAGATTGGTCATTATAAATTAAAATAAATACTTGAATTGCATTATGCCTGACTAAATAGTGCGAAGAGGTGGAGTAACTATGTTAGAGAAATTCTCTATTGCATAATATTCGAACTTTTGACATTTTCATTTGTAACTTTAGAATTTTGATTAGAGTATTTAACTAAGCGGGTCCAACGAAGAAGGCATGCTGAAAGCGAGGTCTTTGGTCGTCTATGCACACAATAAAATTATAGATGACACAAGGGAGCATTCTTAATTGGCACTGTTAAATTAATAAAAGTAGCTTGTTTAGGGTGTTCGAATATTTTTAGTCGCACTGGGCACAAATAGAACTTAGTTAAGCGTGTAGGGTTTATTTTGATTTACCTGGTGAAGTAATTGAATCGAAGTTTCGGAACTGTGCTGTAGAAGTGGGAATTACTCAGCACACAATAAAATTAAGTGGTTTCCATTTAGCTTCATTTCCTAAACTAGCCTTTCTTAAAGTTGCGGAAATTCTGCTGTAAGGTGGTTCCTTTGGGGGCGTCTTGTGAAGTCTAAATCAGGACAATTATACTTGACTAACCTATAGAGAGATAATGTCTTAGGCTGCAGAAACAGAGGCCATTGATGGCATTTCATTTTGGCGTGGTCAGGGGATCTCGTGTTGCTGGGGAATTTTACCATCTGGACGGAAGGCTGAAAAGTAAAGTAGAATGCATAATGAGTAACCAATTAGAGTTACAAACATTCGGGAGATTACCATCTTAATAATGTGTCTTGTGCGAGTATAAAATTTAAAACATCTAATAAAAAAAAAATAAAAAAATAAATAAAAAGAAACTAGCACTATTGAATCACGCAGTTTGGAATTCAGTAAATACGAGAAAGAACTCACGATATTAATTACCATGAATACTAAAACTAAGTGTCACCTTCAGTGGCTTATTATTTACCGATTTGATCGTTATTAGTTATATAAAAGGTAGGAAGTTAAGTAGAGTTGTGGGGGCGGATAAGATAGTTACCGGTCTGTTTAATTTAAAAAAGAAAATGATATTTTTCAAAGGTATAGGAAAGTAAGGGGATATTGACGTATTATATATTAGCAAATGAGACTAAATGTTGTCTTTCGTGCATAGTAATAACTAGGGATGAGACATAGTTACTAGATAGGTTTTGGCATAAGTATTTGCTTATACGTATAAGCTCAGTACTTGTCAATTAGTATACAATGTCCAACGCGTACCGGGGTATTAACAAGTACTTATCGATGACGCATACATTGACAGTTAGATATACATAGCACACAAACTTCTAATAGATCTGAACTACGGGGTAGCTAGTTCAAAACTCAAGGATGTGTTTCGAGATGCGTACCCCCTTAGAGTGAATGAGTTTTTCCTAAGTATTTACGATCGACCACCTTATTGTAAGGCGTTAAGACCTCTATTTGTATGCACGGTGAGTGGGTGTCACTGCGTACCGGACGGAAGCGAGTCTAGTATTCTATCTCGGTTATTTGCAGGATTAGACATTAGATGTATCTCATCTAAAATAAAGTTATAACTCTTGGGCGATGATGGTATGCCTACTGGTTTTGGTTGATATGGGGGTTTGGTTAAGATTTCTTATCCGCGGAGAGGAAAATAGGTTTCCGTTAAAAGAAGTAGCTAATTAGGGATTGTGGAGGACGCGGGTTCGATCCCTGCCTGAGGTAGACAATTGTTCCGACGTTTCGTTATCTTAGGTAATTATATAAGCTAAGATGAGATTGGTAGCGTTGAAGTATGAAGGAAAGTTTTAATTCAAATTATTAATAATTATTCATTAGCCTAGTTGGAACTAAAACCATGACGGCGAAGTGGTTGATGCTTCACCCACGAAAGATCCCAGGTTCGATCCCTAGGTTGCAACATTTAGATGCGAAACAAGTTGTAAGAAAAGACGTAAGTTAAAAGAAGGCCATGATGACAGATGTACTTGAAATTATTCTAGGAAAATAATTTAAAGAATAGAATAATTGAATGGTTCGGAAGATGTTATAAACTTTACGTCGGAATCGTCATAGAGTTGAAGAGTTTCCGCTAGGGGGCGTTAGTAGACAGCGCAAGAGACTGTTATATTGATTTATATTATAATATGATTTGTTGTTATGATGGTAAACAAAAGGCAAATCATTATTCGGAGGTTGTGTATGATTAAAGAAATGGTAGATGTCTAAGTTATTGGGAAATATTTACCGAGACTAAGTTTACTGGGATTTCGTTTCGAACACGAGAACTGGGTATGCGATTATGATTTTGTGTCAGTTGAATAGAATGAGGGGTGTGGGCTATTTTGCAATAAGAAAGCTTATGGAGGAAGGAGTCATTAGGGATTTGGGGAGGAACTATAAATAGTAGGAATATCTTTGAGGGCTAGGATGACAATGGGGTTAGCAAGGAAGGACGTGCTATTTTGTACTTAATTAAGTACAGGGTTTAGATATAATTCGCCGCAGATAAGAGTGGTACTTTATCTGCTTAAATTCTATCGGGGGCGGCTGTAACGGTACAGAATGAATGATATCCGTCCGTTAGTAAGGAAGGTGTGGGAGTAGCATTAAAATAAATATTAATGCGTAGCACCATTAATATAATAAGCATGAAAAAGGGAATAATAAACTAGTTCAGAATAATGGTCAATGGTCTAGCGCTTTATCTTTAGTTTGAATTTCGCGGGGACGGCTCTGCGCGTCCCTTGCGGCATAGGCGGCGTCTAGCGGAAGTTATTTACGTAAGCTTCGCATAAGGTTGCTAGTTTGACTTCTTTATTTTGAATTTCGCGGGGACTGCTCTGCGCGTCCCTTGCGACATAGGTGGCGTCTAGCGGAAGTCATTTATTTGGGCTTCGCGTAAGGTTGCTAGGTTGACTAGGACCGTATTTTATTTTGAGGTTCGCGGGGACTGCTCTGGGGTCGGCAAAGTGGTTCACCTACGGGCGGACGCCATCTATGGTCGGAATACGGAACTTTTGATAGTTTCCCAAAATATAGGATTATTGGCTTAAGTGGAGGATTATTAAGAGGGAATTGTTAATAGAAGGCTACATTTAGATATTCAACGATGAAATATTGGCTGTCGGACGAGATTTGGTTAGATTATGGAAAAATTTTAGAATTGCGCGGCGAAAGCGGCAATGAGCGAGCGAGAGGTTGAGAAAAAGACAGAAAGAGAGGTCGGATGATAGCTCCACGTGGCGCGGCGCGAAGGCAGGGGGGATCGGGGAAGCGGCTAGCGATTGGTTGAAGGGAAGAAAAGCGGACTCGCGCGGGCAAATCTTAGGCGCGCGTGGCGCGAAAGTTGAGATGCTTAGGAAAAGGGCGGAAAATTGAGGACATTCAGTTTTGGGACGTCAACGGAGCGGTCCAACTTAAGAGTGCGGTACGACTCATACGGGAAAAATAGCGTCCGAGCTTGATAGTGCGCTAAGTGATATTCGAGCTGCGATATTAATTAAGATTTGTGAAATTGAAAGTTATTAATAAAGTAAACTATTGCGATCGCAACTCGAATCCGTTAACAGAATGAAGTATTCTGGGGTACATCGGCTGAAACGAGTCACGGTGACAACAAAACCCTATGTACCTTTCAACAGACTTCGGTCTGGATGATCTTTGATTGTATTTAATAAGATCGGCGTTTTACACTATTACGCTAAACAATACACTATCTTCGACGGAGTAATGGGGGAGAGACAGTTGTCTCCCTAGTGAAAGTTGAAGATAGGTCAGACACCATTTAGCTGGAGGTAGACCCGTATGACCCAGTCCAATCTCGAGTCTATCTCCATACATACAGTGTAGTGATAGGAAAATAACACACTGAGTATACTGGCTCGACTGATAGAACATTTAGGAGTTAGTTGCTTTCAGGGGCAATGCGACTCTCACCACACACCACGAATTTAAATTAAATGAGGCTTGGCCTAGTTTGCAAGGTACACAAGAGGGACTGTTAGTTCGACAAAATATAGGCATTTTCAAGTGAGGAAAGTTGTAGGAATCTATAGGTAGGCGGATATATATATATGGTTAGTTATTAATTCAGACTAATAAGGCAGGGATAATTAAGTTACGGCGCTAAATAAAATTATGATGAAGTGATGTGGGTCCTAGCTAGGCAAGTAATCTGTTACCGCAGGCCGGTAAAATTCTAATTGTTTTCCTAAAGTTGTTACCAATTAATTATTCATTTTAAATAATTAACAGAAGTATGATAATATCGTACCATCATTACTTTGGAGTACCTAAAAGTCTAGACTGGTTTTCTATTACAAGAAAAATACTAAAAAGTTATAGCAAATAAGCTTAGTCGTACTGTGATGTTTGATTTCTAACACTGATATGACCAAACAGGCATTTGTTAGCTTTCCCTGGGATGCAATACGATCTCACATGGCTATACTCTTCAAAGTATGGAAAATTTTACATCCGATACCTTAGCAAAAATAAGCTGATACAAACTGAACAACTAAAACCAGTTTAGAACCTAGGATAAGTCGTTGAAAGAAGACATTGCAAGCTATGAGCTTCTAATAATATGAAACATAGAAATAATTGATTGATAACAACCAGCTAATTAGCCTGACAATGGTCTACTAATACCATTTGAATAGACCTCTTAAGATATGTAAGTACTTACTTCTAATAATATGAAACATAGAAATATTTGATGAGAACAATCTAATCAATCAGACTAATACCTAGTACAGTCTAATTTATACTTATTAAAGTGAGTAAAAGATAACTTCTAAATGTAATTTATTTAATGATTAACAGGGATAATTAACTACCTACTAAAAAAGGTATACTAACTATGATTTAGTAGTCTATCAAATTAACCACTCAGTCTGAGAGACAGAGGGTGGAAGTTAATGAAAAAATAATTAACTTAGTTCACTACCCTAAAAGTCAGGGATGTTGAATAAATTAGGCATCTTTCAATAAACTTGAGATGTACTTACACTTTATAAGATCTGTATAATGAACACTAAGAGTAACCCAAAGTAATTTACTTCAAATGATAGTATTCTATTTCAGTTCACTTCCTAAAGTCAAGGATATTGAATGAATTTAGCATCCTTTAATAAACTTAAGATGTGATAATCTGCCAATGCAGCTAATCCAATGTAGTTATATTGGAACTTTACAAGACCTGTATAATAAATACTAAGAGTAAATAAAAGTAGTTTTACCTGTATTAATAGCATTCTACTTTAGCCACCGCCTGAAGTGGCGTTTGATTAAATTATCCACCCTTTACGGAACTGAATATAAGTTATTGCATTGAATAATTAAGTTCTTAATGTGAGAAGGATATTTGGATGATAGCCAGCCTTGAGATAAACTCTATTGATTTATGTGGAATAATAAGAATTTAAATTGCTAACACATAGTTCATAATGTAAAATGAAATTAAATTTGAGGAGAGATGTAAATTCTCAGTTTAAAGAATTAAAGGCACAAGCTAATAATTAAAGTTAAAGCCAAAGTGGACGGGGCCATAATTAAACAATGAGATGTAATGGCACGCTATGGAGCGGCGGTTGGAGCTCATAAACTTCCACGAAACTCTTATATTTCCACAAGACTTATAAATTTCCACAAGACTCTTATATTTCCACAAGACTTTTAAATTGCACAAGACTTATATTTCCACCAGACTTTTATATTTCTACAAGACTTTTAAACTTCCACAAAAACTCTTATACTTCCACAAGACTTTTATAATCCCACTAAACCTTTATATAAATTGCACCAGGCCTCTTATGTATCATGCTACTGATAATAAATAATAATACCTACAAGCTAAGCTATCATCTGATTACCTTTGAGTGGTTACAAATCTTCCCCGCAGCTGCAGTGAAGGATTTAGGTCACAGTTCAGACGGAGTCATTGCTAGGCTACACATATTTATGTTAGGATTTATAGACTGGTAGGTAATTAGGTCAGGAGTAAATAATTTAACACAGGGATAAGCCAATTACTAAACTTTCACGAAAGAACTTGAGTTACTTAAATGCGGTTAACAACGGAGGGTTCACTAGACGATCTGGCCAAAATAGTAGTTATTATAATATTACATTGCTTGACTGAAATTCACTGCAAATAGAATTAAGCTATGCTAAGGTTCCATCTTCATACAAACGCTACACACTCTACAAAACTCCAGACACAACCATTAGATTGTAGATAAATTAGGTTAATTAGTTTTAAGAATTAGATAATAAGTTAAGTTAAGGTAAAGCGGCGATGATGTTTGTATGTATTATAAGCTAGCTAGGCATATAGGTGTGAAAGGCATTAGATTTAGGTTTAGATTTAGGTGTAGCAATTTAATATTGTGGGGAGGTTACAAAGAGACGTGTATACAGCTGTACGTTTTATAAGAGTTAAATTTATGGCCTTTACATGGTTGTCATGTAGAAATGTTATTACTGACAAAAAGCAGTGTTATGGTCGTCATTATAACCAGATTATGATTGTCATATAAATTACTTTTATACTACATCAAGAAGGCGTAAAGTGGTCGTATACAAGACTAATAAACGAGTGAATGTATTTTAAAGGTCACAGCTACGATCTATATAGGATGGTCATGTAATTTGGTTGTGTAAACGTTTACAGGACTCAATTAAATGACTTAAATATTATACGACTAATTGTTCGTATTATATTATTATATTGTAACACGATTAATGGGAATTTCAGTTACAACTATATGACCTCTTTATGACCAAATGTTATTAAGGCTTTATATTATATGACAACTTTGTTAGTTGGGTACTTTATAAGATCTTCATAATAAACACTAAGAGTAAACAAAAGTAATTTTGCTTCAAATAATAGCATTCTATTTGTATCCACCTCCTGAAGGGAGTAAGAAATTGAATAAATTAACATTTTTAATAAACTTGAGATGTAATATGCTGTCAAGGCAGTCTGTGCAATTTAATTATATTGCTACTTTGTAAGATCTTTATAATAAACACTATGAGTAAACAAAAGTAATTTTGCTTCAAATAATAGCATTCTATTTGCATCCACCTCCTGAAGAGAGTAAGAAATTGAATGAATTAAACATCTTTAAATAAACTTGAGATGCAATATGCTGTCAAGGCAGTCTGTACAATTTAATTATATTGTTACTTTGTAAGATCTTTATAATAAACACTATGAGTAAACAAAAGTAATTGTGCTTCAAATAAAAGCATTCTATTTGTATCCACCTCCTGAAGGGAGTAAGTAGGGAGTAAACTTGAGAAGTAATATGCTGTGTTTGCTGAAGTTATAAGGCAGTCAGTATAATTTGATCATATTGTTACTTTATAAGCTCTGTATAACTAATATAATAAACACTGACAGTCAATAAAAGTAATTTTACCTTTATTAATAACATTCTATTTTAGCCACTGCCTGAAAGTGGGTTTTGAATAAATTATTCACCATTTATAGAACTAAAGGTTAATATTCTGATAAAGCAATAAAGCCAGTCAGTTAATAATGTTTCATTGTAATAGATTTATAATAAACACAATGATCAGAGAAATAAGTGTGATGTGTTGAATGCTGGCTTCACTCCTCTGTTCTAAAAGGGATATCATAAGACATTATTGTATTGAATAGTTGGGTTGTTAATGTGAAAAGGATATTTGGATGATAGCAAGCCCTAAGATAAACTCTTTTGATTTATAAAAAAATAATTGAATATAGAACCTAGTAAATAATAACTTACATAAGGTAAGATGAAATTAAGTTGAAAAGTTATGTAGACTCTCTATAAATAATAAATTAAAGTCAATTGGACGGGGCCATAATTACACAATGTGATGTATTGGCACGCTATGGAGCGGCGGTTGGAGCTCATAAACTTCCACAAGACTCTTTATGATAGTCAAGTCAAGTCAAGTCAAAATATATTTATTCAATAAACTCAATTAATAAGTACTTTGAATCGTCCAAATCTTTTTTAACCTACCACCCATTCAGGACATAATTTATTAACTGTGGCAAAGAATGGGCGCAAGAAACCATAGCGCACAAAAGCAACGACATTTAAAAACAAAAAAAAGAGTATGTCGTTACCAGGTCAATACAAAATATGAATTTAAAAGTAAAAAAAATGATGCAATACAAAATTACAATACAATGTAGTATCAATTAAATAAAGACAATTAGAAATAGCTATTGGAGTGCTTGGAGCATTTCAGATCCAAGCTGTTTTGTCTTCTGTGTAATCTGACACTTTATAATAAGCTTTTTTATAAAGCTTTTCTTTGATTTTGATTTTAAATTTATTAAGATCTAATTTCTGAATATCATTTGGTACTTTGTTGTAAAATCTTACACACAGACCCCTAAAAGAATTATTTATTTTATAGAGCCTAGTATAAGGTACTGCTAATTTGTTCTTACTTCTAGTGTTTACATTGTGAATATCACTGTTTTTTGCAACTCTCTTGCAAAATGTTTGCATTTTATTTGCAAACATTTTGCAAGAGAGTTCCACTTTTGTCTTATAATTTAATTCCAATAATTTGCTAGAGGTGTCCTCTATTGTCTTATAATCTAATTTAAATTATTTGGAACATATTCCAAAGTCTGAATTGGCATGTCAGTATGTTGCAGCTCAATAGACCCGCTGAGCTAGCCATGTTATTGGCTAAATACTTAAAATAAAATGAAAGCGAATTTGCTATCTGTCGCTTAAAATAAGTCTTAACATAATATTTATCTTTTGTCAATATAAAATTATTATCTAATAATTTATTTATGTCTATTAATTCTACTTTCTTTTCATAGAAAGCCATTGTATTCAATGTCAAATTAAGCTTAAATCTATAATTATTTTCTTCGTGTGGCAAGTTTTTACTGTAAGGAAGTGTGAATTTTTGGAATATTTAAAGAAAGTAATTTTTTATAAATGTTAACTAATACTTTTTTGTTCACATTTCCCCTTTTCCCAATTAAAATAATAACAGTTTCTACATTATTAAGGTCATGTGAAATCATTTTTTTCATTATATCATGGTATGTCAAACCAGGCATACAATGATTTAAGACAGTTTGATAATAATACCTGCAAGCTAATCTATCATCTAATTATCTTTGAGTGGTTAACATTCCTTTCCCGCAGCTGCTGTGAAGGATTTAGGTCACAGTTCAGACGAAGTCACTGATAGGCTACACATATCTAGGATATTAGGTATTGACGGATAGGTAATTAGGTCAGGAGTAAATAATTTAACACAGGGATAAGCCAATTACTAAACTTTCACGAAAAGGACTTGAGTTACTTAGATGCAGTTAACAACGGAGGGTTAACTAGACGATCTGGCCAAAATAGTATTTATTATAATATTACATCGCTTGACTGGAATATATTGCTAAAAGAATTAAGTTAAGTTAGGTCTAGGTTAAGGTTCCATTATAATACAAACACTACGCACTCTACAAAACATCAAAGACACAAACATTAGATTGTAGATAACATAGGTTTTAGTTAAGATAAAAGTTAGCATATTATAGGTTAAGTTGAGAGGTAGGGAAGGCGTAATTGATGGTAATCTTGAACGGCGGTATATAGTAGGTTAACTAGTTTTAAGAATTAGATTAATAGGTTAAGCTAAGGTAAAGGCGGCGATGTGTGTGTATGTATTAGGTGTGGGGGAGGGCAAAGCAATAAGCAGTTACAATATCCAACTATTAATTTTATTCGGATAACCTTTCCATTTGACCAACAATTAATTCCTTTCTAATCGATGTAATAACAAAGATTTCATCACTTCAATTAGTTTCATAACCTTTTTGGAATATGAATTAGATAATTTTGTACTATCACTATACAAATTACGCCACACAGTCTTATTATTACTTGAATTAACATCACAAGGTCTCATTTTTATACTTCTATGAAAACTGTGATTATAGGAATATAGCAAATTGTCTAAGATATTAATGTAACGATAAGTATTATTATGTGTAAAGTAGCGCCACATTTTCGTCTTCAAAGTTCTTTGGAATTTTTCGACTATAGTTGCTTTAATATTAGTGGTGTAATAATTTATATTAAAAGTTTTTACACAAAATGTAATTAAAACCATCATTATATTCACTATAAGATCGAAAACCATCATTATATTCACTATAAGATCGCATAACACTTAAATGGGTAATTCTCCTAGGAAAGTGTGTCTCAGAAACGTGTAATTTTTTTATTTAAAGTATTTAGTAAAAATAACAATGGCACATAAAAGTTTACTTAATTTGAAACATAATGAATGCCAAGGCCCAGTTTTTTTACCAGTAGTTTCGGAGTTATATGATTCCCACTATTTGTATCCATGTATCTGAGAGTATCGTTTTTCAAATAACGTGACTCATACTTTTTCGTTAATTATATCTATTTGTATTAAATATACTAAAAAACAGTAATATACATACCTAGGATCATAAAATATAATTGCGTATTTAGCAAAATGTACCATAATATTACTGCCTAATATTGATAAAACTGAATTCCTCTATTTTTTGCAAGTATTTGTGACTCAAACTACGGTTTAAAGATTGTCAGAGAGTTGTTTAGGCAAAAAAATGCATAAATAATTAATTTACTGAAACCAGTTACAGTATACAAAACTTACAGCTGCTGCTACAGCGAATTGATAGATTGCAGAGAGCAAAGTATTTGGCATTAAGCTATTAATATGTAATTATAATTATTTAAATTCGTAAACTAGTTACTAAAGCACTATGAATTTATAAAATATTACTGAAGGTAATAATATAATGTGAAATACTTATACAAGTTAGGTAGGAAAAGATATGAAATAAAAAATTAAATATTTTAAGTTTTTATTTTGATCACAGGAAGTTTTTGGTATATCATTAAATTATACCCTAATCACAATTTTAAAATAATTAGTATCATATTAATTGGTCTTAAAACTAGCATAACAAAGTCATGAGACCGAGGTGTTATTAACAGTGGTTTATTAGTAAATCAACTGAACAAGAGTACAGTGGCATCGGTATGTAATTAGATAATGATGTGCATCGGGAATGGTGTGATTAAGACCAAGAAGTCATTAACGACTCATTGGTAAATCATCTAAGAGCTAACGCTCGAAGATTATATGTCGGAAACGGTTAGAGATATCGCTCTGGGACCCTGCGCAATCGATTCAAATGGGGGACTTTTTATTTTAGGTTTGGAAATTGGAAACGACTTCAACTAGCCCAGTGAGGGCCAGAACCAGACCAGTTTTGAGTGAGCCAGAACTCTAGAATCCCTACTACTGTTATAATAATGCACTATTTACTTATAACAATATCTTAAGGATAACAATGATTAGAAGGAGCTCTTTCTATAGCTCCGCGGATGAATCTGAACTGCCTTTTTCATGAAAACAGAGGCTAGCAGAGAAGACAAGTAATATTTGAATTTTAGATTTAAAACTAGATAGGTAGTATTATGTGGTAGGTTGACCAGCTATCAGCTGTACAACAAATACTTAACGTATCTCCTTATTTCCCAGGCTACATCCCCAAACCTACTTCACCGACGCCGGCGTGTTCGTGGATCCGAAGAAAGCTTCCGTCTCGCGGATCTAGAATGTTATTCGGAAAAGAGGTCAACCAGCAAGGCGTTAGTTGCCATTGTTACACAGTCGCACTCATAGAAGCCCTATAGACAACTTAGTCATCCTAAAACAATTTTGTTTAAAGGGGCGACTCAGCCACTCTCATAGAAGCATAGCGGAGGCAAATTTGACCTAAAGTCTTCCCTAGATTTAAAATAGGTGTCTCATTATCGGGTCTTAAAGCAGCTTGTCGCTCTGCTTTTTCTAACCTCCGTAACGACCGTACTATTATTTATTCTATGACCGTAGTTTTCCTGTTGCCATGAACGGAAAATTCTTGGTATTGAGATCATTTTTGGTGCTAATAACCTATCTGAACATAAAAGTAAAGACAAACTATCACTTAACTCCTAGGTGATCGAGCTTCTACGCGCTCGGCCTGATAATGATAACTGAAGTTCCAGGGTTCGATTCTTAGGTCGGGTAAAGTGTGTTTGGATTTTCGATGCATAGCCCGGGTTTGTGATCACACGTAAAGAAACATAGTAAAGTATAGCATAAATAATGTCGCACTGCTGGGGAAAGGCCTCCATCATTAAAATCAAGTCTTCGTTAACATTTATAAGGAGTAATTAGAGATAATGGTAAATATTTTCTTTGTTTTTACAAAGTTGAAATAATTGGATTTTTTGTCCAATTAGTTCAACTACCCAGTTGAACTACCAGTTGAACTTTGTGGAATAGAGAATGATAAATGAATGAATGTTTAATGGTACATAAATGATATTCCCTCCCAAATCCCTTGAATTTCAGTAAAGGTGTGGGACTATAATGAGATCTCACACGGATTTCTCGAGACAAGTTGAAAAGTGATGTTGCACTGTATTGTTCTAAGTATTTGCCATCACTCGAACGTTCACGAACACGTAACGGATAATATTTAATCCACCATTATTTCACATTTATAGGCAACAAAGAAGCAAAATGAGGAGCTCGATGGCGGCTAGAGGGTTCGGCTTGCGATCATGCCCGCAAGCCCGCATCTTTCGCAATTCGGAGTCGCTGGATGGGTGACCGAATTAAAAACATCTCGAGCTCCTCCGTGCTTTGGAGGGCACTTAAAGCCGTTGTTCCCGGTTGTCGTCGTTATAAACCTCCAACCCGCATTGGACCAGCGTGGTGGGTTTATGGCTCAACCTCCCCATGTGATTTTATCCATGTGGGAAGGCCTGTGCCCGTGGGACATTTATATTCTGATGATTTGATGATTTAAGTCGACAAAACAAAAAAAGATAAAACGAAACTGCAGAGTCAGACATGACGCTTCACTTTCCCGCTAAGAAGTCCCACATTAATTAATATCCACCAAAAACATTTATTCAATACAAATGTAAATCAACACTGCAGACAGACGCTTCGCTTTTCCGCCAAGATAGTTATCATCATCAAGTGGAAGTGGGGTTTTTTTTGAGAGAGAGGTTATGATTGTGAGCTGAGGCTTCGATTGTAACAAAGCAATACAGTTTTGTTTCCATTTATTTCCATACATAACTCAACTGTACGTATACGGGTAAAGCCACCGCGCCCTGGACTTAGGAGGTAGCATGCAACATGGACGACCTAGGTAGTAGGTGCGCGCCCATAGGTAGTAGGTAGCTAGCATGTAGATCATAGAAAACATGTGCATGTAAAAGGTATCCAAATTACCTATATAAGTACCTACACCTACTATAGAAACAAGAAACGCCATATCTACTAGCGGGGTTTTTTTCGTGACCATGGATACAAGTGCTTCAGTCGTATTATTAGAGTTCATTGATTATGCTTAAGCTGATGATAATATCGACGGTTGAAAGGCTAAATTGATCCAAGCCACATTTTGTAAAACTTGCAAAAAATTATAAATAGACACCAATCTAATAGACTTTGATTTATTTAATACAGTGTATCCCTAAATAAGTAAGGAAGTTTTTAAAGCTATTAGTTACTTTTGTGTTTGTTATTGTGTGTTATTTTAAAAAATTTATGTCAGTTAACCCAAAATGGTAAGGCAAAATGATTCAAGTGACTAGCGTTAGTAAAATAGCTGAAAGTAAACTGGCTTAAGCATCGACTTAGAATAAAAAAATACGAGAGAAAAATGAATTAAGCGCCAAATTAACAAACAGTTGAATATGCCCATTCCCCAATGTTGCACCAGAGTTAAGTATGTAAGTATTCATGCAGATGCCCATTAAGATGAAACAAAATGAACCCTTACTAGATTATAGTAGATATTGATGCTTAAGCATTCATTATTCAGCAATGTCCAATGTCCTTATGATATTTGTGAGTGACACAGTTTTCTAATGTAGGTAGTTGAATGCAAAATGGGCCAAACAACAAAGCTTATTGTTTTGGTTTAATGCAAAATAGACCAAAAACAAAACCACAACCATGGCGAAAAAGCCAAATGCCTTAATCAACACATGTTATAAAAGTTCAAAAAATCAAAATAGCTTAAGTCATCGAGTTCTCAAAGTCTAATTTTGTATCGTATGGATCAATGAGCTTAGAAATGAGGCCTGTTTTGTTCTGGGTGCTAAGTGCCAAAAAATAGTCAAAAATTTTCGAAACCTGACTCAAACAACTGAGAAAAATTTGCTGATTCCGAATATGTATTAAACTCAGTATCGCAAAAAAATGTCGCTTAGACCAATTAAGCTTTCAACCGTGTCGATATGAACGTTATTCCTCCCAAACCCCTTGAGTTCCAGTAGAGATGCGGGACTTTACTGATCTAGATCTAGATCTACTACTACTACTAGATCTCGCACTGACTTCTTGAGAGAATTTGAAAATTGATGTTGCACTGTTTTGTTTTATTTGCCAACACTCATGCACATTCACGAACACTTGAGTCGCTTAGAATCAAAGACGGCCATCTCACTTTTTAACATTTCTGAGATAATAATGCAAAAAAATCAATAATTTTTAATGCAACTGTTTTCTTTGACACATCATAATCAAATACGGCCATGTTTCTTGCAAATCCAATAGTAAATCGACGTTTAGATCAAAGACGGCCTTTTTCCGTGTGGTTCGAAGCAAAAATGGCTTAAGTGCGCGCTCAACCAATCACAGTAGTGAATTCGGGCCACGGCAAGATGGCGGAAAACGAGTTTTTCAAACATTTCGTGCCGCAACTTTTAATTACATTATTAAAGTTTTAGTGGCTAAACAAAAACAAAATTATTGAAATTTTAATAATGGATAACCATCCTACCTTAACTAACAATCGTTTTACGAGGAAACGCAACAGGGATCTACAAAATGGGAAAAGAAATACTGGCAAATGAAACAGGTAAGCATGTAGTCTAGGGTTGATACCATTGATACAATCTAATTTACTTTTTTTTTTTTTTTTATAGCAGAAGGAGGCAAACGAGCAAGCGGGTCACCTGATGGAAAGTAATCACCGCCGCCCATGGACACCCGCAAAACCAGAGGAATCGCAGGCGCGTTGCCGGCCTTTAAGGAAGGAATAGGCTCGTTTCTTGAAGATCCCTAAGTCGTAACGGTCCGGAAATACCGCCGCCGAGAGCTGGTTCCACAACACTGTAGTTCGAGGCAAGAAATTTCTTGAATAACGCACAGTAGTAGACCGCCATCCGTCAAGGCGATGTGGATGGAATGACAGTCGATTGCGTGTAGTGCGGTGAAGAAAATTAGCGGCAGGGATCAAGCCGAACAATTCCTCAGAACACTCCCCATGATATATACGGTACAATATACAGAGAGACGCAACGTCTCTCCGAAGAGCCAGTGGATCGAGCCGACCTGAAATAACCACGTCGCCGACAATTCGAGCAGCTCTGCGTTGAATGCGGTCAAATGGAAGAAGTTGGTATTGGGGTGCTCCAGCCCAGAGATGGGAGCAGTATTCCATATGCGGCCTGACCTGTGCTTTATACAGTTGTAAACGGTGGGCCGGCGTGAAATACTGACCCGCTCTATTAAGCACACCCAGCTTTTTCGAAGCTAATTTAGCTTTACCTTCCAAATGACCACGAAACTGAACGTCACTCAAAATATCGACGCCAAGGATTCCAATAATCGGATTGGTATCAAGGGGAGCTCCCTCAAAGTTCAGAGGTACGACGAAGGGATGTTTTTTCGCGGTAAATGCGCAAACTTGTGTTTTGGAGGGGTTAAAACGGACTAGGTTATGTCGGCCCCAATCCGAGACATGACTTAACACACCCCTGCGGGACTCCAGCATTCACGGGCTTCATGTCGGAGCACGAACCGTCGACTGCGACTCTGATGCTACGCCCAGTAAGAAAGCTGGCAACCCATGAACACAATTTCTCAGGAAGCCCGTATGATGGAAGTTTAGAGAAAAGAGCCCTGTGCCATACCCTGTCAAAAGCTTTCGCTACGTCCAAGCTAACTGCCAGTGCCTCCCCTTTACTCTCGACTGCCTCCGCCTATCGGTGAGTAAGGTACACTAAAAGATCACCAGCCGCTCGACCGCGACGAAAACCATACTGGCGATCACTTAGTGGCTGGTTCTCTTCTAGGTACCTTAAGAGCTGGCGGTTTATAATGGACTCCATTACTTTGGAGAGTAAAGAGGTAATAGCTATTGGCCTGTAGTTAGACGGATCTGAGCGATCGCCTTTTTTTGGAATCGGGTGCACAAGGGCTGTCTTCCAAGAGCTCGGGACGACGCCAGTGGTGTAAGAGAGCTGGAAAAGGCGCGTTAGAACTGGTGCCAATTCAGGAGCACACGTCCGAAGCACAATGGGTGGAACTGCATCAGGCCCACTCGCCTTATGGATATCAAGGGAAAAAAGAGCCTTACGAACTGACCTTTGCAGGAACTGAACGTTTGGCATTGTACAAGCGCAATGCGGTATGGTTGGTGGAGAGTTTTCCCCATCGTCCAAGGTCGAGTTTGATGCGAAAAGAGAGCCCAAGAGATCGGCTTTCTCCTTTGCAGTATAGGCCAGGCAGTCATCGGTCTTGTGCAATGGTGGTAGGGACGGCTGACAAAAATTCCCTAAGATAGCTTTGGCGAGAGACCAGAACGCACGCGTCCCCGAAGGAAGACGCACTAGCCTCTCGCCAATTCTACCTATGAATGATGACTTCGCCTTGGCGATGTCCTTCTTAAAGGATCTGGCGGCAAAGTTGTACTTCTTTCTGAGCGCACTGGTGTTTGGATCCTTTGATGACACCGCATTAGCCCAGGCTTGGTAATGCTGTCGCTTTTGGCGAGACGCCATTTTGCAGCAACGACCAAACCATGGTTGGGACTTGCCGCCAATGGGAACCACAGAGTTTGGAATGAAAAGTTCCATTCCCTGCAGTATCACATCAACGACAGAGTCAGCGGCGACATCAGGATCATCCAGCGAGAAGCAAACTCGCCACCACGGGTAGGACGCAAAGAAGCTTCGCATCCCATCCCAGTCCGCCGACCTATAATGCCAGACTCGACGGCTAGCCGCTGGTTGCGGTTTTGAAATTTCTGTGAGAGGCACAGTGCTGCGAATCAGACAGTCGTCTGATGAGCCTAGTGGTGCATCAACAGAAACTTGATAGCCGTCTGGGTGCGAGGTCAGCAGAAGGTCCAATAAAGAAGGTGCATGGCCCTCCACATCTGGAACCCGTGTTGGCTCGGTTACCAATTGGGACAGACTGTAGGCCAAAGCGAAGTCATGAACGGCTCTACCCGCGTGGTCAGTTGTGCGTGAACCAAGCCATTCGACGTGGTGGGCATTGAAGTCTCCCAATACCACAATCTCGGCCGAGGGGATCCGTTGGAGAAGGGAGTCTGTCGCTGTTTGGACGGTCTCGATGAGTTGGTCAGTTCCGATGTTACCGCTGTGGGACCTATACAGGCACGCGTAGACGCGAGGATGACGTCCGCAGTCGACGTGCAGCCATAAGATGGAGAGGTCCCTATCTTCAAGATTGCCAAGGCGACGAACGCACATATCCTCCCTGACATAGGCACAAACACCGGCTCGTGGCACAAATGCATGTTCCAGGTTGTATCCCGGGTAGCGCAAGTACGAGATGTCAGGAGGGGGGGATATCTGCGTCTCGGTGAGGAAGAGCAAGGCCGGTTTCGCCGTCTCGAGGTGGTAATGGACGGCGCTCAAATTAGAGTGGATTCCCCTGATATTGCAGAAGTCCACGCGAAGCGTAGGAGGGGGTGCCTTTCTCCTGCCTGCAGCATGCCTTGGCACGGGCGAACTTTTGCCCTCCCCAGAATACGTAGGGCAGCCTGAGCGAGAACGCTCAGGGGGGGATTCTCCGACACTGGATGTGTCGGTACCCCTCTGGGGTAAATCTAGATTACAGTTCGCTGCCATATCAATTGTGAGGGGGGGGGGGGGGGAGGGGTCTCCGGAACCCTCACTCGCCGGACGAAACACAACAGCACAGAGTGCCATTGTTTCACGCCGAAAATTCGTGAGGGGGTGGTATTACGCCGGGCGAGCCGACCCAATGCGTGCTGCAACGCAGCGTGGCTCTACCACTCAGTTGGTGTCACTCATTTAGCACCACCCAGGGGTCACGTGTAGGGTCTCAAGGGTAAACCTACGGACGCGAGCACCTTAACCCCCAAAAACTTATGTTTTACATCATTTGCATTTTTCAATTCTGAATGAAAATCTGTCATAACATCATAATTTTATGTTAGAATTTGAGGTGTCATCGCATCGCTAATTCACTGAACTAAAAAGGTAAGTTAAGTAGTTTCGGTAGGTACATATATCATAATTTGTATTTTTTTAAACCGTGCAGTGATCGAGTTTTTTCCCGGGTTATGGATGAATTTTTTTGGTTATTTGTTTGATTATCTCATTGACTGCCACAAAACCAGACACAATTGAAATTTAATTGTTTGTCGGTCACCGGTGCATGTAGCGCTTAAAGTGTGAAGAAGCATTTATTTTACATTATACATAAATTACAGTTTATTGCCATGTTGAAATTGTGGTTTCTTTCTTTGGTAAGTGGCTATACCAAACAACAATTTCAACATGACATTAGATAAACTGTAATTTTTTACTACCAACCAACCAACCCTGTGGTGTGTATTATTATGTCCTTTGGTTGCCAATTCGGTACCTACTTAATACCTTTGTTTTAATTGTGTTGGATTATGATTTATGAATCACATAATATTAAGATACATAGGACAGAAACCCCTTCCTTAATAAGAATATAATAATAACAAAAAACTATAGGATTAAATAAAAAGAAACATCGTTTAAAAGTAAATTGTATTTATTTATTAAACATCAAAGTAAATGCATTAGAAACAAAAAAATATTTTTTTAATTGATATTTAGACAATTTTTACTTAAAGTTTGGTACTTACTTAGACATTCAGGAAGTGATGTTTCATTACGGATGTGATAGTACCCATTCCTTAAAAAAAGAGAAAATTATAGTACAATTTTAAAACAGTTTTAATCCATTTGTTGATATTGTATTGAAATGTATTTAGTTTACTTATTATCATATCACTATAGACAAAATAATGATGATAGATTAACCGTGTCGGTAACGGTGAAAGAATACTACCTACCTACCAGAAGGTGCCCTATCTTCACGTGGGAGTCATAGGAGGCGACTGAGGGATCAACCCAGAGGATGGGCAGCAGCATCCTCTGAGAAAACCACCGTCATACTGCGATCGCCAACCCGTCTGCCAAGCGTGGCGATTATGGCAACTTTCCCCTTAATAAACGACAGCACTAAACTCCGGCTCCTAGTCCCCGGCGGCCCCGCTCGCCCTAGCTACGGTAGTGGTCAAGGCAGCGACGGGGCATGGGGTGCTAAGAATCTCCGGCAGAGACCTGGCTACCGCCAACAACGAACTTTGGCCCTGGCAACCTACAACTCGCGTACATTGCGGACCGACGAGAAGGTTTGCGAAGTGGAGGAAGTTAATTGAGCAAGATACGGTGGGGCATTGTGGTCGTGGGATTATCTGAGGTCCGAAGAGAGGGAGACGACTCGATAACCTAGAAGTCTGGTAACTAGCTCTATTTCCGGGAGGCCGAATAGCTGTCCCAGGGTGGTGGCGGGTTTATCGTCTAAAGCTCTTTCGTGAGGGTAGCGTACCTCAACTCAGAATAACCAAACGGTATTCGTTAAAGGTTATACAGGTATACGCTCCGACTACGGCACACCTTGACGATGAGGTGGAGGCTACGTATGAGGATATCTCTAGATCCATACAAGTCTCCAAAACTCATTACACCGTTATCATTGGAGACTTTAACGCATAACTGGGCAAACGAAGTGGCGGCGATGAGCTGAATTGGGACAATTTGGAGTTGGAATTCCGAACCAACGTGGCCAACTGCTGGCGGACTTTCTGGAAAGAGAGGGACTCTTCATGATGAGCTCCTTTTTTAGGAATGCTGAACACCGCCACCTAGCCCTGGCTAAGTCCCGATGGTGCTACAAAAAATGAGATTGACTTCATCATGTCGACGAAGAAGCAAATATTCAATGATGTCGCTGTGATCAACGCGTTCAAAACTGGCAGTGATCACCGGTTGAACGTTGTTGGACCGGTTGAATGCTTGAACGCTACACAAACGGATCTCAACAGAGTCTCTCAACAAGAGGGCCTTAAAATAAATATGGAGAAGACGAAACACATGTCTAACACACGTGTCGTACTTACTCTTCTGAAGGTTGGAGACTCTGCTCTTGACGTTGTTGACGAATATGTATACCTGGGACAAACGGTCCAGTTAGGTAGGTCTAACTTTAAGAAAGAGGTCAATCGTCGAATCCAACTCGGCTGGGCAGCGTTCGGTAATTCACGAAATATCTTTTCGTCCAAAATACCGCAGTTCATCAAGACGAAAGTCTTCGACCAGTGTGTGTGTGCCAGTAATGACATACGGTACCGAAACATGGTCGCTCACTATGTGCTTAATAGGCAGGCTCAAAGTTACGCAAAGAGCAATGGAGAGGGCTATGTTCGGGGTTTCTCTACGTGATCGAATCAGAAATTAGGAGATTCGTAAAAGAACTAAAGTAACCAACATAGCCCAAAGAGTCGCTAAGCTCAAGTGGCAATGGGCTATTACATACCCGTAGAACCGATGGTCGTTAGGGCAGAACGGTTCTCGAGTGGCGTCCGCGCACCGGAAGACTCAGTGTGGGCGGGCCTCCAACAAGGTGCCCAAGTAACACATCAAAACAGTATAACAGCCGCATTACAGCATTTCTGTATCGTTATCGCATTTTGAGTTTTGTTGTATAGTAGCATTACAAACGTTTATACGGCTACTGTAATGCTTATTTGGGCACAAATTATACGGCTTTAGGTCCTATATAGGTTTGCAAATAGTTGTTTAATTGCGTTACAGAGGTATAATATTAGCATTATTGTGGTCAAGGAAGGTAACAATTGCATTAAAGAAGCATTATTATAATCAATAAAGTTGCTGCAGAAGCATTAAGCTAGCAATATTTTTGATAATGAAGATGTTCAGTGCATTACAAAAGCATTGGACTATTTTTATTATTAGATTAGAGCTATTTAAGTGTTCACAGTTGGAACTTAATAAACCCTACATCATTGCAAAAATCTCTAACACCAAGGTACAAATGTTTATAATACATTGACGTTGTATTTAAACTACTTTGGCTCGCATTATAATAATGGACGAAGACATGTCAAAACGCTGGATTGTAAAAACAAAATTTATAATACTGTGTTACTTTTTGACTCTTTGTTATTTCATGGCATCAAATATGAATGCGCAATGTAGTTTACTGTAAATGTCTATATAAGTTTCATCGAAAATTTTCACGCGCCTTCTATATTATGTGGTTTTAATCTAAAATGTTATATAAAGATATGTGTGGAATAACCAAAACAATTGTGTATTTTTCGTATAGAACATATTTTGCATAACTAACACAATAGTATTGGTTGGGCACTACATTAAATTAGGTTTTATAAATAGGTTCGAATGATAATATTTTAGGTTATAAAATATTTACAAATTGGTGTCTGTCTATAGCATATAGGTTGCTTTTATAAATAGGTTCGAATGATAATATTTTAGGTTATAAAATATTTACAAATATGTGTCTGTCTTAACACCCCGGTGAGCTTTTAAAAGCTATTATATGCCGCCAGCAGTAGTAGCTGGCCATACGCATTATTGTAGTGTATTTAATTAATGAGCTGTTAGTTCTACAACAGAACTCAATTGATCATTAGTTCAGAAGTACTAGGCTTTTACTTACCACTTAAAAGTGCTATTATACAACAAAAGGCACTAAAAACAGCTAACAGCTGTATAGCGAATTTACGTGGCATCATAATGGTTCATCATAATGCTATTAACCAGCATTAAGCATTTATCTAATATTCAAGAATACTATTATATATCCAAATGCACTAAAAACAGATAAAAGCTGTATAGCTGTGTTTAGATTTGCTGCACTACAACAAAAGACTTTAAAAAAGCAATTTGATTTGTCACTATCCAACCGTTATACAGTGCAAAGCATCATAATGGTTTTGAGATGCCAATATGAGGCCTCAAGATGCTCGGTAAACTTATGTAAGACTTTATACGGGCCGCAATATGTACATAAACTTACTATTCGTTTCTTAAAATGCTTTCTTGTGTTACTTGGGTGGTCCGACTATCTGGTGGAGGTCACGGGTAGCCGCTGAATGCGAGCAGCACAAGACCAGTCGTAGTGGAGATCCTTGGGGGAGGCCTTTGTCCAGCATTGGACGTCCTCTGGCTGATGATGATGATTATGATGATGATGATAGTCAAATGAATAATTTATAATACTTTGTAATCTACAAACCGCGATCAATGGTTTAATAAGACGGAAGAGCCGTCAAAGTGTAGATTGCAAAGTTTTTACACTCTATCGAATAAGTTAAAGTTAACAGCTTTTATGGAATTAAAGCAGGGCCACCTAGTCACAAGTTCGTAGTTACTCGGTATCCATATTTACCTTAAATTAGTTTGATATAGCCGCTAGACTTAATCGTCTACGTTAAGGGGAGGTATTTCGAGCGCTTCCCTCTCGTTCTCTCGACGGTACAACGGTAAGGGACGGGTATAACAGCGAAACGGCGCGAATAATCGCGTTTTATATTTTAAAAAATTGATAGATGTAATAAATAAAAAACCATCGGTTATAATAACGCGAGTTATTTACGAGCTTCATTTTAGTAAATGACTCATAATATCAAATCACTTATTTTAAGAATAAAACCTGGAAATTAAGATAAAATGACACAAAAATATGTAACTTTGTGAATTTATTCTATCGAGCCAACTTTATAAAATCGTGTTTCCATCGGGTGTATTTCACAGAATAAAGCCTCAACAATATTTCATAATTTTCGCAGATTTTAATTTTACTATTTACTACTTCAAAAAGTAATTCTAAGAACGTGTTATTTTAATTTTTTACTAACACCTAGCCTTAAGAGAGAAGGTCACCGTCAGTCATTGGGCTGTACGCAGCTCTGTCGCTCTGCTTTTACTCCGCACGTAGTGTCTGAAGCCTTTATTTGGCCTTTAGTGAATAAGATCACGATACTGGCAAATATTGATTTAAGGTTTTACAACAATGAGTAAATGAATATTCTGTCAAGACTATCTATCGGTAAGTTGTTTTATTTATTAAAAGAGAAGGTTTTATTATAAATGCTCATATAAAATATTTTATTTGGTACGGTATCACAATTTACGTAGGCAACATACAATTTACATTAAACATCTTTTATATCTAACAGGTTGTTGTCATGCTGTTGGTGCCATAAATAAATAAAAAAAGTTATTTAAATTCATGGGTCGTTTTAACCCCTTTTCAGGATGTTTATTTTTTTTACAATCTGTAGTTATATAATCTTGGGTGTAGGTATTTCCACATTAAATTTATTTCATTAAAAAAGACATGACCACTACATTTATGTCATTAAAAATACATGACCACGGTTAATATCTAAATCTAAAGTCCATGATTTGAAAATTGCTTTAAACGAGGTACAACACTTTGCTTGGAAATTAAACTACATAAATTCACAAAATTGTGCGTTTCCTAGAGTCTAGAGACTGAGCTTATAGTTAGTGATAAGGTCTTTTGTAATGCGACTTAGTACACAATGGATAAATATGTCCAATAAGATCATTTTTATATGTATATTCTATGCCTGCCCTGGAAAACCTGCGGCGGGGTGTTTATTTATTGATTTATTTACATTAAACTAAAACGGCCATTTAACCAATTACAATAATTAAATTTACAAATACTTATATTTATTTATAATTAATGGCTTTGCTGCTGAGCATTAATCCTTTCAAAGAGGAATGGTTATAAATAGGTCATCGTACCCAAAGTAGATAAAAACGTTTTTGATTACTTTTATTTTACTGCACCACTTCACTCACTTTTACTGTAGGAAGGTAGAAAATTTAATTTAATTGAAGTTCATTGTAGAACAATATCGGTAGGTTGACACGTAAAACAAAACAATGATAATCGGCTTGTTGTTAAAGCAGCAACATACATTATAACATACGTAGGTAAAAAATAATCTGGTAACATAGGTAACGGTCAAAAGAAGTAAGACATTATTGTCGACTGACATAAAACAGTGTTAAGGCGATAATTATGTTATAAATACTAATTTGTGAATTATACAACAACAAGTTACACGTTTTTAATTGTCACTAAATTGGTAATCAGGTCATGGTCAGCACGAAGTGCAATAATCAAAACTACATAGGACTACAGTTTAGAGTTGTCGCCTTCAAATGTAGGATTTGTAGTTCCGTTTAGATTTTGCATTCTTGATATTTCGGCTTTCGACTTTTTCTGCAACAAAGTATTATTTATTCAAAACCTACTTATATTCTAATTTCACTTGTACTGGCGGTACTCATTACCAACCGTTTAGGTTACACTGGAAGTGCCAGACGTCACTGGACTGCGCAATAAAACTCGCACAGAGCAGTTACGCTACCGGCCACACTATCGTCACGGGTTGACTTTTGAATCGAGTCGCCTGAATTTGAAGAAACTAACATTGTGGGGGGGTCTAAGGGGTTCTTAAATAAAGGTTTATTAACATTTTGGCTGCCGCCGTTGCGTTTAAATATAAAAAAACCACTTGAAAGTTTTGTCAAAATCGGCTATAATCACGAGAAATTACACGTTTTTAGGTTATACAGTACCATAGTAATAGAACCGAAGCGGGGGGACGGGGGGGGGGGGGGCGCAGCCCACCCGCGAGGGGGGCAAAGCCCCCCGCCATGAAAAAGTCCCAAGAGTTAATTAGGTTAGGTTAGGTTAGTATGTTGGAAATCGTCGTCTGCCACGGCCAGCCTGACGCCCGATGACTTGCGGGTGCTGTGTCTTTGTGCTGTCGTTTACTGAATCTGTCAGTAAATGCTTGTGTGTGTGTGTGTGTGTAAGTGGGCACTGGCATGGGTATTTCGTTATACCACCCCAAGTGCCCACGCAATCCGTGTTGACTGTGAGTCAGTGTATATGTGGATGTATGTTTTGTGGGTCTGCCCCCCAAGGGGCTGTTTGTAGTGCCGCGTGCGCGTAGTCGCCGTGTGATGGCGCGTAACGGCTGCTAGGCAGTAGTTACAGGCCAACACACGGCGACGGGGTGGCCCTCGCGTGGTCAATTCCCACGTGGATCAGGTCCCGTGACCGCCACCCCAAGCCCTACGCTTTCGGAGTTTGGACCCCCGGTGATTAGTGGGTAGGCCCCTCCCTCTCGCCCGACGTAACGTCGTGGAAAGAGAGACGGGACAGTCCCACATATCCAGTCTCCCTTCTGGAGGCTGGAATCCATAAGCAGGGATTACACCGGGTAAAAAAAAAAAAAAAAAGGTTAGTATGTTGACCAAAAACTCGTGAGCCGAGCGAGCGAAGCGAGCGTGCCGCGGGAGCGGCCGGCGAAGCGCCAGAAACGACATTTTTGGAAATTTTCACATTAAAAAAAAATTACATAACTTAAAAATTACTTGTCTGCGGCAGGAGGGGTAAGTTGGGGGGCACTCCTTATTCCTCCCCTTCCCTTCCCCCGCCAATTATGGCGACTCGATTCAAACTTTTTACTACGATACATAACCTCAAAATACAAAAATTAACATAACTTAAAAACTACTTGTTGGCGGCAGGGGGGGTAAGTGGGGTAGTACTCCTCCCCCCTCCCCCTAACTTCTCACCCCCACCCCACCCCCGATTCAGGCGACTCGATTCAAAAGTTTTACCAAAGCTTCTTTAACCAAGGCATTTTATCAAAAAAAGCGTTTTGCTACTACACCGACATTTTTCATTGGTTTTGGAACCGAAACCCTGTTCATGTTTATCATCAGTAGAAGCTATTTAGCATGTAAAACTAAAAATATGAGCATAAAAAAATCATTGAAAAAATGTTTATTAAAAACATAAGAACCCTTAGTACCGGACGATCTTACGAAAGTCAATGACCGAGGCGATTCAAACGCTCCGCCTACCCCCCGCCCCGCCGCCGGCGCAGGCGGCGACGGCTGTAAAGTTCATAGGGGTTACGGTGTACTCGTAGATAAGGAGAACGTTACTACATGTTTTCGACAAAAAGTCACTTTTACAACTTTTTTTACTTAGCTCGTAAAGCGATTATTATTTCATAAATAGGTACAACACTTGTTTTGTATTATAACGTTTTCGGCTCCAAAACCAATGAAAAATCTCGGTGTATTAAATTAATGGGCATTTAAGTTCTATAATTTTGCATTAAGAACGCTAACTGGACTATACAAAAGAATCATTAAAGTATTGCACTGTAATAGATATGATAAAAGCGATTATTTTACTATTTAGTACTATAGGCGACCTTATTGACAGTTTTGTGTATTTATTTTGCAACAATAATGCGTGAAAATAACTTTTACAGTACCTACTAGTATTGTAGGAGTGTCGAAAACACTATAACACGACCAATTTGCACTATAAAGGTACCTTGCACAACCATTACGTAACGTTATAATGAAGATATTATCTTCTAACAAGCTCCCTCAACATCGCTATGAAGCTTGTTCTGTAAAAATCATGATAACTCTTCTAGTACCATAGCGACTCTTGGGGGGCGATCACGCTAAATAAATAATCTCAACCAAACCACAACTGAAACGCAGTCGTTAGATGTACTTATAAAACGCTATACGATGTCGGCTGAACGGTCGAGGTTTAGTTTTGGTAATATCGTTGGTGCTTAGCGTGATTGAGGCCCTGGTGCAGCTGCTAAATAACTTAAAATAAATAGCTGTTTATGTGAGTTTGTGTTTCTGATACGATACTATATCGTGACAAAAAATAGAAAAATTGGGTTTATAGCTTTTCAGTATCAATAATTATATCACTAGTTTTTCAAAATGGTGGCACACTGTCGATTCTTTGAGATCTAGTTATGAATTTAAGTAAAAAGAATTTATTTTGACTACCTACACCTTGGATCAACAATTGTTGATCGAAGACCTACACTAATTTAAATTTGGACAACCAAACCCTAATCGAAACGAAATTATGGCTGCTGTTATTTGCCATGATAGCACATTAGCAGCACGGCTGGAGCCCAATGCATTATAGCAGCCATAGTCGGGAAAAGTACATATTTTATTAATTTAAATTTAATTAAAACAAGAAAATTACGAGGCCGCATTGTCAAATTTGAAATCGGCATTAATGATTTTATCACTACAATTAATTTCGCAAGTGCAAGTTACGGCAAAGCAACGTAGTGTCCTTTCCTTTTTATTACATCGGCGAATGAATTCGCTGTTGCTATTCGTTGATTTTTTTTGGAGAACACTCACGACGACATGACCACAACACGAATCAAAAGATCACTGGAATTGTTAATAGTGTAAAAAAGCACTATAAACATGTTTTGGTTAGGTACTTTTATAGTGTAAATTGTGACTTATATGCTGCAGATAGCACTATTTCAGTACCAAAAAGCGTTTCTCGACACTTTTAGGTTTCAACTACAAAGCTGATTTATCACCGTGAGAGCCTTTATCTAATGTTTATAGAATAAATCAGTGATACAACTAGGGCCTATTTGGGGTTCTCTAAACGTTTGCAACATCGCTTTAATCATGTACTTACACTATTTAGCACATTCTAAAACTTTTAAAGTACCAAAGGACGTTATCGAACGCCCATAAAAACTTTTGTAAACTCTTTTTTAAGCGTCTATAAATGAAAAAAATATGTTGGTATAGAGTTTGTAATCCTTTTTTTTAATTCAACAACGGGTAAGCGCTTGGCCTTCATCTCACCTGATGGTAAGTGACGATAAGGCCGAAGGTGGAAGCGCGCTTCACCCGGAATCCTCAACCACTGAGGAACTAGCTATCTTGTCTCAAACTGTCGGAACACAACAATGCTATAAACATCGTTGTTATGGCGACAGACTTAGATAAGATGGTGGTAGCTAGCCAGGCAGACCTCTGTGTCTGAAACCGGCCACTTAGCCACTAGACCACAGAGGCGGTTAAAACAACCTCCTGAACAACATGGTCTTGGTTTTACTTATCTAGTAAGTCTACAATTAAAGATATTCCAATTCAAAGTTTTGGAGATTATGTCTATCATAATTGGATAAAACAAGTACATACCTACCTAGTTGTGTTATCCTTTCAAAGATTGGCCAGCACAAGCAACAGACCGCGAAAAGTGGAAAGAGGGGAGGGTGGGCCTTTCCCAGAAGTGGGAAAATAATAATAACAATGTGATTTTAACTAACTAATGACTAGGCAGTATCGTCTCAGTACGAATCAGAATATAGGTACACGTTGACAACGCTCGGCGTACTGCAGTAAACTAAAGCGTGCGAACTGCGAAGTGTAGCCAACCGCACGAACTTTGTCGCGATATAATTCTTTGATGTGCGGCAATTTACCGACAGGAGCGCGAAGGGCATTCGTGTTCGCGAAGATGATTCGCGACATTACGAATTATTTGGCCAAACGTTTCGTGACAACGCGAATCTTCGCGATATCGCATAAGTGGTGACAGTAGGCTATCCATTCTTAGAGCAGTATAACTTTAATCTTACCCAGTAAAATAAATAATCTGTGGCTCTGCTTACCGAGTGTATCTTTCGATTTACTCGCAAATGAAGCCATGTATTTATATTCATTGCTTAGGCAACAATTGACGCGCAACACGTAGCCGAATATTTTGCGCATTTATAGTAACTATTTGTTGCACCGAACTATAGTTAAGCAATGTCTTTAAGTCGCAGGCAATACAAACGGTGCCGTCCATTTGCAAACGTTCGCTGATTTGTAAAATATTTAAGGCAAATTGATGAACGTATTCATGTGGCCAATAGTTATATATTAGGGTAACCATGGTTTAACCTGTAGTCTTCCGTAAAACTAGACACAATAGAATTTCAATTCATATTCCAGCAATATTCATTGTATAATATTATTTTGCATATCAATAATCCTTTGAAGGAGTCCGACGAATCCCAGTTTTCATGGGCACTTTGGCATTTTTTACTTGTCGGAAAACCTCAATTTTTTTTATCTTGTTTACAATCATTATCAATGATCCCGCCGGGATAAGGAAAATTTATTTGATTCTCTATAATAAAAGGTATTTAATTGTCACTCATTTCTTGCATTATATCACACCGATACCACTTTTACTTTCATGGATACTTGCATTGCACGACGCCATTTTTATTGTTTTGATTAGCAGTGCCGCAAGTGATAGAAAATGGAACTAGGTAGTTATTACAATTTGACGCGGCATATTATAAACGACGTTCAAATTGTCATTTGGGTTTTGTTGATTATTACAAAATGACGAGGCATTTTATAAGTAATAAGCTTTCGGCATTTTACAAACTGGCAAGCGTTAGCAAACAGACGACGCCGTTTGTTAAATGCCGTATTACACAATCTGCCTGCGAAGTATCCATACTTGTTATATCCATACGTATTATTGTTTTTTTTTCTCAACTTTCTTACCAATATTGCGCGTTAGTTGTTACCTAAAGCATACATGGGTTAATTTTATACGTAGGTATTGTTATATCCCTAGAGTTTAATGTTTCGAGGCTTACCTTAGACCTGTAAACTTCGTTCGTAAGTTTCTTTTTACCCGCAAAGTGATTTTCGATGTCATTCAGTTTCTTGCCCTCCGTTTCAGGCAAGACAAAATAAAATACAAAGCATCCCGTGAAACTGAAATAAAAAAATAGGTAAGTACCAATGAATAAGTTAGGTAACAAAAATAATAAAATATAAATTACTTATGTGAAACTGAAGTAGGTACTGTACCACTGTAGGGCAAAGACTCCATTATTGAAATCTAGTCATTGCAACAATTGATGTGCATGAGTAGGGTAAGGTGGTGTAAGAGTGCGCGGTCGATAAGAGTGCGAATCAAACGTCACGCCGGCTCTGTGCGAGGTCTGCTGCTAACTTCAGTTGTGTTTTAGTTCATTATACATAAAGGTTGCGCTGCCAAAAACAAATCGAAATTGGTACAAGAACGGAAATACTACGTAAGTCAATACATTTTTACTCATTTTGATCTAATTTTTTTGCGTTTTGCAAAGGTATCTGTTTCGAAACTGTTAGTTTTACAAGAATATTCATTGATTATCCAAATAACGTATTTAATTGGCTAACCGATTTGTTCAAAAAATTTTGCTCATCTTTCAATAGATGGCGCCAATGGTTGAATATGTTTGTGAAGGGTGAAGTGTACAAGAGTGCGCACGGTATGTGCGTATAAGATTGCGTGCGCACTCTTATACTACATTTATTATTTCTTAATGTAGTGTTTAAGATAAAGTCTAATTTTACAAACTAAGTATTTTTTTTGTGCACTTACATCATGTCTCGAAGAAAAATAACTACTCGGCGACAAAATTGTTCGCTAGAGATTCTTGATGAAGCTCGTAAGCTAATCGAAAAATGACAGTTGAAGTGTTCTGTAGCTGAATCTTTTGGAATCGCGGAGTCTACTTTGAGGAAGCGGTTAAAAAATTCTACCCCTTCCACTAAATTAGGCCGTTTAGAAACTACATTTTCCCGTGAAGTTGATCAATAATTCTGAAACCATTTAACACCATATAGAGGTGTGGTAAGTGTCAATAAATATACAAAGAGCATATTACTGAAGACTGGATCGAATGCTCGGTGTGTCAACAATGGTGGCATGAAAACTGCATTGCCTTTTTAGGTCAAGGACTATATAGGTGCGACTTGTGCACTGAGAATAATGCGCGCACTCTTGTACAACTCGCCGCGCACTCTTGTACAAGTATAAGTATTACGTATAAGAGTACTACTTGTACGTATAAGAGTGCGCAATATTAGTTTTTTATATTTCTTTAGTTCCTACTTTAATTAATGACATTAGGGTAATTCGTTGTACCATAATTTGTTAACAAATATACAGAGACTATAAATAAATAATGTTGATTTTTGTAAATATGACACTTAATTTTTTATGGGGCCTCAAAGTTAAAATGCGCACACTTACACCACCTTACCCTTAGTGGTTACCTCAATTCCGGGCTTGTATCGAAAAATCTGAAACACTTTTGCCCTACCCGGAAATTAAACCCTGGACCATCGCATATTAGGCCGAAAGTTTTGCAACTGAGTCATCGAAAATAAATAGTATTTTTTTAATGAAAACCTTGCTGACTGAAGAATGGCTGAAGAACCATAGAAACGTTTGAATAAAGGATGTGCTAATCAATTTATCCGAATTCCATCTAGTGTTGGGTGTTTGTGAATCCATTAAAAAAGTCCATTGTCTCATGTACACAAGTAGCATGAAAGCTGTCAGTCTGCCAAGTGAGAGCGACGAGACTGGACGAGCGTCATCGCTTAGCTTGGTGTGACGGTGAGCCAGTAATTTAGATCCTACAAGTACGTATCAAAGAATGGCTCACCATACGACGCTGTAGAAGCCGTAGGTGCCCCAGATGGAGAGGCTGTCCACCATGCTGATGTACATCTTGTTGGTGACGAAGCCGAACACGTAGCCGACGGCGCTGGCGAGCCCCGCGCTGCCGGACCGCGTCCTGGCGCTGAACACCTGGAGAATAGTTAAAATATGTACCTATTTTATATATTATTTTGTTTTATATTTGCGTATAAATATATAAGTAATGAAATATTATTATACATTAATAATCACTGTACACTACATCAGCGCGTCCATCTGTTTTTCATACCAAGCTTCGCCATCCCTAGGTTGCCTGGAAGATATCGTATTTAGTGATATGCCGCCCGTTGTACGACATCTTTTTAAATTATATCCATGTATTATTATCTGTGTGTACAATAAAGAATACTCATTTCATTTCATTTAATTAGTCCCGGTTAGAGGGAGAATACCGCCAGGGTCGAACTCGTACGAACAGGGTCGAAAAACTCGAGTTCGACCACTCGATAAAACGAGTTCCATGGAAAAAGGAACGAACGATTTTTTTCCATGGAATTGTTCTTAAAGATACCTTCCACTAGAAGGGCAACACGGTTATGTGGCGGTTAACCCCCATTCTCAAAAGCGGAAGTCAGCTGGGTACCAATACCAAACCAACAGAACAAAACAGGCCGAGCCTTATGTTAGCGTAAGCTAAAATTTATATGAGACTAGAAGAGAACTGTGACTTCACGTGCCTTTCAAAGTACTTAGCGATTTCCACATAAGCACAGTATAAATATACTTTAGCTTATATTTATACTGTGACCTAAAGGCGGTTGTTTTTTTCACTTAACTTAACTTAATTTATTTAATTATATTTGACGTACTTGACAGTTATAAACGCAAATAAAATCAAAAAATACAAGGTAAGTAAATATACCTCGCCAATCAGAATCCAAGGCAGCAGTCTAATGCCGGTGTGGGTAATCAGCGCTAGCAACATCAGCAGCGTCATTGGCATCCAGGAGTAAGGATTTTTCTGTAATTAAAATGTCTTGTCTACAATTATGTACTTATCGAAATGCTTACCCTCACACATTTTAAATAACGCAGCAAGTACAGAATCTGACATGAACAGGTAGAGACATGCGGTTCATGGGGTCCGGATGCTCGCCAGCTTCTTAAAGATACCTACTTATATCTAAAAAACTGGCGAAATCCACCTGAGACTCCAGAGCCAGCAGCTATTTGGGTGGCTTTTAGATAGTTGCAAATATATATATTAGGTCCTTACAAATGAAATTGGCGTTTTGTCGTACTGGCCACTTTGATCTCAAATATCTCCTCTTTGGTAAGGAATTCCAATTTAAACAGGTACGAGTATTTACTCATGCTTTTATGTTTTGAAAACAATAATTCATTTGTTTTTTTCCTTTTTTTAGTTTTTTCTTTGCGTCGCTCAGTTTACAAAATGGAAAACTTGAAAAAACGCGTTATTTTGGCAGTTGTCCCACCAACGGCGAGTAAACGACTAACTATCAGCTATTTTCTAGCTCAAGAAACGTACAATAGATAGACATTCCGTGAAAACAAAAGAGATGCTTATATAAATAGTTGATCGCTGACTGTTCACACTGCCGCCGGCGATGACTCGCTTTACTAGTTCGTCGCTGAGTGACAGGACTTGACAGGATGAGCGACAGGACTTGACAGAATGAGTGACGGGACTTGACAGGAGCTATCAAAGATAATTCTCGCTTAGCGAGACCAACCAGCGGCAGCGGCGCTTTAAGCCGAGCGACAAAACTATCGAAACTACATACTCGCTTTCCGTTGCTCGCCAACTCGTTTCTAATTTTAGCTCGACTCGCTTCTCGTTCATCGTCGGCGGTGGGACAAACTAGGCATTCACGTAGAAGTCACTCGAGGAAATTTCCTAAGTAGGATTTTGAACAGTGGTCTTTCGGGGAAGTGGCCGAAGTGGAAATTTGCATAGTGGTCTTTCAGGGAAATGGCTGAAGTAGGAAAAGCCCTAACAAGGAAATTGCCGATGTAGGAATTTACAAAGTGGTCGTTCAGGGAATTGGCCGTAAGTGACCGGATCCGTCGCAAAAGAAAACACAGTGCGTTTTTGGTTTTAACGTTTTCGTTCTGGAAATTTCGATTTGCAGAATAAGCCCCATGGACGGCCGGAGACCAAAGTTGATAACGAAGAATTTAAGGCTATTGTGGAAGCGGATCCATCGCAAACAACGCCCGAGATAGCTGCAGGCTGCGGTGTTAGTGATAAAACTGTTTTAATCCACTTGAAGCAAATTGGGAAGGTAGAAAAGCTTGAAAGGTCATGGTCCTCATGAACTGAGTGCAGCAAACCGACAAACGTGCGTCGACTGCTGCGTTACTTTACTCAACCGGCAAAATAATGAAGGGATTTTAAATCGAATCATTGCCTGTGATGAAAAGTGGATTCTGTACGATAATTGGAAACGCTCATCGCAATGAACCGTGGCGAACCAGCCAAATACGGCCTAAGCGAAAATTGACTCAAAGAAAATTTCTTGTGAGCGTTTGGTGGACTAGTGCTGGTGTCGTTCACTACAGCTTTCTTAAATCTGGCCAGACAATTACGGCAGATGTCTATTGTCAGCATCTGCAAACCGCGATGGAAAAGCTAGCTGCTAAACAACCGAGGCTGAACAATCGCTCTAGGCCATTGCTGCTTCAGGACAACGCTGGACCACACACTGCACAACAGACAGCTAACAAATTAGAGGAGCTTCAATTGGAATGTCTAAGACATTCACCGTACTCCCCGGACCTTGCTCCAACAGATAACCATTTTTTTCGAAATTTGGATAACTTCTTGCAAGGGAAAAATTCAACTCCGATGGGGCAGTCTAAAGCGCCTTCAAAGATTATATTGAGTCCCGTCCGAATGGTTTTTTAGTAAAGGGATCAATGAACTACCTATGACATGGCCAAAGGGCATAGATAGCAATGGTACATACTTTGATTAAATAAATATATTATATTTAAAAAAAATCGACTTTATCCCAAGTAGCAAAATGTGGTCATGTAAGTATCCTAGCACCAAATATTTTCTAGTCCTATAGAAATCCTATTAACGTTTACAGGACCGCATTTGGGCGCACTTTACAGGACTATTACGACCTAAAGTTATTTTGTTACAGTCCGGTAAAGTGCAAATTGATTTTATTACTATTTTATTGAGTGCTTCTACAAGATCACTGTGTCCTATAAAGATCAGGTACACGCACTGAGTCAGCGTGATTAGTCCTGTAACAATCTGGCGCATGCCGCTACTGTTGTAATTTATCCAACAGTGGTAATTGTGATGTCATAACTAGAGCATTTATTTTTCATTAATTTTTAATGGTGGAGCCAAACGAAAAAAAAATAATATTGGAATTGCAAAGGATAATCTTTATTACTATTCATTATCATAAAGGTTGATAACTCTTTGTGTTTTCACTGTAATATAAAAAAATTTACTTGCGAAATAAATTTTATTGATAAAGTATTCGATGTTAATAAACATATGTTTATGCGCCTTCAAAAGTAAACATAATTATTATTTGTAAATTCATTAATTATTAGTAAATACAGCCGTCATCAGATCGGATCGCGGTCCATATTGTAATGCATTTATCAGGAGTTTTACAATGCATTTTAGTCAAAATTAAGGTTATTATAGGATCACAGTCCTGGACACCATATTGTTTAATTGATGTCAACAGCTGATCACCCTAATAATAGCAAATGCAGGTCACATATAAGTAGAATCTTACCTATAATAGTAGCAAGACGTGCAACTTTGGTGCTAGAAATCTTTTAGAAGTCACGACAAAGTCAAATCAATCTTATAATATCTTCGACCTATAGTAGCTATACCTAAAACGTTTAAAGAAGAACTTTTCTTATAAAAGCTAAAACAAAACGTGAACAAGAATAAATAACCTTGTTAAATGCATTTATAGGAGCTTTGATATTTATTTTTATAACATGCACTTAAAAGACTTTAGTTCTTATAAGCATTATATAATGTAATCCTGTAAACGTTTATAAGACTACGTAGTAGGATCAGAAGTGCTTGTAGCGTAAAAAGTCTAATAAGATGTTCTCGTTAACGTCTTTAAGACTGCGTAATAGGGTCGAAAGTGCTTGTAGCGCAAATAGTCCGTTAAGCTGCTTTAACAAGATCAGTGATTTTAATCAAAGCGACTATTAGTGTACTATAAGATGTTTAGTCTTATAAGTCAACAACTATAGGAGAATTTTGCTGCTTGGGTATGTTCCTCCCTTACAAAACGCCAATTTCATAACTATGTAAGGACCTAACATGATAAGTTCGTTGTTCTCTTCACAGCCCTCCGGGATACGGCAATGATATAGGTATGTTGTTAAACCTACATAAGTATTGTTGCTTGCTTGTGTTATATTTAGTTTTAATTTTATATTAATCTTTCATTGTGTCTTTTGTCTTGTTCTAATGTTTGTTCTGAATATCTGTCTATTGTTCCAATATCCATTCAAAACCATCAAGGGATACAAATGTTCACGCCGACAAATATGCGGGCAGGTCGCTAGTTTTGACGAGTATCAATATTTAATTTTTTTTCGACACTTATATATTTGTAATTTGTTTGCAAAAAAATTTACGTTAAAATTATATAAACAATATTTACCTATAACTTATATTTGTAATGTCGGTATCTAGATCTTTAATGTTTCTAAAAATATATTGATGACGTAGGTACTTAGTTTGTTGACATTGACTGGGCTTTCAAAGTAAAAAAGTAAATACTTAGTGTTAATTAATTTCGGTTTGCTGGATAAGTCCACGGTATATAGCTCAACTGGAAAGAGCACCTGGCCCGGTTGACAAAAGGGTGCGGGTTCGCATCCGCTCGTGGATTTTTTTACGACACATCAATTTGTAAGTACCTTACCAATATTTCTTAGGCAATACTTATCTTTTTACACGACTTGAATTGTAAAATACGTTTATACCTTCGTGTCGTTTCAAAAATGTGGATAAGTTGAAGTCTGATTTAAAACTAACGATGTCTCATTTTTATTGTCACTTAATGTCTTTTAGGTGATCATTTAATTAAAACCAGCTAATCAAGACCATGCGGTTCGAGATCGAGACACGGGCAAGCTATAGTTTCATAAAAGAATACTTAATAATAAAAAAAAATTATGGACGAGTTTATGATTGGATTTGCTTCATTACCATTGTTTCCAGGTCCTCAATAGCAGTAGTGACATTAGCTGCTTCCATTGCCACCGGTAGACCATGCTGCAATTGAAACAAATATTATAATTAGCAAAGGTTCTAAACTATCTATGTTATTGGGATATATGGCATTACTATAGTATATGTAGTACCTAATTAGGAAACTAAGTACGTATTTGATACATGTGTGGTGTAGATATTGAATGGCTTTGGAGACAGGACCTCCGGTCGAGTTGACCCACCATTTTCATGTATGCGTCGTAGCCAGCTACGAGCAGACAGCAGACGGCTGCGCCCACCGTTGACAACCGTATGAGTGGCTTTGGAGACTAGCCCTCCTAGACAAACGGCGAGCTCTCACTTCCTGTCTATACGTAATTCATCGTACAATGCATATTCGCTCGCTGCCACTTGTCTAGGCCCTCTGGAGCTTGGCTCGAGTTGAAAAACCGTTTTCTTGATACGACGGATCAAGCCAGCCAGCCGCCAGCTACGAGCAGACAGCACACAGCAGCGCCTGTCTTTTAGAACAGAGCGAGGCTTTGGAGACCAGGACCTCTTCTCGAGTTGACCCGGCCGTTTTCATGTATTGACACACTGTTTTCATGTATTGACCCACCGTTTTCATCTGTTGACCCACCGTTTTCATGTATCCGTCGTAGCTAGCTACGAGCAGACAGCAGACGGCGGCGCCCGCCGTTGAGAACAATGTGAGCGGCCTCTTCCCGGTGTAGTGGACCAGCAGCACGCACAGCCCCGTGCCGAGGATCTGGAGGATGCCGAGGATCAGGGTGGCGTAGTATTTATCGATCGGCGCCTCCAGCATGTGGAATATTGACACCGCGTAAGTCTGCAAATCAAAATTGAGACGGCACTTTTGAATCGTTCAAAATATTTTTTGATAAACCATCTATAATCATCATCATCATCATCGCTGTCGGTTGTATTCCATTAGCAGAACTTGAAATTCAGATAAAATTTAATGCAAAATTCTTTTCCACGTCCATCGTTTTATAGTAGGCCCACTATCATCATCATACCCACAAATTCTTGTCATTAAAATAATTTCTACCAAAAGCATAAAGCGGCGATCTTAGAGCATTTGGCGATAGGCTCATCACCACCTAGCACGATGAACAGATGTGTAATTGTTATTTGGACGTTGACTGTGGCAGCCCAAGCTTTCGAGGTCCTACTGCCCAGTCTCTGACTAACTCTTTGGGGTAAATATGCGTGAGTAGATACCTATATGTATGAATTCGTTACCTGAAGTGTGGTCATACCACTAAAGTGGCCAACGAAGAAGCCGTAGCAAACCAAGGCGAATGGCACCAGGAAGCTCCGAGAGGTGTAATTCGCAAACTTTTCAGACAATGTCTCCTCCACGTCTATCCCGTCCGCTGTAAATTATATTTTTATTAAACGATTAGTTACTTATTTGAATTTTTTTTTGCCGACACTCCTGTCTAACTATTATTATGAATATTATTATTATTAATATTATTATTTGACGAGGACGTTTGTTTGCACTGGCGACAAAACGTGTTTGTGATTTCAGTCCGTATTAAAATTTATATCTTACCTGTTTTTGCCTGCGAGTTCGCTCTAGATTCCTTATTTACGCAGGAAAAAGAAGCCTATAACCAGCTATAACCGTCTCTAGGACCCTCTATATCTATAGGTACTTAAATTCAAGAAAATCGCGTGAAAGCCTAACAAACAAACTTAATTTTGTTTTAATAATATTAGTTAGCATTAGAATAGGTATAGGTAATGGTGTATTTTTGAATACGAATATTTGTAGGATTTAGACGTTGTGAGACTCCATTTAAATTTAATTTACATGAAATAGAGTCTCACAGCACGTAAATAACACCGTTTAAAACACCGTTTTTCATATTAGATCACTATATATTAAAAAACTATTAAGTAAGTATCTCAAGACTCCTAGAAAAATAATTAATTTCCTAATAAATATCTTCGTATAAGTATATATTTGATATGAAAAATTATGATAATAATGATCAATCACCTTTTTTCTTTTTGTACAAAGCTTGGACATCTTTTAACTCTTCTTCAACTGAGTAGGGGTTTGTCCAGCCCCTAAGCCACTGTAAACTCTGTGAAGAGGTTAAAATAATATTAAATTATGTACCTACTTACATGAAAGATTAGATAATTTATTATAATGTTTGTGGTAGAGCCGCGGCTGGGCCGCTCGTTTCCTATAAAAAGAGGTTTTACTCTGAAATGTTCTAACTTACACTTCTCGGATTAACATTATTAAGTAAGTATGGTATTCGTGTGTGTACTCACAAAACCAAATCATATTTTTTTTCTACACAAAACCACATACTTTTCTGGCATCGTCGTGTCGTTTTCTTGACACCAGCCAATGTGGAGACTCTGGCACGAAGCACAGGGCTATTACGGCTAATATCTGAAAGAAAAAAAATAATTTGCAAAGTTGTTTTTTTACCTATGTTTTAATATCATTCAATATTTTATTTTCATCTTATGAATAGAATATGAACCAATCATTCCACCAATCGGTCGGCGGATGAACCTGGACAAAACCAAGGTTATGTTCAACGAACGTGTCGTCCCGGAACCGATTGCAATACAAGGCAGTGCTCTCGAAGTTGTTAAAGAATACGTCTATCTCGAGCAAATTTTACAGATGGGTAGAAACAACTTCTAGAAAGAGGCCAACAGAAGGATACAGCTGGGTTGGGCTGCATATGGGAAACTACGTCGAGTCTTTACGTCGCCAATTCCGCAATGTCTAAAGACGAAAGTCTTCAATCATACCCGTCATGACATACGGAGCCGAAACGTGGACACTGACGGTAGGGCTGGTTCACGAGTTTAAAGTCGCTCAGCGGGCTATGGAAAGGGCTATGCTCGGTGTTTCTGTGAGGGATCAGATTCGAAACGAGGTGATCCGGCAGAGAACCAAGGTAATCGACATAGCCCACCGGATTAGCAAGCTTAAGTGGCAGTGGGCCGGCCATATCAGTCGCAGAACCGATGACCGTTGGGGTAGACGACTTCTGGAGTGGAGACCGCGTATCGGCAAGCGCAGCGTAGGACGCCCTCAGACAAGGTGGAGCGATGATCTTCGCAAGGTGGCTGGCAAGAGCTGGATGAGAGTGGCCGCGGATCGTGCTCAGTGGCGTGTTCTTGGAGAGGCCTATGTCCAGCAGTGGACGAGTATAGGCTGATGATGATGATGTACCAATATAAGTAAGGTGGGGTAAGAGGGACGAGAGGGGAAGAGGAACAGCGTCACGTAAATTTTACACAGCGATTTTCGTTCGAATCACTTTGCAAAGAGCACTTTGCATATAGCCGCTATATTTTTTGTGATAGGACAAAAATGATTTAATAAGACTATTACGGCACCAAAGATGCTTAAAGGCATCATATAACAAAAGAGTTGTCATGCTTTGAGTATAAAGATAATTAGGAAAATCCTGTGGAAAAATCATTATTGACCGGATGCAAATGCACATCTGACGGCTTCAAAGTCAAATACCTCAGTTCGTGTTCGTCAAACTACTAAGTGAATTTATTTTTCAAATTAAACATATATTTAAGGTTTGACTAATAACGTTTGTTTTGTAATTTGTAAAACAGTTTTAAGCTCTAAATAATCCTTTTAATTTTGTCAAACGAAAACGGTCATTACGTGCTCTCTAAACGGAATCGTTACTCTATATACGGCATAAAACGAGTACAGCAATGCTTCAATCCCTCTCAGTGGCCACCTTTAGCCAGAGTCTTGAGTCACGGCGCATCGCAGGCGGAATTAACCTGTCCGAACTGCAAGCGGGCGCTCCTACCTACATACCTACTTTATTTCTACACTCCGCAATCCGCCTGCGCGATGCGCCGTGACTCATGGACTTGACATAATATGACATGACTGTATGTTCCACTTACCCCAAATTTAAATTTTCTTGATATCATGCTTAAATAATCCCAATTTTTACTGCGATTAACTCTCAATTCATATGACTTGAAAATCACATTTAAAATGTGTGAAGACAAATCAAAAAAAGGTCAGTTTTAACATGAAAAGTTTAGGTTGTTCCACTTTCCCCATATCTGGGGTGAGTAGAACATTTTGAGGATTCAACTTCATTGACAGATTTGTCCGTAAATACTGAAAAAATCGATTTGTATGTTTAAATAATAGTAAGTTAACTTAAGGAGGTATACTTATTTTCTAGTAATATTAAAATTTACAGGCTGGAGCTCATAATGTTAAAAAATTTGTAAACTATGTTCTTTAAACCCCCACCTTACAGTAATATTTTTATTCTGATGTCCATGAACAACATGAGACAAAAGGCCAGGTTAATTTCACAATTCCGTCACTTTAAGCTTTCTAGCATTATATATGAGTAATGGCGGTTTTCATCAACTTTGTAACAAAAATAGTCAATCCAAGACTATTCCAGCTGATCATTGTGCAGTTGTCACATTTTATAATACCTTGCTTAACTTTGTTTTATAATGTAGGTAGTTTCAAATATTACCGGAAACGTGATGTTGACTAGAGCAACCGTCCGCCAGTACAGGAGCGAGCCGAGCAGGAACTGCGTGAATACCCCGACGATGATGGACATGCTGCTGGTGGCGGTAAGCGCGCCGCGCAGGTGCGGCTGCGTGATCTCCGCCACGTACGTCAGCACCTGGTTACACGTTAGTGCGTAAGGACAAAATCAGTCCATATAAATAGGTACCTTTAAAACCTGGAAAACAATAGAGCGCACATTGCAGGGTCCCAATCAGCAGAATTATTCCTCAATAGGTCAGGTATCCTAAGACCGCCGGCGGTCGCGAAACAATTGATTTTCAATTGTGTCTGTTTTTACGGTGTTTAACGGGTTATCATTACTTATATAAGTAGATTTATAGAAATTTATCCATAAGTTTAATGTATAAGTGCCGTTGGTGTTCTGAATTTAATAAAATAAATAAATGTTGAGTCGTTGTTATTCGAACTCTAAGAAATTAATTGTTATTCTTAATACCACCCGGAGGCCCCCTTTGTACCACGACAAACATACCAAATTATTGATTAAATTATTAATAAACTAATAATCTAATCACTAATTTGGTATGTCCGTTTGTTTGCCCTGCTCATGAGAGATCTTCAAAAAATATTGTAATATTAACACCAGTAACATTGATAATATTAACTTCCTACACGACGTCAGAGGTCAGACATAAGGAGTATAGCACTGTGTGAAGGTAAAGGGAAATGACCGACTTCGTAAACTGACCTCAGATACTTGTGACACTACGTAGTACTAATTTATGTAGAACATGCAGGATACGAGCCTTATCAATTTATTTATTACCGTAGACGTACCTACTGCGTGAGAATTTATTGAGGAAAGATTTTTGTTTGCATTTCTTAAGGTAGGTAAATAATTATGACCGTGTACCGATCAAAAGAGGCCACTTTGTTCAATTGCCCAATTATGTTTAATATTATTGGGGGATGGCAATAATGTCATTACGAAAATGAATCGAATTAAATACGATTTGTTAATAATAAATTGCTTATTGTAGAATTATTTGAAAAAATCTAATTTGTCCTTTTCAGACTTTGCTGTTTCGCTCATAATTTATATCTACTCTTTGAAGTCTTATATCGAAATTAAAATATTATAAAAAGATAAGGTCGATTATTTATTACACGACTTTTACTTAGCTAAGTACCTCATTTTCCTTTATCTCACATGATGATAAGTCACAATGCGATGAAGGTCCTCAAACAACATGTTTTTGTACACGCCTGCAGATCAACCTCTAAAATAACTGTCAAATTTCTCCAAGGAAGTGGATTTCCAGTAACAAAATTCAATATTTATTGAAGAAATTTGACATTTTATGGTAGGTTGGATGGAGTGCTAGCGCCTGTACAAAATTACCCCAACAACTGTGCATAAGCTTCTTTTAATTCGTCACGCGGTTCCATTGAGGTATTTAATTCGTCACGCGGTTCCATTGAGGTAGGTATTATAGACTAGAAGCGACACCGCGAAGCAAGTTTTGCGCACGAGTAGCAGCCCATGGGCAGCAAACGTCTCAGTAATTGCGCGTGATCCAAGCGATTGTGGACCTTGCAACCGCAAATCAGCTCAAAAGTCAATTAAAATTAAGTTACCTAACAAGTATTATTTCATGATTTCATACATGTGAAGAATGAAATCGTAGAAAGGTTCGGTACCTACCTGACAGTACCTCAGAGTTCGTAAAGAACCGTCGCTAATGAATAATTGTCGAGAACGAAACGCAATGTCAGGATTCACGGTTAGGCAATCTGCTTCTTAGTCAATTAGCGTTATAGGTATTATAGCACCAGTGGCATCTTGCATTTTAGGCAGTCTGCTTCTTAGTCAATTAGCGTTTTAGGTATTATAACAGCAGTGGCATCTTGCATTTTAGGCACTGTGCTCTTAATCGATTGCTTCGCGGTGTCGGCTCTAACTCTCTATTCTATAATACCTCAATAAACGGTTCACATACTCACGGGTGCCTCTAGCAGTCCCCCCGCTAATCCTGTGAGGAACAGAGCGCCGTACAGATGGGAGGTGGTCGTGGAGAAGTGGAAGATGAGCCAGGCGATGAAAAAGGGCACGTTGACCATCTGCATCGCCCGACGGCGGCCCAGGGGGGTGGTCACCACCCCCGAAAGTGCGCAGCCGACCGGCACCACGATCAAATTTATTGAACCTGCCAATAAGTTAAAGTATTGTTACGGAATACATTTATCCAAATATTTTAAGTTATCTGCCAAATATTAAGCAAGATAAGTACATACATTATCAAAAACTTTAATAACTGCGATTTTTTTTAAACTTAAAGATAAAAAAGTCCACGGAAATGAAGATTTTAATGGACCTGTTGAAATTCACCCTTTTATAGGACTGTTCCTAGGGGGCGGTCCCCCTGAGCACGGATCTTAAATCGACCGATAAAGTGACTTTAGACGATAAAATTTGACAATTCAAGTACTGCCGATGTCAACTTGTCGACGTCTAATGTCACTTAGCGGTCGTTAAAAGATCCGTGCTCGCACTGCAGTCTTTATACATTATGAATGAAAAAAAATACAATATTTTAAACATTCAGATAGGATAAGACTGCTTAGATTCGTAATATTTGATTATAGAGGGTTAGGTGATCAAATATTACGAACCTGCCAATGTTTCAAAAAATGATTCTGGATTATGCGACTTATTTCTTTGAACGTGAAGATTATTATCATTGACTATTTTGGACCCATCAATTGTCAAACAACAGGACGAAAATTTTAGGAAATCTACCTTTTAACAGAGACAGCATTCAGTCGGATTGAGGTTAACATTAATCGTGGTCAAAAATTCGTGGGGCTTTGAAACAAGATCCTTACACTAGGGAAGCCCCAGGAACATCTGTCTACTTAAACAGACTAATAACATTGAAATAGGCGTTTGCACTAGACGGATATATAATTACGTTTTCAATTTAACTAACAGACATACAGAGTTTAACTACTTTCTAATATTAGTAGGATTAAAACATATTTACCAATACGTATTGGACCAACGTGGTGGGTTATGGGACGAGCCCAATCTCGCCATGTGAAGTTTACCTTGTAGGAAGGCATTCGCGTCTCCAAAACTAGTGTCTTCTCCATACATCCCTAAGTAGTACCCTTTTTTACTTAGGGTCTACGCAAAATGTCCTTCCACTCTCCGCTGCCAGCCTTCACCTGAACAGTCACTCCCTTCCTCTTAAATGAAATAAATGAATAAATTAAATGAACCTTTTTGTAACTATTATGTATTCTGTGCTACGGGGAAGCACTTGGCCTTCATCACACCTGGGCCCTTATTCTGTAACGATTCCTTGTTTCAAAACCACGTTAATTCCTTAAAAAGTTACGATATCTTCCCAAAAACGTATGCGTTCGACGTTTGTGCGCGGTAAGGTTTAGGTGTGGAATCTATACATTGCGATACAGAATCAGGGCCCTGATGGTCAGTGACTGAAGGTGGCAGCGCGGTTCACACAGATTTCTCTAAACTGTTGGACCACAACAATACTAATAACATTGTTATTATGGTGCCAGATTGTAGATAAGATGGTGTTAGCTAGCCTGGCGTACTTAACAAGCTCCACCACCAACCAAACAACACAAAGATATACTTACCCCTCCGCTGGGAATCGAATCCGGGAACTCTGGGTTTATGAGCGGTGACGTAGCCAATTAGGCCATAGAGGCGATTAAATTCCTATAAAGAATCCATCCATCTTTTATTTCTGTCATCCATCAACACTTAGGTATATTCATAACTCTTTTAGTTAGTTAGGTTACATGTGTTTCATTCATCCCTTCTCATTACATGCTGTTACCGTATACAAACGATGTACTATCGCGGTCTGCGTCGCTTTACCAGTCTAAAGGCCAAAATCCCTTGCACACCGCGTCGTCTCTTTGGAGGCACGTACCCGGGCGGGCTGTACGCTTCATGCGAAAATTTCTGCAAACTGGTAAAGCGACGGTGACCCCGACCGTATCTACATGGCGAGACAAACGATCTATCATTATTAGTCTGATTCAAAAACTAGCTTAAAAAGGACTTATTAATATCTGAAGATCGCAATTATAAATACTAACTTATCCATGACAATTCGGACTTCTGCAAGTGTAGCGTTTCGCCAGATGCTGGGTTTTGCACGGCTGGGATCAGAATGGTCGGGAAACCAAGGGTAGTCCCGTAACCTGCAAGAGTAACACACATTTTTTTATTTTTATTTATGGACATGAAAGCAGCAGCACTTAAAATATTATACACATTTATGCATTTTAAAACTCACTTAAAACCCACCAACCCACATTGGGCCAGCGTGGTGGGTTATGGCCAAATATCCCCACGATGGAGTCGGTGGAGGCCACGTGGGAGTCCTGTGCCCAGCAGTGAGACGGTAATAGGCTGATGATGATACATTGTAAGACAATGATTAAAACAATTTGTGTAGCTATGACCAGGTAGGCTACTCTTGAAAGAGAACTGCATTAACCCAGATAAGCCTAAAACCATTTTTTTCTTAAAATATATAAAAAAAAAGTGTTATTTAGTTAAACTACCTCTAAAATACGTGAATAAAATATTTAATAAAATATCGGATTGTAGGCTTTTCCGGAAAAGCCTGTCCTATATATAGGACAGTAGGATAATAGGTGGTAGGTAATGTAAAATATCAATATAGTTAAAATGAGACATTTATTTAAGAAAAATGTACGAAAACATTACTAAAAGTATTCAAAACGTAAAGAAAAGGTTACAAATTTGAGTTAAGCATAAAAAATCAAAATCAGTTATGAGTGATACTCCACAAAACACTTAACACACAATCCTACATCACATTTTCTGCAGCGAGTCAAACATTTTTTGTGACACTGACGGCAACGTGTCTGCCTTTCTTGAGGAATAACTAAATGATTTTTTCCGTCTTTGCGGCTATCCGCATGTTCATGTTGAGAGGGTCGACTTGATCCTCTTTTCACACTTTTTCTGTTCGACTCAATCAAAGCTGTTGCAACCCTCCTGCGAAAACCAAGATGGTCAAGTTTTCCATGGTTTGTTTTATAAAGTTGCCAAGCATTATGCTCACACAGATCAATCATGTGTGTAAGCAATGGCATATACCATTTTTTACCTCTTATGCCAATACGATAGTGAGAAATATTCTCATCAGAACGGTCGACTCCTCCCATATTTTTGTTGTAAATTCTTACCATATTTGGCTCGTCGACGAATATGTTTCTTTTTTCTTTTTGAGAGAATCGCTTTGCAGGTAACATAGGACTTATTCCGACAGAATTTGAGGCGATGCTAAATATATTGTTATCATTCCACTTAGCTATTATGAATTTGTTGTCATGTGTGGTTCTGAAATCCAATGCACCTCGGTCTTTTTTCTTCAATTCCTTTGATGAAATTAGTGGACATTTATGTGTTCTATTTTCCCGAATTGTGCCAGTACAACGAAGGCCCTTCTTAGATATCTCTTCCAACAAAGGCGTCCCCGTGAAGAAGTTATCAAAAACAATATGATATGGAATGTCGAAACCACGTGAAATCAAAACATCACAAAAGGTGAGCACTACACTAGCACCCAAACCAAGATCTTTGTATTTTGGATCACACATAGTTGTGGCACCTTGATAAGGCTCCATCCATAAAACATACCCCAGTCGTGTAGCACCAACCCATGACTTGAAACCATACCGGATTGGCTTACCTTTTATATGTTGCTTACAGCCATGTCTACCATAGTATGGAATCATAGCCTCATCTACGCTGTAATATTCTTCGACTGGAGCAAACTCTAAAAACTTCTCATTGAGCTTTGTTACAAGTGGGCGTATTTTTGTAAATTTGTCATGGACATCGAGGTCATCATTGACATGAAGATGGCGAAAAATAAAGTCAAATCTATCCCTTGACATAGCTGAACTAACTAGCTCATTCTTTGAATCAGGGGAGTTTTCCCAGTACATTCTTCTTCGCGGTAGCCATGCATAACCACTAACCAACAATACACCAATAAAACATTTCATTTCTTCAATAGTAATGTCTCCTGGCATGTTTTTCTTTACAGCAAACTTATTACTCTCTGAGACCAGTAAAGAAATGATATCTTCGTCCATAAAATTTTCGAACCACTCAATAGGAAGTTTTTCTTGAAAAGCTCCTTGAAGTTCTGGCCAATCTACTGGAGATGTTTCTATGTCCTTTTTCCTCCACGCATAGGTCTTTTTACGTTTAGGTCGACTCTCGTTAGGCTCTTCTTCAGTGTCACTAATGGGATCGTCTTCTTGACTATAGATTTCGGCAGGTTGAAGCAAAATATTCCTTGGCAAGTTATTCACTGTTACGTTATCTTCTTCCCCTGAATCTTCATCAGTGCAGCAACCAGGGTCAACAGGAGGTGGAAGAATACATATTGCAACCTCTTTGTTACCACCTTCATTATCGGAAGCGTCTTCCAAAGCATCTAAAATCTCATGCGCGGTAAGCTGCCTAGAAACAAAAAATATTATCCTTATTATCCTACTGTCCTATATGTAGAACACCTTTGTTTAGAAGCAATTTATTATAATTTTACAAAGTATAACATAATATTTTTTTACCAAAAATAATTTTAATACTCTTTAGAACACAGCAAACATAAAATTTCAAACCAAGATTTAAATAAATAAAAAAAATACGTACCTCTTTCTCGCCATTGTTGATCTTCACTGTAAGTACTCACTTTTCAGTAAAATAATTATAAATTTTCCTTTGCTAGATTTTGTATTATAATTTTTATATAACACAGCACTATAACCTTACTTTGAAACACGACAACTGAAATCAATAGCTTGCATGGGTAGTTAGATAAAAATAATTATTTTCACTGTCCTACATATAGGACGGTAGGTTTTATGCATTTTAAAACTCACTTAAAACCCACCAACCCACATTGGGCCAGCGTGGTGGGTTATGGCCAAATATCCCCACGATGGAGTCGGTGGAGGCCACGTGGGAGTCCTGTGCCCAGCAGTGAGACGGTAATAGGCTGATGATGATACATTGTAAGACAATGATTAAAACAATTTGTGTAGCTATGACCAGGTAGGCTACTCTTGAAAGAGAACTGCATTAAAATAAAACACTTTTTTACGGATTAACTCGCGTTTAATTTACTATTTACATAGTTTTTATATTATCCTGACGTTTTGAACCCTTTACAGGGCCCTTGGTCACAGGGAGACTGAGGTGTCGGTCGTCTCATTGTTAGAAGTAATTTGCCTACCGTCAATAATTTTTAAATTTAACCGGGTGCGTTCAAGTTTACACAATACGAGCTAACAATATTTTTTTTAGGTCTGTCAGTGTGTTGCTGTTGGGGCTGGGATTTGATGACCTGTATGATGGGGTCCCAGGCAGGTGGTAAATTCCAACCAACAAAATGTCAAATGGCACTTTTGTAAGCGACACTAGAGCCACATTAGAATTAAATTGCGTGGAAATTGATTGAACAAATTATTATCGAGATGGCGTTCCGGAATTATCTTTACTTATCCCAATATCGATGATAAATATTAATCGCATTGGAATAGTATTAAGATTGAGTTTGCGTTCGACATTACATTAATATCAGGAAAATGATCACCATACAATTCAGTAAATTAAGTAATAAATACGAGTAGATAAGTATACATTAAAAATTGAATAAAAATATTTTTTATACTACCTACAGAACCTACAGGGAAATTACAATATAACTCCTCTTCACATTATTTTGTAATGCTTTATATATTGTTATTTGTATTCTTTTAGTTTTAATTCCTCAATGCGCGATGGGCTCACCACCTGCCACGCTGAGCACATGTGCAGTCGCTATTTGGTGAAAAGTAGACTATGGTAGAGGACTGTTTTTGCTGTACCTGTCACGCTGAGTAGGTACATGTGCAGTCGCTATTTGGTGAAAAGTGGACTATGGCAGAGAAATGCTTTTGCTGGACTCATTGCCTAGTCTCTGACTGACCCTTCGGGGATAATAGTCGTGATTATATTTATGTATATATTAAGTACCTTTAAGTATGTAATCCCTCTCAATTCTGTTGATAATAAAGGTCAAGAAAAATAGTTTTGTATTGTTCAAAGCCATAAAAGTTTCAATGAAAATAAAAAAGGCATGAAATCGGCATGAGCAGGTAAGGTTATACAATTTATAATACAGAAAGAAAGGAAAAAGGAGGAACAAGAATTACATAAAAAGGAAAGCTTCGCGCAGAGCAAGATTGCGAAATAGGGAAGACTTTCCGCTCAGGAGCAGTTTACCAGATTCTCAATTCACCAGATTCGCAACTCACCAGATTCGCAACTTACCAGATTTGCAACTAACCAGAAGTACAATTAAAAACAAAATACATTAAAAAACTTTATTTTCAAGTAACAACAAAAATGAATTAATGACAAGAAAATTAAGAATAATAATATTAATATGAAAATTTTTAGTAATTATTAAATCTGTGCTTTGGCCCAGCGGTGGTGTTAAGAGGCCTATTACATCTCGACTGTGATTCTTGCGTAAAATGGCTAATATTGGCGTTATGGATCTCAGAAACAAAAATACAATTTTATGACTTATTGAATAGTGTAGAATAGGTATTGGAATAGTGCGTAGCGGCCTCGCTTTTTGTAAATTTTGCTTAACTTATTAATTATACCCAAAATTGCAGGGAAAGATTTGTATAAAGTGCGCGAAGGCACTTTTTTGAGCTCATCGATTGAACTACTATTCTAAACAAGTGAAATAAAAAAATTATAATGTGATCTCTTATATAGTCGAATAGTGCGTAGCGGCCTCGGAATTTTAAGATATCATTGATTTTATATAGGAAAAAAATCTTATTCTAAACCAAAAAAACTACGAATATCGCTTTAAGTTAACTGTCAATTTCTCCTATCTATGATAATATTATTGAGCAAAATTTATACCAGGGTAATTGTTACTTCATGAGGAATAAAGATTATATAATGAATTTATTATCCTATTTCGATAAAAACGATAAATACAACTGCAAAATTACTATTAAATGCGATGCCCCGGCCATCCGAATTCAACTCCATTCAATTTCATTCAATTCCATTATTCTCACAGAATGGAGATTTGTAGTATTATGCACAAGTTTACTATCCTATTTCGATAAAAACGATAAATACAACTGCAAAATTACTACAAAATGCAAAAATGGGCATTTTATGCTAAAATCACATTCGAGATGTAATAGGCCTCTACCTACTAAAAAAGTAAGTAGGCAACAATAATGATTGAATTAGGATAGGTGTATGGTCAATTACATCGCTAAGAGCCTAGGGACTCATTATGCAGTTGTTAGTTTATGTAAAAATCTATATATAGGTACAGATCATTAAGATACCTTGAGATATGATGTTAAAATGTCACAGATTACTATGCAATTGGAATAATTAATAATTAATTCGTCAAAATGATTCTGAACAGCGCGGTATGGTCTCGCTTGCATGAAATTACCTTGACATAGTATAAACAATTAGAAGTATGCATAAAACAGTCGTAAAAACTGATGTAAAAAAATCGATATCCGCCGATGTAAGTATACGAGTATAATGTAAGAATACATCGAACGCTAAAACGCTAAATACTTACCTACCTACTTACTTACGTGAAGTTACGTGTGATTGAAACCAGTGGACAAAACATTTCCATATACTGTTTGTTTGTTCCAATTATAAGTACCCTATATTTTTTTTTAATTTTACAACGAGTTAAGGCCTTCACACACGGCAGCTATAATGTATATTAATGTATATTACAGCTGATACTTAATATAGGTACCTACATTATAGCATTATTTATTAAACATTATAGTTGTCGTGTAGACCACACTGAAGATTTTTATGGAATGATGTAGTGAGATGTATCGTGCTATAATATACCTACATCTTTACATTATAGCTGCCGTGTGTGAAGGCCTTAAGCGCTTGGCCTTCATCTCACCTGTAGGCCTAGCATGCGCAACACGAGATATGTCGCGGACGAGAGACGACTAATCATTTTAAGACAAAAATACCACAGTTTAAGCAAAAAACTACTAATAAGTCTATTTTTGACATAAATGTAGAGTTAAAGCATCCATGTGTCTTTAGTGTCGATAGACATTAGAGATAAATGAATAAAACACTAGAAAACGGGTCGAGAAGAGTTCTCGGCATGCTAGGCCGGCTGATGGTAAAATAAGTGACGATAAGGCCGAAGGTGGAAGCGCACGTACCCGGAATCCTCGACCACAGAACAATGCTATTTATAAACGTCGTTGTTATGGCGACAGACTTAGATAAGATGGTAGTAGTAGTCAGGCGGACTACCACTAACCAAACCGAGAACAAAAATATGTAGTCGGGAATCGAACCCGGTACCTCTGGTTCTGAGACCAGTGGCTTAGCCACTAGACCACAAAGGCGGTTAATTGTTTTAATGGTTTCACTATTTGATTTGTACTTATAGAAAAAAAAACTACCTACAAAATACATACATGCACCCACAATCACAACTATTATCCCCAAAAGGGTTAGTCAGAGACTAGATTAGGCAATCATCATCATCGTCATCATCATCAGCCTGCCCTCAGGCCCCAAGCGGTCGCATGAGACCGCACCTACAAAAACACACTTGACTTTGTACCGTGTCTTCATAGACTTACAAACTACTTTAGTATGAACAAGTTTGGTTATTTCGGTTCTGTGGTACATCGAAAGCATTGTTATCGCAAAATATCGCATAGTCTATGCTCGATTCTGTTAAATTAGACGTTGACAGTTGCGCTAAAAAAAGTGTCAAAAAATTTGAGGGGAGAAAGATGAGGGGTTAAACGTCCCACTGCTGGGCACAAACCTTCTTACATGGATTGATTGGATTGGACGGCAGCACATGAGGAGATTGGGATGTAACTAGGGTTGCCACCTTTTTTAGGACGAATAACGTATTATTTTTTCATTTTTTACAACAAAAATAAAGTACATATACCATAAAAAGAGTATTTATTTATTTGTCCTTAAAAACGTATTTTTTATTGCTTATTTTGCCACATTTAACAAATATTTGTCTTTTACGTTAATAGAGTATTAGAGTGTAATTTATTGGTTTTGTAGATTATAGAGTATGTCTACATAAAAAAGAGGACAATACTCTATATTAGAGTACGGGTGGCAACCCTAGGCCATAACCCACCACGCTGACTCAATGCGGGCTGGTGGGTTGGCCAGACATCAAGGACCGCAAACGCACTGTACTTCCACAGTCCACGGCACACTACAATACTCCATTATGTGCTTAAGAGGGTTTACGCATTTCGGTTTCCCATACAAATTTCCAAGTCGAAATTTTTAAAAACATTTCATGCTGAAGTAAAATACAGGTATCTACGAGGGGCGTTCAAAATATTCTCGGTATGTGGATAAAAACAAACAAGTACGAAAAGTTTGATATTTTTATTTTTCAATATACTCCCCCCCTATGTTCATACACTTATAAGATCGATCAATTATTTTTTTTAATCCCTCATAAAAATATTTTTTGTCTTTGGTGTAAAAATGCTCCTCCACGGCCGTCTTCAACGCTTCATCGTCAGAAAATTTATTTCCACGCAGATCCTTTTTAAGATTGGGGAACAAAAAGAAGTCGCTTGGGGCTAAGTCCGGACTATAGGGTGGATGAGTAACAGTTTCAAACCCACATTCAACAATAGCTGCCTTGGCAATATGAGCAGTATGGACAGGGGCGTTGTCATGCAGAAGCAGAACACCTTTGGTTAACTTTCCTCGCCTCTTTTCTTTGATCGCATCTCTTAATTGACGTATAACGTTAGCGTAGTACTGCCCTGTGATATTTACACCTTTTTCTTTATAATCGATAAGCAAAACTCCTTCACAATCCCAAAATATTGTGGCCATGACCTTGCCAGCTGACGGGATTACCTTGAACTTCTTGGGATGAGCTGAACCCTTAATGTGCCACTGCATGGACTCCTGTTTGCTCTCTGGGTCATAATGATGAACCCAGGTTTCATCTCCAGTAACTATTTTTTGCAGCACCTCATCAGGATTTTCACCACACAGGTCGATAAAATCTGAACAGCAAGCCACACGCATATCCTTTTGAAGAAGCGTCAGCATTCGCGGAACCCATCTTGCACTTACTTTTGACATATTAAGATGGTCATGTATAATGTCATGTACGGTACCAATAGAGAGATTGGTTACTTGAGCTATAGATTTTACCTTCACTCGGCCGTCTTCCAATATAAGTTTTTCCACTTTATCAATATTTTCTTGTGAGGTAGCCACTACAGGCCGGCCAGGTCTAGGGTCATCTTCAATACTCTCCCTTCCACGCTTAAATTCGCTTGACCATTTTTGAATAGTAGATAAAGAAGGAGCAGACTCACGGTAAACACAATCCATTTCCTCTTTTATGGTTTTTTGATTTTTACCCTGTTTTGTCAAGAATTTTATGACGGATCGGTGCTCTAATTTCGTTAAAATTGTTAATTCGCTCATGGTGTTCATGTTTGTTCGGCAATTGCAGAAAAACAAAAGAACATCTCGGTTCCAATTTTACTTTTTTTTAATGTCAATGGATGAATCTTAGCGGCCAGTAACAAATATATATATAAAAGAGGTTGTAACGTATCAATACCGAGAATATTTTGAACGCCCCTCGTAAATAGTTTGTTGAAAACATTTTTATAAAACTTTTCTTTAAGTGAGTTATTGTGATTTTAAACTTTCTATAGTGCACTATCGCAATAACTCAGCTAAATAAACGTTTTTTAAAAATGTTTTCAACAAACTATTTAGATCCCTGTGTTTTACTTAGGCATGCAAAGTTTCATCAAAATTGGCTTAACGGTTTCTAAAAATATCGACTTGGAAGTTTGTGTGAGAAACCGAAATGCGGGATTCTGAATACATACTCGTACATACATTTAATCACGACTATTATCCCCGTAGAGTTACTCAGAGACCAGGCATCATCCGTATCATGAGCCCATCGCCGCTTTATGCTGTTGGATGTATATACAGTCTTTAATCCGTTACGGCCGAAATTAATAACCGATTCCCAGATAGAGATAGGCCTACTTGACATTTGTTGCCTAGATATTTCTGTTATATGACGGGATATAACAACAGTTGCTTAGTAACAAATCCAAAATAGGCATATCTCTATCTCAGGATCGGTTATTAATTTTGACCGTTAGTCGCCTTTTAACAGTTGTTAAACAGTTGTTAACGTTAACGCCGTTTAACAGTCTTTGTTACGACGACACCCAAGGGAAGAGAGGGGGTGGTAGTATTCTTTCACCGCTCGCGACACGGGTTCGTAATGGGATTCTGAATTATTATTTATTTGTAACCTAAAATAAAAATAGACAAAGAAAAATATCTAGGTACTATGGCTAGATTAGTTTGTTTTGTATTATCATATCATATTCGTATGTGACAGGCGATTATGGACTATCTTACCTGATTCTCAAAAACCTCCGAGTGGAAAAATTACATTATCTGTTCTATCAAGATACAAAGCGTGTGAAAGTTGTTTCGATACACTTGAGACATTGACTCACAACTCACAGTGGTTGATTTAAATTAATACAGTTAGATGCAAATTCGCCACGCAAAGAAAACATAAATTTTATTGTCCTTTTATTAAACATAATATTTACAGTATTTCTGCTTTGGTCCTTGACGATAATCTATGCATACATATAAATCAATTACATATTTATTTAGATATTCAAAAGATATTTGAGATTATGTGGTATTGATATTCCATATCATAAGCTAATTATAATTTACTTTTATAGAACTCCAATATATTTTTGGATAAACTGAACACAGTAGGTACTTGATGAACTTTACAAAAGTATGCCAAATAGACAAATTGTGATAACAGTAACAAAGTTCTCCTGTAGTGCACAGTTTACAGGCTTACAGCACTAGTACCTCTCTTTTAGTGGTTCCATGTTTTACTACCAAGCTTATAACAGGTTACACGGAATTCGTTTGGGTTTATAGTACAACTGTTCTTATAAGTTGAGTTATAGTCGTGTATAGAACGAAATTATAGGCGCAGTAAAGGCTAAGATGGTCTATAAAAGTATTGCATAGGTGTAAATACACTTGAGAAAACTTGCATCAGTAAGTTACACTTATAATCGCCTACAAGAAGTAATTATAAATCCGCTATAAGTGTAATACGCCAGTAATAGTAATTTATAGACTTAGAATCATTTGCACTTGTTACTTAACCTTTAAGGGTGTATAAGTCAACTTTATGTGCCAATTATAAGTGAATTAGTTTTACAGTGGTGTCTTCTAAGAGTAAGTGTACTTGGTACTATTGTGGACTCTCGAATGCTGTTATAGTCTTAATTTCTAAATAAGGGTTTCTTGTAAAACTATTAGAGTCCAAAGATATCTCCGTGAAGTCCATTTAAGAAGACAATTGCTTTTAATATTTATCGCAGAATCACGGTCATTTTGACTTCTTTTGAGTCATTGGTTTTTTATTAAATTATAACAAAAATGGCTATAAACAAATAGAAATATGGCCATGATGTTTCGATCAAAGTCACAACTAAAACATAAAAATAATAAACTCTTAGTTATTAAAATTAAGCATAAGACATTTGTATGCGGAACCCTATTTCGTCACAATATGGCGCGACAATGCTGTTAGGACTAATATTATTTTTAAACACAACTTAATAAATACGCCGTGTTCAAAAGGCGATTAAAAATTGAGATGTAAAACACAATATACTTCACCGAAAATACTTACGCGTTTGCCGTGCAAACATATGCACGTATAATATCACGTGCGACATACTTGTTAATACATTTTATTTAAAATAGATGAATTACCTTTTATTTTTTTATTTTTTTCAACCGCACAACAGAACAACAATTCACAAATGTTTGAAGTAGCTAGTAATGTAAGCGCAGAGTACGTTACACGCCTGCCTAGTCCTATTAGATGCTCATAGTTGGCTTCACGGGAGCAGATAGTTCTGTGTAATCCAACAATAAGTGTATTATTGGTCTAAGTGGTGCTCGCCAAGTCTACTATGAGTGTTTTCTTAGCAAAAGTACGCGTATAAAATGGGCCCTTTTCCGTAAACCTGGCTCCGGAACCACTACAAGACCACATTTTGTTACTTGGGAGGTGACTTAAATATAAATACTTACACTAAAATCTAGCAAAATCACATATTATTTTAAAGATTTGTGTCTTAATTACAAATTAAAAATACACACCTGCCCCCTTACTCTTTAAACCGATCCCGATCTATCGAGATTGGTATTGTGAAGTTTCGTACTCCTAAGTAAATATAATTATTGCTGTGTACTAACTCCACTTTTTAGGTATTTTGTTTTTTGTACCATGCTAATGAAGTAATTTTTCTGTACTATAACCACCGATCGGATCGTAAAATATTTGTATAGTCACTGAGATACGCAATATGATATTGTACTACGTCCAGGTATTTCCAGGTATTGAAGAGATGTGATAAGTATTGAAATGTACTAAATCTATTTTGAATCTGATGATACAAAGCTATATTAGGAAACTTTGTACCTTGATTTGTTCTATATCCAACCATGTGAATTTTATGAGGAAGCCAATTAAAGATGACTTTTGCAGAATGGACGAAGTAACATGCGTGGTAGCGTACAAGGCTGTATGAGCTATTATTACCCTTTGCCTTGCCCTTCGGAAAAAAAAGAACAGAAAAAACAAAGCTTCCGCTTCCCTTGAGTTGAGAGGAATGTCGAGTCGAATGGCGTTGTTTTATGTGGTAGGGTTTTATGAGACGGACGTGTTTTTTGATTTGATTTTGTTCCTTCACCATGGGGAACACTTCAGATGAAAAAAATGGTGAGTATTTACTAAAAAGCTTAACTTTTTACTAAATTTATTAGGTAGGTACGTTAATAATTGGCATTGATTGCTGTGAAAATTATCTGAAACTACTTCTAAGTATTGGTTTTGTTTCAGAAATTATTGAAAATACTCCACCAAGTAGACCCAAATCCAAAGTACCTACTTGTAAGTTGCATAAAATTTGTAAGCAATATAATATAACATCCAACTAGTTGGTAATCTATAAATCTATTTTATTAATAAGGTGCCACATTGTCAAGTAGATACCCACAGCACTACACACAATAATATTAATTAATGTCAAAGATTGTTTAAGCAATAGAGTAAACCACCGTATATTAATAATGTTAAAATTGTTTTATACTTAATTAAAATTATTTTTGATAGGTATTAAAATTATAATGATACTTCATTAACATGGTGTTTTACCCTATTGGAAAAATAATTTCAATTATAAAACAATATTATTATCATAATATAATTATATCCTAATATCTATTGCAAAAAAAAAACAATATTTGACATTAATTAATTTAATTGTAGGTTAGTGCTCTATTTTTTTATTTATGTGAATATTCTTTTAATTGGTTTATTGACAAAACGGTTTAAATATTGATTTTCTGGCTAACTTTGATTATATTGAACTGAAGTTAGTAAGTTTAATCATACACATAAGTACCTACCTACCTATCTTTATTTAATGATATTTCCTAATTTTGGTGGTGTTGGTTTGGTTGCGTGGAACTCGAATTATTTAAATGAGTTCTGCTATGTAATGTTTATGTATTAAATAGTTTTATTAAGTATATAAACATTTTGCAGAACTCATTAAATATTTTTAAATCCGGTTTTTAAATTTAAGTTTTTACCTAGGTACATAGAAAAGTGATTTTCTTAGGTGGTGGTGGGTGTGACAATAAAACGTTTTTGCTTGTATCAATTGCTCTCAAATCACTTAATGAAATTATAAGCATGGACCATGCTTCAACCTCCTCACATTATTAACCATTAACTAAGGCCACCTAAAGCTACTATTTATAATTTCGAATTTGTATCACTCTTTAAAGAACTGTCTTAGCTATGCTGACCAAAATACTATTTAATTAATAAGTATTCATTCCTCATTATTGCTTCCCATAGTTACTAAATGGGTACAACCAAAAGTCGCCACTACTAACTACACAAAAGTACGATCAATTAAGCAATGCACACTTATTTGATATAAAGTGGACATCTTTAGGTCAGCATAGCTGATCCGGTTATTTAAAATAACATACAAGACTTAATTTTATTCAGAAATATTTTGTACTTTGATTATATGTTAATTTTAGAATTTTAATGGTCAACTTTTGGGTCTTGTACCCTGTTACTTTTTATAAATAAGTTTGCAAAGTAAGTAACTATTATGTTTGCAAATTTTTGAAGTCATTCTTTGACAGAATTATACTTAATAACGACATATTATCTCGTTTGTTTTAAAATAAAACATGTCTCATTTAAATGTGTTTAATTGATTTTCTCCAATCAGTCCTTTAATTTATATACAAATATACATGTACTTGGTAATGAAATTATTTACTCTGAGGTAATACTATATTTAATATTGCTTTGTACTAAGTATGGAAATAGAACAGAACAATAGTAACAAATTTAAAGTACAAACCAATATTGTAACAGGTTTGCTAATTTTGGACTACATAGTACAATTGTCATTTATATTTCATTATTATTATTAAATATGTTCAAAAACAAGTGTAATTTACATGGAATATCCCCTCAAAAACCTGTCTAGCCAATGGAGCATATTAAACTTCAGAATAGTGTTACCTAAATGAAGTATGATTTTTCAAAACTTTGGATGTCGGTAACTTGAAACTAGGGTGAGTGGAGTTGGTACAGAGCAATAATAGGGCAGCGATATTGCGCGGATATTGAGTGAAAAAATACAAAACTCAATGCCATTTTAGTTCACCCAATATGAATCCAAATTAGCACTGGTGTCGTAACTTAAAAGTACGAAATTTCACAATACCAATCCGATCCAATACCGATCGGTTTCAAAAATAAGGGGGCAGGTCGGTTATTAAAAATGAAACTTCTAATACCAAACTTGATGACGGTATTGAAAAATTAAATATTAATCATAAAAATTTTACTAACCCTATAGACATAGCTACGTGTTTCAATAATCGATTTATTGAATCAACAAACGTTTCGTTATCAGGTAATACCAATCAAAATTTTAATGATATACTTAGGTATTTCTGATCCTAATTCTATGTATCTCAGACCAAGAAAACAGAAGAAGAAATCATAGAAGAAATAATGACTTTGAACACGACAAATTCTGAGGGATATGACGGCTTAAGTACTAAAATAACAAAAAGTGTGTTACTGAATTGAGTGCTGTATTACCTAATTCACCTAATAAATATTTCATTCGCTTCGGGGACTTTCCCTGAAAACCTAAAGCTGTCATTTGTAAAACCTCTGTAATAAAAGGAGGAAAGGATAAAGTAGAAAATTACCGTCCTATTACATTGATTCTATTCTTGCAAAATTTTCGAAAAATGCATGTATAAGAAGTTACTATTTAATTTTGTTTAGTTAATGCCGCTAGGCGTTTTAAACTTAGTACGCTCAATGTTGACAAATGTTAATAACAATAACATGACGACGGGTTTATTTTTGACTTATCCAAAGCATTCGATTTTGTCTCACACAAAATACTAGGTACAGCAAAAGCTCGAATCGATGGGGATCAGAGGGATACCACAGCAATGATTTGAGTGCTATTTAACGAACCGACGACAATAAAAAAAATCATAGATAAGAAGTTAGTCTTGCATTCATTTAAATATCAATAAAATAAATACGGAGTCTCTCAAGGGAGTATATTAGAATGAAATTTTATTTCTTTTATATCTTAACGACATAGCTCAAATAACAAATCATAAATTAATATAATTGCGGATGACATTTCGATAATTGTGACTTCTAATAAAAATACAATTCAAAACATGACCATGAAATTGACATAATGAAAACTTTAGAAAACAATATAAATAATAATAATATTGACAAAATAATAAAAAGGCTGGAATCACGTAATTTAAAAATTAATCTTGACAAATGTAATTTTATCCATTTCAATAAAGCAAAACAATCTAAATAGGTATAGTGTTAAACTTAACGTAGATAAAATAAAGGAAGCGACACAAACTAAGTTTCTTGGTTTAACTATAATAGACTCGGACTTAAATTGGAAATTACAAGTAGACAATCTATGCAATAATATCAACAAAATACGCTTTATGGAAAATCAGAAACGTCACAAATTTTAAAACAGCCATCATGACTTAGCGTGCTTAAATAGAATCGATCATTCGCTACGGTATAGTGATATGGGGCAATAGTACGGAAAAAATAGGATATATGTTGCACAGAAAAAGTGTATAAGGCTCAGAATAATAATTTTTATTCTGAGGTTTAAGGGCAATATTGCACCTGACGTATCATGTCAACCATATTTTAAGAGTCTTGGTTTGCTGCCGTTACCATCATATATTTGAAATTTCTAATTTTGTGCGAAAACACAGTTATAATTTTAAAAAAGCACTTTACTTAAATACTAGACTTAAAAGAGACACCAACAGACTTGTATATACAGATATTCCCAGATCGGGTAAATATAGGAAAAGCTGTTTTACAATTTGTGTTAAAATTTATAATAAATTGCCAGGAAATATTAAAGAGATTAGTTCCAATACTGTATTTAAAAACAAGTTCTTTAAATGGGTAAATGAAAATAAATTATATGATGTGCTAGAATTGTTTGACCTAAAGACGTGATCTACATAAATAAGTTTGGTCTTATTAGTGTGTCTTAAATATGTATTATGACATTGTACGCTTTTAATAGGTTAATTGTGAGGGACTCAACTAAATTTAGTTTGATAAGACCTTTATGTAACCACAATTAGTATAATAGAGATTATAACTATAATTACAAATTGAACAGTGTTGATACAATTTTAACGAGCAGGAATCGAACCTTTTGGCAATCCTGCAAAAATCAATTGCCAGTTGTATGACGGAGTACTTAAGAAACGGCTCCACCATTATAAGTATTATGACATTGTACGCTTTTAATAGGTTAATTGTGAGGGACTCAACTAAATTTAGTTTGATAAGACCTTTATGTAACCACAATTAGTATAATAGAGATTATAACTATAATTACAAATTGAACAGTGTTGATACAATTTTAACGAGCAGGAATCGAACCTTTTGGCAATCCTGCAAAAATCAATTGCCAGTTGTATGACGGAGTACTTAAGAAACGGCTCCACCATTTGGATGATTGCTTTTTGTTGAGTTTATAATAATTGTCAGAACAAATTACAAAGTGGTTTGTATTAAATGCCGTTTTTTTTGAAAATCCACTGGAAATGTCTAAAATTTTGATGTTAATCCTATATGAAAAAAAACCGTTTGTGACTTATGAGAGGTAGTCTGGCCAAAGCTGAACCTCGTAGTTATTTGATTGGCAACACTTTGTCTCTATGTGTGTCTATCTGAGGCTCAGAACAACAATGCCTTAGTTATTGTTCTGATATCTGAGGCATGGACGACATACTACATGACACCTCAGATCATGGACGTAATGTATATTACGTCCAGATCTGAGTTGTCTTGTCGTATGTCAAATTGAAATTTTATCTGTGAAAATTGCAGCTGTGTAAGTGACCCTTTTAAGCTGTCATGTTTTTATTAAATTGCCGTGTTTTTCCTGGTTCAGCTTTCGTTGGGTAGACTCTAGTAGGTACAACCATTACGGGATATTGATGGGGCGGCCCCCCGAAGTTCTACCCGTGAATAAAATATAATGTAATAGCTAATAAAATATAATGTTAAAAAAGCATCATTGATAGATTACCGAATTAGCTTTACCTAAGAGCAGCAGGTTCTTGACGCTCACTGCGATGATCTGCGGCAGGGCAGTGCGGAAGTCCTTGTGGTACCCCCGGCCCTGGCCGGCAATCTCCTCATCCACGGCATCCTTGCAGGACGTCATCTGCAAACAAAACAAAATATTAAAGTATGTAACCAAACTTTAGCAGGGCTTCCCAAACTGTGCGTCGCGACGTCCTGGGGCGGCATCTCTTAATACTCGTATTTAAGTGTAGGCCTTTGTCCAGTAGTAGGACAGTGCAGGAGAAATAAGGTTTTTCTGTATGGTCTTACTAGAGTTTATGATTCATCTAAAGAATTAAATGTGTTAATTACAAACAATAATATTGTTCCGGACGATCGATTATAGTTTTAGTTAGACCATTTAGTATGTAACATTTTATAAGTTTATATTTGTAAAGAATAGGTTTTATAGTTTAGTTAATAGGTTTATAATTTAGTTATAGTTATGGTTTCCTTACGTTAACAGTTCAGTATTTGCTAATTTATAAAACCCTAATGATAGAAATAGAGCCGCTGCGCTCTCCACGGTATTGCCGAGAGACCCCTACCCTTTTGCTTGCACTTATGTTTTGTCCCTCTCGCGCATACCTCTCGCTCTCGCAACTATCTATAGAGAAAGGCCGATAGTTGCGATAGCGAGATTTGGTACTTAAGCGAGCGAGATCCTATGGAAAATAATTCCGGATCCAGCTCAAGAATACTACTAGGAAGCAAATACTGAACAAGAACCAATAGAAGAAAGAAATAGTTTATTTGTAAAACAAGAAATATAGGGAAAAGTTCTGCTCATTTAAATCTGGAATATAGAAGCTCTGAAGATTCAGCGTGGCTTTCCTTTCACCATCGCCCCACCTTGTAACTGGCTTCATAGTTACCCTCGGAGACAGCATTGCGCAATCCAGCAACAATTCGCAAAGCGGGATTCATAGCGACGAATCAAGACAAGACTTATTTCATAGCGGGTCTTGACTTATTTCACAACGGATTGAGATTCGAGTTCAACCGTATAAGCGTCCCGCACATTTTATGGTCCTTCCCAGCCGGATCACGCAAGCTATCAAGATGCCTGTTACAAGATTGCAAGCCGAAGAACGCCGCACGCCCGTCACGTCGGAAAGTACTACGTCGGGTACTGAACTAACTGCGACCACGGCTCCGGACACATCAGCTACAAGCCAGCAATCTACAGAGACCGCGCCAACCACGCCGATAGAAGAGGTGCAACATGCGCAACCTACGCATGCGCCTCCACCGCCCGTACCTGAGTTACCGCGCACGCAAAAGAAGACTGCGCCGCCCAAGTCAAGAGCATCGACGTCGGCGTCACGGCGCGCATCGAAACTATTGAAAGCCAAAGAAGAGCTACTTAGACTACAAGTCGAGCTGGCCGCCGCTAAGATAGCGGCTATAGAAGCGGATTCCGACTCCGACGATCCAGACACGATCATCGCGGACTTGAATCAGAACGAGCGAATAGACAAATGGTTGGACAACAATAAAGGCCACCCACTCGCCGTCACGAACGAACTGCACAACAAGCCAGCAGCACCTCCGGTTCTAGAGCCTATAGTCTCGACGGTTCCGGTACCGGCGGGAGAAACAACACCGATAATGTCGTCTGCAAACAAGATCGACCTCACCGAGTTAGCGGCTGCCATCGCTCAAGCAGCCAAGTCCGGTCACCCATCTGCAAGAATATTGAACGAGTTGCCTTTCTTCGGGGGCTGCCACCACGAATGGCTGTCCTTTAGGGCTGCCTACATGGAGTCACAAGGCAGCTTCTCCGACATCGAAAACTTAGCGCGCCTGCGACGAAGCCTCAAGGGAAAATCCAAAGAAGCGGTCGAAAGTCTTCTAATCTACAGTTCGAATCCAAGAGACATCATAAAAACCTTGGAAGCAAGATTCGGAAGACCAGACGCAATAGCAATCGCCGAGATGGAGCGAATTAGAAGCTTGCCCCGCCTGTCAGATTCGCCGCGGGACTTATGCATTTTCGCAAGCAAAGTCTCGAACATAGTCGCGACTTTGGGGGCCATCAATAAGAAGCAGTACCTGTACAATCCGGAGATAACGAAGAGCACCATAGACAAGCTGACACCGACGCTTCGTTATCGGTGGTACGACTTCGCAGCGGGTCAACCAACAGATGAACCAGATATAGCCAAGATGACGCGGTTCCTAAATAGAGAAGCCGACATATGCGGCCCATACGCACAGCCAGAAGGGGTGCAAGAAGTCTCAAGCATACCTACAAGTAATAGAAGACAAAGAACTTTCAACACCACCGAGGCAAAAAGCAAGTACCCTAACTCCGGGGCTTGTATAGAAACAAGAAGCAAGTACCCAAACTCTGGTACTTGCCTAGTATGCGAAAAAGCTGGACATACTGCAACCAGCTGCGAACAGTTCCAGCAAGCGACCTCTGCGAAGAGATGGGACATAGCCAAAGAGAAGAAACTCTGTTTTCGCTGCCTTCGCTATAGAAACAGAACGCACAGCTGTCGCGCCAGCAACTGCGGTATAGACGAGTGCAACAGCACGCACCACCGAATGCTGCATTTCAAGAGGGCTACAGAGGAGAATAAGGAAGTCGTCAGCTCTAAGAAAGCACAAGCCTACCTCAAAATAGTGCCCATCCAGATAGTCGGGCCAAAAAAGAAGATCGACACGTACGCCCTACTGGATGACGGATCGACAGTCACCCTTATAGACGAGGACTTAGCGCAGCGAGCTGGACTACGGGGCCCAATAGAGCCCATACACATAGAGGGCATCAGCGACGCTCCGGTAGACACCACAGCATCAAGAAGAGTGAAGATCATCCTCAAAGGTTCCAATAGAAGATACAAAGTAACAGCGAGGTCCATCAAACAGTTGAAGCTTTCGCCACAAACTATAGAAGAGGAAGACCTGAGAGGGTGCCGCCACCTGGATGACATACGCCACAGCATCCAGTACACCGGAGCAAAACCCGAAGTACTAATCGGCCAAGACAATTGGCAGCTGCTCATGGCGAAAGATAGCCGCATAGGAAGAAGGCACCAACCAGTCGCCTCTCTAACGCCACTGGGTTGGGTACTACATGGGGCCTGCAGCAGAACGACGGGGCATCGGGTCCACTTCATACAGAATATAGAAGAAGAAGAAGAACACCTGAACGTCGAGCTAAAGAATTTCTTTAGCCTGGAGGCACTCGCTATAGTACCCAAGACGCCGCGAAGCGACCCCGACGCCAAGGCCCTAAAGATCTTAGATGAAAAGACAACAAGATTGACAGATGGAAGATTCCAGACAGCGTTGCTATGGAAGTCTGAAGAAGTGAAGCTGCCGGACAACAGAGAATATGCATTGCGCCGCCTGGAAGCAACGGAAAGAAAGATCAATAAGAATAGCGAACTGAAGAATAAGGTCGTCGAACAGATGGACGCGCTGGTCAAGAAGGGGTACGCCGAGCCTGCACCGGAGAACAGAAGCAGCAACAGAACATGGTACCTACCATGCTTCCCGGTTATCAACCCAGTGAAACCAGAGAAGATTCGGATGGTGCACGACGCGGCGGCCACATCGAAGGGCACATCGCTCAATGATGCCCTGCTCACCGGCCCGGACCTACTTCAGTCCCTTCCAGGCGTGCTGATGCGAATGAGACAGCACCGAATAGCAGTGTCAGCGGACATCGCCGAGATGTTCCTTCAAGTCAAGATCAACCCAGAAGATAGAGACGCGCTCCGCTATCTTTGGAGAAACGGAGACCCTTCGGCGAAGCCTATAGAATACAGAATGACGTCGCTAATATTCGGCGCAACGTCTTCGCCAGCCACCGCGATCTATGTGAAGGACAAGAACGCTGAAGAACACTCAAAAGAATACCCAACAGCAGCATCGGCCATAAAAAGAAACCACTATATGGACGATTTCATCCAGAGCTTTGAAGAAGAGGACGAAGCAATAGAAGTCTCACGCCAAGTCCATTTCGTCCACAGTCAAGCGCACTTTGACCTGAGGAAGTGGGCCTCGAATTCACCGAGAGTGCTCGGCGAGCTCGAAGCGAGCGCCTCTATAGAAGAACTGGAAGTCGGCCCCAAGATGGAGAAGGTGTTAGGGATGACATGGCAAACCTCATCGGACACCTTCAAGTACAACCTGAACTTCTCAAGACTGCCTGAAGGCGCGCTACGACAGAAGCCCACGAAGCGTCAGGCCCTGCGGATCGTTATGTCCCTTTTCGATCCACTGGGACTTGTCTCTCCAGTCACCATGAGAGCCAAGCGAATACTGCAGGACATCTGGAAGAGAAGCACAGCATGGGACGACCAGCTCGAAGACGACCTCGCCGAAGAATGGAGCAAGTGGACTAAACACCTCGAAGATCTAAAGACAATCTCCATCCCAAGAACCTACCTGAGCTACAGTCGTGGAAAGAACCTCCAACTTCACGTGTTCGTTGACGCCAGTGAAGTCGCATACGCCGCCGCTCTCTACTGGCGTGTAGAAGATGAAAACGGAGAAGTACATACCTCTCTGATATTGGCCAAAGCCAGGGTGGCGCCGTTGAAAACCACGTCGATACCTCAGTTGGAACTCCAGGCTGCAGTCATGGGCAGCAGAATGGCTAACTGCGTAATAGAAGAGCACGACAGAAAACCAGTGGCACGCATCTACTGGACTGACAGCCGCACAGTTTTGACGTGGTTGCGAACGGGCTCTCGATCATTCAAACCGTTCGTCGCTCACCGCATCGCCGAACTCGAAGAGAACACCAAGACCGAAGAATGGCGCTGGGTCCCCACCAAACTCAATGTGGCGGATGACAGCACCCGTGAAGTACCGAAAGAGTTCAACGAGAAACATAGATGGTTCATCGGACCGAGCTTTCTCAAAGAAGACCCCGAGACCTGGCCACGAGAGGGCGCCACTCCGAAAATAGTCACCGGGGAAGAAAGAACATTGAAAATGATAGAGAAAACTACAGCATTAGAAGTCGTACCAGACTTCAACAAGTTCTCAAGATGGGAAAAATATATACGAACAATAGCAAGAGTACTTCAGTTCATAGCACTATGTCGAAGAAAGAAAATAGAAAAAACGGCGTATTCAAGAACGAAGGCTAATAAAGAAAAAGATCCATCTTGGGGAAAGAAGGAAGAAAAGAAGACTGCGAATAAAAGAAAGAAGATAGAAAATATAGACAACCTGTATAGGAAAATATCCGCAGAGCTTCTCATCCAAGCCGAAGACTTAGCAATCAGAGCCATTCAAGCCGATTGCTTCAAAGAAGAGATCGAAGAACTATCGAAAAATCGTCGGGTCAACACTACGAGCAAACTAAAGAAAATAGCCACGCAGATTGTCAACGGGGTCATCATAGTGAAGTCGCGAATCGACGCGGCCATAGAAGTGCCTGAAGCCATGAAGAGGCCACCCATCATAGACGGGCGCCATCACATAGCGAAGCTGTACATCGAGCACCTTCACCGAGTTGGCCACCACCAGGGGGTGGAAGCCACCATCAACCAATGTCGTCAAAGGTTCTACATCCTGGGCCTGAGACCGACAGCACGCAACATCATACACCGATGTCTGCCGTGCCGTAGAAGAAGATGGGCCCCACCAGAGCCACAGACTGGTAACCATCCAGCCGGTCGGCTAGCACACCACCAGCGAGCCTTTACTCACACCGGCATCGACTACTTCGGGCCCCTGATGACGACCTTCGGAAGAGGAACGAGAAAGACATGGATAGCCCTGTTCACCTGTCTCACGACAAGGGCTGTCCATCTAGAGATGACCAACTCGCTGACCACCGACTCTGCGATCATGGCACTCCGCAGATTCATAGCACGCCGCGGGTGCCCGAAAGAAATCTGGTCCGACAACGGGACCAACCTGCATGGAGCTGAAAAGGAGCTCAGACTCGCCGTCGACGACGCCGTGGAAACAGAAGCAGCGAGAAGAAGAATAGCCTGGCGCTTCATCCCCCCTGGAGCCCCATTCATGGGGGGGGGCCTGGGAACGCTTAGTGAAGACAGTAAAGACAGCTCTCGCCGCAGTACTCGACAGCCGAACACCATCAGAAGAGGTACTCTCCACCCTACTTGCCGAAGCTGAGATGACAGTGAACAGTCGCCCCCTGACACATGTCTCGGTCGACCCCGAAGATCCCGAGACGCTCACCCCCAACCACTTCATACTGTTGGGCCCAGCCTTCGAACCACCCATGGGCAACTTTACACCCATAGACCTGCGGGGAAGACGACACTGGCGAACGTCCCAAATACTCGCCGACATGTTCTGGGCAAGATAGCTTCGAGAGTACCTGCCGGAGCTTCAAAACCGGCGGGAGCCCCACGGCAAGGGTCAACCGCTCCGAATTGGAGATATCGTCGTTGTGGTGGACAACACACTGCCCCGCAACACCTGGCCGCTGGGGAGAATAGTCACCGTGTACCCTGGCCGCGACGGCATAGTACGCGCAGCAGACGTGAAGACCAAAGGCGGTATCCTGCGAAGGCCTACAAAGAAGATCGTGATCCTGCAGACTGAGGAAGCTGAGGACGACGTCCGGCCTGCTATGTGATGCGTCGCGACTCTACACTTCGCCACGACGCACGGCGGGAGAATGTTCCGGACGATCGATTATAGTTTTAGTTAGACCATTTAGTATGTAACATTTTATAAGTTTATATTTGTAAAGAATAGGTTTTATAGTTTAGTTAATAGGTTTATAATTTAGTTATAGTTATGGTTTCCTTACGTTAACAGTTCAGTATTTGCTAATTTATAAAACCCTAATGATAGAAATAGAGCCGCTGCGCTCTCCACGGTATTGCCGAGAGACCCCTACCCTTTTGCTTGCACTTATGTTTTGTCCCTCTCGCGCATACCTCTCGCTCTCGCAACTATCTATAGAGAAAGGCCGATAGTTGCGATAGCGAGATTTGGTACTTAAGCGAGCGAGATCCTATGGAAAATAATTCCGGATCCAGCTCAAGAATACTACTAGGAAGCAAATACTGAACAAGAACCAATAGAAGAAAGAAATAGTTTATTTGTAAAACAAGAAATATAGGGAAAAGTTCTGCTCATTTAAATCTGGAATATAGAAGCTCTGAAGATTCAGCGTGGCTTTCCTTACACCATCGCCCCACCTTGTAACTGGCTTCATAGTTACCCTCGGAGACAGCATTGCGCAATCCAGCAACAATTCGCAAAGCGGGATTCATAGCGACGAATCAAGACAAGACTTATTTCATAGCGGGTCTTGACTTATTTCACAACGGATTGAGATTCGAGTTCAACCGTATAAGCGTCCCGCACCAATATTATTATTAAAACTAAGTAAATCCTTTATACACTAACTAAGTATATACTTACTTATAAAAATTTAAACACATTTAAAAAAAAATAAACGTTTTGTGATAATAAAACACAATTCCTATCAAGTCAATTCAATAAACTTACCTACTTAATTAACATTAAAACCTTTCCTCAATGTTATTTTTTTACATAAAATGTGTACTGAGCAAAGATAAGTTTTGATATTTTTCGCAACAAAAAAAACAACACTTTTCTATATTTTGAATGACTGGAATATATTCTGTAGGTAACCGTTACTAGAATCTATTCAGTAGCCGATTAAACACACTACTTTCTGGATGTGCGCCTAATCTGTGACAGGTTGTATACTGCGCCATGGCCTACTCGAATTAATTTCTCGTGCAAGATGCTAAGCCATTTGTGGCTGCACATGTGGCCAATGGTGCCTCTGGTGGCAGGTCGGGGGCTGCTGCTGCTGTACCGCCCCAAGGACATCAGCAACGACTGCGTGTTCTCCCACCAGCTGAGATACGACGTCTCTTACGGCATGGGAATGGCGGACACTATCACTTTGGTGCGTACGTTATCTGAATATAAATGTCCCAATGCTGGAAATTTACCTAAACAGCGCATAGGAAGATTGGGCTGTTTAAATCTCCACGATGGCCCAATGCATGTTGGTGGTTTGGTGTGTAGGTAAAAGTTTGTTTGAAACGTCAGTTTTACCTGCCTGTATTGAGTCAGCTGGAATAGGTATCTAAAATTATTATTTTTATATAAGTACCTACTTACATACATTTACATATTAAAACAAAATAATAGGTACTTCAGAAGTTGTAGTAATACTTACAATACTTCGCCCGTGGCCCGTAGGGTTTTAGGTTAGGGCAGAGAGAGAGAGACCAAAGCTTGAAGGCCTCAGTACACATTGGCCGGCAGTGGGCCAACATACGCCAATGTGTACTGGGGCCTTTAGATTTACTACGTCCTGTAAATTTCTCGACCCGCTTTCTCGTGTTCTCGTGTTCTCGTTTCCGTTTTCTCAAAGACACGATATGTCAAAAATAGACGTAGGTAATAGTAGTTTGCTTGTCTGTGGTATTTTTGTCTACAAACGTTTTGATAACTGTAACCGAGATAGTTTGTCGTTCCCGCCATATCAAAGAAAGAGATTAGTTCCTGATTCGCCGGATTCTTGTTTCGCCGGATTCTTGTTTCGTCGGATTCTTGTTTCGTCGGAAATATTAATAAACAATAATATCACTTAAGTAAAGAAAACATGTACTTAATTATATTTATTATTGAATGAATTACTATTTTGTTGCCACTATCGGACATAACTTAAATTACTTACTTAGAAATGGGTTCGATTCATGTTTTTTTTTAGTTATGGTGTTTAAACATTCTTTATCTGTTACGTTATTAAACTAAAAACAAATAAATATTTTTATTAATGTACCTACCGAAATTTCTGCCTTTTATTTAATAGATAGGTAAAGCCACGATATTTCTATAGTTTTACTTCAACAAAAAAATTTGACGAAACAAGAATCCGGCAAAACAAGAATCCGGCGAATCAGGAACTAATGAAAAAAGAGAGAATATCGTCTGCGACAATCTTGTGTTGCGCATGCTAGCACAGAATAAATAATAGTACTACGTAATGCTAGGCCTCCTGCAGACCTATTCACTCGACTCGACTGACAGTTAAAGTTTTGTGGTTAAAGTGATGAACACTCAAGGAAATTGGCCGTACAACATTGCGCACGCAGTGTGTATTTATCACAAGCAATTGGCACACTACACAGCGGTTTTCTTGGGTGTTCGTTCATCACTTTAACTGTCAGCTGAGTTAGCGAAAAGGAATGCTGAACACACTTCTTTCGCTTCATTATTGTTTAAAGATCAAGATAGTTTTGAAGATATTTAGAAAAAATTTATTATCCTCATTTGGCTTCTTCATATACCTACTGTTAGGAATCTAGATGGGCATGGTAACTAAAGAGACAGGGAAATTAAATTCTGGTTTAATTTCGTTTCGGCACCCTTGGGATGCCGAATTGGGAAGGTGCCGAAATGGGATATTTATGTGCAATAAATTCCCATTTCGGCCCCCAGTTATAATTTGCTAAGAATTTCGTACTTCTAAAGTACAGTCCCGTTCATAAAACATATCTGTTTGGTTTCCGTAAGAAGTCCTCACTTCAATCAAATCAAGAAATTATTAGTTTTGATACCGATCGACCAATTAATTATGTAAATGCAATTATGTTGTGTCATTTATTATTAAGAAACAACTATTATGTAACGTTTCATTCATATGATATTTTATTCTTAATGAATAATTTGTAATTATTACCACTTTAAATAGGGATAAGAAAATTTATGAACAAGTATGATTTTTGTAATACTTAGTTGAATAATAATCAGTAAGTAATATAATTAATTACTAAAATGTTTTATTTTTTTATCAAATGTTAGCAATAATACTGCAGTTTCCACTGGCAATCATTTCAATATTTCAGTGTATTTTACCAGTAAACTTAGCATTTTTTCAAAATATGTATACAAACAGGACTCGTTCTTTTTTGTCGGTGTCTGTACCTCCGTAATCCGTAATTGAAATTTATCGAGTTCATAAATTTATGGGTGCCGAAACGAAACTAAACCAAAAAAATAAACATACGAGTATATACAGAAATACATACATTAATATAAAGGTATTCTATATAACCAAAAGATGAAATCCAATGGTGTGTGGTAGGTAGTTGACTATTTCAGTTGGTATTAAATAAAAAATCATAGAAATATAAATCATGGTACTTAAATACCTATATCATATTTTTCATTTTATGATGTAACTTATGGAACACATCCGTGATTAAGGCCGATGTAATGCGTATAATAAAGGCAACAAAAAACGTAGTTATTTATTATTAACGAATCATTATAATGCTAGTGACCATGACATGACAGTTTACAAAAAAATATCTTACACAGAACGCAGTCGATCTTGATAGCACAAAGAATACCGGAAATTAATCTATGCACCGTAAGGTTATCTACCATCACTTATCCATGCAGGGGCTTTTAGCAAAGAAGTTGTGTAGTTATTCTGACGAGGTTGTTGTTTACAGAAGCGTTCATTACTTGTCGCCTACTTACTAATGAAGCGAATAGAATAATACAACGTCAAAATCTCCTTCGTAGTTTGGTCTAGATTCGCCGCTGCTAAATTCACCCTGTTTTTCGGCAATAATAACTTGAAAAGTCGTTTAAACGTTAAAAACGTCGTTTATGCTATTTTTAAAGCTCACTTAGATAATCATGCTAGCGGCATGGATTCACGGGAGCGCTAGCGTTGTTCACAGAATATTATAAGTACTACATACCAAATAAATAATTATGTCGTGCATTGTGTTTGGGATAAATATTGTTTTTATTATTCAATAACTGATTTTCTTAGTTTAGCATAACCACAGTTTTAAAACTCCGAACGGACTGGCATTAACTGGAACTAGGCGCCATAGTAATGGCGCCGCCTATGTTTCAAATGTCAGTCTTTTTGTGTAGGTACCTACGCCTGGCTTTCTCAGCATGGAATTCTGGTATTTCAAGAATGCCAAAAAACAGTTTTTCAGGTACAGACCCAAATAGTGCCAAATAGTGCCCTAAGGAAATAATAATAGTACCTTTACGCGCTTACGTAGCTACGCGAACGCTTTTAACTACAACAGTACTATTTATTTCCTTTGGGCACTATTTCGAATTATTAGGGTACTTACAGTTTTTTTGGCATTCTTGAAATAACAGAATTCCATGCTGAGGAAGCCAGGCGTAGGTAAAAAATTTCGTGCATGAGCATGAGCTTTGGGCCTACGAAATCAATAGCTATGTATGTATTAGTCAATATATTTGTTTATGTATAAATCAATAGATGTGTATATGTATAAATTAACGATTTGTATAAACAAATCCTGGCATCATCCTCAGGTGCTACGAAACTTAAAAGAGACCGACTACGAGTGCACCGTGGAAATTGTCACGGACGGCAAGAACGTGTTTCTGATCGTCGTCATCCGCTTCCCAAACTCGATCGAGCTGAACTGCGCCGTCAACAAGGAGGCCTTCACCGTCTTCAAGAAGAACAAGTGCCTCGCCATCTGCGACCTGGTGGGAGATAGGGACACCCACTCCCCCTACTTCATCATCTCTGTGAAGGGTAGAATACGATTCAGATTTCTGAGCAACAGCAGCATTAACACCGATATGGAAGTGAGTACTTATTCTATTCCGGTTTACGTGACAACCAATACCTAAGTTTGACAGTTTTCTTGTATTGACGTGCATTGAGTGCCAAGAAAGGGCGTTTTATCTGTTCTATTATATTGCTTTTGGATCCTGATGTTTAATGTGGAATGGTATAACCCAGAATACTCTTTGCACGAAAATGTTGAATTTTCTTAGTACTTCTGACGCCGACTGTACCTGACCTCTGGAAACGTAGTGATGTGATGTTGCGCACAAACATAATTTTATTCTTAGGGCCCAAAAAAAATATCTTTCATAATCGTGTAAGTATACGATTATGTAAGTTAACATTTTTTTACTCAATGTTTTGCTGAATGATCCGTTTGTTGGTAAATGAATATTGACAAACAAACAATGAAGATACATTCAAATTGATAAAGGTAGCAAAGATTTTCTGTTTATGTAGGTATCGGAACGGGAGTGGTACGTGTGTCAGTGCCCAGATAAATCATCCTATAGATCTTGTCAATCAGCATAATATCATCATAATAAAAAGATAGCATATTACACTACCGACTCTACATAAGTACATACATAGAAGTGTAATAATCAAAAACAATTCGTTGCGTAATATAAAGATATCACTTAAAAACAATTACTTATGTTTATTTTACCGCTAAATCGTCATCACTGGTCCTTCAACAGACAGGTACGCCAAAGGAGTACATGCTCTTAAGCAAAAGAATGGTAGTGGTATTACCACCAAGGTCGATCACGACCTCAGCCGTTGCGAAAGGTGGGATCCACTGCCTTCGTACCATTGAGATAGTTTTAATAGAGATGACACCGCGAAGCAATTTTTTGCGCACATTTTTGTTGCCACAAGGTCGACATTCGCTTGGATCTCTCGCAATCACAGAGGCGTTTGCTGCGCATGGGCCGCAACTGAGTGCGCAAAGACTTGCTTCGTGGTGTCGTCCCTAGTTATAATACCTCAATGCATTGTACGCAGTGAACGTTTATCATGCGCCTGTACGAGTAAACGATTTTACCACAAGTATACAATTTAATACTAAACTCTTCAAGCGACTAATGTCACATTTATTCATAGGAATTCATTATAGAGATTTGATAGGATTACTATGTAACTCGGCTAAAATGCAACGGGTTAATTATTACAATATGCTGATTCTAGTCATTGAAACGAAACACTGCATACATAAGTATAGCTGATAACAGCCAGTGTTTATTTTGCATTAGCTTCCGTCACGGCTATGGATGGTGTTCAGGGGGCTCGCAATACCTTTCAATTAGAAGTAGGTATACATTGGTTCCATAGTTTAAAGATTTTAAAAGTAGTTCTAATAAGCAAACTAGCAAAGCAATGTACTGTACTTGAAATTTATTGCGATACTGTTGTAGGTAGGTGTTGAAGTTATATAATTACCCCCTGGTTGTCGCATGTGACTTACCTATTGCGGGCTTCATCCGTTATATTGTTTTTAATTGAGATGATTTTGGCTAGCTATGGCTTTCGCGAACCCTTTAATTTAACTAAGTACTTATTGTGTGTCGTATTCGTATGTCGAATCGTGCGGATATTGTGATTTCAGAGTGGCGAGATATTTCCTCTACATAGATAGGAGTGGGCGATACAAATCGTATTATGTTCCTGAAACATATATTGCATCAATATCGTCAAATCCGATATCGATGCTTTCTGTAACTATAAAGGCGTCTGCTAGAAATCGCAAGAAATTTCAAGGGCTGGTCAGGTCAAGTATTTTAAACATGACAAAAACGACAAAAAAGAAATTTGTTTAACCCATTAGGCCAAACTCTCAGTCTAGAGAACTCACAAAAGACACCCTTCGAAAAATCATAATATTTAGGATAATTTGCTTACAGGCCAACGTGTACCAAGTGACAGCTACGTCAGCTCGCATAGAACCGGGAGAAGGGTGCAACGGTAAAAACGAGACCGTCTGCAATATACACATGGACCACTACTGCTTCACCAGCGGCGTGGTCTGCGACGGCATCAAGAACTGCGGCGTCGCAGATTGGTAAACAAATACATACACACATCACAAACACAACAAAAAAAAGAATCAGTCGTATCTTTTCCTTCTCCTATAAAACCGGAATCCCGACAAAAAAAAAAATTCCATACCAGCTTAGTAGGTATTAAATATTTTTTTAGTTACAATTATGATAAAAAATCATAGATTTCGAAGTCCCAGCAAGAATCGGAGCATTGAAAGTGAACACAAAAATGTTTTATTTTGAATAACACATTACAAGTTGAATAATAAGAAATTTTTATTGTTTTATTCTTCCCTGAAATTACATAACTATATTACTTACAAGTCTAATTATAACATACGAATGTATTTATGACACTGCACAACACCGAGAATAACATTTTCTTTTCTTTTACAACTTAAGGGAAGTTCATACCTAGATGAATTTCACTTTGATTTTCGAAATTCGAACTCGAATTCGCTTCTTGCCTGCATCCGCATCTTCTAACACCATTACCATGACGATCGGTCAATAATCATAGAAGCTACATCACTTTTATATACAGAAATACCCGTTTTTCTACAATTCCAAATCTAGAGGGACCACCTAAAGGTCACAATTATTAACCGATTTTCAAAATTGTTTCGCCATGTTGTAGCTAAACTAATACCCAAGGACTTTTCCATTTTTTCTTAAGTCTGTTTTTTACCGAAATATTTACAATCTAGTAAACAAACACCCCCAAAAAACCCTTATTATTTTTTTCAAACTTTCCATAAAGTTACAAGCTGATTTTTAAAATTCAAACGCTTACACGTGTCTCGATAAATTCCTCAACTCTTGGTATTATTCCCATCTCGATCCTTCCAAAATACTCGGAGCTGTGGCCAAAAATACGTCTCAGGCAATTTGCATCTTATAACCATTTTCAATGGTAAAATAATTTTTCTTACACATTACTTACTGAAAGAATAAAAAATTAAGTACTTAAGTATTTTAATCGAATCGTAACGTAAAAAGAAGGGAATTTTGGATTTCCTTTATTCTACGGTATTCAATTTTAATTTTAACTGTATGTGTACGTTGTAATTTTTTTATTTATATTTTTATGTTAAGTTTACGTTTACATTACAATAAACTGTGTTTATTTTACTAAACAGGATCTGTCAGTGCGTGAGTGGTCATAATTTCGCTTTCACATTAGTACCACGCATTACTATGTGGCATTAGATAGGTAGGTAATCGTGGCCACTTTAAACGATCACGCCCTGTATATGTCGCAATAAGATTACCTTTGCAAAGGATCATGCAAGAAGAGAATGATTATTTCATCAGAGGCAATTGTAGATAACTTCTCTAGAGGCGATGCGCCGTGAGCCTTGACCTTGGCGATTTTGTGGAGACCACCTAACCAATTTCCACGTGATGCATAACCATTTTATAATCATGCTCATGTCATACTGGCATGTCTTGGTGCAAAAACAACGAAACTGCTGTTAAAAGGAGAATGCCGGTTTTTGTATGGAAGCCTGTACCAATTGCTTTTAGATGAAACAACCATTTTAAGCCAGCTTAAAGTATAATATTGGCAACAAGCGTTTTTGTTTTCGAATCCGCAGTGCTGAGATTTTTCCTCATAACTATATTTATAAAAAACCCGCCTAAAATATTGCAAAGATACCATTCACTATATAAGGGGAATACGTTTCGATTTCCAAGTGTTTATAACAGTTTCAATAAATAAATAATCTATCAGCAACGCAATATAGTTGAATATAGCTAGGTACCTGAAAAAAGATAGATCACTTGCCTAAAACCGTAGTTAGGTATTTTTGAAGAGATACCAAATAAAGAACGCATAAATGGTAGAAACTACCATTTACTTATATTAGGCGGGTTTAAAAAAAATATGGTAGGTACCTATTGATAAAAAATCTCAGTATAGGTATGTAAGTAATCAGAATACTTAGATTTAATAATATATCATGAGAGACTTCTGCACTGCAATGGTCATTTATGAGGTTGTGATGATCCCTACCTTATGAAGTAGGTAATGTGGAAAACTACAGATGTCTATACATTAACAGATTAATAAGAAGGATATTAAATTAATAAAATGCAAACGTTATGACAGTTGTTTAGGGGTGTTGCTATCTTGATTCAATATGTCTAAAATCAATATCGCCTATAAAATAATTGTTCAAAGTCTGAAATCAAGTTAAGCAGCCAAATCGATGTACTTTACCTCTTTCTATTCAAAATATCACAAAGAACTTTTTTTTTATTCACTATCATAAATCATAATGCCTTCTAACGAATGCAAAATCATTTTTAACCGACTTCAAAAAAAGGAGGAGGTTCTCAATTCGTCGAAATAAATATGTTTTATGTATGTTCCCCTATTACATAAAGACGTTTGGACCGATTTGAAATATTTTTTTTGTCTGAAAGGGTGGTACCCTTTCAGGTGGTCCCATAGTCATCAGGTCAATATCTGATGATGGGTTCCTGGAGAAATCGAGGGAACTCTTCAAATAGCTATTTCGGTATTATTTGCAATAACCTGGGCAGTTGTCGTCGGCAAGCACCATTTGGTGAAGTGGAACTGTTGATGAAGACCACAGACGGCCACCGGAACTACTCAATACTAACTATTTTTAGTGTTTGCTATGCGATTACAAACTTTAATTTGGTTGCTAAGCAATTTATGTTCGCCACAATGCATGCTAGCTAATGGTAAACCACCCAGAGAACTTCTCAAGAATTAACGTCTCTGCATAGGAGAAAACAATATTTTGTACAAAATGATAAGCAGTTGCTACAAGCAATTTACAACATTAAGATGTTGTAAATTGAAAAAAATACTAACCAAGCCAATAAAAGTGACAAATAAACAACATTATACTATTACTTACTGCTAGTTCTATTTATTTATTTTTCTGTGTAAACGTAGGTGCGTTTACACTAAAATATATAAAATAATAAAAAATATTTAAAAAAAACCGACTCCAAAATAAACAGAGAAACTAAAAAGAACAAAACAATTGTGTTGTCTTGAAACTAAGTTTAATCTCCACAGTTAAAATCATACTGACATAAGTTTGAAGACGGTGCCAAGCCAAATTAAATGAATATAAAAATATTCCATGATCAAAAATAATACGTACCTTAGTGTGTTCTTCTAGACAATTTCCAACACATCTTTAGATCTACCTGTAAGTCTACGTGTTTTCCATAATGCTAAGCAAACCGCCTAATTAAATTGTATGCAGGCAAAAGCAGGAAATACATATTTTAAGGCTTGGCATCGACTTCAAAAGTATGTAAGTAAGTATAATTTTAACTCTGGGGATTAAAGGAGATCATTCAGGCTCCATACATTTTTGGACCTTTTCAGATAATGCCGGCCAACAAAAAAAAATTGTACATATTGTTAGAACTAGCCATTCGGGGTAATAGTTATTATGGCACAAAAGTTGTAGGATTGCTCTGAGCCAAGTTATACAAGTTCGATGATTCATCATTTTCATACATTTATTGATTTCTGAAAGTGCTGGGACTGGGAAACATAAAATATTGCTAGAACTAATGACAATGTAATCTAAAATATATAAAAAAGAGCACTAATAAAACTAAAGCAACATGGGGTATAATCAAATTACACACAACACAAAAAAGAGAATTTAAAGAATTAATAAAAAGTTTCAAGAACGGTGACTTTACTTTTACTGAACCACAAAGTATTACAAATTTTTTTAACGAATACCTCACACATTTGAATGTAAATAATTGTGTTAGAGAACGTTATTCTGCGAGAAATGCCTCTGTGAGTAATAGCTTATTTTTGAAACGCACATGTGAAAGAGAAATAATAGATTGTGCTAAAAAACTTAAAAATAAAAAAGCAGTGGTCACGACGGTATAACAATGCAGGCTATTAAGTCGTGTAGGTATTGACTCTATTGCTAAGCATTTGGCTTATGTCATAAATATGATGATAGAAAAATGTTGCTTTCCTGACAGTCTGAAAATTGCTGTTATTAAGCCAATTCACAAAAAAGGACCACGGGACTTAGCAAGCAATTACAGACCAGTTGCTCTACTTTCTGCTTTTTCAAAATTCTTTGAAAAGATCCTTTTCACCAGGTTCTTAACAAATACGACTTATTGAACAGCAACCAATTTGGGTTCAGAAAGGATTTATCGACATCCTCAGCTATCTATCACCTTCTATAAAAAGTGTGGAAGTAAGTAGATGAAAAAAAACATTGTACAGCTCTATTCATTGATATATCTCGTGCCTTTGATTGCGTGGTCCACTCTACACTACTGAGACAACTTGACCATATTGGCATTCGCGGTAACTCGTTAATGGAGTCATATCTTCATAACAGGACACAGACAGTAAACTTAACATACTTAAATAAACAGACAAAGATGGTACTAGAAGCTAAATCAAATTCACAGAAAATTATCATGGGAGTGCCACAGGGAAGCATCCTTGGACCCCTTTTATTTTTGATTTATGTGAATGAACTTCCTAAAATCACTGAACACTTATGTGTAATGTTTGCTGATGACGCGACTATTTTATTTGTTAAGGATGATAAAACTAGTATACATGACTTTGAAAATAACATAACTATGACATTAGAAAAGTTGATAATTTGGCTTAATTCATTAAATTTGACAGTTAACTTAACAAAAACGAGTATTATGCAGCTAAGAAATTATAAGAAAGAACCTTTAAATATTAAAATCACCCTTAATGGTACTGAAATAAAAGAAATTGAGCACACTGAATTTCTAGGAATAACTTTAGACAGTCACCTTAACTGGAAACTACATGTAGAAAAAGTAAATGAAAAATTAAATAGCTACTGTTATGCCTTATCGGTGCTTGCTGATATATCATCCGTAGAAGTGGCTGTAAATGCTTATTATAGTAATGTGTACTCTGTATTAAGCTACGGAATTATATTTTGGGGGAATTCAGTAAACGTCAGCAGTACTTTTCTATTGCAGAAACGATGCCTTAGAATGATTTTTAGTAGATACAATGATGAATCAGTACGTAATATATTTATAGAAAAACGAATCTTAACATTGACGTGCATGTATATACTGGAAATCTGTAAATTTGTGAGAAGAAATATACAGGATTTTCCGCGAATATCTGACAAAAGGGTTAGATCGGCTCCAATGAGACAAGTAGACTTATTGCATTTACCATGGATAAGATCATTGATCTTCGAACGTAGTTCCTATATATCTGCCATACGAACATACAACAATTTACCGCAACATCTGTATTCTTTACCAGACTTTAAGTTCGTAAGCTCATTAAAAGAGTGGTTAATACGTAATGCATTTTTTAGTTTGAACGAATATTTAAATAACAATTAATTTGATTACTAACTTAGATCATATTCTGACTACTATTGCATGCCCGTTAAGGGTAACTGTTGTTCTCATTCATGCAATAATAACTAGCATTATAAATTATGTAACAGATGTGCAATAAAGATTTAAACTATTCTATTCTATTCTATGACTTGAAGCAATTGTCATTGCCACGCAAAAGCTGTAGGGTCATCATCTGTTCCGTTTATACAAAAAAAAATTAGGAATCAATAAATGTATGAAAATGATGGATCTTCGAACTTGTTTAACTTGGCTCGAAGCAATCCTACAACTTTTGTGCCGTATTAACTATTTCTCCAAATGGCTAGTTCTAACATCACGTACTATTTTTTTTGTTGGCCGGCACTTTCAGAAAAGGCCCAAAAAAATGATGTGCTTTAGTTTTAAGACAACACACTTAACAACACAATTGTTTTGTTCTTTTTAGTTACTCTGTTTTAATCGTCTAACTGCCGTACTCAGAGACGTCAGTTAAGTCTCTTGCTGTCACTTTAGTTATTGTTCTGAGGTTAAAGCTTCACTTTCCCGCCAAGAAGTCCGCCGAACCGAAGACCTCAGAAAAAGGAATCCTATGGAAATCTTACAACAACATGTAGATACTTAGTTATGTTATACTTTAAAAGACGAAATAATAAAAATGATGGCGTCTTTGTCTAACGTATGCAATAAAAACAAGCCAACTCTATATACAACAATTTCTCTCTAATGGCAACATTAGTCATGACGTCAGGCTTGTGCCGAGTCCGCCATATTGTGACGCGCTGGTACTTACGACTTCGCTGTGTTTACAAAATTAAGTTTAATAAATTTCTAGGATTGTGCTGTGATTGTGGTAATATTAAGTTAAAAAACAATACTGCAAAATGCCAAATAAGTGCAGCATACTACATTGTGGTTCAACATTAAGCCGAAATCGGCCAATTTTAACATTTCACCGGTAAGCTATATCTGCGCTTTACTGTTGCTAATAGCCTTGTAATTCTTTAGATAGGTGGTATTAAAGCAGTTAATATTATTTTAAGTAAAGTATTCTGTCTAACTTTCTGAAAAATGTTAGCATTTCAGTTTTGTGCAGATTCTATTTGTTTTGACTAGTGATGTTCTTGTTGTATCTCACGATCTATCGATTTGTTGCAAACTTCAGTATTTTAGACCGTTTTTTTGTGTAAAATTTCTTGTTTTATATTACCAATGGGTAAAGCCCCTTCTCAACATAGGAAATTTTAGAAAATAAAAGCTGATTTAATTGGTGATATAATATATGATAATTTTTTTACCAGACTGCCACAAAATAAACATAAAAAAGAATTTGGTTGGAGATCATTGGCAAGGAAAATATAAAATAGGGTGATAGGGTGGTCATTATTCGTACGGACCGAGAAAAGTGACTAGTTTTAATTACATTGCCCAGTTGCTATGGGGCTTATATACACCGGCCGGCCTATATTTACAGTGACTAGATTTAAAAGTTGCCTTTAACAATATTGAAAAGCGAATTAATATAAATAAATAAATACAGGATGTACGATTTTTTCTTTTTTTTTGCAGTACCTATCCCAAACCATATCCTTCTCAATATCCCCATTTCACGGGTACCTGTGTACCATAATATGGTAATTATATATACAGTATGGCAGAAAATTATGGGCCCTGTAGGGAAATTGCCTTAAAATCCTTTAGCTAGATCATTTTACTCATCGGAAACATTCTTTTATTTTAAAAAGATACAGAACTGCAATCAAAGATTTCCTAAAATTTTCTTTCATGTTTACATGTAGGTACTTCGTATGCAATTGAAGATAAAATAAATTTTAGCGTTCACCTTTCGTTTATTTCGAAGACTAAATGTTTATTAGAGAAATATTATCCTGAAAACGAATGCTATCGATTAGTGCAATAAATGGAGAGTTATTTTTTTTATGTTTAGCCGGTTTGATTCCAGGGTAGGATGATCAATCAAAATTAAAAAAAAATTGAAAGCAGTTTTCTTTCTTGTTAAAAATAAAGAAATGTTTCCTGTGAATTGAGCTTACTAAAAGATTTAATGTAGTTAGGGCCCATCATTTCTTTCCACCATGTTATTTCGACTAATACTTCGATAAAATATTAAAACCTTATAAACTTTTGTTTTAATCTAAAATTAAACATTTAAAACCCACTATGACTAAGGTAATGTCAAAGTAGACTTCAGTACGAAATCAATAAGCTTCATCGATGGTTTTATCGACAGATAATTGACGAAATCGATAAGTATACAACACTAAGCCGCCATGTTTAGACGCGGTAATACCTAATAGGTATACACGTTTTTTTCGTAGGTATGGCAAATCCATTAAATAGAGAAGGAAAGACATTTAATTGTCATTAAAACTTAATTGACATCTCTGAGTACGCAGTAAGCAATCGTTCTGTGGTCCATTTATTTCTCTTATTGATTTTTTGTTGCTTGGAATCGACTTTTTTTTGTGCTGGCAATGAATAGGCATCTATCTAATCCTTGACTACCTACCGAAAGTCAAACACTTGGGCTATATAGAACTTTTTTATTACATTTCGTAAACGCGGATTTAATAATGGTTCGTATTTTGGTAATGGCAGTCAAAAAGTGTTGAAGTATTTATGGGAAATATATTTTTTTATAAGCAATTGGTACAGGTTCCGGCATTCTCCTTTTATTAGTAAAATCTATATTTTACATCATTTCTAAACTTGTTATTACAAACAAGTAAGAGGTTCGAAACGTTGAAAAAAATTTCTACCTCAGGTGGACTAATTTTTCTCTACCTTTCGTTATCTTTGACTTTATTTGAGCGTTTTTAAACGCAAATAATCAAATATTACGAATGTCTTGGTGCAAACCTTTGAGCTCGATGGTGCAGCGGCCAAAGCGACGTTGATCATTCATTGGGTGGGTCGCCATCACCAAATTAAAAACATCTCAAGCTCACCTACCGCGCTTTGGAACGTAGGGCAGTTGGTCCCGGTTGTTGTCGTAAAAGGGCAAGTAGTTAAAACCCATCAACCTGCTTTTGACTAGCGTGGTGGGTTAAATGGTCAAATCACATGGGTATGTAATAACCATGTGAGAAGGTATGTGCCTAGCAGTGGGACGGTCACAGTCTGATTATGATGATGATTAGTAAAATAACGCGGTCATAATTCAATGCGCCCGGGGTGTTTGCAAAAGTTAGGGCAACGTAATTGCTACCTACCCTACATACGATCGACTGCGTAAGACTGAAGCGGTCATACATACATCACCTCATAGCAGCATTACTTTTATCTAATTTTGCAAAATTCGAATGGGGCTTTGCATAGTGAGATTGCTGCTGTTTGTTTCCTTACTGCAAACGAGGTCGCGTGGGCAGTTCCGTTTGGTGTGGGTGGCCTGCCCATCAGACGTTTTACGTCATTTAGTGGTACAGGCAGAGCAATGTTGATGGCAGATGAACAATTAATTTCAAGGTACGACGAGAGAAAATCGGAATGCGAACTACCAGTGGAGAGGATCGGCTACGCGCCTGTGGTGGCGGTGGTGGCGATACTGCTGTGCGTGCTGCTCGCCGCCGGCCACATGCTTATGCGCCTGTTGCCGCTCGCTGCCAACTCCTTCTTCATATTCAACGCGAACGAGGACAACAGGCTGTGCATCGACCCCGTGTTCAAAGCGCCCGACCACTTGCCCGATGACGTCGAGAAAATAAGAAATCTGTCCCTTATACCTGTACGTTTAATTAATTTTGTTACATTCAAGTTATCTGTTTTGATTTTAAGGATTCCTGCTGTAGGCCGCTGGTGACCTTTTAGATCCGGACTCTTTAGGGACGCTGTTGCGATGAATATGGGAAAGATTAGCAAGGATGTAAAACAACAACTTGTAAGAAAATCTTAGGGATTTTCATCAAAATGATTATTAAAATGGCTTTTTTTACTGTTTTTCATTTAGGTAGGTACGTGCAGTAAGAATTTCATCTATCTAGCTAGGTATCTATTTGCAATGTTAAACTTTCCCTCTCCTATAAAAATAAAATTTCAAGACAGCAGTCAGCATTTGACCACAATGTTTGGTTTTAAAACGATCACTAACATAATATATTATTTTGTACAAGGTATCCAGCACTTCATCCGAAGAAGTAGTGTCTCATGACGACCACATTGACTTCTCATTGGAGTTACAAAGGCTGAGCATCGAGGAAGTCGTGGAACAGCCGCCGCCGGCGCCGGATGTATCTGATCCTAATGAGGTTCGAAGTGCACATCACTTCAATCGTAGAGACAGTCAGTAAAAAGACGCTTAACAAAGCCAAAATATATGAGTAATGTACGTACATTAAAAAGGCATAACATATTTATTTTCTTCTGGAATAGGGATCCGCGGCCAAGCGCATAATGTACACACATCAAATATACATTTAATATATAATAAATAATATAAATATAATATACATACATAATATACAATTAATATACACGTTGACTGCCACAAAACCAGACACAATTAAAATTCGGTCACCACCGTCCCATGGCGCTTGAAGTTTTAACATTTTACGGCCTATGACGCCTCTGGACACGCTATCGTATCACGGGCAGCGTGGCCGAGCGGCATGGAGGAAGATCTCGTATCACCACTCGAAGGCAAGACCGGTACATTCAAAACACTCCAGTGTTTTACCAGCATGCTCGACGGAAAAGCTATGATGTTGGCCACAAGGCTCCAGAGCGCTTCAGGCTTGCTGATAAGCAACCAAACCAACCGGAATCGTTTACGCGAAGTGCGTCTGCGTTCCCGAAGGCCGTTGAGGGTTCCACCCATAGCACCCCACAACCGTTTACAATGGGCTCGCGAACACCGAAATTGGGAGGACGACTGGCGCTGCGTTTGCTCCTCTGATGAATCACGTTTCGGTATGAGGCCGGATACAAGACGCACCCGAGTTTAGAGGACCTATGGACGTCAAGAACGCTTGAGATTTTGTCAGGAAGTTCATCTATATTGAGGGGGAACAATCATGGTTTGGTTGGTATTTGGATCGGTGGAAGAACCGATCTCATTTGGATCAGGGGCAACTTCAATGCTCATATCTACAAGAGAGGATTGTTTCAGATGTGATCATCTCCTTGCGAGGCCGATTGGGTGACTCGTTTCTACTATGCATGATGCACGTCCACACACGGCTGGAGTCGTAACACCACAGACATATAATAAGAAGCGTAACACGCACTCTTGCCGATTCTCATATCTCCTGCCGTGGTCTGCATAATCACCATACCTCAACCCAATTGAGCATGCATGGGACATGCTCCAAAGATGAGCTCTGCCGAGTATGGATGCCCTTCACACCCCACACACAACAACCTTTTTGACTTGTTTGAAATAACGTGGGCGGCTAGTCACCAAAGTGATTTGGATGTACTGATTTTAAGCATGCCAAATCGCTGTGCATGTGTTATTCGTGTTAATGGTAGAAAAACATTTATTTTTTATATTCACCCTTGTTCTTGCTTTTGTTTCCAATTAGATGACGATCTTAACGTAAGCTAATTTTCCCCAATTTGTTATAGGTAATTGCATTTTTTCTTAATTTTTTCAACATAATAGGGCTAAAATTGTTAATAAAGCAAAAAGCTAGTCTGGAAAACCAGAGGAGGTAAATATTGTTAGAAAAAAATATTATACTAAGCTTAGAGTGCTTTACCCCTATAGACACTTTTGATGTGAGTAGTTTCACATCTTTCCGCATTATGAGAACAGAACGTAGAATTAGGGAATTTTGAAAAGATGCGATGGTGTGATTTTCATTGCATCCATCCCACAGGGTGGCGTTCTGGGGTGTTTCCTGTTTCTGATCTACATAAACGATATGCCTTTAGTTATAGGGGACCTATTCGCAGATGACGATAATTTGTGTAATCATTTTATTAAATTACAGGATCCTCCGGAAGAGTTGGACCCCGTGACAGTTAAGAAGATGCAGAGAAAAACTACAATGAGAGCTATGACAGAGATGCTGCAAAATCGATTGCGGTCGGTCACCGGACGGCGCCGCAACGCTAAAACTTTCCTGCACGATTTATATTAGTCATCATCATCACCATTACCATCATCACGAAGTAGCTCGATGATGCAGCGGCTAAAGCGGTCGGTTTGCGATCTCGTCAGTTAAATAGCGATTTGAGCAATGCTTTGCCAATCGATGGGTGATTGAACTAAAAACATCTATAGCTTCTCCGTGCTTCGGAAGGCACGTGATCGTGAAGCCGTTGGTCCTGGTCGTTGTCAACTGAGGAGTGGTGGGTTTTATCAACTGCCATCTAACAACAACAACCTAATCTAAAATAAAAATACCAGGTCCCTAGATGGGTAAACCAAATCAAAGTACTTAATTGTTAAAAAGGTGTGAGAGTCGTCACTCCACAAAAATGTCAGTAATGGACTAACCTCAGAATAATAACTAAGCTTATTATTCTAAGGGACTGACGAGCTTATGTGCATGTAGTTTTAATATCATAATAGAGAATTCGATAAAACAGCCACCTATTTAAAGTTTTTGCAGTGTCACTGCAAGACTTAGTTTATTATTTATTTTATTGATTGTTCCGTAACGCTGTATTTTATTTTATCAAAGTCTAAAATACAAACGAGTATGGCTAGATAAAATATATCTTATTTATAGTTTAGGTACACCAAGATGTTTTTCCGTATATTCTTGTCGCAATAATGTATCGCCGGTGCATAGTTTGTATTGTAGAGGGCGAATTTTCTACAACCATGGCTTTTTAATGCAGAAGCATTTCTTATGACATTTGTGATGATCCTGGAAATATGATCGTCAAAATGTACCTCAATGCGGTACTTACCTGGTCTACCATTCAAAAAATAAAATGTCTAAGGCGAAAATCTCTTAAGTGTTGGTTATTCCTAATAATTATGTGAAATTAGCCTTTAATAACTTCATCATAAAACTGTTTTGTTTAGCAAAACGGCGAATATAACTGTCAGCCTTTATCTGCTGGACTAGGATTTTATTTTTGGGACATACTGTATGTAGACATAAACATGATTATGAAATTACGCTTTGAAACCTTGCACTAATAAATCCCTAATGTGGCTATCATAATTTATTAAAAGTAGCTTATACCTTATGTAGGTATGTACAAACAAATGAAACACAATAGGTACATATTTTACATTGTTGCTCACTTGTGTAGCTATATCAATAAAGGATATATTAACAAAGAATCAAAGAAAGGAGTTTTGTTTATTATGAGTTGTACATTTATGAGTGTAAACACACTTTGGTACTTATACTTATAAAAGTGTCGGTACTATGACGTGAGTAGGGACATGCAAACACGTGCTTTAAAGATAAGAGTTGTCTCGTATCATTACAATAAAAGCAAGAACAATATCGTATTAAAGTTTTAAAAATAGCATTCCTCAGTTATCTATCACAGATGAGATGAGACGTTTTTATCTGAAGAAACAGGGGTTCTAATTGTCTAACTTCAACATTTATCGCAATCGCTTTCATGTAGAAGTACATTTCTTTGCTAGTTTGCTTATTTAAAACTATTTTTAAAATAATTAATCTAGCGGAGCAATGTACTACCACATGAGTAGTACTACTATGTCTACTTGAAAGCGATTGCGATACATGTTGAAGTTAGACAATTACCCAAGTAACATAAGCTTCTATAACCAAGTTATTTTATCACCAAACAGAGCGTTTTGCTTTTATAAAATTAATGAGAATTTACGTTCTATAATTTTGCCCTAAGAACGCTTTCAGACTATACAAAGGAATCATTCAAGTGTTGCATTGTAATAGATATGGTAAATGGATCATGGTACTATTTAGTACTATAGACGACCTTATTGACAGTTTTGTGTATCTATTTTGCAATAATAATGCGTAAAAATAACTTTTACAGTACTAGTATTGTAGGAGTGTCAAAAACACTATTACAGGATCAATTTGCACTATTAAAATACCTTGCACAACCATAACGTATCGTTATATCCTCTTACAAGCTCCTTCATAATCGCTATGGAGCTAGATCTGTAAAAATCATGATGACTCTTCTATAGTACTTAACAGTACAATAGAGACTCCTGGTGCAGCTGCTAAAAAACTTCAATTCTAAGTAGCTCTATAGGTGAGTTTGTTTATTCTGCTACGATACTAAATCGTGACAAAAAGTACTAAAACAGCAGCCATAAATAATTTAATCAAATATGGCTGCTGTTTTCTGCCCTGTGCTGCCATGATTGCACATTAGCAGAGCGGCTGGTGCCAATGTGTACTAAACACAGACCACTTATCCCATGGTCTGTGGTACTAAAGCAGCCATAGTCGGGAAAAATACTTATTTTATTAATTTAAATTTAATTAAAACAAGAAAATTACGAAGGCGCATTGTCAAATTTCAAATCGGCATTAATGATTTTATCAATACAATTAATTTCGCAAGTGCAAGTTACGGCAGAGCTGCGTAGTGTCCTTTTCCTTTTTATTACATCGGCGAATGAAATAAAGCATAGATATTTGTTGTTGCTATTTGTAGATTTTTGTTGGAGAACACACGACACGACCACAACACAAATAAAATGATTGAATAAGTGTGATAAAAAAGATCACTGGAATTGTTTACGGTGCTAAAAAGCAATTTAAACATGTTTCATGGGTACTTTAATGCAGCTGCAGATAGCACTAAGTATTTCAGTACAAAAAAGCGTTATTCGACACTTTTAGGTTTCAGCTATCGAGCTGTTTTATTACCGTGATAGCCTTTATGTAATATTTTAAAAAAAATCAGTGATCAAACTAGGGCCTATTTGGGTTCTATAAACGTTCATCACTATATAGTGCTAATCATGTACACTAATAAGCACGTTCTAAAAAGTTTTGAGGACTTTTATAGTACCAAATTTTGTTGCTTAGCCCACTGGTTAACTAGTTAATCTTATAGTACTGTTCCATTTCGTATTTACTTATTCCGTATAAATCTAAACCTAAGCGCAACAAAAGCGATCACTGAATAAAATCCCTATGTCTAAAATTTTAATAAAACAATCATTATAATCATCAGCCTATACATGTCCCACTGCTGGGCACTGGCCTCCCCACATGTACAGGGGGTTGACCTACTACTGGGACACAACCCACCACGCTGGCCCAATGCGCGTTGGTGGATTTCATAATAGCCATATTTAATTCTCAAATTATTTGCAACATTTGTTTTAGGGCAACTTTCCCTAAATTTTTTGTAAACTTATCTGTACACGTCATATAACACATCCCTTGCCATACAACAAAGACATGGATTTGAGTAAAATTTATGTTTCAATTTTGAGGTAATTTTTTACGCTTCATCATTATAATTGTTGATGGACAATTAACAAGAAAAAAAGCTCGCCACTGTTCAAAATTCTTAGAAATTAATACTTAAACTGAAATACTGCAGCGTAACTTATTACTAAGCTTAAAGTTTAATGCAATTATAGTAGTAAGTAGTTAAAGTAGGCAACAAAACAACTTTTCCTACACAGCTCGCTTTTGAAAGCACTCCGAAAAAAATTATCATCGCTCCAGCACAGCCTGCACAAGCACAACATGTTTGGTTTTTGTCGTGCCAACTTTGTTTATAATAAACAATCGACCTCGAGATTACCGAAATTACTCGACATTTCCGGAACAAAGTTTTATCAAAGGTATACTGACATCTAAAAATCTGCCGAAAAAGCTTTAAGTTTTATCAATAATTTATTAAAGGTCAAGGTTTATAAATCAGGCAAATTGCCATAGATAGGTTATCCTGTATTTATTGTAGACTAATCTGGAGCGGCTATTTGTCAGTTACTGACTACTGTAGTAGGCACAACGCCACAGTTCATGCAATAAATTAACTTTTGAACTCACCAGGTGGAGTGATAAAATTTCCAAACAAGCGGAGTTATTAAAAAAACATAGTTTAAACTCGTTACATTACACCATTCAAAACTTAGGTCACACAATATCGCAACCGAAAGTTATCGAAACCTTCACTAACAAATAAACTTCTTAATTAGCCGAGTCGATTATGAGACACTTTTTGTGCGTTTCTGCCAAACAATGATGTAGGTAGATAGATTTTTTTTTGTTTTTTTTTACTAGGTAGGTTGTACTTACTTGTTTTTCTAATCGAGGAGGATGTTGAAGGTGCGATGTAGCCGCTGTTGTATGTATTTGATAACGTCAGCGCTCGCGCTGTGAGCGTTGCACACGACTGGCCACGACTGGCGGTCTGTTGGCGGGCGGCAATGATGCTTCGCAACACCGATATACCTGCGCAGATGTCAAGGCGCAACTGACGATGAATGCAGCGAGCAGCGAGCGGAATCCGTATGCAAGATTGCAAGCCACTGTTCTCGCGCAACCATGGCCGCGGTGGTACCGGAGTTTATAACCCTTTCGACATCACTCAATAAGCGTGCCGGTGCACTTGAAGACATTAAAATCACGTTGCGAACCTCCTTTTTCTATATATTAGTAGATATCTATGGTATTAATAATGTTAGGTTTTTATCGAAACTATTCCTTATTAGAGCATTAGAGTTGCTCTAAGAGAAACTATTCATAATAAATAACTAGCTGTCCCGGCGTACTTCGTACCCGCCTAATAATCAAAGAATGTCGTCGTTGAACTTTTAAGTTAAATTTATTTAGGATTTTATTAACGTAAGCACATTACTTATAAACAATTTAATAATACGTTAAAAAGATTCTTTCATGTCAACATTGTCAACCAAACGAGTACGTCTCTTTCTTTATCAGTGTTTTCTTGAAGGGGCATCTTAAAATTTATATCAGTAGATTCAGATTATGAATGTATGATAATAATATTACAAGACAAATGTGTTGGAATTGGAATGTTAGAATAGTGTTTAGTACCTAGGCGAGTCATTTAGTCGTAGTAAGGTGTTAGTAACATTGCTTCGCTAGATTTGATTAATTTAAAAGTTTTAAATTAGCAAAGTAACGAATAAATGTAGCTACTCCAAAGGTTTTAGGCTAGGTAGGCTAGGTATTTAAATTAGCTGGATTTAATAAATCAGTATAAATGCCCTTAAATAATTAGCAATCAAAATCTGTCAGAGAAACAAAACGATTAACGATTGATATGAATGAGTTATTATAGTTTAAATGAGAAGGTACATAATGGAATTGGTACTTAAAATAAAAGTTTACACTGAGCAATTGATGGCTGAATAAAATGGACGCCTCTGTTTTCTGGTCCTCGGTGGCCTAGTGGCATGCGCTCGGCTCGATATTCGAAGGGCCTGATTTCAATTCCGACCTCAGTACCTTAAAGTGTATGTATTTCTGATTTTTCGCTGTATAGCCCGGGTTTCTGATAAATATAGAATATAGAATAATATGAATAATATTATGCCAACCTGCATTTGGCAGACGTAGTGATTAATACATTTATATTCTATTTAAGGGGATCCTGCACGAAATTGTGAAAATTTACGTATTTTTAAGTCACTTGTACTATGCGCTGAATTAGTTAAATACATTAAAAGAACTTACCTACGCAAGTTAGCCTGATTATTGCACAAGGTCGTGGCCTTGTTGAAATTTGAAACAAATTGTTTAAACAATAACAAACAATACATACATCGAATGACTCCTAAAACATGTTTCTTAATTTTACGCATGAAACAATAATTCTTACATGAAAATATTTGTATTAATATTCCGCAGGTCGCCCCCATCTTAAAAAAGTAAATTTTAATTTTTAACACAAGCGAGTGATGGTTTTGTACATTTCGCAGAATAAAAACATTGCTCTAATCAAATTACTATATATTATCAATCGCTAAAGTTAAGTTTCTCTTATTTAAACTTTGTATATTTTACATCTTTTTCAATAAAACAAATAAAATATTTTTTATTAGATTTTCGAGTTCTTTTTGGTCGCATTTTTTTAATAAAATATGCCCTAATTTTGTAATTAGACATGTTTTTTTCTTTTGGAAGGTGTTCAAATATTTCACGCAGACAGCAGTAATCGGAATATAAATCATCATTATTAATATGTTTGAAATATTTAGCAAGTCGGGCAACTCAGAAAGTTCTTCCCATGTAAATAAATTTTCGGCTTTAAGTGTTTACAGTCATCAATACAGTCAGCTTCTTATATTTTGAGTTATCTAAAAAATCATAATGATCTTGCAAGTATTGAATTGCTCGCCTCAAAAACTGTTCAGCTTCGGCGCAAAAAAGGGTTTAACATTATCAGAAACTTTCCCTAATAATGTTCTATTTTTGCTTCCGAAAGACTGGTCGTTTAACTCGTTTTTAAGGTAGCTCCATAGTTTTCTCATTACACTATCAATTTCTATGACAGTGCATGCATCAATTTCTAATGCTAAAATTGCCGTCTGAAACTCCGACATTACGTTATGTACAAAATATAATATCTGGGATCCCTTCCTCTTTACATTCCTCAAAACTATTATCGAAATTGGTAATAATATTAGATACTAATTCCCATATTTCCTTGCAACATTCATTTTGTGCCCGCCGGCCGCCGCCGCAATGCTATATCATGTGCGTAAATATTTACGAAAACTGTTTGTCTGGAGATTTTGTATTTTGTCTGGAGTCTGGACATCACATAAAATATCTTGGGAATCCAGACGAATGCAGACCATCTGGCAACCCTACCGGGACTATAGGAGCTGGAAACACATGCGCCGGCCAAGAATTCCAAAGCCGAATGGTGTTACAGAGGAACGACTTTCCAAATTTTTTGATACGAGTGCAAATAGTCTGCACAGTATGATGGTGGTTCCTAAGACCAGCGTGTAGTCCGGGAGAGGAAAGGAGAGAACGGGATTAGACCAAAAAAGTTCTTCAGAACACTCTCTGTAGTAATTCCGGCAGAAGACACTGAGAGAAACAATGTCCCTACGCAGCTGGAGGTCCTTATGAGACGTTGTAACCTCAGCATCTCCATTAATGCGTACCGCTCGCCTTTGCAGTCTATCAAGTGCATCGATAGACTGCAAAGGCGAGCGATGCGAAAGCGAAGGTTATTATATTACCTACTGAGTTATATTATTATAACTGAATGACCCAAGGCTGCTGCTGGACTGAAGTTCATAAAAGTTTAAGGCCAATTCTTACGTACCGATTAAAAGTGTTATACTCATTAAAGGGCTTATTCCCACCCGCTCCAAGATTATGGTCCCAAGCGCTCCACAAGTGAAATTATATTTATTTATTTATTTCAATAGGTACACAAACATATCGCACCTTTAATAATAAACCGAAATAATTAAAAGATATGGTTTTTAAAACTATTCTATTTGTTACGTTTTATTTTTAAAAATTTTACGATTTGTTGGAATCAGTAGTTTATACACCGGAATTTTTGAAATTACTCTGTAAAACTATGTTTTATTTAATATTTAATGCAGTTTATCATTTATTTCATTGTTTAATTATGTGGAATATTTTGATTTGTTTCTCGTTGGGATTAACCAGGTGTTTCTATCTTTAGAATTATGTCTTGGAGAAGCCGAAGGATTGTGGCTTTAATCCTTCATTAAGATACTGTTAAAAAAATGACATAGTTACAACCAGTGGAGCAATGGAAATTGGTGACATAGTACCTAAGCACCTACATCATTTCAATTAGTTATTCGATTTATGGTTTTTTTATTTATATTTATATTTTTATTTATTTATTAATAGCCTCATTATTCTAATTTTGACATTAATGTAAACATTTTTTTCCAACCATTTTGTCGAAATGGACTCCTTCTTTTACTAATCCGGTGGGCTCATTATTCTAATTTTGACAATAATGTAAACATTTTTTTCCAACCATTTTGTCGAAATGGACTCCTTCTTTTACTAATCCGGTGGGCTATGTCGGTTACCTTGGTTTTCTGCCGGATCAACTCGTCGAATACGATCCCTCAGAGAGACTCCAAGCACATGAGTAAAGAAACGGTACAGAGAGAAAGCTTCTAGGAGCATACGAAAATCCTTACCTAAAGTAGTAGGGTTGCCAAAAGAGAATAAAATAAAATAAACAAACTTTTATGAGCTTTTTATTAGGTATGTAGACAAGATATTCATAAGCAATTACGTCTTTATCGATTGTTAAATACTTGCAATAGTATTTCTTTCGAATGTGAGGGTAGACTTCACTCACATTGACGTAATAACGCTGGCTTGCAGCGTAATCAAACTACTAGGAAAAATTCAACGAGTCTTCTGGGGTCTCGGTAGCTCAGCGGTTAGAGCAGTGGACCGGCAATCCAAAGGTCGTGGGTTCGAATCCCACTCGAGCTTCCTAAGACTGGTTGATTTTTTCTAGTAAACATTTTATCCGTTATCTATATAGCATTGTGAATGCAAAATTTCAATAATAAAGATATTCATAAGCAATTACGTCTTTATCGATTGTTAAATACTTGCAATAGTATTTCTTTCGAATGTGAGGGTAGACTTCACTCACATTGACGTAATACCGCTGGCTTGCAGCGTAATCAAACTACTAGGAAAAATTCAACGAGTCTTCTGGGGTCTCGGTAGCTCAGCGGTTAGAGCAGTGGACCGGCAATCTAAAGGTCGTGGGTTCGAATCCCACTCGAGCTTCCTAAGACTGGTTGATTTTTTCTAGTAAACATTTTATCCGTTATCCTGATTTTCTTGTGCAGGTACTTGCGCCGTCATATTTTGATGGCAAATTAAGTCTTGGAAAAGCTTTGTCATGTAAATATTTTTTAGTTTGGTTTTGAGAAAATTTATGTTGGATTTTTTGAAAGGAACTTCACATATTCTGTATCTTTGTCTTGTATTATCGTCAATAATTTTAAGCACAAGGTCTTTCCGACCGACAGCTTTTAACCACTCATGTCGTCAAAAAAAAAGAATAATCAGAATGAGTTGTAATGTATTTTTTTAAACACTCATCATCATCATCATCAGCCTACAAACGTCTCACTGCTGGGCACAGGCGTCCCACGTGGACTAGCACGTGTGTGAAAGTCCACATGAAAAAACAGTTTTTCTCTAAATTGACCCGACCGGGAATTGAACCCGGGACCTCAGAGATGGCGCGACGCCAGACCATGCATGCTAACCACTTGACCACGGAGTTCATCATTACCAGCCGTACGTATGCAATCGAATATTTACCTACATTGAGGAACACTTGACATAGTAAACTATTTTAACGACAGTCGGTGATAGATAAGGTTAAGGTAATGACGATTCGGAAACAAAACAGCAAAATATTTGTAGATTCACCCAATTATTTATATGTAATAAAAATAACAATTAAGTACCTACGTTAAGCCGAGTCTCCTGCGACACTGTTTTGTGATTACCTAACCTAACAACAAACATCTAAAAAATTTGACGCATATTTTGTTAGATGTTAGGTGGTAGAAAACACAAAACAGTGTCACAGGAGACTGTGTGTGACTCGGATTAACATACATACCTACATAACATAAAGGTTTGTGTGACCTACTTAAACATATCTTATTTTAAATAGGTATAATCTGGTTTGGACTTACTTACCTAGTAAGACTCCTTGGGATAATTGAAATATGAAATATCTTTTTTTTCTATATTCATACAAATGGTACAGTAAACAACCATTTTACAAGTCCAGAACTAATTATTTACACTTTCATAACTATTTAGGTACAGTTCATTTTTACAGACCCAGATTCAACTTAAAACAATTTCGTAAAAAATATATAGAAGCACAAAACAAATAAGACGCGTGCTTCGTGCAAGCCCTCTTGCCCTTAAATTTGAGAACCAGCCCTATGGTCAGTTTCCACGTTTCAGCTTCGTATGTCATTACGGGTTGATTAAAGTAAGGACGCACTAATTGAAAACTTTCGTCTTTAGAATATTGTGGAATTGGCGACGTAAACACTCGACGTAATTTCCCATCCGCTGCCCAGCGCAGCTGGTTGAATTTCAACAAAGTCGTTTTTTTATCATTTCGGTTGAATTTTTTATTATCTGGTTTTTTCAAATAGAAACAGCAGTTTTTTATACTTCTTGGTATGTTTTATCCTCATACGTAATGCTATAAAAATATATTAGGTGTGTAAAATTTTTGGTGCCACCGAAATGAAACAGCTGTTCACCGAAATGACAGAACTTGTAAAGGAACAGAATGGATGGTATCTGTTAGTTAATAAGGAATGTATGAGTACTGTACTAAAATTAATATTAATGTGTTGCACCACTAATTGTACTAAGCATAAAAAGAAAAAATAGACTAGTCTAAATAATTGCCGAGTGGACGAGTAGCTTTATGTTTAAAAGTTATAAGGATTAGTCAATAGAGCACTAGCTTTATTTATTTGAATTTCGCGGGGACTGTTCCATGTGGTCAAATCACTTCACGTGCAAACAGGCGCCATCTACTTTGCTGAATACTAAACTTTTAGAATTTCAATAAATATCACATTACTAGCATTGATAACTATCTGCCTAAAAGTAACTCGTTGATGGGAAACTGCATCTAGGTATCCAAACTTGTAATACAATCAATAATGTGTACCTAAATAATATCTACCGAAAGAGATTAGATTAGGTCACGCTAGAGGGCTCTCTTTCCAATATTATGAAATTACTCTTTGTGTAGTGCGCCGGGGAGTGGGGAGACGCGAGCGGCCGTCAGGCGAGCGAGGGGGTAGGGGGCAAGGGAAATGGTGCAAAAATTAGAACGGGTTGGGGTTTCTGAGCTAGAGCGCGGAGCATTCAACGACGGTCGGTCAATCAAACACGAGAGTTGCGGTAAAAATCTCACTCGCGGTTGGCGTCCTAGCTTTTAAAGTGCGCATAGTTTAAATTCGAGCTGCGATATTAACTTGAATTGGTTTGTTAAATTGAAAGTACTATTAAAGTTATTGCAATCGCAACTCGAATCTGTTAACGAAATGTAGTATTTCGGAGTATATGTGTGGATACTAACGGTGCCATTACGAAGCCATATATCTATCAACTGGTGAAAACCAGGAAGCATTTTATTGTATTCTATAATGCTGGCGTTATTTATTACAACGTTTAAGAATACACTAACTTCGACAGAGTAACAGGGCTAGCATTGCCACCTCAGTGAAAATTGAAGATAGGTCAGACACCTATTAGCTGATGGAAGACTTGTGATTCAGTCCAACTTCAAGTCTTCAATCCAACACACAGTGTAGGATAGGTTTTACAGACTTGAATTTACTGATCCAACTTTTTAGCTCATTAAGCGGTCGGTTGCTTTACAGGGGTGACATCTACACAACTCACCACACAATTAACTTTAAATGTGGGCTTTGTCCTAGCTTGCAAGGCGTTACAAATAGAGACCGATCGTTAGACAAAATGTAGGGAGTTTTCGTAAAGTGTTTGGAATCTTGTCAGAGGAGGGCAGTCTCCTTCTCTAGTCAATCTTCATACCTTGTTGAAGGTAAAGCCAGAATTAACTGGATGTGCCATGGTAGAATTGTGCGCAAGCCGATTTAATACCAGGTGGAGGTTGTCTTCGAGAGTGGAGTTTGTCTAGACTGGCAGGGGACAGAATACTAGTCGAAAGCATACAATAGGATAGGTAGGCAACTGTAGTTAATTATTTACTAGGTTAAGTAGGTACTTATAGGTCATAGTATCTCGAATTATGCTGGCAGTAGGTATAGGTAGGCGCCTATATGTTATTATGTAGATGGGGATAAACAGTATGTACATACTCGTACTTAGGTCAACAGTAGGCTAGGTAGGCAAGCGAATCAAGGAGTCTAGACTGACTTCAACTATCGATTATAATAATAATTAAGTGTGGCAAATAGACATAACTATAATGTGATGTTTGATTATTAGCACTGAAATGACCAAACTAGGCATTTAAGCTGTTACTAGACGAAAATAAAACTCTAATTGCTTTCTTCAAGGTGTTAGAAGTTAACCATCCATTTTAATAATAAAACTAAAGTAATATTGTACCGGCAGTAGCATGGGTAGCAGGCATACCTAGGGATCTAGACTGACTTCCTTTAACTACAATAACATTAATAAGTTATAGTAAATAAGCATAACTGTACTGTGATGTTTGATTTCTGATACTGTAAATGACCAAACAGTCATTTTCAGCTTTCCCTGAGGTACGACATGGCCTTTAATTGCTTTTTTCAATGTGATACGAGTTAACCATCCAGTTTATTAGAAAAAATTAAGCTAATATTGACCAAACAAGAACAGTTGAGAACATAGGTGGACCCTGCCTGATAGAATGCACATTAGTGGTCAAAGACCTTGCAAGTTATATAATGAAAATATATAAACAATTGATTTAAACCTGATCATTAGACTAAGAGTCTACTTCTACGCTTACATTATACCTACCTACTTAAAGTATAGCAACTAGGATTCAGTAGGTTACCAAATAATTACCCAGTCTAAGAGACAGGGGTAGAAGTTAATGAAAAGTAATTAAACTTAGTTCACTACCTAAAAGAAAAAGGCTGTTGAATAAATTAATAATCTTATTAATAAACTAAAGATGTAATGTTCTGCTTAGGCAACAAATACAATCTGTTAATATTGTTACATTATAGGATCTTTATAATAGGCACAATGATCAAGAAATGTAATTTTCCTTTAAATGATAGCGTTCAACTACCTAAAGATATAGGTTGTTCCTTGAATATATAATATATTAAGGTCATTAAGTCCAGAATGTGGGTTTTATTTGTTATCATGACCCAGGAAGACAGTGAGCTCCTAAAGTAATTTCTATTGATTTTTAAAGATTAATTAAATATAAAACCCAGTAAATAGTAACATTCATAATATAAAATGAAATTAAATTTAAGAAGTTATGGGAATCCTCAGTTTAATAGAATTTGAAACCAAAGGCTAAAATGTTAAATTCAATTAGGCCAGGCAGGATTGCAATTAACAATGAGATGTGCAATATGATAAGGGCGGGGCGGGGCCTTTATTTTGAACCTGGAACTCACAATTGTGTAATAAAACTTACTTATACTGCTTATACTTCTAAATATTACACAATATATACTTGCGAGCTATGCTGTCCTTCCTATTATCTTTGAGTGGTTAAGTATTCCCTTCCCACCACTGCTGTGAAGGATTTAGGTTTTGGTTCCAGATATAAAGACTTAATAGGCTTAAGTATATTTAGCCTTTAGTTAAGTTAAGAGTTAGTATAATTTAATTTAAGTTAAGAGTTAAGAGTTAATTTAGTTGATGGTAAGCTTGCACAGGCTGTACGTTGTAGGTTAATTAGTTTTAAGAATTAGAAATAGTAATATAAGTTAATGAAACGGCGGTGATATATGTATGTAGTTAATTAGGCGGTTAAACCAGATAAAAATAGAAGGGGGTGTAACAAACTGGCTACAGAAATGAAGTAACTAGCCACCTAAAAAAACGTTATGTCCATCATTCTTCACTGTGATTTACTCCGAAATTAATTGATATCCAACCGAGATAATACAATGAACTGAAACGAAATGATTATATACCGAAATTTATAAAACTCACTGAAATGATATTTTTTATCATTTCTGTGAGTTTTTTGTTATTTTTGTAGACAGTGTCGTACACCGAATCAACCGAAATGAAAACGTAGAAATGAAAAGAGCAAAAATGTGCATTTACTAAAAAACTATTTATTACACAAATAACCGTATTACAGTAAGCATCTCACAACTACTTTACTAAATATACTCGTTGTTTGGAAGACAAATTATATCTATACATGGAAATTAAAAGAATTTTGTCACTTTACACCGATGTGACATACTTACGTTTTTTGCGAGAACACGGAGCAAGCGGCACACGTCCTTTCACTATAAGCACTTAGGCAGCACTGGTAGGTATGTACTTAGCGAGAGAGAAGCTGGGGTTGATCCATGCAAAAATATAATCGATAACCTTCAAGTCACTGACATGAAAGGACTTTCTGAGACACATGCATTTTTACTTCCCAGTTATTAAACTGAGTAGATAGGATTACAGAATTGGCTTGTGGTAATACTTTAACTATTCACGGTTTAAATTAAAGTATCCAACAACTTACGTTTTTGTTGTACGAGGAAAATTAAACTGAAAAATGACGAGGAAAATTAAACTGAAATTAGACTGATAAAAATGGGGCTTTGCAATATTTTTTTCCTAGTTAACTGAAAGTCTGATTTAGAATTATTTACTGCCCCATATAGGTAACTACCTCATTTACCAAGAAAAAAATATAAGAACTGTGTAGTAACATTCTGCACTACCGATTTCATCCATGCCGCGTAAAATTTGCTGCTTGGAAATCCACCTAGCTGTTTTCTTCTGTTGGCCTCTTTATCAATGTTGTTTCTACCCATATGTAAAATTTTCCCGAGGTAGACAATATTCCTTAACAACCTCCAGAGCATCGCCTTGTATCGGTTCGAGGATGACAACCATGTTCGTTGAACATAACCTTGGTTTTGTCCAAGTTCATCCGGAAACCGGACGCATCCGTCGAGAAGAATCAGCTAGGCCGCTTAGCATGTGTTGTAATTCCTGCAACGCTTCGGCCATGATGACGATATCGTCTGCAAATCGCAAGTGTGAGATGTATTTTCCGTTGATGTTGATGCCGCGTCCTTTCCAGTCCAGCGTCTTGAAACATATTCTCTAAGGCATTAGTAAATAATTTTGGGGATTTTACATCCCCTCGTGTTACACCTCGATGTAAGTGGATATGCTTTGTCTGCTGGTTTTGTATTTGGACGGCCAATAATATGTTGCCAATCGACTTGGCATCGTTGCAGGAATTTTAGAACAGCCCAGGTTTCGGTAGAATCAAACGCCTTCTCCTAGTCCACAAATGCAAGGCCAGGGGCCAATTATACTCTTCGGCCTTCTGTTTAATATGCCGCAATGTCGAAATGTGGTCTTTGGTGCCGTATCCTCATCGAATCCCGGCCTGCGCCGGTGCCTGAAAGCCGTCAAATCTTCGCGCAAGGTGGTTTGAAATAACCCTTGGAAACCTTTGAAAACGTGGCACAGGAACGAAATGGGTCGGTAGTTCTTCAGTAGAGTCTTATCTATTTTTTTGAAGAACGATACTACGACACTCTTACTCCACGCCTCCGGAGTTTTCCCATCAAAGAGAACGGTGTTAAAGATGTATTAGAGCTCCTTTATCACAGGTTTACCGCTTGCTTTGAGGAACTCAGATGTAACACTGTCCTCACCAGGAACTTTTCCGTTTTGAAGCTGTACAAGAGCCATCTCAATTACGCGTAGGCTGATTTTTGGAAAATCTTTGTAAGTGGCGGGTCTACGTGGCGCTGGTATTCTTATTTTCGGGATCAGGTTGAGCTGATGCATGCTAGGCGTATAGCTGGCTGAAGAAGTATTCTATTTCTGAAAGGACGTCTTACTTTGAAGCAACGCAACGACTACTACGCTGGCCGTAGTCAACTTCTTCAAGTGGCTTCTACCGAAAGACTGGAAAAACACTTTAGACCCTCGAATATGCTCAATTGCTCGTTCAATCGAGCGTCTATTGGAGCATCGGCGGTCATATTGCACCAGTTTATTAATCCACCAAGTGACAGGTGTGTCTTCACGCCGTCTCTTCATGAGCCAGAGCATTTCTTCCGAAAACTTTGACTTTTTACTTTTACGCTGAATTTCGCAAAATCTGAAATATTACTCCCTAAGAATCGCAGATACATTTCCGAAGTCCTGGTACTCCAACTGCTTTTCTGGTTTCCACAGAATTGGCTTAAACTTTGGTTTAAGTAGATTTATGTTATTGATATTGATTGTAAATGGAAAGCTTAAAATATTTTACTAGAGGCATCTAGTGACTTCACGGGTTACGACAAAAAATAAAACGTCACACAGACATCTGCCATTGTTTTAAAAATGACGTCGGAAGATGGGCGAGCTGACGTGCGTTTACGCAGAAGTAAGTTAATCTGTATTAATCGTGTATGTTTTACGTGATTTCATAGCTTTTTTGGGTAAAATAGTTATTGATAGTGTAAACTAATTGTTCAAATTATTATTCTAAGATATAATCAAATATTCCTAACCTAACCTCTATATTCTTTTCTATGTCCTTTGAAAAGTACAAAAGTATGGAATTAATATATTTCACGACTGTATTCCCGAGCACTATGTAAAGTACGTTGGCGTTTTCTATAACTATTATGTGGTTTTTGGGGTTAGCAACTAACCTCATCGCAGTAGTTTTAGACGACTCAGAGCTTGATTAATCTGAAGATGATTCAGATGAAGACCCCAAGTTTTATCCAGCAATCAATCAATCAAACAGTCCTTGGTCGCCGTAACAACGATTCCAGTAGTTTGAGCGAAGATGAGAATGAAGTGGTTATGTCTGTGGCTTCTCCAGCAATGTCAGATTACTAGATTTCACCCCTTCAACTTCGTAATATTTACCAAGAGCAAGAGGACGAGCAACAAGAACGCCTCGCGATCGTAGCCGTGGTAGAGGTGCACGAATATTATCCACTCGACTAATAGCTATTAAAAGTCGATAAAATAATGCAGGCATTCAAGATACTTGCGTACACGAGACTCTTGATTCAGAAATCAATAGTTTAATGCACCTACATTAACAAAATCAACAAAACAACAACCACATAAACATAAATACTGAGGAATGGGAGTTAATAGGTACTAGTTTTATGAACAATACGCAGTTTCTGATATACATACTACATATTTACCTGCACTAATAGGACACAAGTAAGGTAAATGTAAGGTTCTTATTAAACCTTCCAAAGAAAACCGTACCAAAAGTGCAGCGCATTTACCAGAATATGGTACAAAACAATCTCGCTATGTAAAGAATAACTGTGAAAAAACACTACGGTATTTTCCAAAAGTGTGATATTTACCTATGTTTTACGCCTAATCGTAATTGTTTTAGTGATTTCCATGTAGACTGTTAAATGCAAATTCTAAAAACTTTAATACATCAATAAATAATATATCATATGGAAACAATAACATAACTTAATAAAATAAAACTTAATTACTTACATAAATACCTAAACTAAACTACGGTAAAAAAAGAAAAAAAAAACCTATAAATAAAAGATGTCCTCCAACTGTGGGCACATAGGTGCGGTACCAAGAATGCTGGCAACGTTACCTCTTTGGATTGCGAGGCTGATACGCTGGCAGAGGTAGCTGCCAGCCTTCTTGTCACCGGAGGCCTCAATAAGGCGACGACATAACTCTTTAACGAGCTGCTTGGCCTCCTGCCCCCATGGACCCATTGTCTCCACTGCAAACGGAACAAATATGTAGTTGCGGCCTAGGTTTGCGTACTTGTTCCGTTTGCGACTTTCAGCACTTACCGCAGCAGCCCCGACATGAAGCGAGGTGGCGCGTACATGTGAGGGAGCCACGGTGTCTGCACAGGTCGCATCCCACACCAACGACCTGCCAAGCTTCCAAGGTCCAATGGTCATACCGTCAGGCCTTTTGCCATCGCTGTGAGAGATACCAGTTGGCTCTTAAACAGCCGGTACACCAACGGTGGCAAAAGCACTGCGAATGATGCTATTGAGTGAGGAGTGCCGTAACATACGACCAGCACTGCGAGCGCAAGAAAGGCCGTGGTGGCCAAGCTCGTCAACAGCCTCCACACACACACAGCGATGAGGGTGGACTACCCTGGCGCCAAGACGGAGGCAGACCGCTAGAGTGAGGGACGGCCCATCCAACAAGGTACCGACGTTGGCAGACGGTAAAGCCTGGAGCCAGTGGCCTGACTCTCTCTCGGAGACGGCAGTGAGACGAGCGAGTTCTGCCGAATCAGCAGAAGTGGATAGGAGCTCCTCATGAACTTGTTTGCAAAGTGGCTCGTCCCATTGCCTCTACGACTGTGGTAACAAAGGGAGGTCTGAATTTTTACAGGTGGATATCCAAGCGTTTTTGGCATCTGCCACACACGACAACTCTACGGAACCCAGGGATGGGTTGATAATCTTCCGGTAGAGATTGTGCGTGCTATGAGCAGAATACAAAAACGCTGGCAGGGCCACACTGCTTAAATTTCTAATACCTAGGCCCCCGAAGCGTACAGGAAGGGAAGCCTGAAGCCATCCGCGGTCGCTCATGGGACAATTAAGAATTTTAACTAGAGTATCTCTAATGAGAATATCTAAGTTTGATAATAAGTTTGGAAAAAGCCAGAGTTGGGAGCATCGGAGTACGTAGGTAAATTTTGGAACGAATAATAAATAGTGCCATGTGTGGATTAATTTGGAATAGACGGTCTGAATTTAAATTGAATTTAGCGATGGCATCATCAATAAAAGCCGGCATGGCAGCATCGAGAAGTGGTGCACCTAATAAAAATAATGAGTCGTCGCTGAGAATTTTGATGTTGGGGGCCAGAAGACTAAAGTCAGAAATAATTTGAGCTCTACGATCCGGGGCCACGGTATTGGATAAGTATAATTCACACTTCGAGAAATTTAGTTCCAAACCTATGGTGCCAAACTGGTTTATTAAATTCTGTAGGTCCTCGAGAACCAGGTCGGAGTTACCCCCTAAAGTGCCGTCATCGAGGTACGTTAAATTTAGAATTTAGATTTGTAATTATTTGGTGGATAGCCAAAGAGAAAATAGCTGGACCCAGAGGGTCGCCCTGCTGGCAACCAACGGCAGAATGTAAAAGATTGTTACAGTGAATCAATTTAGTTGGTTCACTGTAACATTGCCATAAATAATTAAAAAACATAGGTATTTCCTCCTTTACTTTCGCCAGCAGGGCACCCCTGTCTACGGAGTTGAAGGCGTTTTTGACGTCCACCTTCAGCAGAACTTCGCCACCATCATTGAGCAAGAAGGTGCGGGCTGAGTGAACGGCGGCCTCGCAGCCACCTTTCGAACCGAACCCGAGTTGTATTGGCTGAAATTTTGATGAAAGGTCAGAAAGGGTGTGTTTGACACAAATTGTAGAGACGATGCGCCTGATGGTACACCCTACGGCGATCGGCCTTATACCGCCATCTTTCTTTCTTAAAGCGCAAAGATTGATTCCTTATTTTCCTACAATTGAAGAACTGTAGGATTTTTGTATTTTTTTAGAAATAATTTTTAAAAGAAATTTTTTTTATCGCTTATTTTGAAAAATTTAATAAAACTTATTCTAATTATACACACAATCTATTATTTATTACTCTTATATACTAACTGTGTTATAAAAAAGGTTATATCATTTATGAAGCACATAGTAGTTTAGTTCCCTTGTACTTTGTGTAGGACATAAGGACATATTACATAATAAATACCATTTTTCCGGGCCTTTATTTTTTTTCATATTTTTCTTGTATCAAGTAATGGTCAAACAGTGCAACACAAAAGTTTCAGAAAAATACTTTAAGAAAAGCTTGCCTGGTACTCAGGAGGTTAAGCAGATGTATTTAAGTCATTCGTCATCAAATAATCCAATCTCTTCTCATTCATGTCATCCCTCACACAATCCATCCATCTTTTCTTTGGTCTTCTATAATAATGACACAAAATTATTACACAAAACAGTTCCTAATTAGATTATAAAATTCCTGATCTCTTTCTATAATGACAATGAAAATGAATATTATTATTATAGTCAATTAGGTAATAAAACAAATGTCCTATTTTGATATTGTTTTTGATTTAAATAAGTTATTTAAGTCCAATGCCTTTCCAATGACGTTTTAAAGTAATTCCTATATTTTATACATTTAAAAATATTAAGACTCAAAATATATATTAGCGACTTACGTTTTATATTTAAAAAATCAAGTTAGTTCTAAATTTTACACGGCATAATGTCTATTGATGCAGGTTATGAATAACAAAAATATTTTTAATTCATGCATAAGCAATATTGCAGTTTTCTAGTAATAAAAGTTAAAATCACATAATAAATTTAGAATTAATACTCTTTTAAGTTAACGACAATGATAACATGTTAGCATAATTATGGCATTTACTAAAAGCGTAATTTTAATCATAATATTGCTAATAATAAATTAATACAGATTTAAATGAAATAATTGTTTTTTTAATATTTAAATGTATTTTAAGTCTTTAAATCAAAAACAATATCAAAATAGGTCATTTTGTTTCATAACTAATTGACTATAATAATAATATTCACAAAAGACCATTAATGAAAGAGATCAGAATTTTATAATCTAATTAGGAACTGTTAGGTGTCATAATGGTTTAGGCGCATTAGGGTTAATTCTCATTATGGCAACCGACTCGCTAATGGACTACTTCTCATTATGGCTACTTCTCATTTTGGCTACTTCTCACTTGGGCTACTTCTCATTAGGGCTACTTCTCATTAGGGCTACTTTTCATTAGGGCTATTTCTCATTGGGGCTACTTGTCATTAGGGCTACTTCTCATTATGGCTACTTCTCAAAATTTGGGAATGTTTATTGAAATAAGTACTATCTTTATGTATATAAACATGTTTATTCATTCATAAGAGACCAATGACATTATTTCAAGAATAAATCAACATTAATTGAACCAATGTAATAGGTAAGTATACAATATTATAAGTATTATTACTTTAGTCTGGTTTGAAACTAACATTTATTTGTTTATAACATACACAAATCAATAGTTAAAGGATAGGTAAACATTACTAGGTGTCACTTCCTTTTATTAAATTTGACTAAAAGAAAAGAAACAAGACAGATTATAAGAAAAATAGCTATTTTACCACTTTTAACCGCAGAAAATATTCCAGAAGGTTGCGAAAAACTAACAGAGATTATTGAAAATGAATCGTTGTTACCATTGTTTGAAACGTTTTTAAAATACTTTGCAAAACAGTGGTATCCAAGAATGAACCCTACGCTTCTTAGTTGCTCTGGACAATGCCACCGCACTGCCAACGCTTTGAGGGGTGGCACCGTCAGATAAATGTGAAAATTCCCAAGCGTCCAAGTTTATTTTTATTCTTACAGAAACTCTGAAAAGAGGACAACAATTTTGACTCCAAACTCAAGAACAGCCATATCAAAGCAAAAAATAAACGGCATAACAAGTACATTCATTTCGACAAAAAGTATAAAAAGGTACTTACGAAACTAAAAATGGTCAAATAACAGTTATTACATTTTTAAAGTAAATGATTTATTACCAGCTTCTTATATAAAGGAAACTAATTAATACTGATTATTAATTATTGTGTTGATTTATGCTTATATAAAGATTTACCTAATTAATATTGTTTGTTGATATTGTGTGGATTTATGTTGATTTTATTGAAATTAAAGTAATTAAAAGAAGTGACACATAGTAATGTTTACCTATCCTTTAACTATTGATTTGTGTATGTTATAAATAAATAAATGTTACTTTCAAACCAGACTAAAGTAATTACAAAAAGTAATACTTATAATATTGTATACTTACCTATTACATTGGTTCAATTAATGTTGATTTATTCTTAAAATAATGTCATTGACCTCTTACAAATGAATAAACATGTTTATATACATAAAGACAGTACTTATTTCAATAAACATTCCCAAATTTTAAGAAGTAGCTCTAATGAGAAGTAGCCCTAATCAGAAGTACCCCAAATGAGAAGTAGCCCTAATAAGAAGTAGCCCTAATGAGAAGTAGCCCTAATGAGAAATAGCCCAAGTGAGAAGTAGCCAAAATGAGAAGTGGCCATAATGAGAAGTAGTCCATTAGCGAGTCGTTTGCCATAATGAGAATTAGCCCTAATACGCCTAGACCGTCATAATGATGTGTTTGTGTGTCATTATTATGGAAGACCAAAGAAAAGATGGATGGATTGTGTGAGGGATGACATGAATGAGAAGAGATTGGATGGTTTGATGTCGAATGACCTAAATACATCTGCTTAAAAAGCTTTGCTTTCAATTAACAATCGACATTAAAAACATAAATCTACTTAAACCAAAGTTAAAGTCAATTCGCTGCCGTGGAAACCAGAAAAACAGTTGGAGTAAACCAGGCCCTCGAAAACGTATCTGCGATTCTTAGGGAGTAAGATTTCAGATTTTGCGAAATTCAGCGTAAAGGGAAAAAAAGGTAAAGTTTTCGGAAGAAACGCTCTGGCTCATGAAGAGACGGCGCGAAGACTCACCTGTCACTTGATGTATTGATAAACTGGTGCGATATGACCGCCGATGCTCCAATAGACGCTCGATTGAACGAGCAATTGAGCATAATCTAGGGTCAAAAGTGTTTTTCCAGTCTTTCGGTAGAAGTCACTTGACGAAGTTGACTACGGCCAGCGGAGCAGTCGTTGCGTTGCCTCAAAGTTAGACGTCCTTTCAGAAATAGAATACTTCTTCAGCCAGCTATACGCCTAGCATGTATCAGCTAAACTTGATCCCGAAAATGAGGATACCAGCGCCACGTTGACCCGCCACTTTACCAAAACACTTGCCAAAAATCAGACTACGCGTAATTGAGATTTCTCTTGTACAGCTAAAAACGGAAATGTTTCTGGTGAGGACGGTGTTACATCTGAGTTCCTGAAAGCAAGCGGTAAACCTGTGATAATGGAGCTCCAATACATCTTTAACACCGTTCTCTTTGATGGGAAAACTCCGGAGGCGTGGAGTAGGAGTATCGTAGTGTCGTTCTTCAAAAAAATAGATAAGACTCTACTGAAGAACTACCGACCCATTTCGTTCCTGTGCCACGTTTTCAAGGGTTTTCAAGGGTTATTACAAACCACCTTGCGCGAAGACTTGACGGATTTCAGCCCCTGGCGCAAGCCGAGTTTCGAGGAGGATACGGCACCACAGACCACATTTTGCCAGTGCGGCAGATTAAACAGGAGGCCGAAGAGTATAATTGGCCACATCCACTTACATCGAGGTGTAAGAAAGGGGGATGTGATATCCCTAAAATTATTCACTAATGCCTTAGAGAATAAGACGCTGGACTGAAAAGTGGGATTAAAGCCAAAATTCTTCGGCTTCTCCAAGACATAATTCTAAAGGTAAAAATATCTGGGTAATCCCAACGATAAACAATTCAAAATATTTCACATAATTAGACAATGAAATAAATGACTGCATTAAGTATTAATTATTATTAAAGTATTAAAATAATAATCTACTTCTTATTGATAAAAATCTTAGAGCATTAATTAAAAAACAGAAAGAATAAAAACCTATAAATTAAAACAAAATAACTTAAAAACTAAAAACCTATAAATACCTTTTAAATAAAAAATATCTCTAAGAGAACCGCTGCCGCGCGGCAAAGTCCCCAAATGTCTGACAGCGTTGCCCTATTGAATGGCTAAGCTAACTCGTTGGCAAAAGTAGATGCCAGCCCTCCGGTTGCCGGAGGCTTCGACAAGGCGTTTCGATAGGTTTTTAACGAAACGCCGTGCTTCTGGCCCCCATGACCTCAGCGTTTCCACCCCAAACAGCAAAAACACATAACTCTCGCCAAGAGCTTCGTATTTGCGCTGCTTGAGACTTTCGGCTGCGGCTGCTGCCGCGCCCGCCTCGCAGGAGGTCTCACGGATGTGGGAGGGAGCCAGAGTGTCTACACAAGTTGCATCCCACACCAGCGACCTCCCCAATTTCCATGGAATTAGAGACATTCCGTCGGGTCTCTTGCCATCGCTCCGAAACATACCGTTTGGCTCTAAGATTGCCGGTACGTCTGCGGAGGCAAGGGCCCGACGGATGATGTCATTTAACGAGGCGTGGCGAGACAGACGACCGGCACTTCGAAAGCAGGAAAACGTAATGGCCGAACTCGTCAACGGGCTGGCCGCAGCTGCAGCGGTGCGGTTGGTAGACGCGGGCGCTCAAGCGCAGGCCAACATACTCAGGAGAGTACCGATGTTTGCCGATGTATTAATTAAAACATAGTTTTACAGAATAATTTCATAATTAACTGGTGTATAAACTATTAATTCCAACAAATCGTAAAGTTTTTAAAAATAAAACGTAACAAATAGAATAGTTTTTAAAACATGCTTTAAGTTTTAACTATAAAATGCATTAAATCGAAATCGTCCGTCCATAAACATACAACTTTAAAAAATAAAGCGCAATAACTCGAATAATTCCAGTTTAAAATTTAAAAATGGTAATGGAAGTCTTTACATGATAATAATGTAGCGAACTATCTCAAATTCGTGCACACTGCACTCTGTTCGCCACGCGGCGCAACCACAGAAAACATTTACTAAGGCGCAACACTGAAATTTCAATGACATCTCTTTATGAATACCGACGTGATCGATATTTAATCAAAAAGAGCCTTTCTTTTATCTCACTATTCTCACTTGTTTTACTCCAAACGCAGTGGCTGTGAAACTGTACCTATTCTTTCCGTGTATTTACTTGGGTTTATCATAAAATCTTAGCCATATTTTTTAATTATTTCGGTTTATTATTAAAGGTGCGATATATTAATATTATTTTGTAAAATCGGTCCCAAGGGCTCCAAAAGCGTATGCAATAATATTTCTCCAAAACTTCTGATCTCCATACATTGATTATCAGGAGAGAATGTTTGTTTTGTATTTTTTTTTATGTTTTGGAGCTGTAAGGAATGAAATTAGTAAATGTTGTTTTATTTATTATTTTAATATGAAAATCATTACAGCTCTTGGGAATGAATGTATAAAAGTTGAATTTTGGAGAACAATAGATTTGGAGCGCATGGGGCTAAGCGCATTAAAGTATTATAACTAGAGCCTCGCGCCTCGAAGCAATTCTTCGCGCTGATTTGCGGATGCAATCGCTTGGATCACTCACACGAATCACATAGGCGTTTGCGGCCCGTGAATCGCAAAAGTGCGCAAAAATGCATAAACCTTAGCAATAACTGCACAGTTCACAGGGTCGAAGTAGGTACAATGAGAGTGAAAACCTCCGCGGGGCACAATGATAACGTAAGATAAACAAGCTCCTAATAAGATACTTAAATGGGCATGGCAAGTCACACAGAAAGTAGTAAGTAACTGCATAGATACAAGATACAACTATAATAATAACGGTCAACGCAACGGCCTCGCAATCTCGCAAAGGACTATGCGACACTTCCGCCGGTTCCGCGAGTTTTCTTTCCATTCATGCATCATTCATAATAACCGGCCCGGTGTCAGTTCTATGCTGGACATAGATCACAGACCATGGGCTAAGTGGTATGTGACTTAGATATACCTTTTTTTTTAGTGAATTCGCCTCGTGGGACCCTCAGAAGGCTGGCAAGGTTATGTGGGGCTCCGTCCGTCCTCTATTTTCAAACTGAAAGCGTAACAAACTGAAATGAGAGGGAGTGAAGTTTTCCCACTAAATACTGGAGAACAGCAAATTCGAGTAAAGTAGAGGCTGCGAGACCTATCCACTAGGGAAGTGAACCACGGGAATACATGATATCGACGGTGACAACATTTTACACAAAAAGAAAAGTTTTGAAGAGAGAAGTAGAAGAACGTTTCGCGTCTAAGTTTAATCGGATTGTACTAAGTTGTACGTCGTAGATAGGAGGAATAGCCATAATGTTATTTAGTAGAATCTATTTCCACTTTTATTTTTTTCACTACAGAAAGTGGTTTTATCAAAATATGCGGAACGACCTTAAAGATAAGTAACTATAAGAAAGTAAATTTGTCGAAAATGTTAGATAGTAGGCAGGGAGGTATTGTCAATTCGGCTTCGCGCCGTCGAGATACCTACACAATAGTAGATTGTTATACAAGGGGCTAAAGAGACCCAATAAATACGAGGTAGTTTTACTGCCGAGCTTTAGCGAGGGAGTAAATAGAAACCGAGTTTTAATTGGTTTTTAGCGCCCTGTGTTACACTCTGTTTTTCACTACGAATGCGAGAAAATAAAACAATCCAATACAATATTAATTGGTTTATTTTATAAAAAATTAACCCGTTAGTTGCTTTTACGACACCCAAGGGAAGAGGGGTTGGTAGTATTATTTTGATGAACCCATCGCCGCTATATGCTGTTGAATAGTATGTGCTCTTCCTATAGGTGTCGTAAAAGGCGACTAATGGACTAAAGCCTGCACATACATCCAACAGCATAGAGCGACGATGGACTCATCATAATAATACTACCAACCCCTTTCTTCCCTTCGGTGTCGTAAAAGGCGTCTAACGGACTAAACACTGCACATACATCCAACAGCATAGAGCGGCGATGGGCTCATCAAAATAATACTACCAACCCCTGTCTTCCCTTGGGTGTCGTAATAGGCGACTAATGGACTAAAGCCTGCACATACATCTAACAGCATAGAGCGACGATGGACTAATCATAATAATACTACCAACCCCTGTCTTCCCTTTGGTGTCGTAAAAGGCGTCTAACGGACTAAACACTGTGCACATACATCCAACAGCATAGAGCGGCGATGGGCTTATCAAAATAATACTACCAACCCCTGTCTTCCCTTGGGTGTCGTAAAAGGCGACTAACGGACTAAATACTGCAAATACATCCAACAGCATAGAGCGGCGATGGGCTCATCAAAATAATACTACCCACCCCTCTCTTCCCTTGGGTGTCGTAAAAGCGACTAACGGGCTAAAGGCTCACCGCCTAAGCACATGTGCAGACTGTGCAGTTATTTCTTGCTGAAGCGTAGACTGTGTGGGCGTGGTCTGTGTTGTCCATTGATTTAAATGATTACTAATTTTACCATAAACTAGAAATAAATATCTCAAAAAAAGTTGTTGATCTAAGTAAATAGTAATAAGTCGAGTCTTTATTAATGATTGTTCTACTTTTGACTAAAGACTTTTTCGTTTTTGTAGGCTCATTGTCATTTGACAGACAAAAATAAAAATAAAACTTTTTTTCCTTGGCAAGAAAATTTATTTTTTCCTAGCTCTGTAGATTGTTATGCAAGGGGCTAAAATTACCCATTATTACGAGCTAGTTTTACTCCCGAGCTTGAGCGAGGGAGTTAATAGAAACAGAGTTTTAATTGGTTTTTAGCGCCCTGTGTTACACTCTGCTTTTCACTACGAATGCGAGAAAATAAAGCAATCCAATACAATATTAAGTGGTTTATTTTATTAAAAATTAACCCGTTAGTTGAAGGTTGAAGGAACCCTTTAGTTTTAAGGGTAGAGCCCCTTGGGTGTTGTAAAGGCGACTAACGGGCTTAGGGCTCACCACCTAAACACATGTGCAGACTGTGCAGTTGTTTCTTGCTGAAGCGTGGAATATGTGGGTGTGGTCTGTGTTGTCCATTAGATTCAAATGATTACTAATTTTACCATAAACTTTACTATTAATAATAACTATCTCAAAAAGTAGTTGATTTAAGTAAACAGTAATAAGTCGAGTCTTATTCATGATTGTTCTACTTGACTAAAGACTTTTTCGTTTTTGTAGGCTTTCGTCTTTTTTAGCAAGAGGAGTGAAAACATACATTCACGCTTACGGCCAAAGGGTTAGTCAGAGACTACTTAATGAGGATCGCAAAAGCAGGCAGCGTGCACTGCCACAGTTAAAGTACACGTTATAACAAATAACAACTGCACATATGCTCAACGTGATTGGTGGTGAGCCCATCTGTTGGATGTATGTGCAGTCTTCAATCTTTTAGTGGTTTTTTTCGACGCGGAAGAGAAGAGATGAGTTCGTAGTATTATTTTAATATCGAGCCACAATCACACTTACATATTTATTCTGTGACCACACAGCTAACATGTAGAAAATGATTAAGAATACATACCGGCGCGGCTGGAGCGACTCGGATCATATCTGCGATAAGCTAAAGGTAGAATACCTTGCAGATATGACGTAATTATACGGGACCGTGGCTCTGATTGGATATGCAAAATGGGACAACCCGCTACAACACCGGGATACTTCACCGCATTTTGAGGCTGGGCCATGGGAGAAGATTCATACTGATGTCCGCAGCTTACCCCACGGCACCCATCTTTCATGGTATGTAATACGCCAGTCCACCTACTAATACGGCGCGATGAGTCAGGGTATTTGACTCATGCGGCTGAGGTAAACACCGATTGACCGACACTGGTGCGCGGCGCGGTGGCAGTCCCAGACTCCAGCGGCAAGTGAGGGGATGTACTTGGTTTTTAGTGGGTATGTCCTTTTCCCGAATCCCTGTTGATAGCTCTGGACCTGGATAGGGAGGCGGGAGCTGGGTGGAGAACCTCACATTACCATCCGCGTCAACCCATGCGCGGTGGTAATGAATAACGAGTTTTACCAAGGACGTTATCTTATTTGTCTATGGTTTTACCAAGATAAAAAAATACTAATATGTATTTGTCTATGGTATTATCCTTTGCTCCATCTCGTCTGCCAAAGTGCCTACGTTTCGTAACGCCTCTGTGGTCTTGTAGTCCCGGGTTCGACTCGGTTAAGTTGGGGGCTTGTCAAGCTATAGTTACCACCATCTTGTCGAAATATATCGCTTGTTACTAGCATTGTTGGGTTCAGACATTTATAGAAAAGATAGCCAGCATCAGTAATACGTCGAAGTGGTACGGAATAATGCCATAATAATTTTCACAATAGTACCTTGTCTATGGTTTTACTAAGATAAAAAAATAACTAATATGTATTTGTCTATGGTATTATCCTTTGCTCCATCTCGTCTGCCAAAGTGCCTACGTTTCGTGACGCCTCTGTGGTCTTGTAGTCCCGGGTTCGACTCGGTTAAGTTGGGGGCTTGTCAAGCTATATAGTTACCACCATCTTGTCGAAATATGTCGCTTGTTACTAGCATTGTTGGGTTCAGCCATTTATAGAAAAGATAGCCAGCATCAGTAATACGTCGAAGTGGTAAGGAATAATGCCATAATAATTTTCACAATAGTACCTATCTGACACATAACTAAAATAACAGATCTAATTCTAAATACCTAGTGCTAAATATGTTATAATCTAAGGATTATAACACAAAGGCGAAACTATACCCGCCCACGACTTTGTCTACGTGAACAACTGTAGTTATCCCGACCGAAGATGGTTTTACTCCAAGAAAGAACAGTTACAAAAGGAATCTTTTTCATGATTTCTAAAAAAATACTAAGATCATAAAATCAAATTCTTTCATCCATTCTATTTATAATAATGACATCTAGCGAAGCACTACCTACCTAGTTAGTCACGTCCATAGATTTAGTATAGTCACGTCATATTTACATCTCCCAACACATTGTGCTTAAAATAACACAAAGTCTGAGGGCTACGATGGACTTGGTACCTACTAAAGTAATTAAGGCCAGTATCAATGACTTGACTACAGTACTCACATATCTCATTGACCTGTCTTTTGCTTCCGGAACTTTTCCTGAACTACTAAAAATGTAAATTTTAAAGCCGCTGCACAAGAAAATCGTGAAAGATGAATTGATAATTATCGACAAATTAATCTCATACCGATTCTCTCTAAGGTGTTTGAAAGAGAATGATAGAATTTTGCTGCAAATATAATATCATAACGAGCGCACAGTTTGGTTCTCAAAAACGGAAATCCACTACGCTTGCTCTTTTCTCTCTACTAAGTACCATTTTTAACAGTCTTAATGATAACAACTGCACCACAGGATTATTCCTAGATTTGTCTAAAGCATTCAACATCGTTTCTCATGAACTTATATTAAAAAAATTGGATAATATCGGCATACCTACGGAGTCTTGCTCAGAATTGGATAGGTACGATCTTATTTAATTGGTCGTAAACAATATGTCCTTATTGACAAATTAGAGAAAATGAGCTAGTTACCTACACCTCTAGCTATAGCGAATTCAAATGCGGCGTTCCTCAAGGCAGCGTACTAGGACCAATTTTATTTGTCATGTACCTTGATGATATTTATAAGATAACGAAACATAAATGCATTCTATTCGCCGATGATATTTATATTATTGTGACATCTGATAAATCCAACTAATCAATTAAGAATCATGAGACAGACATTAATAATACAATTGACATCATAAGACAATGGCTAGAATTTAATAATCTTAAAATTTATCTTAATAAATCAAAATATACTTATACAATTTAATAAATCAAAACATTCTCAATACAATTTTAATTTGGACATTGCAAAAATACAAGAAACTAGCCATATTAAGTTTTTAGGTGTCATAGTTGACCAACATCTGAATTGGAAAGAACACGTTGATGGCCTGTGTAGTAGGATTGATAAATTTGTATATTATGCTCTAAAGGAAGTGAGACGCATTATAAATAAACAGGCAGCAATCACGTTCTACTATACTTATATAGCCTCGATACTTCGTTACGGGATTTTGGCGTGGGGTAAGAGTACCGACAATAACATGATGTTTATTTTCCAAATGTATAAGTGCTATGTCTGGAATCTCCCCTGACGAGTCTTGTGAACCCATATTCAGAGAACTTGGTTTATTGCCACTGCCATCGCTGTACATTTACGAAATATGTTTATTCGTCAAAAAACCTAAAGTGCTTTTAAAAACAGCAGGCGAATCTAATTCTAGATTAAAAGAAATCTACACAGACTCGTGCATAAAGCCATGCCGAAGTCTGCAAAGTTTGTTAATAGCTGTGTAGATTTGTGTGTTCGTATATTTCATAAACTACCTGATGACATCAAGAAATCGAATGACAATTCATTTAATAAGAAATTGCCGATATTTTAAAAAGTTTTTTTTTAAATGTATAATTTAACATTACATTTTGTGCTTGTTTGTAATTTGATATTTTATGTTATTTATAAATCCTAGACTATATCAGCCATTAATTTGCATGCTAAACCTGTATTAGCCAAACATGTTGATCTGTAATAGTTTTGTAACATCTTCTAAACCATGTTAAATGCAAATAAATTATTATGATTATGAATATTAATAAAAGTTACTTGTAGTCTTAACCTAGGATCTAGATGGCGTTAGCGCTAAATAAACGGTATTAGAACACTAGATTTTAAATTCATCTGAACATTCTTACAGATATTTTATGCAATTTGGTGTACCTACGTAACTTCGATGACAATACAATAATATGGCACAATGGATCTGCCCCCTTACTCTTGAAACCGATCCCGATCGATCGATATTGGTATTGGGAAGTTTTGTACTCTTAAGTTACGACACCAGCACTAATTTGGATTCATATTGCGCGGATATTTAGTGAAAACTAAATGCCAAATTCAATATCATTTAGTTCACCCAATATAAATTCAATTTAGCGCTGGTGTCGTAACTCAAAAGTACCAAATTTCACAATACCAATATCGATCGATCGGGATCCAATTCCTGAATCAATTTCCTGCCCCACTGTAGCCGAATCTGTTTTGAAGGAAAATGTTAAAGATTGTGAAAGTAATTTCAGTTTTCAAAAAAATTGTGTTATTAATATAATAAAAACATTTAACACTTTCAATAAAAAGAAAACTGCTGATCTGTGGGGTAAATCCGTGGACGTCGCTAAATGTTTAATTATGACAATAGCTCCAGTTTTAGCTTGCATATTTAATGAATGCATTGACTGTGGTGTTTTTCCTGACCTCATGAAATATAGTAAAATAATTCCATTATTTAAATCAGGTAGCACTTCTGACCCCTCTAATTTTAGACCTATTTCTGTGCTACCCACATTTACTAAAATTTTTGGAAAGTTGATGCTAGACCAAATGCAAATTCATCAAATCAAACTTTTACATTGTAAACATTGTGGTTTTACTAGGGGTCGCTCTACAACTGACGCCGGTGTTGAGCTTTTAATCCAAATATTTGATACCTGGGAGGAATCACAGGATGCCCTAGGGGTATTTTGTGATTTATCCAAGGCTTTTGATTGTGTTTTAAATGAAAATTTGGTCAGGAAGCTTAACCACTATGGAATTACGAATGCTTCTTTGAGCCTTCTAATCTCATACTCAAGTAACAGGATTCAAAAGGTTAAAAGATCTCCGGGATCAGTGGTTAAAATGGGAGTTCCGCAGGGTTCAATACTTAGTGCATTCTTGTTTTTGGTTTATATTAATGGCTTACCTTATTTTGTAAAAGACAGTCATGAGATAGTATTATTTGCTGATGATACTTCACTTTTATTCAAAGTGAAACGACGACACCCCAATTATAACGATGTGAATAATGCGGTCTCAAAGATTGTTCACTGGTTTAGTGTTAATAACTTGCTATTAAACGAGAGAAAAACCAAATGTGTAAGATTTGTATTGTCTAATGTTAAGCAGGTAATAACTAGTGTACAAATTAAAGATAAGAATGTGAATCCTGTGGACACCACTGTGTTTCTAGGCATCACGTTGGATGCCAAGCTTCAGTGGGGCCCACATATAGCTTAATTGTCGAATAGTAGCTCTGCGGCTTATGCAGTAATGAAGATCTTAACTGACGTTGATACAGCTATATTAGTTTATTTCAGTTACTTTCATAGTGTTATGTCGTACGGCATTTTACTATGGGAAAATACTGCCGACATTCAAACTATATTTGTGCTGCAGAAGAGGGCTATTCGAGCAATATATAACCTAAAGGCTGGTGATTCTCTCAGAGAGAGATTTAAGGATATAAGTATAATGACAGTTGCATCACAATACATTTATGAAAATCTGATGTATGTTCATAAAAATATTGAAATGTTTTCAAAAAACAGTGATATTCACAAATTAAACACTAGAAGTAAGAACAAATTAGCAGTACCTTATACTACGCTCCATAAAATAAATAACTCTTTTAAGGGTCTGTGTGTCGATTATACAACAAAGTACCAAATGATATTCAGAAATTAGATCTTGATAAATTTAAAATCAAAATCAAAGAAAAGTTTTATAAAAAAGCTTATTATAAAGTATCAGATTATACAGAAGACAAAACAGCTTGGGTCTGAAATGCTCCAAGTACTCCAACAGCTATTTCTAATTGTCTATAATTAATTTAAATAGAGCACCATATTTAATTAAACTATTTACATTAAAATTCATATTTTGTATATTGTGACCTGGTAACGACTTATAATTATATATATTTTTTGTAAATGTCGTTGCTTCTGTGCGCTGTGGTTTCTTACGCCCGTTCTTTGCCACAGTTAAAAAATGATGTCCTGAATGGGTGGTAGTTTAAAAAAGATTTGGACGATTCAAAGTACTTATTAATTGAGTTTATTGAATAAATATATTTTGACTTTTGACTTTTGAATGATTATCCATGTTTTGTGTGTATATACAATTTTAACTTTAAGTAAAATGAAATATAAAATAATTAGGCATTAAACAATAACTCAAGTATCTGTCTATTGTATGAACTAGTTTTTCGTTTGAGTTTGTTTAAAACATTTTACTGTCGGATGTTTTACCAGACGACAAATGGCGTATACTGAGAGATGATGAATTGGTGAGTGTCTCAAACAAAGTCGTATAATATTTACTTCAGCTACACGCTCTGCGTGAAGGTTCCCAAGTTGCCTCTAGCCTTTAATCAATAAAATATTTTTATCGATCATTTGTTTTAAAACTAGTCAACTGAGCACCATTTTGTACGAGAAGGTATATCTTTTGGAATTTCTTAAAGTCGACATAACATAGTGTGTTCACAATGATGGGATAATCTCCACCCCCTAAACCATCGGCGTATACCGCAAGTAATATTTTCCCCAACTGTTTAGCCATAGCCGTTCTCCACTGTACATACATACCTACCATTACACCGTTTCTTGGCTGGCAGAAAACTAAAGAATTGTATACTCATAGATATTCTTTACTTTCCAGGACACACACACAACTGAGCTATCAAGCACTACGACTTCAGAAACTTCGCTGTTACTACAATTAACAAAATCTGTTGCTGCTGAACGTGACAGCAAATTACAATAGTAAATTTTGAGGCCAAAAACATTAGCCCAACCACAAACAATAATAATTGGTGGCAGCACTTGGCTCTTGTAGTCGCCTTAAAGCTTGTTTTTTCTTATTCAGTTAATATTTTTGACGCAGTCAGATTTTTTGTTTTCTTTAAATATTTTTTATTTATTTCACACTTTTATGTTAAGTACCTACTAATAATTAGTCGGGTAAAAATTACAAATTACTTTCTTTAGTAATTAAAGGGTTTTTTTTGTTTAAATTCAACACAATTAATATAAACGAATGTAATAATGGTTGTTTTATTTGAATACTATACAAGTAACCCATTGGCAGTGCTTTCGCTGAACCACGCTCAGATGCTAGCACTGCCACACTAGCTACAAAGTACCGATGTTATATGTCGCTCTATCCTTGATTAAATTTAAATTTGCAATACCATTGCTTGACCTCCGTCATAAGGGCGGTACAAAGTCCAAACTGCATAGTCTCACTGCTTTTGACTTCACAGACAGCATCACATTGACTTATCCTGATTTTTTTACCTAATGTCGATTACATAGAGTTCAGTCTATCAATTGGGGTTTTTTGATAGATAAGGGTAGATTGAGCCCCTGCCCTATCGAAAAAGTTAAAAATTTATAAACATTATTCTAATAATGGAATAAATAACAAAAACAAGAAAAAATCAAAGTTCCCGCCCAATCCGATTCGTTTGATATATTTTTTTATTTTATTTTATTTTTTTATTTAAGCACACAAGACAGATTACAATTGTTTCTATAAAAAACACAAAAGAATATACTAAAAGGCTGGATTGCAATCCAAAGTATGTGTGCCCTATAAAACAAAATGGAGAAAATCGATATTGATAGATATCTCCTCACCCCTAGTAGATCTGAAAACTGGTACTACCTTGTAATTCGCCGTCCTGTCCAAAGTATATCTATCTTGTTCTAACATTTACCAATTTCCTATAAGAGTACAGAGCGTAGCTATATTCAGCTTGTTTATGCCATATAGCGCTACTTCTATGCTTTAGTTATTGTTCTGAGACCAGTACTTACTGCAAGAAAATATGTCTACTGTATTGAATTTTTTATTGTATGTGTCGACCATGCGATGCAGAGGGGATCGAATGCCAGCGTTTGTGCGAGAACCAGCGACAGCAAATAGCGGTTTGGGACGCAAAGATCGCATATGTCCGCGCAGTGGCACAAAATAACTTATAAGATTAATTATATCTATGCAATCGTATTTGCTATTGCACAGATCGGAAAGCAGTTTTGCATCAAGTTGTAACCGCGTAGATTTTAGGTCTAATAGTTTATATTTCATCAAAAGGAGTGGGTAAGTATGATAAACGCTTTCAGTGGTATTAGTAATTAACCCGACGCAAGAACTCTTTTGCACCATTTCTATGCTGTGATTATATTTTTCATATAGTGGGTTCTATTGACACCCCGTATTCTAACTGGGGCCTTACTAGGGATTTAAAAAGGTAGATTTGTGTGAGGGGGTTTTTAAATTCAATTGACGAACGCATGACAAGACCATTCATTTTAAAACTTTACTTATTATGTTTTGTATATGTATATCAAAATGTAATTTACTGTCCATGGGCAACCCCAAGTGTTTAATATTACTGACCCTTACAAGATCTGTACCACCAAGAGAATAGGTAAAATAATTTATTTTCTTTTTTTTCGTGAAAGTTATAGTTTTACATTTATTAAGACTAAGTTGCAAATTATTATGGGAACAGTAAATACTAAATCTATCAAGGTCTTCTTGAAGCAAGTGATGATCCCCAACTCTATCGATATATTGATATATTTTGAGATCATCAGCATACAATAGAAATTTACTATGTTTAAAGCAATTTTGAACGTCATTGATGAAGGTCACAAATAGGAGAGGACCTAATATGAAAAATGTCGAATAATAAAAATGTCCAATAAAAAAATGTCCAATTTTAAAAACGTCTAATTCTGAAAACGTTAAAATATAAAAATAACCAATACGAAAAACATCTATTTATAAAAATGCCCATTACGAAAAACGTCCATTTCAAAAAATGAAGAGCATTTACTACTGGCTTTTTGAAGCTAAGCAGATTATTATTTAGTGAGAGGTTTATTACTTTTTCCTAATAAACGGTTTTCGTAAGTACTCGTTTGATAAATAACACAAAATATTTAAAAAAAAACATTTATTAGTTGGCATTCTTATTTACAAACTATGAACAACAACTGCTAAGGCCAAATGAAAAGTTTTAGGCTCGGACCAAATATCACATGGACAGAGTCTTACGACGTTGCCGCTTTTACATACGTGTATGAAAGTAAAGTATCTGTATCTCAGCCTGTATGACTGTAGTGTGACATGAGTAAAAGAGATAGTGATTGTACGTTTGGCAGCGACGCACTGTAGGTGTGAGACGTGTCATTTCATGACCGACTACTTGGTCAAAACATTGCTGGATTGTGCGAAATAATATTGAAATATTAAGAGATCTTAGTGTTTGTGTTATTTGTGTAATATACAATTGACATAATGTCTTGTTCAGCAGTTTATTGTTCGTCAAGAACAACAAAAGGAGGTGTGAAAGACCAGGAATGATCATTTCATACGTTAGTGATTTCTATTAATATGTATGCTTTACTATGAGTTTTTTAATAATAAAAACGGCAAAGCATTAATTTTTGCTAATTCTTAATCATACTATATGGTACACTATTCATGAGAATCAGGTTTTAAACCTTAATTAAATGTAATATAAAGGCTTTGTTTTTGGCTTATTGATTAGTGATGTACGTATTTGTGTATCGAAGCTTTATCGATATTACTAATTTTCTTTTTATTATTCTTTATTTAGGTTCCCAAAATGCCCGGAAATAAGACGTGAATGGGTTAAAGCTATTAGACGTGATAACTGGGAGCCTACAAAATATTCAAGGCTCTGTTCAAAACATTTTGAAAAATCCTGCTTTGTTGGCAGTTTATTAATAAAAAAACTTAACATTGATGCAGTGCCGACCATTTTTAAAGGTTATCCATCTTACTATCAATCGGTAAGATTAGTTGATGTCACTACTACTACACTGTTGCCCGTAAATGTTTACTAATGGAAATAGGCCTTCTTCCGAATGGGCACTTAGTTATGATGTTGTATTGATTCTGAAGTTTTAAAGACTGTAAATTTTAGATTGTTATTGCCATTTTATCATTTTTTTCAAAAAATGGTTTAGGTACCTAAAATGAGAAAATTACAACAGCGACAAGATGAAATTTAAATGATAAGTCCTAGAAAACTGAAGAAGATGCAAGAGAATGGTGTCAATACAGAAGAAATTCCGACTACACCCAGGCGAGCAGTTAAAGTTTTAACCACTCTTTTAAAAACTCGAATGGTATCAGCAAGGAGACTTAAGAGGCCTATTACATCTCGAATGTGATTTTTGCGTAAAATGCCTATTTTCGCATTTTATAGTAATTTTGCAGTTGTATTTATCGTTTTTATCGAAATAGGATAATAAATTTGTGCATAATATTACAAATATCCATTTTGTGAGCATAAGTTGAATTCGGACGGCCGGCGCATCGCATTTTGTAGTAATTTTGCAGTTGTATTTATCGTTTTTATCAAAATAGGATAATAAATTCATTATAAAATCTTTATTCCTCATGAAGTAACAGTTACTCTGGTATACATTTTGCTCAATAATATTATCGCAGATAGGAGATAATTCACAGTTAATTTATAGCAATTTTCGAAGTTTTTTGGTTTAGAATAAGAGTTTTTTCCTATATAAAATCAATGATATCTAAAAATTTCGAGGCCACTACGCATTATTCGACTATATAAGAGATAACATTATAATTTTTTTATTTCACTTGTTTAGAACAGTAGTTCAATCGATGAGCTCAAAAAAGTGCCTTCGCGCACTTTATGAAAATATTCCTCTGCAATTTTGGGTTTAATTAAAAAGTTAAGCAAAATTTACAAAAAGCGAGGCCACTAAGCACTATTCCAATAGCTATTCTACACTATTCAATAAGTCATAATTGTTAATGTATTTTCGTTTCTGAGATCCATAACGCCAAAGTTGGCCATTTTACGCAAAAATCACAGTTAAGATGTAATAGGCCTCTTAAGGTGGTAAAAAAATAAGGGAAAAGGGACGCAGACTTGCAAAAAAGAATGCAACTTTATTAAATGTGATAAATAATTTAAAATCAAAAAACTTTATGGATTCAGAGTCATTAGATTTGTTGTCTAACATAGCGGACAAAAACAAAGATTTACTGGTAAGGTTACTACGAAAAAGTAATAATAGAACACTTCCAAAAAAATATTCACCTGTACTTCGAAAATTTGCACTCACTTTACACTTTCTTTCACCTAAAGCTTACAAATATGTCCGTAGTCATTTTGATTCCTGTTTACCGCACCCAAAAACAATCAGCAAGTGGTACCAGACAGTCGACTGTGAACCTGGGTTCACCAAAGAGTCTTTTGAAGCACTCAAAATAAGATCACAAAAGCAACCTATTATTGGTGCTTTATGTATAGATGAAATGGCTATTAGAAAGTGTGTGGAGTGGGATGGACAGCGTTCTCCTGGTTATGTTAATGTTGGAAACAATGTTGACGATGATTCCGTTTCTCTGGCCACTGAAGCACTTACGTTTATGATCACTGCAGTTAATGGGTCATTTAAAATACCTGTGGGTTATTTTTTAATTAACGGTATAACAGGTTTGCAGAAAGCTGAACTTATACGTACTTGTTTAGATTTGTTGGCCGAGTCTGGTGTTACTATAGTGACGTTAACTTTTGATGGCGCGCCGAACAACCTTGCCATGGCAAAGCATCTTGGTTGCAGTATTGACAAAAACAATTTGAATACACAATTTGAACATAATGGCTTAAAAAATTCTATACTCCTTGATCCATGCCATTTCCTGAAACTAGTTCGTAACGCGCTGGGTGATAAAAGAATAATTTATAATGAAAAAGGAAAAGAAATAAGTTTTAAGTATTATGAATTGCGGCACAATCTGCAGACTCAAGAACAATTGCATTTGGCAAATAAATTAAGGCAAGCACATATTGATTATATAAAACAAAAAATGAAAGTTAAATTAGCAGCCCAAATGTTTAGCCAATCAGTATGTGATGTATTAATGTTTTGTAGAGATGACGTAAAACTTGAAGAGTTCGCAGATTGTGAAGCAACTTGCGAGTTTATGTCAATGTTTAATAATATATTTGATTTATTGAATTCTAGAAATCTTAATTCATATGGGTTTAAACAAGCAATACTACCAAGAAATATTTGCAAAGTTTACAGACTTATAGAAGATGGTATTGAATACATAAATAAACTAAAATTTAATGACAACACTTTCGTTATTAAGTCGCAAAGAAAAGTTGGGTTCGTGGGATTTATTGTTTGTTTACAAACGCTTAAAAATGTTTGTGAAGATTTGCTTTTACAAGAGCAACCAAAAATGCGTTTTTTATGTACTTATAAGTTTTCCCAAGACCAAATGGAATTATTTTTTGGCGCAGTGAGAGCAATGGGTGGCTTTAATAATAACCCCTCTGCAAAGCAGTTTAGGTCTGCGTATAAAAAGCTGCTTATACACGCTGAATTTAAAGCTTCTGAAGGAAATTGCATACCCTTAGAAGATATTCCCATTTTAAATACCACGAGTAAACCAAATTCTGTAAATATTATTAATCAGTCCTTGCTAAACACAGAATGATAGAGGAGTTGGATCAAATATCTGTAAATGATGTACATATTGATAATGATGATCACTGTTATTCGTTTGTAAATAATTCGACCCAACTTACCGAATATATTGCCGAGGTAATTTATTATATATCGGGCTTTGTAATAAAAAAAATTAAAAAGGGTTTGCTATGTGAAAACTGTTTGTCAGCTTTAGAAGGTCCCAAAAGAAATTCATTGACAAATAAAAATTATAAAGGAGGTCTGATTTATCCAAGCGATGATGTTTATTATATTTGTAAATTGTGTGAAAAGATTCTACGTAATACTTTGACTTATACCCATCATAGCAAAATAGACAGCAAGCATGTGTTTAAAATGATCAGGGATGTGATTCTACAGACTATGCACTCCTCAAAATATAAAAATATTTTTCAATGTTTAAATGAACATGTGTTAGATTTTGGTTTTTTTGAAGATCATAAATATCTTCTCATAAAATCGATTTGTGAGAAATATTTGCAACTTCGGATTCATTTTGTAATGAAAAATGCTGTAGTTGAAAATAGTGTCAGAAATATGTACACCAAATTAATTTTATTTAAGGGCCATTGACTTTGTTAAGTATTGTGTTATTTAAAAAAAATGTTTTTCTTTCCCATTGTGTTATGTTTATTTATATCAGACTCGTTAACCGGTGCGACTATGTTCGTTAAATTAATTTTAGGTAAGGGCTTACGTCTTCTGTGTTAATTCAAAATAAGTTTTTTTCTTTCCCATTCTAATAAGTTCTAATTATATCAGACTAGCTGCTTGGTGCGACTTCGTTCGCGAGGTTCCCTATCCCTGCTCTAACCCTACCCCTTGTGGGATTCTCCCACATTAGTCTAATAATATATTATGTACCTATATTTTATATAACATAAAGTATTATATAATATCAATTTCATATTTTGTATTTTATATCATATAATTATTATATACTTAAAATAAACCTTTACTATATTTACATATTTATAAAATGATATTTACATTAACATAGCATTTTATTATCTCATAACATTTACTTATTTACACATTTCCATACAAATAAAAACTCGTCCGGCATTATTCAGTACTAGCTGATTGCCGTCGCATGGAATGGAGTCGCGAACACACCGAGCGAGCCTATTGTTCTATAATCTGGTCGGCGCACGCGCAGACCGCGTGCCGCTTCGATAGTCAGTCAGAACCTATGCTTAACGCCGTACGCACGTTTGATTGCCTCCCGCTAGTTTTCGACGCGCTCGCTGTAGCTGCTTGCTTATATGTTTTATGTGCTTCACTATTCTGCTTGTGCTTAAATACCTATCTGCTGTGCTCTGTGCTCCTTCTATCTGTGTTTGTGTTAAGTAGACGCGTTGTGACTGTCAAGTGCTAGACTTATTATTTCACTGTCTTTAAAAACAGCTAAGTACCCCAGCATAGAACACATATCTAGCGATACACACATACTCGCTAAACCCCTTTCCTACCCTACCCCCTACCTTACTATTTGCAGCGCGCATTCTGTCAATCGCTGACATTTGTTTCAAACAACTCACAGTTATGGCAAACGCTATTACTTTACACTAGTAAAGTTAATAAGGTCGTTATTTTTTCTTAAATTTTCTTTCTTTAGATTATTTACATCAATAGTTACTAATGTTTACAGTCAAGTACATTTTAAGTTTTACAGTCGTAGTTCAAATTTGAATCTTAATAATATGGGCGGGAATATGAATAGTAAAAAGTATTGCTCTTCACTTCCTACTACACAATTTTTTTATATATAATAGAATGAGGCAAACGAGCAGGCGGGTCACCTGATGGAGAGCAATCTCCGCCGCCCATGGCTACCCGCAACTATCGATATACTAGTCACATCCTTAGTCACGCACACATGTACAGATAGAAAGCTGCACACTAACAAATGACGGACATGCTAAAAATCCAAAGACTCTGTCCATTGTGATATTTGGTCCGAGGTTTTAGGGGAGGCCTTTGCCAAGAGGCGCACAAAACCACACATAGATAATAAAAAAGACAATGGATAAACATATTTTCTGTTTTAAAAAAAAGTATTGTATTATTAAACCTCTTTTTATAACGCGCCTTGACAAAGCTTCGGTGGCCGAGTGGTCAAGCACTCGGCTTGCAGTCGGTCATAGTTCCAGTCCACTTATAGCTACTAGGGCAAGTTTGGTAGGTATCGTTTTCGTATAATTTAAGGATGGGGAATCCATTTCTGGAACAAAATTTTTAACCCGTCATAGAAAAAAAAGAAAAGTTAACAAAACATAAAAATGAAAAATATTACCATTTTTTTTAAATGCTCTACTACAACAATACCACATGGATTTTTAGTAAATTAAAAAATATAAAAAGATTTTTCGTTTGTTGATCGGGGTTATTTTATCAGTTTTCGTTATTCAGTAGTCGTGTTAGGTTCCGTTAAAATAGTTTTAATGCAATGCAACGCGATAGTTAAAGTCTGGCCTTACTGAAGTCTGTATTTATTGTATCTATAGAATAACCGTGATCAAGAGCTACTGTAAGGTCCTCGATGAAAGAAATAAGATTAGTCGCAGTGGATTTATGCTCTACAAAACCATGTTGTTGTCTAGCAATAATATGTTTAAATAGAGATGCTAAAACTGGATAAACAAGCGACTCGAAAACCTTTGCAAATACAGGTAAGACAGAGATAGGCCTAGCTGTAACTTCCAACGGAGCACCTGTCACGATCTTGAACAGTGGCAAAATGAGCGATTCCTTCCAGGCGCAAGGAAAAACTCTATCCGTTAAAGACCGGTTAAAAATTAACGTATGGGGTAATGCCAAGCCTTTTGCGCAATTAGTGACAAAAAAAACCGGAATGCCATCCGCTCCGATGCTCTTAGTGGAGTCAAGTCTTTTTAAAGCCTTGTAAACTTCATCCGTAGTAAACAACAGAGAGCTAAGATAGTCACAACAACAGGCAACCGCAGGATAATGAGGCGATGGATCCGACTTATTGAAGACTGATGCTAAATAATCAGCGAAAAGATTGCAAATAACCGGCCTCTCGATGGAATCGATGTATTTTTACCTTTGCGCTTATTCTTAATAAAAGTCCTCACTAGCTTCGGGTTTGACTTTAACGAATCCTCTATACGAGCCATAAAGCATATTAAGAAGGCAACAGTGAATCACACCTTTTTCTGAGGAGTTTGAACGTTAAAACATGACGGGGGTTATTAATGTACTTCCGCATTCTAACACGATTTTTTTTTCTTATGGGACCTTACTGAAATCGTCGTGAAACGTATTTCACGATCAAACTCCTTACCATGCCATAAAATACTTCCAGCATCTCATCAACAGACCATCAACCACAAAGTAACTCCTTTCAATTGATAGTGTGCAAATCTTTAATGACACTGGTATGACTATACCTCGCCGGCCTTGCGAAAACAAAATCTGGCGTCATTATTGGGTAATAAAGTGTCATTACATAAGTATGTAAGGGATAGAAAAGCTCATTGGAGGGTGCAGCGGGTCCACGATAAACAAGGGGTCAGGAATGCCTGCAATATCGGCGACTGCTATGTTGCACAAAATTAAACTCAAGATTTTCCATTGAGTTATTGAAAAAATAGTTTAAACATATTGTGTGTTCGCTGTTCAAGTAACCTGGTAAAAGATCATTACACGCTCCCGCAATCCATGACATAGGTACTGCCTAAATTGAGTCACCCACTATGAGCGTATCGCTGACCAGTGCATCTAAAACACGGTTACAATTGTCTATATAGTGTTTCAAAATATGTTTTTGAATAGGAGGTGGCTGGTATAATAAGTACACCGCAAATGTTCCACCTCGCGGAAGCGGCCCTGTCACTCCCGACACACACCCACAAGTCCTCAGAGTCAGATTCGCATGAATAAAGTCGTACTGAGTTAAGTCGTTTAGTGGCAGCATTTAACTCCCCTCCACCATTCTTTGAAGGTGCTTTGGCGATCACGTTGTATCTATTATCAAGGACTTCAGAATCAGAAACGCCGTCATTCAACCACGTTTCAGTCAAGAATTACAAATTATAATTATTATAAAATTATCGACAGTCTTTGTTCGCAAACCTCTTACATCTTTGTAATAAACAATTATGTCATTAAACAGGCCTTTTTGTGAAAAAAAATAACCTTAGCGCACTTTATGATAAAGTTTTGAGAGTCTCGATGCGTACATAATTGGATTCCTCGTTCTTCTGCACAAATTTTTTTCCGTCGCGTACGATTTTATACTTTGGCTCCGCAGTGCGACGTGTCGCCGCATACAATTTTGTTTCCGGAGTCAGGTGCTCTGTTACATAGACTGGGGTCTTCTAGTTGCTGCCACCGATACCCAGATGACTTTATTTTTTAGCTGGAATTGTTCAGAAACATTGAAAACTTGCCGCCGACTCGAGACGCTTTAACATGCTGAGTTACTGAGTACTATTGCGAGCAGTCTACTAAGGAGGTATATGGGATCAAATCTTACGACCCCCATCAAGACCTGACATGTCCTTCTAAGTGAGGATGGTACAAATAAGACCAAACTTGGAAGCCTGTTCGGTCCACATTACCCCTCGCTGATAAAGCATGTTTGGAACTGATAAGATGCAAGTGCAAGGTGACCTGCGGAAAACAGATGCAACCATACCAAAAGACAATTAAATTGTACAGATTTGTGCAGATGCGGCGGTTCATATGTGAGTACAATACATGAGGAGCAATCTTCATTTTGCAAATAAAATATTAATGTACCTATGTCTGAAAGAGCTAACTGTATGACATAGAGATAAGCTTTGACAAAATAACTATGGGGCAATTGAAAAGAGTAACTTTACTATCAAGTTTCTTGACGGTTCTTCTCGGTATATACATTCCTAACACGGCGGTAGCTTCTGTTTACAAAGATAATTTCATATTGACGATTTATAGTGAGATTTAAATGCGAAAGTGTAATCATCCCATGTCAAATTCCAACGAACAACTAAAATCATGGTTGCGTAAGTAATGAAAATATTTTTATGACGAACTTTTTATCTAAAAACAATCATTTGAGTAATACTTTTTAGGTTCACAATTAAATAGGCTATAACATCATTTTTTTTATTTACCAAAAATCTATGTGGTATCGCTGTAGTAGAGCAATAAAAAATTATTTTTTTTCATTTTTACGTTTTTGTTAATTTTTTTTTTTACTATGACGGGTTAAAAAGTTTGTTCCAGAAATGAATTCTCCATCCTTAAATTATACGAAAACGATACCAAACTTGCCCTAGTAGCTATAAGAGGAGAGGAACTATGCACCGAGTGCAACGCGGGAGACAAATAATTCCTCGGTAGCCACGGAATTCCTCCCCCCTGGTGCCCACCACTGGTATACTATATGAGACAGTATACTGGCTGCACTTTACTTGAATGTAAAAGTGGACTATGGTAGAGGACTGCTTTTGCTGTTTTATGGGAATTTTTATTAAAGGGCATTTTTATTTTTGGAGATTTTTAATTTTGATTATATCCATTTTTGGACAATTTTATTTTTGAACTTTGTTATTTTTGGACATTTTTATTTTTGGACAATTATTTTTTGGAGATTTTTATTTTTGCTTACATATTTATAATTGGACATTTTTATTTTTGGACATTGTTAGTTTTTGGACATTATTAGTATTTGGACTTTAGTATTGCAAACCGTTTTGATGAATGAGGGAAACGGGTAGAGGCAGTAAGGAATGTGGTTGAACCGTCTTTTAGATGCAGTAGAGCATCCAGCACAAGATATTTTTGAGGCACGGACGTGAGGATGCCAATGCTCTCCAACAAGCAGCAAATAAATAAATAATGAAGCTGATGAAGACAATTGTGTATTTTTTGCTATCTGAATTAAATAATTGTAATCAAACAGTATAAATTGTGTGTTAGTCAAAAAACTTTCCTGAATAGTACCTATTATTGATTAATTAAAAGAGTACCGGTAGAAAGGGACTATTTGGTAGCCGTTGGGCTTTTTGGAATAAGATAATATTTTTGACCGAACGGAAACAAATTAAATATACCTAATAAACGTGAACGCAACCTTTTTTTTCTCTAACAGTTGATAACTCCGTTATCTGTCAATCTCGACCAATCAGAGAGAAGAACACCGCGCGTGTGATGTTAGGAACTACATTTAGCGAGAGTCTGTCAGTGCTTAAGTGGTAATAAAATTTTCGTGTTGAAACTTTCGATTGAAATTATTGTTTGTAAACATATTTTTAAAGCTGTGGTAAGTTTTATTGTTTATTTAACTTCAAATAAATGATTATAATAAAGTTTATTAAGTCAATATATTTAAAACAATTTTTTTTTAATGGGGCTTTTTGGAAGCTGATATGTTGTTATTTGAAAAATTTCCTCCAGCTCCAGCCTAGTTCCTTGGACCAGGGCTACTTCAAGGGCGCCAGGACATTTACCCAATGTCACAGAATAGATAGCGCTACATACAATGCTTTATAAATAACAATAACAACAACTACAACAAAGTATCTCACAATTCCTAGTCATAAAAGTACCGATTATGCGTACAATTAGATGCTCGTCTGCTCCAAAAGTAAATAAGAGTGCATCCCTAAATTAATTGACACCGCCAAGCTGTATACTCAGGTAATAACTCCTAATTTTTGCCTTAAAACTGCCAATAGAGGTCAAGTTACGCAGGGACTGTGGAATATCGTTCCATATCTTGGCGGCGGCATAGTTAAAACTACCCCTAAATGCTGATGTATTGTGCGAAGGTACAGCAAGACGACCAAGCCGAGTTTGATGCGACCAGCAAAGTTTATCGTATGAGTATGGCCGTTTAAAATTGTACATAGTAACTCTCGAGACAGTAACACAGTAACGTACGCGACAAGTGGTAACACTCAAGACTAATTAAGCTAAGTTTACATGTGTACATTTTAACCGACTTCAAAAAAGGGGGTTATCGGTTCGACTCACATGCAATATTGTAGGAATTGCACAATATTTGTGAATATGTTGGTCTGTGTGGCACATTTAAGAGTACCAATTTTCATAAGTGTATGTTTGTAGGTTCACGTATTTCTCGGATACTATTTCCAATTTTTCCTATGGCAGTATTTCTTTTTTTCAAGATAACTATCTTTCAACTTAGGGAAGAAAGTTTTATCAAAATCGATTCAGTGATTTACAAAATAAAAACAAAAAATAAAAAAGAAATTTAAAAAATTTAACCCACTTTGAAAATCGATAGGCACCTAACTAAAAAGAACAAAAATTTTGAATTGTTTAAATTTTTTTAATAATTTAAAATTAAATAATGTCACTAGGTAGTGATTATTTAAAATCATATTGACATATTGTGAAAAATTGTGTGGATAAACGATAATAAAACGAATCTCCGATCTCGAATATCCGGCTTGAAATAATGGCACTTGGTGCTGTTGTGTTTCGTCCGGCCAGTGAGAGTTCCGGAGGCCCCTTCCCCTCCCACCCCTCCTCACAATTCCTATTCCTTCCCCTAACCCTACTCCTTTCTTAAAGGTCGGCAACGCATCTGCGACTCTTCTGGTTTTGCGGGTGTCCATGGGCGGCGGTGATTGCTTTCCATCAGGTGACCCGCCTGCTCGTTTGCCTCCCTCTCATATAAAAAAAAAAAAACAAATTTTAATACTTTTATTTTATACCAAACACTTCGAAAAAATTATAGAATATTTAAACATAAATGGCATTCTAACATTAGAAATGTTTCTGACGATGATGATGATCATGATTCTTACCAGATTTATCACTTGGTATGTCAGATTTCTTATAATTATTATAAATTTTATATTTTTAACTCATGTACCCATTTTTTACAGTATTAAGAAACGTCATATTTCCAATCTCGATCGATCGAGATCGGGTTCAAGAGTAAGGGGGCTGGGTCAGCGCCAAGCGTCTTACGTCCTTTAAACTTCTTACGTCCACGCACAGGTTCCGGAGAAAATCCTCCAGGTCTGATAACCCCCCGTTTGGGGAGAAATATACCCCTACGAAGGCTATTTCTCCCAGGCGCACGCCACAAATCCCGAACCCCTCTCATTAATTGAGAGGGGAGGGAAGTGGACAGTGCCCGTGGGGGTTCCAATGGCCACTGTATTGGTCGTGTCCACAGTCCAATTTGGGCTGGATGACACAGCGGCAACCATAGCGTGCAAACCCCACTCCATAATGTACTGTACTAAGAGGTCTTGTGAAGCCCCGGAGTGGTTTAAATTAGTCTAGAGAAAGTTGAGATGGGCCGCCGTACTTAACATTAAGTTTCTTGCATCTCAACCTCCTTGGGCAAATGCCCTGGCGCCCTTAAATCAGCTCTTGTCCAAGGAACTGGAGTGGGCCTCACTACTGTGGCGGTCGTGCTGAGGACCTTGGTCGCCAGAGGAGACAGGTGATTTTTTTTTACTATGGGAATAAACATTCTAAAAATGTTTTCTCAAATCGCCCGTATATGCACGTGTTCAAGTTGCTATACATGGCTTCCCCTATAGCTAAAGCACATTTTCCTAGAACATTCTTGCTACCCCTAGCGACCACTTCTCAAGTTATTCGAGATCGATCCCATACTAACGGCCGGACGTAGGCTTGTGAACTAATTTTTTATGTAAATTTGATATTCAAAGTATGCAAACGTGTGCAAATTATATCAATCTAAAATATTAGTTAAGACATGTAATGGTTTAAACATTATTTGAAAGAGATATCCCGGTTTGATTTTTTTTTTACTATGGGAATAAACATTCTAAAAATGTTTTCTCAAATCGCCCGTATATGCACGTGTTCTAGTTGCTATAAATGGCTTCCCCTATAGCTAAAGCACATTTTTCTAGAACATTCTTGCTACCCCTAGCGACCACTTCTCAAGTTATTCATCGATTTTTATTTTTTTTTAACTTTTACCAATCTTAAGGTTATTCGAATAACTAATAAGAGCAATAACGTGGTTACGATTCGTGATTTTTATTATTCACATGCTCTAATACTTGTGGCAAGGTAAGGATTAACTTTTGTTATAAAATTACGTTTATATTATTGCATTTGAAAATTAATGTGTTACATATATTCAGTAACTATCAAGTGACTGTTACATGAATATCCAGTGACTGCCTTACTCTTGAGGGCAGTAGTTGAAGAAAAATACCAACAAATGTTATAAAATACGATGGTACTATTGTATATCTACATATTCCATACAACACAATTCATTTCGTGTTTGAAGATTTTGTTTTGTGCGCTATAATAATGTTTTCTTTCCAAGGTTTAAGTACCGACTTAAATATTTACGAACTACAATACTCGTATTTAATATGTTAAATTATCAATTTTTGACAAAGGAGCTTAAAACTTAAAACAGTAAACTACTGTAAACAAAAAAATTTGGCTGGAATGAGGTAGAAAATTTTGCTTTCGAGTAACCAAGATTTTAAAGCAAGAAGGGTTAAAGCAAGAAATTGTCAAGAGAAGTTCAGAAGTCAGAATAGTGCATGGTTGGAAAAGGAAATAAAATGTCCTACTTTTCATAGCACAACACGTAACATAACTTCTTGTTAAAAATTGGCGAATTCCGTGGCCTTTTCATCAACTTCAACGCAAGTACTTCGATGTCAGCAAAAGTGACAATAAGGAAATTATTCTGTTAAACAAGTGGGGTTTTAACGGATTTTCTGACCAAAGCGTTTACAAGCAGAGATCTTCATCGTCCAGGGATCAAGATCTTTCCAGTGTTTCCATGGCTATCCGTATCCCTCTCAGTCTTCGCTTTCGTAATGGTGGTATATATGGGACAACGACAAGGCTTCTTCAATCTTTTATTGCCGTCCTATAATGTTCACCTCCATGAAAGAGACGGAAATGAATGCCATGAACGTTCATCTTTTGAGTTGGAGATTTCGGAGCTTGAGCCTACTATTTTTGAAAATGTTTCAGTGACTCATCGACTTATTCTCACTATGATTGATGGAAAAATCACGTCATATTACGATTCTGCTTCCTGTCTGTATCAGAAGTTATGTTACGTGTTGTGCTATGAAATGTAGGACATTTTATTTCCGTTTCCAATCATGCACTATTCTGGCTTCTGAACTTCTCTTGACAATTTCTTGCTTTAACCCATCTTTGGTGTACTCAAAAGCAAAATTTTCTTCACCATTCCAGTAAAATATTTTTGTTTACAGTAGTTTACTGTTTTAAGTTTTAAGCACCTTTGTCAAAAACTGATAATTTAACATACATCAAAGTTGGTACTTAAACCTTGGAAAGAAGACATTTTTAAAGCGCACAAAACAAAATCTTCAAACATGAAATGAATTGTGTTGTATGGAATATGTATACAATAGTACCATCGTATTTTATAACATTTGTTGGTATTTTCTTCAACTACCCTCAAGAGTAAGGCAGTCACTGGATATTCATGTAACAGTCACTTGATAGTTACTAAATATATGTAACATATTAATTTTCAAATGCAATAATATAAACGTAATTTTATAACAAAAGTTAATCCTTACCTTGCCACAAGTATTAGAGCATGTGAATAATAAAAATCACGAATCGTAACCACGTTATTGCTCTTATTAGTTATTCGAATAACCTTAAGATTGGTAAAAGTTAAAAAAAAATACAAATCGATGAATAACTTGAGAAGTGGTCGCCAGGGGTAGCAAGAATGTTCTAGGAAAATGTGCTTTAGCTATAGGGGAAGCCATTTATAGCAACTAGAACACGTGCATATACGGGCGATTTGAGAAAACATTTTTAGAATGTTTATTCCCATAGTAAAAAAAAATCAAACCGGGATATTTCTTTCAAATAATGTTTAAACCATTACATGTCTTAACTAATATTTTAGATTGATATAATTTGCACACGTTTGCATACTTTGAATATCAAATTTACATAAAAAATTAGTTCACAAGCCTACGTCCGGCCGTTAGTATGGGATCGATCCAGTGTGCCACGGTTACCAAATAGCATCTTTCTACCGGGAGTTGTTTTGTCTTGACAAAAATCTTGGCTAGTTGACTAAATTTCAACATCATATTAAAACGATACCTGTTTACATAGATTAATGATTGGTCTCGCTGCGCTCGACTAGATACCTCCGCCATACTTGTCAAGTGCAGCAACAAATACTACGCCGAAATCGGCGTACCCGAGCCAGTCACACTGACAGCTGTGGGTGAAGTGTACGTACCGAATGTTTTATTCAATTTTTTGCTTATTTCAAACTAAAACGCCAGTTTGCGTAGTAAAACTGTGTAAAAATAATACTTCTAAAAATAAAAGGACACTGGGATCACTTATTTATCATCAATAAGTATCGAATAATTTCGAAATTTTATCATAAAATAATATGAACAATAAACGCCATTCAGTGTTACCGCTTTTACAAGAATAAAGTCCCCGTGGTTGAGATTTTCATTATGTGAATTTATTGTTATTTTCTTTTATTATATAGGTAACCTATTTCATTTGTTTTACAAAGTTACTATATACTTAACCTAGTTCTATGTTATTTCATGTTTATTTATATTTGTGATCTATAATAAGGTGTAAAAATGTTAGCTGACACTATATCAAGGGGATTCTACCGATGAAACTGAACAACTTTCCATAAGGAACATGGGAAGAAAATTTATTATTTTTCCATAAACAAAATGCGCAATCAGCTGATTGACTCAAGTATGGAAAAGCTATTTTTTTTCATTTTGACTTATGTTCCTGAAATGTAAACTTTTCGTGTCTGTACTTACATTGAAAATATTTGCGAAAAACATAATCTAGGGGATGAAGGATACGTAAACATTAGAATCATTCTTGGAATTTTTGTCTGTCTGTTTGTTTGACGCGCATCACACAAAAACCGCTGGACGGATTTTAATGAAACTGAGAACAGGTGTATAACTTATGATTCGGGTAATATTATAGGTTAAAGGTTGCTTCACACATATTAGTGAAGCCACAGTTCCGACACAGTACCGGCACAGTGTTTTTCATACATTCTCTATGAACGCATTCCCACTTGTCAGTGATAATGCTCTCAGTGTCAGTGCCGCCACCGGCAAATCACGGACGTATTTTTGTCTGACACATGACAATGAGCCTACAAAAACGAAAAAGTATTTAGTAATCATTTGAATTTATAGACAACAAAGACTTAGGTGGTGAGCCTTTCGCCCTTTAGTCGCTTTTACGACACCAAAGGGAAGAGAGGGGTTGGTAGTATTATTTTGATGAGCCCATCGGCGCTCTATGCTGTTGTATGTATGTGCAGTCTTTAGTCCATTAGTCTTCTTTTACGAGACCCAATGGATGGGAGGGGTTGGTAGTATTATTTTCATGAGCCCATCGCCGCTCTATGCTGTTGGATGTATGTGCAGTCTTTAGTCCATTAGTCGCCTTTTACGACACCGAAGAGAAGAGAGGGGTTGGTAGTATTATTTTAATGAGCCCATCGTCACTCTATGCTGTTGGATGTATGAGCTTTAGTGCGTTAGTCCCCTTTTACGACATCGAAGAAAAGTGAGGGGTTGGTAGTATTATTTTGATGAGCCCATAGTTGCTTTATGCTGTTGGATGTATGTGCAGTCTTTAGTCCGTTAGTCGCCTTATACGATACCCAAGGGAAGAAAGGGGTTGGTAGTAATAAAAAAACTACTAAAAAAATGAGGTCTAATTATTGCTATACGTACCTACCATTTTTCTACAGAAGAAACCTACGTCTAATTTACATAATAATATATACAATTATATTGATACATATTCGCTTTCAATTGTTAATTTTTAAATATTGTCTGAGCTACATTTATAACCAGCAACTTAACTAATACATCACAGCAAAAATATATTTTCCCACGGGTAACAGTTGAGCAGCTGGCAACAAATTTTTTACGCACACTAGCATCCTTGCATATTGTCATAAACACACTACAATAATGAGTTGCCGCATTTACGGAGCTATGGTGTAAAGGTAGCGCGGTATCTAGACGAGCGCAGCGAGGCCAATCATTCATTTAAGCCTGTTTACCTATTTTATCCTAAAAGTACATTATTTTTCAAAAAATCGATCATTTACAATATTTATTTTTGCGTTTTCATATTCCGATTTAAATTTACCGCAAAAACGCTTAAGACCGCCATGTTGAGTAAATAACGTCATGCCGTGCCAAACATCCGTTTCGTTCGAGGCTTTTTATATTTCTATTTATAAAGCCTCGAATACACAGAACCAGCGTTGCCAGACGTGCGATAATTATCGTAGATCCACGATAATTTGGAGGGGCATGCGATAAAAAATAATAATTAAGTATCGCACGATAATTTGTATAATTCGTCGACTTTCCACGATATTTTTTGTCAGTTCTACGATAATTTTGTGACAAACCTGGTTTAGCATCAGTCGTTCAGTCACACTTTGGAAATAACGAAATTTAAGGTACCACATTTTTTTTTTTATATATATTTGTTCCATGAAGGAACAGGCTAAGGTCTGAGCCATACTGCCTAGTCATTAGTTTTTTATTTGTTTTTTCCCTTGATGATAATGAGTGATGATTAAGATGAATGATAAATGATGTTCCCCAAACCCCTTGAGTCCTCAGTAAAGATGTGGGACTTTACTGAGGTCTCACGCGGACTACTTGAGAGAATTTGAAAAGTGATGTTGCACTGTTTTGTTTCATTTGCCAACACTCATGCACATTCACAAACACTTAACGGTTAATAATCCACTATTATTTCACATTAATATTCGAAAAAACACAAATTTTAGAAAATAAAACAAAACTGCAGACATGACGCTTCACTTTCCCGCCAAGAAGTCCCCTTAAGGTACCACAGTCAGTCCTTTTTCTAGGTGATGAGCTTTTTTTTTTTTTAGCTCGTGACGTTGGATGTTACCATATTTGGAGTGCCCAGTCGTATAAATTCTGTCTTTTTGAATGCGATAAAAACACGATAATTTTGCAGTAAATCAGGGATAGTTTTGACCTACGGATCTGGCAACACTGCACAGAACACATATACTAGGTCGAATATATATTGTTGTGACATTTCTATGTCACAACAATAAAATGACATTTGGCACGCGGCGTGACGTCACGGCTTCTGATTTCCGTCTAATATCATATGACTGAATGCGTGTTATTTGTCGAACTTTTTCCTTTAAAAATATTAATAATCCCTATTTTTTATAATGAATATAAGTATTAGAAATTTTATGACTATAACTCTTAATTGATCATTAGAAACGCCAATCCACCCGATTTAATCATAAAAGACACAAGCCTTTGTAAGGATAGACTGAAAAATATTTCCAAAGTTGAAAATAAACTAAATGTAAAAACAATTAAATCAATAATTATCAAATTAAGTTTTTAATTGATTAGGAGGTATCTTTTGACATTGGAATAATTGCAATTTCACCTACCTAGGTAGGTACCTATTACTAATTGCAATATTATTTTTAAAGTGACGCTTCGATTAGGCGGATTTAACAACTAGACTGTATCAGTGTCGACAAAATACTGGAGTTTTGTACACATACTGCGACATATTATTGATGTGATCAGATCTTCGCTACGGCTTATAGTTTTAGAGATACAGGTGGCCATGCCAGGATGAGCGCTCATCCATGGCTACCTATGGTCCCTTATAACTTTTGAACAGTAGGCTAATATTTTTGGAGACATACCTACTACCTATCTATAAAGTCAGATTTAAAGTTATTACGCACCGATTTAGTTGATAATATTATTTGTAAGCAAATACCAAAATTTGTTGATCAATAGTTATCGAGATATCCCATGTTAAAGGGTATCCTGCTGGAGTCACGCTCGTCAAAGTTATTTGACCTAAACAAGCAGGAACGAGACACGCCACTTTTTGTTGATTCAATTAGGAATCCATCAGTAAAAATTCCAGGATTCTACCTTCTGTAGTTACCGAGTAATGAAATACCTACTTTTCGTCAAAATTCTACGGTCGGGTCACGGTGTTGATACCTAAACATGGTTTTTCCACAGGAATGAAGCAAGTAGCGAGTTTATGACTATAGCGATTGACTATAGTTTTGTTGATGTAAAAATCTAACCATTTCGTACTTTTCAGTTTCCTAGGTAGGTAGGTACCTACAGTATTTTAGGAGAAATTAAAGTTTATAACTTTTTCATACTTAAAGTACGCGTATAAGCCGACCAAATGAAGTTGATGCCTTATAAAGACCAAGATGGCGGCCAATTTATTTGTATAAAGGCCGATTCCGTTATGATGTGGTTGGACATTATATTCAAATATTGGTACACCATATGTAATACACATAAGATCACCATACCTTTTTTTTTTTTTTTTTTTCCCAGGGGAACTCGTTACTAGTACCGGGGCCTTGAAGAGGCACCCGGTTATGTGGGACTCGCCCGTCCGTCTTTCCACCCCCACTGACAAGGAGAGAGGCTCCAGGTCAGCTGCCAGGCTTCCGAGTGCCTGGCTGGGAGGGCGAGACGGAGGGGAATACCCACTAAACCCCTGGGGGCCCACAATCCGAAGCTAAAAGCTGAGGTGGTTGCCGCGGTACATACCTCTAGGGATTAACCCGCGACGGTCACCCCGTCACCCGTGTGCCAACCTGTGACCGCAAGCGGTCACGCGCCGACACACGCGCGACTTCGCGCACGGCACAACACAGACAAGCGTGCCCACCCTCTAATGGGCACGCAATCCCCCAAAGACATATACAGACAACACATGACAACACCTGACAAGGCACAACAAAACACAACAAAGACACATTGGTCCTCCGACCCTTGGGCTTTGGGGAGGTATGGTGACATACCCACGCCAAAGCCCATCCCCACTCGCACTTGCTTCTGCAAGCGCCCCACCACAAACAGGCAATACTCCACAACTACACACAACAAACAGCGCGGCCTTCCACCAGCCCGCCTTATCCTACTTAGCAACCCGGACCCCGACTCAGACCCAGAAACCGCCCACGAATCTGGCTCCGACTCGGACCCCTAGCCCCACCAACACCACCCCACTAACCCTCGACCTCGGGCCCGGGACCCAAGATTCCGGAAACGAGGGCGGACCCCCGGTCAAAACCGAGAAGTCGTGCCCCGACGATTCCCGGTGTGGCGGGAGCCTCTCCAATCGGCCCCCCCGTAGCTTTCACAGGCCTTAAGCCCGCTACTCGCATCGGTCGCTAGCGAACACACACCGGGGTCTTGAGTCCGACGCTCGACTCCCGGTGCCCGAGGCCGTATCCCACACAACAACATACGCCCCCACAAACGCCACAAACACCAAACACCAAACACCACAACACTACCCCATCAACCCTCGACCTCGGGCCCGGGACCCAAGATTCCGGAAACGAGGGCGGACCCCCGGTCAAAACCGAGAAGTCGTGCCCCGACGATTCCCGGTGTGGCGGGGGCCTCTCCAATCGGCCCCCCCGTAGCTTTCACGGGCTCATACCGCTACTTGCTACGGCCGCTAGCGAACACACACCAGGGTCTCGAGCCCGACGCTCGACTCCCGGTGCCCGAGGCCGTATCCCACAAACAACAAAGTCCCACCGGGCAACACACACTACAAACAAACAAAACAGACTACACAATCACCCAAAGCACACACAAACTACACCAACAAACAAAGACGCGCGGCCTTCCTCCAGCCCGCCTTACCCTCCTAGGCAGCCCGGACCCCGGCCCAGACTCAGACTCTGCCCACGAGTCTGAATCCGACCCGGACTCCGACCGACCCCCCCGCAGACAGATACCCTACCAGCCCACAACCTTGGCGCTCGACCCTCGGGCCGCGACCCAGGGCATATCCCCCGCGATATCCCCCGAGTGACCCCCCGGCTATGGTGCCGGTGGTTTTCGCGACGGTTCCCCCGGACACTTCGCAGCGGGCCTGGCGAGGACCCGCTACTCGTCATAGAGGTGGCCGACGTTACTCTCCCACCGGGACCCACCAAACTCCGGGACCCAAGTTTGTCCGAGTTTGTCCCCCAAGCCCGACACCCGACCCTCAACCCCCAAGGTCATGTCCCACCAAAGCTATCCCACCAAGGACGGCGCTCGGAAGAAGCGCCGCCAAAAACTCTTCTCCTCAAAGCCGCTCAGAAGGAGCGGCGAGCGTACGACCCAGAGTGGGCACGCACGTGGATGTGCAGGGCCCAGAAGGGGCACCGCCTAGAATTTGACGCCCAGAAGGGGCGCCAGGGATTAGCATAAGGCCCCTTGTCCCACGCTGAACGTGGGCCGAGAGGCCTTACCCCAGGGTGCACCACGAGGAGGTTCCCAAATTTGCACCCCAAGATCACGATACCTAATGTAATGTCTAATGTATGAATAACTATTTATATCAATACCTATACTAATGTAAATAGATAGATAGATATACTTACCCTTTTATGATTTAAGTACCTACTATCTAATCTAAGGCATGTTGAAATAAAATGATCAAAAAGCAAAGTATTTATTTTTATTGTAATTATAGAAAAAAACAGTTTGCAATCATAGCTAGTACTTTTTTTACATTGATCGGTTCACGTCGTATTAACGTCACACGTGTAGGTACAAAACAAAAAATATAACCAACGAGTATTTTGGTGTAACGTATCATCGAGCAAAGGCACGAGCGCGGGTAATAGGGGGACATTAATTATTAATAACCAACGTTATTGGAAACCGCTAAAAGTTTGTCTTTGTATTATATCCATTTGCCACCATCTTCAATTTCTATTTTTCTTTTTTTTTCGACATTTCAACTAAGAGTGTACCTAGGTAAGAAGTGTGACAGACTCACTCGCCGTGAGCCTTACGTCGAACACAGCGTCGAGCATTCGCAAGAACGTTACACTACATGGAAACTGAGCATTTGCCTGTATTGTACCATTCGTAAGAACGTTACATTACACCGTAATGCTCGAGCAAATGCTTTAGTCTATACTCATCTTAATTATACAAATCTATGACGAACTGTTTCTGTGATTATAGATAATATTATTTAAAGAGACTGTCGATTTATCGAGACTATTTTTTTATTTTGTACAAGTGACGTTAATACGGCGTTAACCGATCAGTGTAAAAAAGTACTAGTTAAGATTGCAAACTGTGTTTTTTTTTCTATAATTAAGTAGGTACAATAAAAATAAATACTTTGCTAAATTTTGATCATTTTAGTTCAACATGCCTTAGATTAGGTAGTAAATGATAAAAGGGTAAATCTATCTATCTACATTAGTAGGTATTGATATGAATAGATATTCATAGATTAGACATTACATTAGGTATGGTGATTACATTATGGTGTAAGGTAAGGTGGGGTAAGAGGAACATAGTTTACTGATATTTTAACATTATGAGCTCCAGCCAGTAAATACACAGTTTAATTTTAATATTACTAGAAAAAAAGTATATCTAATGAAGTTAACTAACTATCATTTTAACATACAAATCGATTCCTTCAGTATTTACGGACAAATCTGTCAATGAAGTTGAGTCTTCAAAATGTTCCACTTACCCCAGATATGGGGAAAGAGGAACAACCTAAACTTTTCATGTTTAAACTGACCTTTTTTGATATGTCTTCACATAGTTTAAATGTGATTGTCAAGTCAAATGAATTGAGAGTTAATCGCAGTAAAAATATGGTTTAGTTTAGCGTAATATCGAGAAAATTAAAATTTGGAGTAAGTGGTGTATTAAAAAAATAAATGCCTATTGCCAATGAGCATATATTACAATATAACTAAAAATAACAAACGTCATTAAATTTTACAAACGAATCTTCTAAAATCTACAAACTTTTTAAAAACAAAATCACAAATATTAACTCTGCTTGCACTGAATAAGTTGAGTTTAGATTTAGAGATATATATTATCATTTTTAAATTTAATTTATACTTTAAAGTGTTCATATCATTTAAGCCGGTTCATTTTTTAAGAAATATTTTATTTTATGTATATTTATTTATACATATTAAATATTGTTTTATCTTTTTATTATATTTATTACTAATACCACTTTTTTAACAATTACCTACCTACTAAAAATCGCTACAAAAGCAGGTAGGCTAACGTGTTTTCTTAAAAACGAACGATATTTAAGAGACACCTTCGCGAGCAACGCCGCGGATAAAAGCTAGTGTATTGTACATGAAAACCTTTCCAGAAAAATAAAAATTATGCATGTGAAAGAATCACAAAATCACAGCAGTTTTTGAATAAATCGCGAACATAATACGGTTTTTGATGTCGGTTATAAATAACCTATTATCATTAATATTTCATCGCCTATAAAAAGGTTTGTCGCCCATGAAACCGGGAAAGAGGAACATATGTTCCTCTTTACCGATTATGGTAGTTTCTCTTACCCCACTTGCCATTTATTAGGTTAAGATTTTGATCACATGCAAAAATCATTGTAAACATGTGCTACAAACAAAATTAGGTCGGAAAATAAAAGCTCAACATGAACTTAGCACTCTCCAACAAAAACAGCCTTCGTCTGCCAAATCGTCTTATCGTTTTTTTAGGCACATATAAAATCCACCCAGTCGTGGTTTTGTAGTTTGACAACAGATTTTTTTTTTCTCTGTTCAATTCACTTAGATGTATCGTGGCGCCATCTGAGTTAGAACATGAAAACTACACCCGAATTTCTGTTTTATCGACAGAGTAGGCACAGGGCTTTATATTTACGTGATGCTGTTCCTCTTCCCCCTTCGTCCCTCTTACCCCACCTTACCTTACCAATATTTGAATATAATGTCCAACCACATCTTATCGGAGGGCAGAGGGATGTTATATTCCCACCATAATTTAAACTTTATACAATTGAGATAAGGTCGAAAACCAATGAAAAATTTGAACATGCTGTGACCGTTAAAGGGTTGCCGCCATGGAATCTACTTCATTTGTACTTTAAGTATGAAAAAGTTATAAACTTTAAAAAACTGTACTTATGAAACTGAAAAGTAGGAATGGTTCGATTATTACATCAACAAAATCTTGGCTATAGTCATAAACTCGCTACATGCTCCATTCCTGTGGAAAAACCATGTTTAGGTATCAATACCGTGACCCCAGCGGGATAACCATAATTAGCGTTATATCTCAGGTTGTACTGTAGCTAGAGTTCTCGTTTCTCTCAGAGTCAACAAAATCTTCCCTACATGAATGTTGCCTTTTTTCTTATAGGGACCTCAACTAGAACTTACTTTTCAGAGGAATTTTGACAAAAAGTAGGTATTTGATTACTCGGTAACTACAGAAGGTAGAATCCTGGAATTTTCCACCGTTTCCTGGTGGTCTTACTAATTTGTCATATCTGGGCCCTGATTCTGTATCGCAATCTATAGATTCCACACCTAAACCTTACCGCGCACAAACGTCAAACGCATACGTTTTTGGGAAGATATCGTAAACTTTTTAAGGAATTGACGTGGTTTCGAAACAAGGAATCGTTACAGAATAAGGGCCCAGTATGACTACGAGGATATACATTTCCTCCTAGTCATACTGTAACACGATATTTTTAGAAAAAGGTTTTTCCTTTATCCTGTAGGGTCAGGTGGGCTACAGTGAGCCAGTGGTACACAGAGAATCGGTATTATTATATTCAAAACTAGTAGTTACCGGATCATGGAACCGACACGTAGCAACGTGTTTCGTTACGTCTCCCTCATTCCCCAGTTGAGGGCGAGCTCCCGTTGTAAGCGGTCGTGTGGTGCGACGATTTGTGTTTTCCCGCGCGAAAAGTAAAAAATAGGTAAGTTTTGCTTTTCTTCTTCAAAGTCGTGTTTTCTGAGCTTTTCGTACCGAATTTTATATACATGTAAAGTTACTATCTAGCAATAATATGGTTATTATGTTTTAAACATATTCCTTGATCAATTGCCTTTTTTCAACATCAAATGTCAAATAACGTAGGTGGTACACAGTGACTCAGTATTGCAGGGTATACAGTGAACCGTAGTTCAGTGTGTACCGCTTGATGGTTCATTGTGTACCAAAGTTCAACATCAAATTAGTTAAATAGATACAACTTTTTTTGCTTCAGGATGGGTCGAACTAAGGCAGAGAAAAGAAAGATTGGGGGGCATAGCAAGGATGATATGGTGCAAGCACTTCGGCTTATAAAAGATGGTGCAAGCATACGCAGGGCCGCTAAAGAGTGTCACTTGGCTGAACGGCTAAACGCAACTTTGAGACTGATTTTATAGGATAGATAATAAGTTGATAACATAGATCTCAATTAATAAAAACCGCATTGATTGTATTTTTTTAGAATATTATATTTTATGTTACTTTTCTACAGAAATTTAAGGGGTTTGTATACCAACTTAACAAGATTTCTAAATACATGTGCTGTGTATGTTATCCTGATTAAGTTATAATTCTATTTTTTGTTTTTTCTTGACATTCTAAGCAATAAACCTTCTTGAATTAATGAAAAAACTTTGTTTTAATGACGCATTTTTGATTGATGACCGATTTAGCCGAATTAGTCCAGTTAAAATATAACTTATCTTCGTTTTATTCTGATATGGTTCACTGTGTCCAACGGTGGTTCACTGTGAACTTCATCATGGATCAGTGTGTACCAAAGAGTGTACACAGTGAACCAATTCCCATTTTTTTTAAACACTTGGTAATGTCTAACCTATCAGTTTTTGAGCTTAATTTTGTAAAGAAACCTTAAGTCTATTAGACACTAAATGGTATGTATGAAAAAAGAAAACGAAAACTTTTAATTTGAGTACATGACACAACTTTGAATTTTTTGTGGTTCACTGTTGCCCACCTGACCCTATATGTATATAAATACTTCAAAATAATGAAAATGAAAATGATATACTTAACCGAAGAAGCTAAAACCAGACGCAAAGAGCATTGATCGAGACGTTTTCATCATGAAATGTCAAATGGAACTTACGCACGGTGAAATATGTATTGGTTTTTTTTAGCCAATTTGCTACAATATTGTTTTATGTTTTTATATAAATAGACTTTCTTTGGTTTTTCAGTCATTCACTTGTTTTTCCGACTTTCACTATCTCGTGTGAACATGGCATAAGAACTTGTTGCTTATTTTTAGCGGTTTTGCACATTTTGATTGTGGTGACAGAATGTTCAGAAACGTAAATAGGTATGACTAGGAGGAAATGTATATTCTCGTAGTCATACTGGTGTGGCTCATCTAGGCATGGCCACCAACACCAACTCTAAATCTGACTTTATAGAAAGTATGTCACACCTGTATCTTAAAAACTACTGGTCGTAGCGAAGATCTGATTACAACAATAGTATGTCGAGAGTATGTTGAAGTATGTCGCCAAAAATCAGAGTTTGTCGGTTTACCGTTCAAAAGTTATAAGGGGTCATTGGTGGTCATGCCAGAATGAGGCTCATACTGGCATGGCCACCTTGTATCTCAAAAACTACAAGCCGTAGCAAAGATCTGATTACACCAAAAGTATGTCGAGAGTATGTCGAAGTATGTCGCCAAATATAAGAGTTTGTCGGTCTACCGTTCAAAAGTAAAAAGGGGTCATTGGTGGCCATGCCAGGATGAGCGTTCATCCTGGCATGGCCACCTTTATCTCAAAAACTACTGGTCGTAGCGAAGATCTGATTTCACCAATAGTATGTCGAGAGTATGTCGAAGTATGTCGAAAAAACTCCAGAGTTTGTCGGTGCTTCTATGAAAAGTTATATCAACTTCTTTTTTCCATACAACAGCAAATAGTACAATCGCGTACACGAGCATTAAATATTTTTATTAGGTATTATTACAAAGCATGTTCCAATATAATACTAAATATCGCCAAGGGTTTTATCCTGTCTGGTACTCACTACAGTACTGAATAAAATATCCAAATATCATAAAAAGATCAAAAGATTTAGGAACCCGCTTGATGAACTAGAATTCGCAGTTTTACGGAATGACTGTAACAAGATGATAAAGGAGTGCTATCACAATTATATTTTTACAATCGAGAATGAAATAAAGAAACACCCGAAGCACTTTTGGAATCACATTAAAAACTTAAGAAGGAATTGCTCATCATACCCTAGTATAATGACGCTAAAAGGTGTTATGTCATCGGACACGGACCGAATTGCGGACATGTTCGCGGCCCACTTTTCTTCGGTCTATAAAACATGTGCTGAGCTGACACTAGTAACGCCATCACTCATACCTCGACTATGAATGTGGAAAGGCTGGATGTAATCAGTCTTGTACAAATCAGTCCACAAGAAGTCAAAACAAAATTACAGAAGCATGGCACTTCAAAAGGCCGGATGGTGTACACCCTCTTTTACTGGTCAATTGTGCAGATACCCCGGCTCTGCCACTATCAATTTTTTTTAATTGGTCACTGGAAACAGGGACATTCCCTGATCTGTGGAAACTAGCAATGGTGACGCCAATTTTTAAGGGTGGTAAAAGATAATGCATACTTAATTATCGGCCTATATCTATCCTTTCGACAATATCAAAGGTCTTCGAGACAATGGTTCATTCAACTAGCAACAAGCACATACATAAATACATATATTACCACCGATCAACATGGGTTTATGGCAATGTGAACGACCAACACTAACCTGGCGTTTTTTACGTCTGATCTAATAGAAGTAGTTGATCAAGGCTTACAAGTCGATGCTATCTATACAAATTTCTCGAAGGCCTTTGATAACCATGGAATTCTGTTGGGGAAGCTTTATGCATTTGGCGTAACAGATAATTTATTAAACTGGTGCAGTTCTTACCTCACAAATCTTCTGTCAAGAGTAGTTGTGGATGGTGGTAAAAGAGAATGCATATTTAATTATCGGCCTATATCTATCCTTTCGACAATATCAAAGGTCTTCGAGACAATGGTAATGCTAATTAGATTACGTGGAAGTTTATGATGGAGCTTTGTTTATCTTTATTGTTGAAATTTTGCATTCACAATGCTATATAGAAATAGGTAAAATGTTTACTAGAAAAAAAAAATCAACCAGTCTCAGGAAGCTCGAGTGGGATTCGAACCCACGACCTTTGGATTGCCGGTCCACTGCTCTAAGCGCTGAGCTACCGAGACCCCAAAAGACTCGTTGAATTTTTCCTAGTAGTTTGTTTTACGCTGCAAGCCAGCGGTATTACGTCACTGTGAAGTCTACCCTCACATTCGAAAGAAATACTATTGCAAGTATTTAACAATCGATAAAGACGTAATTGCTTATAAATATCTTTATTGTTGAAATTTTGCATTCACAATGCTAGGATAAAATGTTTACTAGAAAAAAATCAACCAGTCTCAGGAAGCTCGAGTGGGATTCGAACCCACGACCTTTGGATTGCCGGTCCACTGCTCTAACCACTGAGCTACCGAGACCTTAGAGGACTCGTTGAATTTTTCCTAGTAGTTTGTTTTACGCTGCAAGCCAGCGGTATTACGTCACTGTGAAGTCTACCCTCACATTCGAAAGAAATACTATTGCAAGTATTTAACAATCGATAAAGACGTAATTGCTTATAAATATCTTTATTGTTGAAATCTTGCATTCACAATGCTATATAGATATGGGATAAAATGTTTACTAGAAAAAAATCAACCAGTCTCAGGAAGCTCGAGTGGGATTCGAACCCACGACATGATTTTTTTCTAGTTAACATTTTATCCTATATCTATATAAAAGTATGTCGAGAGTATGTCGAAGTATGTCGCCAAATATGAGAGTTTTTCGGTCTACCGTTCAAAAGTTATAAGGGGTCATTGGTGGCCATGCCAGGATGAGCGCTTATCCTGGCATGGCCACCTGTATCTCAAGAACTACTGGTCGTAGCGAAGATCTGATTGCACCAATAGTATGTCGAGAGTAAGTCGAAGTATGTCGCCAAATATCAGAGTTTGTCGGTTTACCGTTCAGAAGTTATAAGGGGTCATTGGTGGCCATGCCAGGATGAGGCTCATCCTGGCATGGCCACCTTATATCTCAAAAACTACAAGTCGTAGCGAAGATCAGATTACTCCAAAAGTATGTCGGGAGTATATCGAAGTATGTCGCCAAATATCAGAGTTTTTCGGTCTACCGTTAAAAAGTTATAAGGGGTCATTGGTGGCCATGCCAGGATGAGCGCTTATCCTGGCATGGCCACCTGTATCTCAAGAACTACTGGTCGTAGCGAAGATCTGATTACACCAATAGTATGTCGAGAGTATGTCGAAGTATGTCGCCAAATATCAGAGTTTGTCGGTCTACCGTTTAAAAGTTATAAGGGGTCATTGGTGGCCATGCCATGATGAGCGCTCATCTTGGCAAGGCCACCTTGTATCTCAAAAACTACTGGTCGTAGCGAAGATCTCATTTCACCAATAGTATGTCGGGAGTATGTCGAAGTATGTCGAAAAACTCCAGTTTGTCGGTGCTTCTATAAAGAGAAAAATCAATTTTTAATTTTCCCATAGTAGATGTACAATCGCGTGCATAAAGTTTATTGAAAAAGTAAATTAATAATTTTAATCTGAAAGGTTCCTTGATATAAAGAGCGCAACTTAATTAATTATGTGTATATGAGTGATAAGTAGGTACTTAATCCGATGCTTGGATAATAGACAAATAGTTCATTCAATATAAACCATCACAGGTTTATATATTGAATGAAATAAGTGCCTACTTATTGACGTCGAAAACTAATAAAATAACCGTTAACTATCATTTAGTTAAATCTTAACAATAGTTAGATTCAGTAGAATCTCGCACCAGTTCCAATATAATCAATCACGCATGAAATTTCGCAAAATGTACAATAGTGTCTACAATCAATCATAACAATACTGAACCTAGAGAAACCAACTTATGTACATAAGTTGATAATACATACAAATGGAAGTGCCGTTCACCCAGAATCCTCAACTACTGAGGAACTGGATGTTTCTTGCATCTTATCTACAACTGCCGGTATATAACAATGCTACACGAACATTGATGTTATGGTGACATATTTACATAAGATGGTGGTCTCTATCTAGTGGTAGCTCATCTATCTGCTGTGAGTTGAAGCACCCTTTTTGTCGCTGTTACAACGGGTAGGATTCCGAAGCCAGCAAGTCAACATCCCCAAACTTTTAAATTTATTGGTTTTGATATTTTGTAAATGGTTAATTGACCTGCGGTCGTCTATACCTTAGTTAGTAGTTACCTATCTGATTAATATTTTCAAATAAAGCATATTACACTTACATATTTTTTTATTAGTATCCCCTTTTTTAAATAACCTATTGTAATGTTCGTAACTCTCCACTCAACTATCACAAACAATGGTTTGTTTTTAATCTATAAAACAGATAACAAAATGTACAGTTCTAAATTGCGCCTATTCGCTAATAGCCCTTAAAGAAATGCAATGATAAAATATAAGTCTAAATTATGACACCAAAATCAAGGGTATATCAGGTGGCGCTTTATTTTCGGTGAACTAATGTTTTGCATGATTATAAGCATCTGATAAACCTACATACACATCGTAGTTCCGTTCTTCGTTCAACACTTTATGTTTTCATTAAATTGCCGAATAAAAATTATTTTATGCTCGTGTACGCGATTGTACTATTTGCTGTTGTATGGAAAAAAGAAGTTGATATAACTTTTCCTAGAAGCACCGACAAAAACTGGATTTTTTCGACAAACTTCGACATACTATTCGTAAAATCAGATTTTTGCTACGACCAGTAGTTTTTTAGATACAGGTGGCCATGCCAGGATGAGCGCTCATCCTGGCATGGCCACCAACTGAACGGTAAACCGACAAACTCTGATATTTGGCGACATACTATTGGTGAAATCAGATCTATGCTATGACCAGTAGTTTTTGAGATACAGGTGGCCATGCCAGGATGAGCGCTCATCCTGGCATGGCCACCAATGACCCCTTATAACTTTTGAACGGTAGACAGACAAACTCTGATATTTGGCGACATACTTCGACATACTATTGGTGAAATCAGATCTTTGCTATGACCAGTAGTTTTTGAGATACAGGTGGCCATGCCAGGATGAGCGCTCATCCTGGCATGGCCACCAACGACCCCTTATAACTTTTGAACGGTAGACCGACAAACTCTGATATTTGGCGACATACTTCGACATACTATTGGTGAAATCAGATCTTTGCTATGACCAGTACCTAGTTCTTGAGATACAAGTGGCCATGCCAGGATAAGCGCTCATCCTGGCATGGCCACCAATGACCCCTTGTAACTTTTGAATGGTAGACCGACAAACTCTGATACTTGGCGACATACTTTCTATTAAGTCAAATTTATAGTTGGTGATGGTGGCCATGCAAGGTTAAGCCACACATGGGCTATCTCGATTACTATTGATCAACAAATTTTGTTATCTGCTAACAAATTAAACATATTATCAACTAAATCGGTGCGTAACTTGAAGCCGATCTGAAGAGGTTATCCCGCTGGGGTCACGGACATTAATTTGGTGATGGTAGCCATGCCAAGATGAACCACACTATTTCACTTACGTGTTGATGCTGGTGGCTACGCCAGGATGAGCCACACTAAGATTTAAAGGGGTATTAAAAGAAAATAAAATTATTTCACACAGGTAAAAAGAAATTTATTACTTTTCTGAGAGTGTTTAAGTTACAGTACTAATAATTTCAAAATATGCAAAAAAAAACTTATTATGGTTATATCACGCGACTGTACATATAGAAAACGAAGTAGGTAATCGACAGTTTTTTAAAAAAATACATGATTCTCTTGGGGCATTGGAACCTGCGTATCATTTCTCAATTTATCTACAATAGGTAGTTATTTTATTTCAATTGCACAATAATATCGCGATTGCTTCGCGCGATAAAATTTTGATCCTCATATTGTATACCAAACGTTTTGATAAATTTTTAATCTGTTTTAAATACTTCAAACAATCTAATGGTATACAACCAAAACATTGCAAGTACAAATATTAAATAATACAATATATTAATTTAATAATAATTAAAAATATCACATCTTTGATCCATGATACCTCTTGCAGTTCCATTTGTAACTTCCCCCATGAAACATTTCGACCATGACAAAATAACAGGTGTTATATAAATTACGAAGATCTTCATTATCAGTGTCTGCAACAACATGGAAACGAAACACTCATCAGTTGAACAGACAAGACAGTAAGTTGTGATGGACGTGTGGCACAGCTAGAATTAACATGCACTACTTAGGGCGTGCCACACAGTGCGGCTGCCGGTGTTTAGGCCTGGCTCTCATTGGTAGTAGTTTCAATGGTGGTGCCAGTTGGTTTGCTGTTGGTTTTGGGCTTGGCCTGCTGCGGTGGCTGCGGCGATGTTGACGTCGCCGGCGGCTCGCCCTCCTGGCCGTTCTGGCGCTGGCCCTGCGCGGGGCTGGCGGCGGCCTGCGGGCCCTGGCCCGGGCCCTGGTTGCGCGGGCGCATGCGGTACCCGCCGCGGTTCATCGGACCAGGCCCGCCACCGCGGCGCCCTCCGCGGAAGTTGCGGCGGAAGTAGCTGTACACAAAACACATTGTAATACAGGCCTCTCAATATTCAATAACTTTTCAAAAATGTACGTTTTGAGATTTCGAATACATTTTCATACAAATTTAAAATATTATTTTGAATGCCAAAATGAAATTGTGCTCTTATTGATAACACTTATCAATTTCACAATTGTACAGATACAATTTTGTATTTATATTTTTTATGTTTACATTTAACTATTTGTATGCATTACTGGTAAACTGCACAACATGATAATTTAATTTAACTAGCGGCCCGCCCGCGCCTTCGTCCACGCTAACTTAGAAAGACTGTCATAGTTCAGCCATTTAAAAAAATATATCTACAAAATATAAACAAAAACCATCCTCACTTAACACTATCTTTTTGTGAAAACAGCATAAAAATCCATTGCGTGGTTTAGGAGAATAGTGCGGTGCCACAGACAGAGGAAAACGGCGACTTTACTTTATAATAATATATAATGAATAATAACTAAACCAAAACCAAAGATGTTTTCTATGAAATACCAAAAAAAAATAATGTTACAATAATATGTTGTTAAAAGTTAAAGTACTGACCTGCGCTGCGGTGGGGCTCCGCCCTCCTGTCCCTCGTCGCCCTGTGCGCCCCCCTGGGCGGGCGGGGGCCCACGGCGACCGATGCGGCCCCTTCGTGGAGCGCCTTCACCGCCACGTCCGCCGGTTTGACGGGGGTAGAATCTGTGCAACACCACAATTTTCAATTAAGGGTTGGATTCGACCAAACTGGAATAAGGTCTTATACCTAGATTAAACGCTGAATTTGTATAGACTAATCTCGGAGTAAGTCTTATTCCAGTTTGGTCGAATCCAGCATAAGACTTATATCTTAATATAACCACATACAAACTGCAGCCGTAGCTTCACGCTACAAGGTCAGTCAATCTTCAATCACATATAAAAAGTAGATACACAATCCCCATACTAAATCGTAGCAGAAAAGTGGCAGCATTGACATTACATTACGTAGAAGTGTTTTAGAAGAAAAAGCTATTTTCGCAGGAGCTCTTTGTCATGTTGACACTTGGCACGCATACTACCAAAGGAAATGCGTACAATGGCGGACTCAGTCTAAAGGTCAAAATCCCTTACACACCGCGTCGTCTATTTGGTACGGGCACGTATCCGGGCGGTCGGTGTGCTTCATACGAAAATCGCTGCAAAGTGGTAAAGCGACGGTGACCCCGACTGTACCTAAACATAACTTTTGAATTGAATCTTTAATAGGTAGTTGCTGTTGATCTCAGAATAATAACTAAAGCAAAGGAGTGCTAGAGTGTGCACTGTTTGGTCACCATTCAAATTAAATTTGTATAGGTCGCTTTTGAATTAGGTGGTATCTTTTCAATTGACAGGGAAAGCAATTTTTTTTTCGCTTCATTGACGTTTTCAGAAACTTATATTTTGTCTCTTTTCTTTTAATGTTTATGCCCCATTTCAAAAAATAGGACAACTATAGCTTGACCACAACCGCTATACTGCTCCTACCATACAAGTTAGTACCGCAGCAGCGGTACAGCGGTTGTGGTCAAGCTATAATACGAGTTTCATTTGGACTCCTTCTATGCTTTAGTTATTATTCTATGCTGTTAATTGTGCATCTAGTTTTTATGTGATTGAAGCTGTCAGAAAATTTTGTTGTCGACCAGCAACTTATTATTATTATTTTAATTAATGGCTTCACTTTCAGCATTAACCAATTTCATGTGGTCTAATTATATTTTAAAAGTACCTACATTTACCGCCGTACTCAGAGACGTCAATTAAGTTTAATGACAATTAAATGTCTTTCCTTCTCTATTTATCACTATACATACGAAAGTGACAGCAAGAGACTTAATTATCATTAAAACTTAGTTGACGTCTCTGAGTACGGCGGTTAGTATTGTACGGTAGATTAAATTAAAATGGAGTCTCACAACATGTGTTCTTGCTAAAAGAACATGGAAGAAACTCCGACCAACAACTTGCATAACAACCAATAGCAATTGGGCTGGCAGGCTAGCGGTCTGGGCATGTTGAGGTAAAGCCACGATTATGACAATGTTTTGTTGTTTTGTTTCAGTGTTTTACTAGCTCAACCTTCAATCACTTATAACATCTGGATACACAATCCCATACAAAATCGTAGCGGATTAGGATTCTTTCACACATACATTTGACGTAGCACTTAGTCATTTTCACACTTTACTCGCTCACTTCACTACCAAACAATATGTGTACTTAGGTACTGTAATTTAATGTGAAAAGCAACTGCAGGGTGTGTTACATTTTTATGGAAATAAAAATAAACATCTAAAACAACCTTTTTTATCACGCTTATTCATAAAACGTGCCTTTGCATTTTTAAAGGTACTTTATTTTTTGGAAGTTGGCAATGCTTTTCAATTGCAATTCATTTCAATGCAAATTCATTTGACAATAAAAATGTTGTATTTTTGTCACCCCAGATTACATACTTTGTGCGCCCTTTTGAGAACAACGTTTGTGCACCTAGTTGTTATTTGTGATCGAAGAGCTCAATGATCAGACAGAAGCGAGCCAAGTGTCTATTTAGTTTACAGAACCCCGACACAGCTCACATAGCCAAAACCTTAACAGCACGAGAATGCACTAAGCAAAAGGATGTGGTGCAGGAGGCACTTTCTGTGAAGTATGACAAAATGATAAAGGTTGCTTCACACAATGTGTGAAATACCAGTGAAGTCACAGTTCCGACACAGTACCGGCACAGTGAAAAATATTCTTTCATACATTCTCTATTAATTGAACAGTGGTAATGCACTGAAACTGAGAGCATTACCACTGACAAGTGGGGATGCGTTTATAGAGAATGTATGAAAAACGCTGTGCCGGTACTGTGTCGGAACTGCGGCTTCACACTTCACACACACATTATAATCCTATCTACTATGCATGATGTGTTTAGATGACTTTGTCTGCTATATTGACACATCCTTCTCTGTGATCGATGTACAGGCCAATGACAATGAAATCTACATGATAATAGTAAATCCTACAAAAAATGTATGGTAGTGACATCCTACTGGTAAACCATGACAATCTGTCAATCTTTACGACTGGGTCCTGCAACTCCAGTATCATAGTAAGTCTAAGTTAGACCTAAAAACCAATGCTTTGGTAGCTCAGATAACAAGAGTTGTCGCCTGGATTGCGAATAATCGTAGTTCAAGTCAAATCAAGTCAAGCTATTTTTATAGAAGATTTAACATAATAAGTAGTTCTGCAGGGTTGCGATTTTTTACCGGTCACAATAACTCTCACACTATGTTTCAATTAAGAGTGCTTTTTCCTCATATTCTAAGTAACTAGATTTACTACTTTGAAACTATATGAAGTGAACAGTATGTATGTGTAGATACAGTGAAGGTAATTTACAGTCAGCCATCTCTATGGCTAGTCACTTTCTCTCGATACTGGTAAGTAATAGGCACTAGCCCTTAACTACTTGCATGCATAGGTGTTGGTCTCACACTTACCGGATACTTGCACCGCCAACTTCCTCGACTGTGTACCTAAATGAACAAATTGTTAATCATTCAAAAGTGTTTTATTTTCACAGAGTAGTAGGTATTATTTATGATGTTTAATGTTAATATCACTAGTGAGATTTAAAAATCGCACCCCTGGTCATAACTGTGTGGTGACTTACTGGCGCTGGAAGCCGCGGCGCTTGTCGGCAGCGTAGGGCGAGCCCTTGACCGGCTCGCCACCCGGGCCCGTCACCCCCGCCGCCTCGTAACCCTTCTCCCCGGCGACCACGGCGAACTCCACCGCCTCTCCGTCGCCGACCGAGCGCACAGCCTTGCGCGGGTTGTTGCGGGCGATCGCAGTTTGGTGAACGAACACATCCTCCTTAGTGTCGTTCCTGTTGCAGTTAAACGGTTTGGTTACAGCTAAGTTGCAGTATGAACTAACAACCTTAAATTGAATAAGGTTATGTTTAATTGCCAAGACATAAGAGACTGGTAAAAGATTTTAATATACTCAGTTAATTATCATAATTTTAATGGATACACGGTAGATGCATTGCTCACACGGGATACCGGTGTCAGTAACAGTAGTGTCTACCTTTGAGCAGCGCTCAAGCCAATTTCAAGTAGGTATTATACTTTTCTTACAATATTAGCCTAAATATTTTTAAAAATGACTCGTAATACATAACCTTATAAATATACAATAATCATTTGAAAAAATTTACTTAAGAAAAAATTATAAATCAGGAAAAAATATACATAACAGTCTTTGTTTTAGCTTTTATACCAAAGATTGTAATGTGACAAATAATAATTATTATTAAATATAGACTATAAGTACCTATTGATGAAACCATATCCACTCTTCACGTTGAACCACTTTACAGTGCCCGACACCTTTTCAGCTGAAACAACAAGAATTGTTTTCAACACATACCACAGGTTTGACTAAGTTTACACAGATGTAGAATATACAAAGAAAACTTATTCATAGTAGATTTACTAAACGATTATTAAAGTTTATGTAGGTATGTACCTAAATGATGTTTACCATTACTTAATATTTTATAATTTAGAACTTTATTTTGTATGAGTGATTTTACTTTATTTACTTACTAGAGTAAAAGATGAAGAATGATTATAAACCAATTATTCAAAATTCTTTGCGCAAAAATCTAGTATCACTTGTATTTTAGTTTTCTAAGAGAAAGACACTAGTCTTAGTGGTTTTGTCATTACTGTATCAAGAAACAGTAAAAATCCAAGTGGCACTAGATATGTGCAGTAATAAGAATTATGAATAATTTGATTTGCTGATAAACATTCTTCATCAAATTTGGCAATAGTATAGGTTAGGTTTTTTAATTTGATTTGGTTTGGTTTGGTTTTTTGATTTGGTTACCAGTGACAAGGTATTGTGAAGTTGCAATAACAGGCAAATAGCAAACCAAATGTTTTAACCATTGCCATCACACTTTTCAAGGTAGTAATGTTACATAGTACCTATTACCTACTTAATGTTACCCGAATAAGTAAATTAGGAACTTAACAGAGTAAAAGTTTTATTCATTCATAACCAATTTTTTTATAATTTATATACTTACATAATATAACATTCTATTCGGGTTTGAGGAACTTTATTTACTAATATAGAACAGTTCACTTATAATAAGCTTACAAAATATTTTAACTTGAATATTATAATGTCCTATAGATTTCACTGTTGTTATAAAATGATTATTAAAATAAATCTTTATACATGTCATTTTCAACTTTGATTTGAATAGGTCTAATGTGTTACACTCCTATAAGTTGTTTGGTAAAATTCTGTCATGCATTCTATTTCCTGAGCTAAGAACAATAATGGAAGCTTTTTGATGTCTGAAGGTATCTAGGTCTTACAGTAACAATGTACAGACACAAATCAGCAGATCAACCAGCCACAAAATGTTAATAAAACTTTATAGCATGGGTACCTATACGGTTTAATATTGATTGGAGAAATTTGAGTTTTGGGTAGGTTGCTGCTAAGTAGCAATTGAACTGAATTAGCTAATCCATTAGTTCATAGTGGATAAATAGAAACCATTATTGCAGATGCAGCAGTTCAATAAAATTTGTCTGATTGGAGATACTGTGCCTATAATAATGAAGAATACCCATCAATCAAACTATTAATTTAAAATGTTCAGGTCTTTGGTTAAAATAAGTCAAAATATTGATTGTATGTGACCATAAAAGGCGATGCATTTACAACAAGCCTACCTATCAAACACAAAAATATTATTGTTAACATACCTACATAACATAAAGTTCAGTCGCACATGCATAACTAAACTGCTAGGTACTAAATTAACATAGATAATTAAAGAATGTTATTTGGAAGGCGATAGTAGAATCAATAAGATTGAAAATATTATTTAGAAACAACCAAAAACGCCAGCAAATGTGAAGCTTAGCATAATCAAATTGGATATGGGATGTGTTGGGCTTATCAAATTGAGTTATGGTTTAATTTAAATTAAACTAGGTACATAACTTCGTGCAACATATTTTTAATTCACAGAATGATACCATCCAATATCTCATTTTCGACAGGATTTGCAATGCGTTCCGCCATGGTCTTATCAGAATACCTAGTTTATAAAAGCTATCGCGCAAGTGCAGTCATATTTCATAACGAACAACTCAGATGGCGTGGGTGCAACACGCATCTTGAATATTGATTTAGGTACGCTACATACATGAACTGAAACGCCTATTGCTGGGGTCAACACACGATCAATACTTGCCCTAACTAAACTAGGCCACCACCTCGTAATCTGAATACTAAATTGTGCTAATTTTAGTTTTTGAAGCGTATTTATATGTCAGCGCCAGTAAAGTTTCCAAATAAAAACGTGATTTCACAATTTTGATACCATGTGCTTCGGCTAACATAATGCCGGGGAATACAAAACTAAGATGGCGTAGCACACTTACCGATGACCTGCTTTTGTTTAGCCGTTTTTGGTTGTTGCGGCTGCTGGGGTTGTTCAGTTTGCGGCGGCTGCTGTTGGGGCTGCGGCTGCGGCTGCGGCGCCTTTTCGGTATCAGCCATGGTGTAATTGGCGAACGGCGATGGTGGCTAGATGGTAAAATCCTCCACGACCTCTCCTCGATGTTCAACCACTGTTCGATCGTTACCACTGACAGTCTAGTCTATGGCGCTTTATAAGTTAGTTCAGTTAGAGAAGTCAACTGACGATAATCGACAAAAAACATCGATACCTAGTTTGAAAATAAAAAAATAGTCTTCTTTTAGTTTTTAGATAATATAACGAATGTTAAAATCAGTCACTGCTTTCTGATTCACTGTAATTTATTACAGTATAATTTTTACTCTTCTATGTAGGTATGTGTATTGTTTATAGATAAATAAAAACTTTAATGCGCATACACAAGAAACAGTTACACGTCATCATGACCATGACACAATATTATAAAAAGTAATGAGCAAAGGCGGTCTTATCACAAAAAACAATCTCTTTCAGACAAAAAATTTGTAAGTAATTTTAGAATTTCTAAAAGCATTATACTGAGAGGAAGTGCTGCGGAGACATTAATCATCTGTTAAAATAATTATAAAGAAGAGTATTTGAGATATAAAAGCATTCGGTTTATATACATTTAAAATCAAATTAAAACAAAGTGTTTAGTTCATCATCATCATCATCAGCCAGAAGACATCCACTGCTGGACAAAGGCCTCCCACAAGGATCTCCACCACGACCGGTCTTGTGCTGCTTGAATCCAGTGGCTACACCAGATCGTCGGACCACCTTGTTGGAGGCCTGCCCACACTGCGTCTTCCGGTGCGCGGTCGCCACTCGAGAATCGTTCTGCAACGGCCATCGGTTCTACGGGCGATGTGCCCTGCCCATTGCCACTTGAGCTTGGCGACTCTTTGGGCCATGTCGGTTACTTTATTTCGTCTACGTTACATCTCATTTCTGATTCATCACGTAGAGACCCCGAGCATAGCCCTCTCTATTGCTCTTTGCGTGACTTTGAGCCGGCTAACTAGGCCCATAGTGAGCGACCACGTTTCGGTACCGTATGTCATCACTGGCAACACACACTGGTCGAAGACTTTCATCTTGAGACACTGCGGTATTTTGGACGAGAAGATATTTCGTAGCTTACCGAATGCTGCCCAGCCGAGTTGGATTCGACGATTGACCTCTTTCTTAAAGTTGGACCTACCACTGGCAATAAACACTGGTAGAAAAGTGTTTAGTTAAATAGGTATTATACTTTCTTTATGATGTCTGACTACACAAAACAAAACAGCTTGAGTCTAAAATACTCTAACTTTGCTTGCTTGCTATAATGTTCTAATGGCATACGTTTAATTTGTTTTGACGTGACAACGTCTTATAAATTGGTTTGCCGGGTAACACTTCAAGAATCTGCGTTACGCTCCGCTCACGTTATGCGCTCACAATGAGAGCGAGTGAGAGGCACGCGTCCCTTCCACTCGGGCATAATTAGCCCGCCTAAGAGCGAGAGAGACAGACATAAAAAGTGAAAGGCACGCGTCCCTTCCATATTATTTCATCCTTCTTCCTACTATACGAATGAATATTCACATTAAAATTATTTTACCACTCAAAGTCGTTGTCACGTAAAACTTTCGCCCGTATACCGACTTTACAGGCAACCAATTTTATTTAAAAGTAAGTACCTAGGTATGTATTAAAATAGATAATGATGTCACATCACTAGATTGTACTGATATACACGATCGTGAGGTGATTCAATATCTCCTCACAAATAGACAGTTTGACATCAATGCATTTTGTTTGATGATTGTATTTATTTACCATTTATATTTCTACTAAAATAATTAGTAAAATAAAGGACAATGCCTACGGCCCATACATTTGAAAACCTGACAATGAGTTACCTTGTATGAAATGATCTTGGTAGCATAATGTACCCTATAATATTACTGTTTCATTATTATTTTATTATTATTAATAATAATAAAATAGAATTGAACATTTTATATATTTAAACATGATTAATATTATTAATTTGGTCTAAATGCAGATTTGTACTTTATGTGAGAGAAAAATAACATTTTAAGTTTGTGGTTGAACATTGGTTTTTTGAAGTTTTTCGGCAACTTACAATCATAGCTAGACATATTTTACACCATTTTTGTTTCTGTTGATCCTCCACAACACATTCAATGTATTATTATCAAGCAAGACTAAACATGATTTTCATTCAACTAAAAATAATGTCCGATTCATTATTTTTAGTTAAATAATGAATCGGACCTTGTTAATTATAGCCGATCAATCAATTTATTTATTTCTATAATGATGAATTATTGTGTTATTATCATAAAACGTTAAGCGTATTTAATTCCATTACAAAAATTAGAAGCTTAGAGCTAGAATATTGTTTTATAAACACTAAATAATTAATTTATAGATTTAACGTTAATTACAGCACGTCGACCCATTGGAATCTTTTGTGCAATAATCAATTGTTAGTAATAATTAAAAGTTTATTTTATTATATTTTATTTATACAGACGTGCTATAAAAAAAGTATTGTTTAGCAGAATATCGATAAATGGTTGCGTTAGTCGTGTTGACTCTATTATGCACAGTGTTGCCAGAGCAATAATAAAACTCAATGTTGCCGCAGTCGAAAATGTAAACCATCAATGAAAAAGAAAATAAATTAAAAACTTGGAATAATAAAAGTGAACGTTATTTCAACATTTTAACCTTAATAAACTATTGTATTTAAAAAAAACTTATCACATTTACTGATAATAAAAAGTATCAAAAATGTTCCTAAGATTCAAGTGCATGAACTGTAAATTAATATAAATATTAAAGGATTAATAGGAGGAATAAAAACAGAATTGCTCTTTCACGCACCTATTAATCTAATCAAACACCACAACACCCCCACAAAACTTTCATTTTCATGTTATCAATAATCTAAATAAAATATTTACTAAATGACTTGGTTTAATGAACTAGATCCTTTTGCTTTATCTAAAGGGAAAGGGGGGATTAAAAACCAAATAAATAACCCCACTTGGAGACTTCTTGGCGGGAAAGTGAAGCGTCATGCCTGCTCTGCAGTTTTGTTTTATTTTCTACTATAGCGGTCCGCCCACGCCTTCGTCCACGCTAACTTAGAAATAACGTCATAGTTAAGCCATTTAAAAAAATATGTCTACACAAAATATAAAGAAAAACCATCCTCAGATAACGCTCTATCTTTTAGTGAAAACCGCTTTTAAATCCATTTACAGTTTGTCCTCATATGATGGCAAATTCCTTAGCATATTGGCAGTGTATGAAAGGTGCCTAAGAAACCGTTTCGTTCTTAGGCACCTTTCATAGTTTCAAAGGCGTTTCATAAAGAAGGCGTTCAATGCTATGGAGGTGACCATACTACCGCGCAATATTCAAGAGCGCTTTTAACATAAGCGTTGTAAATAAGTAGTTATTTTTGAAGCATGATTTTTAAAGAACTTGCCATTCCGTATAAAGAATCCAAGCATCCTTGATGCCTTAGACACAACATTATCAATATGTGGAATGAACGTAAATTTACAATCAAATGATAAGCCTAGATCTCTCACCGTATCACATTTCTGTAGGGCCGTGCTGTTAATATGATAGTGAGTATTAATTTTGTAAATTTTACGCGTAAACTTGATGTGATGACGCTTTTCACTATTGAGAGTCATACCATTTTTACTGCACCAGATTGATAGACTGTTAATATCTTTTTGCAATTTTGTGCTGTCTTCTATGTTATTAATTAACCTGGTCGTCGGCTAAAAGATACATTTCACTATTTTAAAATACCGTGTTGATGTCATTAACAAAGAGATTAAAAAGCCAGGGTCCTAATATAGAGCCCTGTGGAACACCTGAACTAGCACAGTATTGTTTAGAGTGAAAACCTTTCACAACAACACACTGTGAACGCTCGTGCAAATAACTTTCAAACCAACGGAGCAGTTCGCCATCGAACCCATAGTGTTTTAATTTTAAACTTAAATGGCATCCACCTCTCGGCCTTTATCCACAGTATTGACAAGATAATCACTATATGTCACTAAGTTAATGTTCGAAGATCTAGTTTGAACGAATCCGTGTTGATTGTTTAGAAGCATATGCTTAAAGTGCTCGCGAAGTTATGGGTAAACTAGTCCCTCGAACACCTTGGCAAAAACAGACAATACAGAAATCGGTCTATAATTAGATACAAAGAAAGGGTCTCCATTTTTAAAAATTGGAACGACTTTTGCCCTTTTCCAAAGCATAGGAAAAACACCAGTCCTGAGAGATGTGTTTTAAATAAAATAAAGCGGCCAACTTTAGAACACCGTAAACCAAGCCTTAGAACACCGTTTGACAAAACGAGCGGGAATACCATCTGGCCCCGCCCCCTTGCCTTGATCAAGTCTTTTTAAAAACCTAAGTATTATGTATCGAGGCCAGTACAAGGAGCTCAGAAAATATGATAAAAGATGTTTTATATCTTACTTTTCAATCAAGTGTCCACCTACGACTATAAATGTTACTCTATGCCACACACACAAGAAACATTTTGTCATTTGTTTCTTGTTTGTCAATGTGTGCAATTTTGGATTTATCGGAAACGTAATATAACTATAGTTTATAATATCATTGGTTGTTACCCAATTATTTAAGTAGGTACTGATGTTTCCTGACCTTGTGCATCTATAAATTTTATTAATTAAAGAGCAATAATCACTTCCACACCTCATGATGCACAGTCATGATGTGAGTTTTTGTCACAGACATATAATTATATGTCTGTGGTTTTTGTTCACCGCGGTCCTAAGGATTTTTCCATTGAGCTTTATAACTATAGAGAGAGCATAAGTTTGCTTTCTCTTTCTACCTTAATCCATTACTATTTTGGTTCCGTTTCGGCACATCATGTTTACCGTATGTAAAACAAAGACAAAACATTGGATGAAAGGACCGTGTCGGTGAAACTGTGCAACGTTTTACATGGAGCCAGCGACACTTGCTCCCAAACAAACCGCTGTCATTATTTTACCTACCAAATAATTATTTGTTTTTTTAGTTGATCATGTGTATATTTTAGGTGTACATAATATTCCGGTAGGCTTAATTGAACAATGAGTTGTTCAGTTAAACATTGCAGTAATAGAAGTGAGCAAGGGCGGATCCAGGTTTATTTTCGGGGGGGGGGGGGGACAAGGGGGGGGGGCAAAAAGTCAACAACAACTGTTAGAAATATACAAGTTCAAGTATGTGTATAGGTAGGAAAGCTTATGAAAGTGTCAAAACCAAATACGAAAAAAATAAATATTTATTTTTGTTTATTTATTGATAGGAAAACCAACAGCTATGTTACAATGTGGCAGTTGAATAGTAAGAAATTTTTGTTGAGATATTATTCCGTAAAATTACGCAACTACATACATTACTTACAAGTCGAATTATAACATACGAATGTATAACACTGCACAACACGGAGAATAACATTTTTTTAATTTTTTTTTCTTTTTGACAACTTTTACTTTAACAACTTTTCTTTTACAACCTAAGTAAAATTCATTTATTAATTAGATTAGATATTTGATATTCCAACTCGAATGCACTTTTCATGAACGTCAGGATTGAGGAGCCACCCCTAATTTTTAAATAAAAATCATACCATCAATCAACGGCCGCTTGTTTATGCGAAAGGACGAAAATGTCAGCTACATAATGATCAAGGATTTGGACACTTTAAACAAAATAGTATAAGGAGCTTTAGTGTGTTTTTATTCCCCTATTAAAATTTGCATGTTTTAAAGTCTGAAACAATAATAATGGCCTTATATATTTTTTACCAAAATGTACGTGGTCTCAAAACTAAAACTCATACTTTTTACCGTAATCTTTGTTGTAGTAATTTCGACATCATTGTTCTGACGGAAACGTGGCTTAACCATAACGTCTTAAATAGTGAATTATTCGATAGTAGGTATGTAGTATACCGTAGAGACAGGGAGACGACGGGCTTCCGCTGCGGAAAAGACGGAGGTAGTGTAGCAATTGCTGTTTCAAAAAAGTTTAATTCCAGAAAAATGAATCATTGGCAAAGTAAATGTGAAGACGTATGGGTTTCCCTCGATCTTTCTTCAGCTGGTGCAAGTCAAAAGGTCATATTTGGTGTTGTCTATCTACCACCTCCTGTACAAAAAGTAATCCTGGATGAATTTATATCAAGTTGTAATAATGTTATTGACAATTGTGATCACCCCGTCTGTATTTTTGGTGACTTCAACTGGAAGGAAGTGAATGAAAACTTCAGTGTGCAAACTGTGTCCAAACTTTCACCAATGGATGAACTATTGATCGAATTTTCAATTGTAGCTAATCTTAAACAATGTAACTTTGTCTATAACAAACAAGGTAAAACGCTTGATCTTGTTTTTTCGAATGCTCTTCCATGTATTGTCTCTGAGGCTGCATCCTCGTTTGTCCAAGTTGATCCGTTCCACCCTCCTTTAAATATTACTTTAACAACAAAGTCAAAGAAACATCTTGCTGAGAAGTGCGATGTCCCGTTGTCTAACTTCCGGAAGGCAAATTATACTTCTATTAACAATTTTCTCAATGACCAAGATTGGGAAATATTATTTTATAAATGCAAAAACGTCAATGAGATGCTGCGTATATTTTATGAAGTTCTGCAAGAAGCTATCTTAAAGTTTGTACCCCAAAGAAAATTGAAAACAAGTAAATATCCAATTTGATTTAGTAAAAATCTCATTTTGTTATTAAAAGAAAAAGATAGATTAAGACGTCGCTATAAAATGTTTAAAAATCCTTTAGATGAAATCTCCTTTAAGATTTTGTGCAAGCGATGTGACAAATTATCTGTTCTCTGCTATAATGCATACATTGAGTCTGTTGAAAGTGCTATAAGACTAAACCCAAAATATTTTTGGTCATATATCAAGCAAAAGAAAGATAGTAGGAGTATGTATCCAGCCACAATGAGTGATGGAAATAATACTTCAAGTGACAGCACTGAAATCTGCAATATGTATGCTTCTTATTTCTCATCCGTATATAGTCAGGTCCATGGGAACAGGAAAAATCAGTATGATTCCAATGTTTCTTTGGCTCCTGAAACTCTATCAACAATTTCGCTAGATAGGCATGAAATTTTACTAAAATTAATGAACATGGATAGAAACAAGGGGTCGGGCTCTGACAATATATCGCCGTTTTTTATTAACGAGTGTGCGTCGAACCTTGTCGCTCCTTTACATACTCGTATGATATTTAATAAATCACTTAAATCAGGCATTTTCCCTGACGTCTGGAAAAAAGCAAAAGTTGTGCCCATCTACAAAGAAGGAGATAATACCTTAGTTAAAATTACAGGCCTATTTCTATACTGAGTGCGTTTCCTAAGATCTTCGAATCTCTTTTGTGCCCTATCATTCAAAATCATATGAAGCAAAACATCACGCAACATCAGCACGGTTTTGTAGCTGCTCGATCAACATGCACAAATTTAGTTTCATTTACCGAAGTGTTAGTAGAATCAATCGACTCTAATAAACAAATAGATGTAGTATACACTGACTTTAGTAAAGCATTTGATCGAGTTTCACACAACCTATTGATTAATAAACTTTCACTTTACGGCTTCACGGGGCCTCTTTTGGATTGGCTGCAGTCATATTATTTGAACAATCGATCTTTCAGTGTTGTTATGAATGGATTTAACTCTGTTGTACATAATATCTCTTCCGGAGTTCCCCAGGGCTCCCATTTGGGCCCTGTCTTGTTTAACATCTTCATTAATGACATTCCAAAATGTTTCCAAAATTCTATCCCATTTCTTTATGCTGATGATCTCAAGATTGCTAGACCAGTCGATTCCCCGATAGATGTTTCGTTACTCCAAGCTGATATTGATAGGCTTTCGGAATGGTGCACAGTAAATAACATGAGTTTAAACAGCCAAAAATGTTTCCATGTAAAATTCTCTCGCAAACAGAACTGCGTGCCTTCATCTTATTTAGTCGCAGGGCACTTAATTCAAGAAGTTAATCGTATTAGAGATCTGGGTATATTATACGATAGTAAACTCACATTTAATCCACACATTGACCAATTAATCAGTAAATCCTCAAAAATGTTGGGTTTTGTCATGAGCAGACAAGCATTTTTGGAAGCTTATGAGACATGACGTGGATTATTAGTTTAGTAAAATTATCTTGTTCTAGTTTCAATTATTTTCGTTAAGTTAACAATAGTGTATATATAAGTGGTTAAGTAAATTTAAGTTTTTCTCTGTTTAAATTTTGCATGTTGTGTCAGCCTATAATTGGTTCGCACATTTAGATTTAAGGAACAATTTGTAATTTTGTACTTTTTTTTATTGTAGCAACCGTTGGCTGACCTAAATAAATAAAAAAAAAAAAATTAGTAGTATAAAAAATAATTTTGTAGGACAAATTCTGGAATTTGTAGTATTATACTTTCTAAGGTACATCAATATAAAGCTGGCTCCTCAATCCACACAATATGGATTGAGGAGCCACCCTAGAACTCGGAAAGTAATGAAGTTACATTTTTGAAAATTTAGTATGTTTTAGTAGGTATTTTGTAGGTTATCTACAAAAAAATTCAGTGCGGTACTGCCGAAATTAAATAAAATACAATAATTTTGTTGTGGCTCCTCAGCCCGTATACAAAAGCGTGAATTCCTATGAAATTGATCCACATATTAATATATTCGAACTAATGGACAATTAGTAGTATGTATGCTTGAATTTGTAGTATAGAAATAAAATAGCAAGATTAAGTAAATTCGCTAAAAAAACACATTTCATCTGGCTCCTCAATCCAGACACTTGCATTTAAATAATTGACTGTATCTACCTAACTATAGAAGATAATCAATAGCTTTATATGCCAATATTTAGTAGAAATTTCTACTAAATATCTATGTACAAAATAACATTGTACATTTTGGTCAAATTAAGTTATGATGATTATTCGAAATTCCATACAATTCACTATATAGGGTGACCATATCGATACTGGCAAAGAGAATAAAAATATGGTTAAGTACCCGTATTAAGGTAGCGTATTGTATGTTTTGCTTCTTATGTACAAAACGTTACGCGTACGTTTATTAATTAAATAATTAATTAATTATTTTATTTATTTATTTAAATAATAAAATGTTATGCGTACGTTAACTTAAAGTAAATGAGACAGCGTGGGAAAGCCGATTCCCAGCAGTGGGACGTGTAAGGTTGTTGATGATACTCATGGGGTATTTCCGACTGCTGATACAATTGATTATTAAAATAAATACCTACAACTCTTCATACTCTAGTTTTTGAACACGACCAGAAATGCAATTTATCACAATTGCGGTAATATAGCATTTGTTTAAGTTTATACAAAACATAAACAGAATATTATTGTACAAATTGTCATGAAACTAACTTAGATCTGGTAAAGAATCATTGATAGCTCTTTTATTTATTTGTTGATTCCTAAATCACGCAAACAGGTTTACATTCAAAAAAATTTTCTTTAATAAAATATTAATTTATTAATTAAAATTTCTTTAATTCTAAAAAGCAAAATGTAACACTTTATCTAGCTTTCGATCACCATATATCATAAACCATACATGTTGTTGTGGTTTTGATTGAATTCTCAACCTCGACCTTTTGATTAATTATAGTAAGTACTTACCTATATTAAATACTGTTGTAGTAATATAAAACTAACTAATTAACAAACTAAATATAAAAATAAGAAAACCTGAACTATTAGCATAATAGGATGTAAACTAAAGATTGCGTGGAAAGAGTGCTATATCGTTGTTGTTGCTGAGCTGACGTAAATTAACTGTTTCGCGTAGCGGTGATAGAATACTACCACCCTCTTGGGTGACGTAAAAAGGCAACTTTCGGACTAAAAACTGCACATACATACATCCAACAGCACAGAACGGCGATAGGCACATCACCTGTCATGCTGAGCACATCAGTACTCGCTATTTATTGAAAAGTGGACTATGGTAAAGGACTGCTTTAATTTGCTGTCCTTATTGCCTAGTCTCTGTCTTACCTTTCGGGGATAATAGTCGTGATTATATGTTAGTATGTGTTTGTACCAACTAATTAAATTTTCGTGGAACATTATCAAAATGCCAAGACAAGATATAGAAATTTGGAATCATTTTTAAAACTGTAGAAAAACATTATCTTTTAAAGGAACTACCTACGACTAATTTAACATTTTTAAAATATTTTGAAGTACAACATACGATTTTAATGAACCTTTAATAGAAAGGAGTGAAAATGTTAGTATAATATTTAAAAGTCGAAATCACTTTCATGTTTAAATCTTCGAATTGGCAACATTACGCTAGAGCCGAGTAATAATAAGCTTGTATACCTACCAGACTGTTGAAAACCGATGTTATTGTCATCAGATCAGATCAGATCATTTATTTGCATATAATAGGTTTACAAAGGTGTTACATATGATCTTATTAGTAAATATAGTGCTCCATTCTATCAATAATAATTAACATGCAAAACTTGAGTCTAAGAAATCCTTAATACTATAAAAACATCCATCTATTAACCATTTCCGCAATTGCCTAGTCATAAGGTTTAGTGGTCCGTCCATAATTAAATTAATTTAATACACATGCAATAACAGCTGTTTTCAACAGCGATTTACAACAGTGTGGACAGTTGTTTGCAACGAAAGGAGACCCGGCGTTTTATGCTTAAGTTGTATAACTACTTTTTTAATTTTTAATCTGCAATTCATTATCATCTGGCAATATCTGTCAACAAATGACAGTTGTACAGCCGCTAGCTGTAAAATCAAACATACTTGTGACGGAAAACATCAACGGCGGTTGTAAACTAAGTGGAAGCCTTGTTTTCAATATGTGTGGACGGAACACAACGGCGGTTGTAAACCAGCCTCCGCCAAGGTGACCTGATGGGGAGGCTTGTTTACAACAGTCTGGTACACGCTTTTTGTGCGTTACAAGCAACGTTGCCATTTTTAGCAGGATCCTGCTTTTTTAGCATTTTTAGGAGTAAAATTTAGGCTACCTGCAGCAGGATGTTTAGCATTATCGTAAAATTTTTCATATTTGGACATATTTCTGTAAAACTGTTGTTATTATTTTAATTCTTTCTTCCAGAATCATAAATCCTACAATAATTTCTACGTACATAAGCAACAAATCTACTTATTTAAATAGCCCTATTAGCATCCCTTCTTTGATATACATACTTAAATAGTGTAATTAAACAAAATTTGATTCACTTGATTAATAATAATTTTGTATCTTTATTGTACGTACATTAATATAAATGAACCTGGCTTTTTTCAGTAACCACGTTGTATGTAGGTTGAAGATAGCGGTGGTATTTGTAATTTGTTAGAGGCAGTGGCAACACTGCTTAAGTGGTTTACAACAACGTCCACACAGCGGACCGCCCGCCAGAGGGATTGCAGCAAGTTTTTAAAACGCTCCCGCAAACCAAGGTCGTGGAAAGTTCAACCGAAATTTCATTGCAAACATCTGTTGTAAACCGTCTGGTACACGCTTTATGGAAAGTTCATTGCGTTATTTTAACATAACACTTCATGAGAATATTTCAAACGTAAACACAGCGTCAGATCAACCTACCCTAAACTGTCAAATTTCCCCAATGAATATTAAACCTTAAAGCCAAAGAATAAAGTTCAGAATTGATTGTAGAAATTTGACAGTTTTGGGTAGGTTGATCTGACGCCGTGTGTACGTGTTTAAAACGACTACTTTAATATATTTTTAAATATAGGAAAAGCAAAGAGTTTGATCTCATACAGTCTTAATATAACGTTATACGTAATTTGTGTTATGCATCATTAGCATTTTTTGTCAAATAAAAGCTGTAATATAAGTGGCAACTTATTTCTTTACTTTCGAAATTAACTTTTTTTATTGATTTCAAAGTATAAAACGTGTAATTCATTAGATTATTTATTTATTCATGAGGTTTGGCTCAATAATCTTTGATGCCAGTGCCGTAAAATATACAAAATAACAGATGTGGATAGTAAACGACTTAAACAAGTCTAACTTTGATTCCTTTTTAAACAATTTTGAACACAACAGTTAAGTAATAAAGTAATTCAATTATTTTAAAAGAGCGTATACACTGATAATAAAGCGTGAGGCGTATACAGTAAGTTTATTTGTGTATTAATTATAGTTGTCTAACATACAAGATCAGAAAAATGATAGAACGATGCAAAGTGTTAAAACCAAGGGACATAAATACAAACATACATATAATTACGACTATTATTCCCGAAGGGTTAGTCAGAGACTAGGCAATTAGGACAGCAAAAGCAGTCCTCTACCATAGTCCATTTTTCACCAAATAGCGACTGCTCATATGTCAAGTGTAAGTTATATATTATATATTTTATTTTATAAAAGAGGGAGGCAAACGAGCAGGCGGGTCACCTGATGGAGAGTAATCACCGCCGCCCATAGACAGCCGCAAAACCAGAGGAATCGCAGACGCGTTGCCGGCCTTTAAGGGAGGAATAGGTTTAAGGAAGGAATAGGAATTGCGAAGAGGGGGGTGGGGGAGGGGCCTCCGGAACCCTCACTGGTCGGACGAAACACAACAGCACCAAGTGCCATTATTTCACGCCGAATATTCGTGAGAGGGTGGTATTACGTCGGGCGAGCCGGCCCAATGCGTGCTGCAACGCAGCGTGGCTCTACCACTCAGTCAGTGTCACTCATTTAGCACCACCCAGGGGTCACGTGTAGGGTCTCAGGGATAAACCTAGGAACGCGAGTAACTTTAACCCCCAAAATTACTTTTATAAGGATCAGAATAGTAGTAGTAGGATAAGAATAGTAAAAAGTATCGATTAGACTTTATTATTTATAAGGTTCGGCTCAAAAGTTCTTGATGCCAGTGCTGTAAAGTATTACAAAATGGCAGATGTGGTAGATAGGGCATGATGAAAGTTTTACTTTAATTCCTTTTATAATGTTTAAACATAATTTAATAGGTACGAAGTATCTTTTAGATATTTGTTTACAATAATTAGGCTGTAGTTTTATTCAAACAATGTATTTTATTTCTCAGATTCAGATCTTATATATCTGTCATCAGAAATAGGATCCGATAAAAGTTTAACGTTTTAAACCCTTACCAAATTACATTACTGAATAAAAGGAACAAGATGTGATTACAACAGTCCAGTGTAATGTAGCTTTTAAAAATGCAAAGCTATGTATTTATCCAATATCATCGATAAGTATTAGCAATTGTTAAGTTACAAATTGAAAAAGTGTCGAAAAGAAAGAACAAAACTTGCGTTAAAATTATATAAATAATATTTATAACATTATAATTGTTAAGTTCATAATAATATATATTTTGTTAAAATTAAATGTAAAGAACAATTTGTCCTGTTTTCATTCATATAACATGGTCACCCTAAGTGAATTGTATGGAATATCGAATATCATTGTAACTTCCTTTGACCAAATTGTACAATATTATTTTGTACATAGATATTTAGTAGAAATTTGTACTAAATATTGGCATATAAAGCTTTTGATTATCCTTTATAGTTAGGTAGATACAGTCAATTATTTAAATGCAAGTGTCTGGATTGAGGAGCCAGATGAAATGTGTTTTTTTAGCGAATTTACTTAATCTTGCTATTTTATTTCTATACTACAAATTCAAGCACACATACTACTAATTGTCCATTAGTTCGAATATATTAACATGTTGATCAATTTCATAGGAATTCACGCTTTTGTATACGGGCTGAGGAGCCACAACAAAACTATTGTATTTTATTTAATTTCGGCAGTACCGCACTGAAATTTTTTGTAAATAACCTACAAAATACCTACTAAAACATACTAAATTTTCAAAAATGTAACTTCATTACTTTCCGAGTTCTAGGGTGGCTCCTCAATCCATACTGTATGGATTGAGGAGCCAGCTTTATATTGATGTACCTTAGAAAGTAATATACTACAAATTCCAGAATTTGTCCTACAATATTATTTTTTATACTACTAATTGATGGTACGATTTTCCTTTAAAAATTAGGGGTGGCTCCTCAGTCCTGACGTTCATCACTTTTCGCCTGCACCCGCATCTTTTACCACCATTACCATGACGATCGGTCTAAATAATCATAGAAGCTAAATCACTTTTATACAACGTCAGTCGGAAAGGGGTACTAAGCCAAAAGGAGGGTAAAGTATAATAATAATTTTCTTTAATAATGCATAATATAAGATTAATAGCTTTTTTAAGATTTCAAAAGAAATGACACGCTGTGGTAGCCCTGGCGGTCAGCTGGAATGCGTTCCGTCGTTTTGGGTGTAGTTGTTTGCTTAAAGTTTACCCCGTTTGAGTTGCAACCGAGCCACGGAACGATCGAGTTGTTTTTATAACCTCTTCTGAAGTATTCCTGTCCAAAACGGGAGAAAATTCTTCTTTTGTCTCCATTTTTCCACTTTTATGCCATATTTAACAAAATTATAAAAAGTAAAACAATACGAAACAACAGGCGGAATTTTTCAAGACGATTTGACATAAATTGCAAACTTTGACACTTTAAAACAATAGTTTGAACGTCAAATAGCTGTCAGAGTGAAAAACAACCATCCGATTTGATGGTTGTTCGGTTGCTGCGCTCTGAGCCACGGAACGGATGAAACTACACTCTGACAGCCATCAGAGTAAAATTTTACCAAGCCACGGAACGGTTAAAGCGCGCGCCGGAGTGCGCTCGAATGCACCCGAGCGAAGCGACGGAACGCAGCCCTGCTTTGAGAGAGAGAGAGACAGATTTAAGTTCATTGCCGGGGCTTCTTGCGTTAGCTAACATGCGTTAGCCCCGTCCCTATTCAGGGTTGTACATTTTTTAATTACGTAACCAAAAGTTTATTTTGTATGGAAGTAAATATGAACGTTTTTCTCAAAGCTTATATTTGCAATATAACAGTTGATAGCAGCACTTTCAGTTGTCCGCGGCTTACTACCCCCTTTCCGACTGACGACGTTGTATACGGAAATACCCGTTTTTCTTCTATTCCAAATCTAAAGGAACCACCTACCTTAGAGCATAGATACCTACAGATCACAAACACTGCACAACACAGAGAATAACATTTTCTTTTCTTTTACAACGAAATTCATTCATCGGGCGCTGAGGCGCCTGATGAATTTCACTTAGATTTTCGAAATTCCGACTCGGATGCACTTCTCGCCTGCATCCGCATCTTTTCACACCATTACAATAACGATCGGTCAATAATCATTAATCATAGAAGCTACATCACTTTTAGATTACAGAAAAACTTTACAATTTCAAATCTAAAGGGACCACCTTACAGGCCACAATTATTAACCTATTTTCAAAATTGTTTCGCCATTTTGTAGCTAAACTTATAAGTTAGGACCCTTTTTTTATTTTTTCCTGTTTTTTTACGAACTATTTACAATTTACTAAACAAACGCCCCCCCAAAAAACCGATTTTTTTTTTACATTTTTCAAAATTACAAAGAAAGTTATCAGGCGATTTTCAAAGTTTAAACATTTACAAGCGTTTCGATAAAACTCCTCAGCTTTTGGTACTATTTCCATCTCGATTTTCCTAAAATCCTCAGAGTTTTATGGCCAAAAATACGTCTCAGGCGATTTGCATCTGATAACCATTTTCAATGGTAAAAATAAATGTTTAATAAAGACAGTTTTCTTGTATGTTTCCTGCTAAAGATGTACAGCACTTCATTAGCGTCCATTTTTGTCGTTCTGTTATTTCATTAATATATTTTAACAACTATGTTAATTTGATTTGCTTCTAAGTACCTACATAGGTACTGTGATGGAATCTCCACAGTTCACAAAAATATGTGCCCCCCCCCCCCCCCTCCTAAATCCGCCCTTGGAAGTGAGTGGCAAGTGCCTGGAATATCGTTTCTTACCATTGAGCCATTATTACTTAGCTATTATTATAGAGAAGACACCCCTCACCACTGCTGTATTCCGTTCAAGTGCAGCCTACCGGCCGCACTGATTGCGCGTGATTCAAGTGATTGTGGACCTTGTGGCTGCACCTTAGTCACATGAGTAACTACCCTACAGAGTCCAAGCTCTCTAACAACGCGCAAAATTTATACCTATTCAGATAGGGCTAACACCTGTTGCACGTTTAAAAAATTAGGGACGAAAACTAAAATAAGGGAAGCAGGTAGAGGTAGGTACATAATAAAACGTGTATTTAAAAAGGTATAAAATAAGGATTAGTGTAATTTGACACATAGGTACTAAAAGTCTCAATTTGGTGAAAAGTGGCTATGGTAGAGGACTGCTTTTACTGTTCTCATTGCCTAGTCTCTGACTAATTATTAGATTATGTTAGGTCAATGTGGGGAAGTCCGGAATACTTTTCTAAAATTTTAGTTTAACAGAACTTATTGAATCGAGATACGCTTTATAAAGTAACTTGTGTCGTCGGAAATTGTAGGTAATATATTTATTTACTTATTTTGATCTAAAAATAAATGAATTGCAATAATCTTTAGATTTATATGATATTTTTTAAAACTCGGCGTGTAGACGGACTTCCCGCCGTCTAGTAGCAATATAACCAAAACTTGTGACGCAATATGTATGAAAACAGTTTGTAGCAGTGATGTACAACTGGCGTTGAAATGTGTGTTTATGAATTCGTCCATAAGGTTTAAATTTCAATGATAATTTACTTTATTTTATTTTAAGGCAAGTCCTTTGGTGACAGTGGTTGCAAACATTTTTATTAAAATTGTAGGGAATTTCCTTTTTTGTAAAATAAAATACTAAGTAAAAACATAAATGATTATTTCTTATTGAACATTATAAGTTGTGCTGCAAAATGAACTAATACCTTCCCTCATTATCATTTAAGGGGTTAAACAATTTTTCAACTGTATTTTTTGCACACCTGTCAACTTTTCTTGGTTTTTTAATAAAAATCAACATTTGTATTTTTTTTGTTTAAGTATTTGTTCCATGTACGCCGCCGTTTTGAGCTAAAAAAACAAAAAATTTGACAGGTAGGTATACCAAAAGATTCGAACCCGTATTAGACATTAGCTTAAAGTAAGCAAAAAAATATAAGAAAAGAAATCAGTATAATAAGTATGCAAATTAGTCTTTAGATTATTAGTTTGAAAATCAAGTCGTTTCTGGCAGAAACATTTCTAAATCTTAATCAAAGTTGGGTGTCGCAAAGGGGGTGTAGGACTTAGAAAATTGTCGAGCAAAAATTAACTTTTTTTTAAAAAACCGACGAAAAACACTGCCATCAAAAAGAGATAGAAAAAGTTTAAAAAAATTGTGGAAAAAAACTCTTTTTAAAAATTTTGTAGAGTTTATATAGAGCCGACACTTTAAAATTTTTTCGATATGTTTGTATGAAGTTTGGACTTAGAAAAATTTAGGGGGCAGCGTAGCGATTGTTTTAAATTACCACATTAGACAACAGAAATCTAGCTCCATACAAAAATAATAATGATTTTTTGAAATATTTTTTTCCCAAAAAGACTTTTTTTTTTAAATCTTTCCATCTCTTTCCGAAAGCAATATCTCCCGTCAGATTGTGAAAAAAAAATAGAGTGTATTTTTAAGCACCCCCTGCGACACCCGGACCGAATTGTCTAAAATTGCCTATTTTAAACAGATATAGAGATACCTTACATAGATAAATAGATTAGGTAGATACTTAAGTAGGTACATAATATATTTATTAATAAGGAAAAATAATAAATAACAAAATTCAGCGATGTGCAAAACCTGAGAAAAGCTTTCTTAGCAACTCGTTTCAAGATCTGCTTAAGACAATCAAAATTATCATTTTCTATCCTAGTCTTTATCAGTAATGATAGTCCCGCCACTGAGCATTCCTCACCTGCTAATTGTCTTGTAGCCAGACAGACAAAACAGCTTGAATATAAATAGGTACCTAATGATAGTTTTCATTGGGCGACAACTTTTAAGTAGTACCTAGCTAGCAAATAAAAAGAATCGTATAGTAACATAAAATACGTGCAGCTGAAAAGGTTGACAATATCTGCAATCGAGGCAAGACCGGCATATGACGGACTTTCCTTAAGCATGTAAACGGACTTCCCAACTATTACATTTTGAGTTTAGACATTTGTTGCAGGTAATAATTCCGAAACTCTAGGGATATTAATGAATTCATCACCAGAAATAAGTATATGGATCACTAAATGACTTACGTAATCAAGGAAACTCCAAAAATTCCTTTAATTTTCTACTTTTTTTTTAGTTTTTTGAAGAGACGTTACACTCCAACTTCAAGTACACAACGCGAAAAAAAATGACCTAGCGATTTCTTTCGACCTAATGATGTTAGCGACATCTATGATTCTCAGTTCGAACTAGCTCCGTAATACTGTTGTACCGACCGAGGCATAAGAACCTAGCCGTTCAAATATGCAAGTTATTGCCGCTAGACGGACTTCCCAACATTGACCTTTTCTTAATTTTATGTTTGTTTTTTAATGTGATTTCTTTTTGTAGTTCTTTGTAGTACTGATTCAATTAAATAATGTTCATATAATTTTCCCGAAATTACTTCCGATTATTTTTCATTATTGTCATGTTGTGTTTGCCTATAATGTTGTTGCATTTATTTATTTATTTGGTTTAGGTACACATACAGGTTACAGTCATATAAGACAACATACTTGGCATTTCAGGTTGAGCTTGACAATAACCTAACAAAGAGTGTACACATCGTGTGTAGTGACATTATTACAGCGAATACAAAATAAAAGCAAATTACAAACTAAAAAAGTGAAAAATTTACAACGAGCTGAATTCGTTCTCGACAAAATTTGCATTCAAATTGTTAAAACAATAACATTAAACAAAAAAGTGAGAAATTCTTAAGTCCCCAGTACACAGTGGCGTGTGATGGCCCACACTGTAGGCCACGATTACGTCGCGTTCACACAATGGTGTATGCTGGCTCACTGCTTGCTCATTGCTGCTTGATAGTGGTGGGGAATATATCTTTTTTTGTGAATCGATTCAAAGCTTTAAATCGATATTTGATATCGGATTCTGAAACTGTATAATATTTTAATATCGGTGATATCGGTACCTATCGACCATATCTATCGCTGTATAGTATATTAATAAAGGATTCGTAAAATTTTACTTACCTGATACTAGTAACAAATAGTAATGATTTTCATTTCATGAAATTTTCACAAGCACATTTTTTTGTTAAAAAGATCGATCATTGATAATTAAATAAATATCAGCGATACGGTACAATATTCTTTTAACTGATCAGTTTAACTGACCGTGAGTGTCGCTTTACAAGGCGAAGCAAGTTGATAGGCCAAAATAATGGAACATGATGCAAGTAGAATCTTTGTAATGGACCTCCCCTTGATGAAAATGAAAAATGTTTATTTCAACAAAATAGCATAATACAGGATTATACAGTGTACCTCATAAAAATGTACTTCTTACTTTGTTGCCAAGATATATCAGTAGTTTACCTGTGACATCAACACTAAAAAAAATTTGTTACGTTGATACCAGTACGATTAATAAGAAAAATAGCATCATCTTATCCTAAAGTTACCTACATAAAATTAAGTTAATTAAGTATTTTATGTTATATAAAACAAACATAATGTAAAAATATGAATTTGAATGGATATGTACATAATATAATATTATATAACGTGAACAAAATGTTACGGCGAAAGATGTTCGCCGTAACAGCGGCGAAACAAGGGTTAGGCAGGAGATAAGGGAATTTCTGGGGCTTACCTGGTTCGGGCTGGAGCTGGTTGGAGCTGAAGGCAGGCGCGGGGGCGCGGGCTTGAAGGCAGCAACACACAACACAATTCACTCCACTAGGCACTGATCGGAGGCGTTTTAAGGGTAATTGGGCTGGTAAACACAGCGCTCTCAAGTCACAAACACTGAACACGTGGTTGTTCACGGGCTGAGTTCTTGCGCGGGCGCGCGCGTGGATTCACCTGGAAGTCTCGAAGCACACTACATTGGCGCCAGCGCCGATCCGCTTCGTCCGGTATAATTGTCAACTCGCTGTGATTGGCCGATCATTCGTTGCCCATTCGTTGCACCAATATGCACCTTAATGGACCGGCGCAGAGACGGTTATCCGTCGCGCTGTGGCGCGATCATCTTCCCGGGCCCCAGAGGGTAGGAGGGGGGGGGGGGAAGGAATGGAAGTTAAAGGGGGACTACGGCCCCGATTCGTGCTGTGTTGAGTTAATGTCGAGTGGGTGTGTATATGATGAGCTGGGAGGAATGCACGTGTGTGACGGGGGCGCGAAGCGCCGAAGGCGTACAGGCGCAGGGGGCGCGTCAACGCAAAGGCGTGGGGGCGCGGGGGCGCAGAAGCGCAGGGGGCGCGTAAGCGCAAGGGCCGCGTCAACGCAAAGACGTGGGGGCGCGGGGGCGCAGAGGGCGCGTGCTGATGTCATGCACCGTATAGGTGCGGGCTGACTACTTGTGTAGAAGTACTATGCTCTTGTGGTGAGCACGCACGAGATTGAGTCGATTGCCAAGGCAAGAATTAAAAGCAGAAAAAATATAAAATTAACACGAGCGAAAAAATAAAGCACGCTATTTGGCACGCGTGGTGAGCATGCACGAGATCTGAGCCGATTTAACACGACACGACCATAAAAATTTCATTACAAAATAAAACGGGAAAAACAACAATATCGTCGTCTAGACGCGGGTGTGTTATACTTAACTAAAGTTATATGTGCAATCTAATTAGTAAGAAAAAATATAACACGAATCGAACACTGTTCTTTGAACACGTTCTTAATTTATTTTTGTAGGTAGGTTAATAATATTTCGCAATGCACCTTGCAACGTCTATCGTGCAGAAAGGGTCATGTAAGGTAATGAAATTAGGAATGTTACGCGATAAAATTTAAAAATCAGAAATTAAAATTAAGTTACGTGATAACTACGAAATATGAGTAAATATTATTTTAACGGGTCGAATGACCAACATGTAATGAAATAGTTAATGGGCTGAAATAGTTATCCTATACATATATAATAGTGGACTGTATTAATAATGTGGGGCTGAATGTCTACGGTAACATGTACCTACTCCTGCGACCCTTCATGCGACTGCTGTGCATGCGAGGACACATGCAGCGTTCTGTCGTTGGGTCGCTTTGCCGGAGTGTCCCGCAGCGCGGGCGGGAGCCACCGCGCCGCCGATTCCGGCTGGTAATGCTGTGTGGCGTCGTCCGGTCGGTGAAGGGACGTGTGGTGGTCTACGATGCCACACACTCTGCATGCCTTCACCGACTTACATTCCTGTGGGTAGTGTGGGCCCAGGCATTGCTGGCACCGCTCGCGCGCCTTTATAAAGTCCCACCGACCTTGTGTCGGTTGGGCATTGTAGCGGGAGCATGCTATCAGTCTGTGCCCCCTAGTTCTGCAGTAAGGGCAGTAAGAGGTGTTTGGGCTGGCGTGCATTGTGTGGGTGTTGTGTGGGCGTGTATGGGTGGCGGCACGAGTCGAGGCAAAAAAATGAAGTGTGTAAAGTAGGGTTTAATTTAGTGGACTGTTACTGGGTGTATCCGGCTCGAAGGACCAAAATGTTACGGCGAAAGATGTTCGCCGTAACAGCGGCGAAACAAGGGTTAGGCAGGAGATAAGGGAATTTCTGGGGCTTACCTGGTTCGGGCTGGAGCTGGTTGGAGCTGAAGGCAGGCGCGGGGGCGCGGGCTTGAAGGCAGCAACACACAACACAATTCACTCCACTAGGCACTGATCGGAGGCGTTTTAAGGGTAATTGGGCTGGTAAACACAGCGCTCTCAAGTCACAAACACTGAACACGTGGTTGTTCACTGGCTGAGTTCTTGCGCGGGCGCGCGCGTGGATTCACCTGGAAGGCTCGAAGCACACTACATTGGCGCCAGCGCCGATCCGCTTCGTCCGGTATAATTGTCAACTCGCTGTGATTGGCCGATCATTCGTTGCCCATTCGTTGCACCAATATGCACCTTAATGGACCGGCGCAGAGACGGTTATCCGTCGCGCTGTGGCGCGAACAATATATTTATAAAATACCTTGTGCCTTGCCTTACGTATCGTATCACTATCCAATTTCAATCCCAGTACACACACAGTGGCGTGTGATGGGCCATGCTTGGCCACTGCCGGCCATCGCCATCACAGACTTAGTAGAGATGATCGCCATTGTGTAGACGGGGTAGATGGTGTACAGTGGCGAGCAATTGTCGACAGTGGCGTGCAGTGGCGCGCGATGGCACGCAATCGGAAAGTTGTCGGTTTTTGGGCACAAATCAAAGGGAATCGTGGCGTGTATTCAGAGAATATATACACTACCGTGAAAAGAAGCGACACTTAAGCATGTGTGCTCGTAAAATCGCTCGCTGCTATGTGTGGGGTGTCTGGATCAGCGCGGGGGCATTGCGCGGCGCGCGGGGTATGGGCGGGCGGCCTGGAGGTCGCCTCGGCTGAGGGCTGGGTCGAGCGAGCGAGCGTCTGTTTTGTGCACCGCACGCACAGACTGACCTACACAATCCGGTTTATGGGTCGTTCTTCTTTTTAACCTACAATTTGATAAAACATTAGCTCAGATTCGAAAAAAAAGATATAACGATTCCTCGTCAATATATACATATATTCTGATAGCAGAATTTCTATTCTATCAGAAAAAGTTGTTGGCCGAGAAGTTTACCGATTTTTGTACGATTTTCAAGACCTGAAAGATGGATTCGACATAAAAATTTACACCTCCGTCACGACATCTTTTATTTTATTCTATCGGAATACTCTTCGTCACATAAGTTGTACCTTTTTAATACATTAAATAACTAAATGAACTATTAGAAAACATATTAAAATCATACATTTGTATTTATAAAATATGTTTTATTCATGATCTTATACCACTCTGTCACATTTTCAGCTAATATAAAGTATGTTTTTGCTAAAAATCAATTTTTACTATCATTAACAAATAAATACGAATATCACAGACGGCAATATTATCAACTATTTTAAATATAAATTTTTCAATGTTGCACTAGTCATAAGAAAATATATAAACGACCAAAACAATTTTCCTACCAGGAGACAACATCGTGACAGAGTAGTAACTTATATGACAGAGTTGTTGTTCTAGGGGATACATGGCTGCGTTTTTAAATAAAACAGGTTTATTTCGCTAGAATTATTTATTTTATTATAAATCTTTATCAGTCTTCAACATTGTCATATAAAATAACATGAGATCGAACTTAGATAATTAATGAAACCACATTTGTGAACCTTTAGAATAAAAGATTCATATTTTAGTAAATTAATGACTACTCACTCGTCTTAAGGAAATAAAAAATCTAGTCTAACTTGATAACAAATTAAAATTCCCAAAAACATAAAATAAAATAATCATCATCAACATGCAATACGTCATTCTCCACCAACTTAAACAGTCTTTCACTACCATCGACTGTTTTTAGGAATTCTACCAAGACATCGCTTTCTTCATCTTCAACGTGGCAAGAACAGAATTGTTCACAAAAACTACTTAATACGTTATTGTTTAAGATTCCACGAGCTTCTGTAAACATTTGTTGGACTAGCATTGTTCCTCCCTATCTACCGACCCCTATAGATAGGGTATCGCAGCTGGAACTACGGGTCCGGCTTTGTTTCTCAGGGGTATACGGGGTTCCGGTTCATGCTCTCCGCTGGTTGTGCCTTGACCGGCGTCTCCGGCAAGATCCGGACGTGGGTTGGACTCGTAGTGGCTTGTGGTTAGCTGTAGAGTTTGGGAATGCTCGTTTGTCCTGGTAATGTGTGCCAGGACTTCCAAATTCGCGCACAGCGAGGGGGGCCTAGTAGCGGTCTCTGTGGGGATAGCAGTGAAAAGTCCTGCGGGGAACGTGAGTTTCCCTTATAGTTGGCAGCTTTGTCCGGTGGTTCTCATTGGACATTGGTGTTGACATCTCCGGTACTAGTCTGGAGAACTAGTAGAAGCGGCTAGATGCAGTATAAGTAAAGGCGGCCAGGGGCCGCCTTTACTATTTAGGAAGATGCCGTAGCCTCCGGTCCAGCCAGCCGCGTAGGACGTGGGAACTGGCTAGCCTCCCGGATGGGTTCCGAGAAGTAAGTGTGCTTACTACTCCGCGACCAAGGTAGACACTTGGGAGTTGACTTAAGAGTTGACGACCCGAGCAATGGCCACTGCGAGTTGTGCCTTTCGTGCAACGAGAAGTCAGCGAGCTTGACAGCTGCGGTTACCTATCTGGACAATAGGCAGTGAACTACACGTGTTCACGGGGAAACTCTCCCGAGTCACTAGCCTTATGAGTACCAAATGAAGAGCGCGTTTCGGCGGGAACTGATTTGGCGTCAAGACCTAACGCAGATGGTCTCCTGCGCGAGTAGTTTACTGGCGCAGGGACGTCTGGCACTTCTTGCATTACCTAACGGTTGGTCTTGAGGTGCCAGTACAATTAAAACTTAGTGAAGTAAGGAGAGGGGATGTTCCTTTCAGGGCGAGTTGTGCCCTTCGTGCAACGAGAAGTGAGCTTGTTTGACAGCTCCGGTTACCTATCTGGACGATAGGCAGTGAACTCCACGTGTTCACGGGGACACTCTCCCAAGACACTAGACTTATGAGTACCAAAAGAAGAGCGCGCTTCGGCGGGCACTGATTTGGCGTCAAGACCTAACGCAGATGGTCTCCTGCTCGAGTTGGTTTACTGGCGCAGAGACGCTTCTTGCATAACCTAACGGTTACTTTTAACGGCTACCTTTTCTACGTCTTCCTCTATCACCATGAACAGTTTGAACAACGCCGCTGTCTTACTGCTGGCTGCTGGCTGTCGTTCTCCTTTCTCGCCATGATGGTATCTGAAAATAGGAAATAAGTAGCTAGCTTGTGCAAGTGCCTCATAAGATTTAACCACAAGCAAAGCAACTAGTTTATGTAGATGCAATCAAGCATCCGATTCAATGTTATTGTCTGTAAAATGGGTGATTATGTTTTGCTTTGAGTTTTGTAACTGAGTAATGTAACTAGTACTGATTGGATATGATTTATAAAATATATATAATATTTTGTCATTGAATATATTCACTGCACCCTATTCTGTGCAATGTTACCACTAGTATACTTCCTACACTTTCCCACGCAACAGGAGTATCTCCACCCAAATATAATTATGTAATACCAATAATTAAATATAACTAAGTGCAGGTTCTAACGTACTTATAAATATAATAAATTAGTGTTGTGTATGTATAGAATCCAACTTTGACTAGTCAATGATCCCTAGTAAGTCGGCATGATTGCCCTAGAAGAACCACGATCTAATCAAAGCTAGTGTAGGGATACACTTCAGAATATTGTCCTTCAGCACTGCCCGTTTAGTCAATACCAGCCGCTTGTACAAGTGCCTCATAAGATTTAACCACAAGCAAAGCAACTAGTTTACGTAGATGCAATCAAGCATCCGATTCAATGTTATTGTCTGTAAAATGGGTGATTATGTTTTGCTTTGAGTTTTGTAACTGAGTAATGTAACAAGTACTGATTGGATATGATTTATAAAATAAATATAATATTTTGTCGTTGAATATATTCACTGCACCCTATTCTGTGCAATGTTACCACTAGTATACTTCCTACACTTTCTACCCTATACTTCACTAGTAATATCTTTTTTTTTTCGCAATATCTTAATCGTTTATCGGAGATAGACAATTGTGCAAGGTACCCTTCTTAATCGGCTAATCCAACCCAGTGAATTAAATAATTTATCTATCTCTACCTATCCTAACTAATTAGTCACGCCTACTGCCAGTAAGGTCTTTTCTTTTCACCGCTCTCCCGACTTAGATATCTCTAGGTAACTCACAACCGATAATATAAGGTAAGTAGGTATAGCAAGCTGTGCCCAGCGAGCTTCACCTCTGCGTACGTTAACCCCATCTTAAGCTAATAATAATCCTTTGTAAATCTTCATAAATAACTATTTATCACGATTTCAACTATACGGTAAGAAGCGATGGTTACTGGTAACGACTACTTACAACGCTGCAAGAGTATTACAATTATACATATTATTATTAGACAGCACCCTTTTACCATCATCCAAAATAAAATCTTTTATTGGTAACCCAACGCCATCTAGCCTCACTAATAGGTAACCCCCCCACAGTAGAGTAGATATTAGATAGTTGTTTCCAAACGGTAACGACTTTTATCGCCTACTAGACGTATTTATCCGTTAACATTATGCATCCCAAACTACGTTGCTTTTAAAACAAAATTCCTACTAACAATGAATAGTCAAATGATTCTATCCCCTACATGACATCCCTGCTACTTGTTATTACTTATAATAGTGATTTCTCATCAACGCGTGTATTTTGAAACGAAATACTATTTTATGTTACTTTTCCTAGGATTTTATCGAACTAACAAAATGAAGTGGTATTTCCCTTGTGCAGAGCAATTGTCCCCATCTACATGTCACATAATAATAATTCTACCACCATGTCATTGCATTCTAATCTACTACGTGATAAGTATTAGGGAAATCTCTTTCAATGTATCAAATGCCTAGATAGGTCCCTTCAGCACTCCTAACCCACGTCACTTCATCGTAATTTCTATTTAGGCACCATAACTTAATTATCCCTACCTTATTAGTCGGAATTAATCCAGCCTGGCTCCGCGGCCCACGTACCTAGTTTATGTACGCACAGTGTGCACACAACGAAAATGCTTCTCTGCACTGGCATGAGGCCTCGAGAGGAGCGTAAGACACCCCATGCACTGTCCGGGGCTGGAACCCATATGTCCCCACCCGCCCCCCCGTGGGGGAAACGGGTGAGTAAGGACATACGGGCCCGACCCGGTAAAAGAACCGACACCTACCGTCTGGAGCGTATAGTGGCGCCGCGGTACCGTATTACCACGCCCCGCCAAGGGCCGCACGCTACGGACCCAGTTGTACCTGGGTACCCTGCGCCAGGGAGAGCAGTCCGGTAAGTCCGACTGCTCCCAAGCGGGAGGGCTTGTGCAATGCAGCCTAGTGCTCCTCTACACTAGGCCGCGGCCCTCCCGTGGGGGGGGGAAGAGGGCGGCGCTATGTCGCCGCCCTCGACCCCCCCTCCGCCTACGCAGGAGAGGAGGCACCAGGATGTCCTCGCGCAACCTCTCCCTCAACTTCCATGCCCCCGGTGGGGGGGGGGGGGGCGTCCTCTGCCTGCCGGGCTCTCCCCGGGACATCTCGCTTGGGCTTGACGCTGGGCGGGCGGCAGCTCCTGCCCCCCATGTAGTGCCCGTGCGGCCGCCCCGCCGCCTCGCACACTGCGCACCGCAGCTCCTTGGCCGCGCATTCCGCCGCCTTATGCCCGCTGGCCCCGCACCTGTAGCAGGACCCCGTGCGGTCCACCTCCAGCGGGCATCGCTGCCTCGTATGACCGATGCTCATGCACCTGTAACAGTGCATGGGCACCGGATCGAGGGCCTCCACCCTGGCCGCGCTCCATCTAACGAGGAGCCTCCCCGCCCCCAAGACTTTCTTGGCCGCCGCCACCGGGACCTTGGCAAGGCAGGAGCCACTCCCACCCGGCCTAAGCGCCACCACCCCCGCGCGAACGTCGTCCGCCGGGCAGCCCCCCGCCGCGGCCAGAGCCGCCGCTACCTCCGTCGGCTGGACGGAATCGTCCAGACCGACCACCCTTAGGTCCGCCATTTTGCAGGGGCGTGCCACCTTGGCAATCCCCTGCAGCTCCACCCGCAATTTGGCCGCAAGCGCGTCGGCCTTCTCGGCCCTTTCCTCCCCCGACACCTCAAACATCCTGGCGCCGGTCGCGGCGTCCCTAATGCGCAACCCCCCCTCTATTCCCAACTTAGGGAGGCTGACCGCCGCCTTGGCCCTCGCAATGACCTGGGCGTCATGTCCAGGTCCGCGGCCTCAGGGAGCAGTGTCAGCGTGACCGCCGCCGTCCTCGGGGGGAAGAGGGAACGCCTCTTCTTCTTCGCCGGCCGAGCCGCTACGTTGGCCGTCTTCGCAGGCGGGGGGGCGGGCGGGGCCTTTTTCCGGCCGCGTCTTGCCACAGTCGACCACGGTATCTCCGCCGGGGGAGACGTCTACCTACCTTTCAGTACGTTTTCGACCAGCGTCCGTCCCCTCGTCAGCCTAGACAAATTCCACTCTCAAAGACAACCTCCACTCGGTCTTAGATCGGCTTTCGCCTTATCTTTTCCAAGCACATCCAGTTAGACCCGGCTTTACTTTCAACAAAGTATAGAGGTTGACCCAAGAAGGAAACTGCCCTCCCCTACATTTTGTCGAACTAACAGTCCCTATTTGTATACCTTTGCAATCTAGGCCCAAGCCACATTTAACTTAATTTCGTGGTGAGTTGTGTAAGTCGAGTCGCCCCTGCAAGCGACAGACTTCTAAATGTTCTATCAATCGAGCCAGTATACTCAGTGTGTCCACCTAACCCTTCACTGTGTGTAAGGAGACGAGACGGTCTTTGCCCGGGATATACGTGCCCGTCTCCAGCTAATTGGTGTCTGACCTATCTTCGATTTTCACTAGGGAGACAACTGTTCTCCCCCGTTACTCTCTCGAAGATAGTGTATTATTTAGCGTTGTAATAGATAACGCCGGCCTTATTAAATACAATCAAAGGCCATCCTGACCGAAGTCAGTTAAAATCATATTAGCTTTCGTAGAGCCACCGTTACGCGTTTCCGCTAATATGATCCAGAATACTGCATTCTGTTAACAATTCGAGTTGCGATAACAATAATTTTACTTTAATAATCACTTTCTATTTCACAATCAATTTTAGTTAATATCGCAGCTCGAATATCACTTAGCGCGCTAAAATCGCTCGGACGCTCGTTTTCACGTATGAGATCGTTACCGCCACTCGTAAATCGGACCGCGCCTCCGACGTCCTACAATTGAATGCCCCGCTAATTTTCCTCTTTTCCCCAAGCATCTTAACTTTCGCGCCACGCGCGCCCAACATTCGCCCCCACAATTCCGCTTTTCTTCCCTTCAACCAACCGCTAGCTGTTTAGCCTACGCGCCTCGACTTCACGTGTCTTATCATTTGTTATATGCGAACTTCGTATGGCTCCACGTGGAGATAACATCCTCCCTCTCTTTCTATCTTTTTCTCAACCTCTCGCACGCTCATGGCCGCCGTCCGCCGCGTAATTCTAAAGTTTTTCCATAATCAAACCAAATCTCGTTAGATAGCCAATATTACATGTTTGAACATCTAGATGTAGCCTTCCATCAACAATTCCCTCTCAATAACCACCCACTTAGGCCAAAAATCCCGTATTTAGTAAAATTATAAAAAGTTCCGTATTCCGACCATAGGTGGCGCCTCCCTGTCGCAAGGGAGACTTTAGCCAACCCCATCACTCTAATCCATTGCCAACCTAACAATTCTACGCGAAACTCAAGTAAATAACGCACGCTAGACGTCACCATCCTGTATTCATAATAGGTAATTCATAAAGTTTACTGCCAAAGTTTTCTTGGTTGATATTAAAACCAATAAAACTTCTCTGATATGGTTTTGCTTGACAGTGGGAGCCAGTCGTCGTTCTTATCTGAAAAAATGCAAAAGAAAATGAATACTTCGTGTTCCGAACTAACCCAATTACAGTTTGTGGTGTCAATAATACAGTAACGAGTACTGTTAAAATGTGTGATCTTCAAGTTAGATCTCGTAGAAATATATTTTTACTAATGTTAGCTGTCTAATAATCTCTCAAATGACTAGTTGTTTGCCAAACGTCCCCGTTGATGTCTCCAAATTATATATCCCGTCTAATATTCAGTTGGCCGATTCAACCTTCAGAAATTCATATATTGCTGGGTGCTGACGTGTTTTGGGATGTTGTTATGTCCAATCAAATTAAGCTAAGTCCAAATCAACCAACATTGCAAGAATCTAAATTTGGCTGGCTAGTAGCTGGTCCTATGTGTAATTTTAATTGTTATTCTCAAATCCGGTGTAACTTCTCTCAAGAGATAAAAACATCTCTTGCTAAGTTTTGGGAGGTTAAAGAGCTTCCACAGTCATCAAAGCTGTTGTCCAAAGAGGAAGAGCAGTGTGAAACTCACTTTATTGATAATTATAAACGTGTTTCAGATGGAAGATTTTGTACCAAGCTTCCGTTCCATGAAAACCCAGAGGAATCACTTGCTGATTCATACACCATTGCTCGTAAGCGCTTCTTTAATTTAGAAAAACGCTTAACTAAATCAAATCTTAAACAAGCTTATTCAGATTTTTTACGTGAATATGAACAGCTAGGTCATTAGTCTGAGGTATCGCGTCCTACATTTTGATATTATATACCTCATCATGCTGTATTGCGAGCAAAGCTAAACAACTAAACTCAGAGTCGTGTTTGATGCGTCATGTAAGACGTCTTCTGGTAAATCATTAAACGATTTGATGCTTGTAGGCCCAACAATACAGGATGACATGTTTTCAATCCTTACAAGGTTTCGTCTAAATATCTATGTCGTTACTAGAGATATTGATAAATTTTATCGTCGAGTAGTCATTGACGAAACACAACGCCACTTGTAATTGATTCTTTGGCGAAATGATGAGTCACAACCATTAAGAGTTCTTCAATTGAATACTGTAACGTATGGTACCGCATCGGCTCCGTTTTAGAGTACACGTTGCTTATTCCAACTCGCCAATTAATGTCCAGATAAAAGTTTGCTGACGTTATACGTCACAACTTTTATGTTGATGATGTGAATGTGTCTTGTAGCTTGTAGCTCGAAAAATGAATTAAAATCAGTAGTTACCGGTGTTATAGAAAAACTAAAAGAGGGTGATTTTCTGTGTGTCTGTGTTTTAATGTGCCTGAAATATTCAATGATCTTCCGATAGATAATCAAGTACAAGTCTTTACTGAATCTACTGTTTTAGGCTTAAAATAGTCACCCATCAGCGATGTCAAGTCCAATTATTATGTGCCAAGTCTAAAGTAGCACCGTTAAAACCAGAAATTACAATACCACGATTGGAATTATTGAGAGCACTTCTTGGTGCACGATTGTACTCTAAAGTGTTTGAGTCATTTAAAGTCCCAGTTTCAAAATCCTTCTCTTGGTCTGATTCGACGATTGTGTTGGGGTGGCTCTCAAAGCACACTCTAACAAAACTTTTATTTGAAAGCGAACATCTGCGTCTACTTCATTGTGCTCCGCAACAGGATTCAGGAAGTACGTCAATTGTAAAATAATCCATCGTCATGGCGTCATGTACCTACCGAGGACAATCCAGCTGATCTGGCCTCTCGTGGTGTTTCACAGCAGCAGCTGCATCGTAGTAGTCTCTGGTGGCATGGTCCTCGTTTTCTATCAAAATCTAAAGAGTGCTGGCCTCCTTCTGCTCCCTCTTGTGTTGAATTACCTGAAACAAAAATAAGTCTTATATTACAATGTCTCATAAGTGTCGTACCGTTTAAAAAAATATCAAAGTTTTGTACACTACAAAGACTAATGGCATTTGTTCTGCGGTTCATAAATATTTGTAAAAAAGGTAAACTAAATAAATTAAAACATAGACTTTCCACTGATGAATTACAGCAATCATTCTAGTAAAACAATCACAAAATGATACCTTTCCAACAGATATACAGTCGCTGTTGACAACCAAATCAGTTAATTCAAAGTCTCACATCTTATCATTAAATCCTTTCATAGACGAATATGGTATACTTCGCGTAGGAGGTCGTATTCAGAATGCGTTCCATTGTTCTTATAATAAAATTCATCCTTTGGTAATTGATTCAAAGCACACTCTAACAAAACTTTCATTTGAAAGCGAACATCTGCGTCTACTTCATTGTGCTCCGCAGCAGTTGTTAAGCTCCATACGTGAGCAATTTTGGCCAATTGGTGGCAGAACACTTAGTTCAAAAACTGTATTCAAATGTATTACATGTAAAAGATTTAAAGCGCAAACGATTCAACCTTTAATGGGTAACTTACCTCCACCTCGTGTCAGTCCAGCTCCACCCTTCGAGACATGTGGAACTGATTTTTCGGGTCTTTTCCTAATTTCGAGTCGCAAGGATCGTGGATCGCGTACCACTAAGTGTTATTTGTGTATTTTTATCTGTCTCTTTACAAAAGCAGTTCATCTGGAAGTCGTTAGAGAACTTAGTACCAATGCCTTTATAATGTGTTAGCGAAGATTCATAGCTCGTCGCGGCGAACCTCGAACCATTTATTGCGATAATGGCAGAAACTTCGTAGGAGCAAGCATTAAGTTGGCTCTACTAATAAAACAAAATCACCAACCTATCGGTGGTTGGTTAACTTTAAATTTAGTCTTGCAAACTAGCTTAACTTTGGCGGAATCTGGGAGGCGGGGGAAAAGGCCGCTAAATTCCATCTTCAACGCATTGCGGGTAACGCTAGTCTTACGTTCGAAGAACTATCCACATTATTCGCTCAGATTGAGGCAATTAATAAATTCGCTTCCGTTAATGTGTCTGTCCGCGGATCCGTCCGACTTAGCACCACTCACTCCTGAGCACTTCCATACTGATCGGCCTCTAACGGCTTTACCCGATCCAATCTCCGAACCGGTTCGGATCAACCGTTACCAATTGCTGGAAAGAATGTGGTGAAACCACCGTTTTACCTCATGCAACTTCACGTCGTGTCTTGTTACTCTCATCTCATTTCACTCGCCTCATATTTATTTTTCCTCGCTTCTGCAACGATACATTATGATTTAGTTACTATACAATTCACTACATACATCGCAATTCCTTTATCTAAACACATTTATTACGTGATCTAAATCACGAAACTTCAAACACTATTTTTCGACACTTTTACGTAAGTATCGCACAAGTTTCGGATCACTGATAATCTTATTTTGCGTTTTTCCTCGTAATATTTGCATTTATCTCAACTTAATTGTTTTCTATTTACTGGATATTGTGTTTGGTCACGGTTTGACGTAACTTACACTTATTTTTGCTTCGTTGCTATGCAACTTTTAAACAAATTATAATCAAACCTTTTAGACTTTCTCATTTTTACATTTGGCCATCTAAATTTCAGCGTTTTAAAAATAATATTTCGAAATTTATGCAGAACTCAGAATCCGAGGTTTCTTTATAAAGTTCAGCCGACGACTAATCATACCATCTCCAGCTTCCGAATTGGAAATACTAGTCTCCATATACCATCTCCAGCTTCCGAATTGGAAGGACTAGTCTCCTCATAATATCTCCAGCTTCTGATTTGGAAGGACTAGTCTGTACAGTAACTTCAGCCTCCAGTCATCGTGCGTAACTTCGCCCGCCTGTACCACGTCAACGCCTGCCTTCACGGCAGTAAGGCAGCACCTGTCTCTGCTGCCTGCCTCTACACCTTCGCCTGCCTGCGCTTGCTGGCGCCTACCTGCCTGCGCCTGCTGGCGCCTACCTGCCTGCGCCTGCCCTCGCTAGCCTGCGCCTGCCGGCGCCTGCCCGCGCCTGCCTGCGCCTGCCTTTTCTACGGCAGTTCCTACTTAGTGTCAGCGTCTGCCGCTTCGGCAGCGCCTTCAGCAGCGCCGGTCTCCTCTGCCCGCATCCAAGTTCAGCGCTTGCCTCTACACTTTTGCCTGCCTCCACGTCAGCTGCACCTTCTTCTAGCTGCACCTACCCCTTCACTTTTATATTATCAACCTTCATCTTTACCAATCACCTCCATACTCACCGTATCCTCATTCACTTCTTCTTTCACTTTTTGTTTGTTATTTTATTTTGTATTATAAATATTGTTAAATCCTTATCATCTTTTCTTTTTTAAATGTCGCTTCACGACAAGAATGCGACATAAATTTTGGAGAAGGTGGATGCAAGAGGTGCTGTCTGATCTGCAGCAGCGAGTGAAGTGGCGCACAAAAGGCCACAACGTTCAAGTCGGCGACATCGTCTTAGTAAAAGACGACCATTTGCCATCACTACAATATGGCTGTTGGGACGAATCAAAACACTGTATCCCGGTTAAGATGGCGTTACCAGAGTGGTCGGTGTCTCCACAAAAAACTCCAGACTATGTTGAGAGAATCCCAAGAGCCTCTTGAAAGTGGTCCTTTAAAGGGGGGGGGGGGGGGGAAGGAATGTTAACGGTGGTCAAGATGCCACAAGCGGGACTCGAACCCAACCCAACTCCACCGCGGCAGCGGCACTATCGCGGCGGCGGCACTACGGCGGCGGGGGATGGCGTGCACCGACGGCGGCGCGGGGCAAAAGGGGGTTACGCGGGCGCGCGCGGGTCCCCCCTCTTCCAGAGAACATTCTTGTTCCGTCGAGCGATTTGGCAACCGGTCCGCACCAATATTGCGCGCCCACAAATTAATTACTTACAATTACCTACTACTATTATTGTATACTGTACGAAGACATAAAGAAACTTCAACTACAACTGCCTATCAATGTCATCAGCTCCCGTATGACACAGTGGCACAAGACGTAAGATTTTTTCCGTTTTATGCCCCCAGTGGCAGATCCAGGGGCACAGGGCGGAATATTCGTATTATTTTACAACCATTCAAGTGCAAGTTTTTATTGAACATTTTTTACCATCTTGTACTATACTTATACTATTTCTAAAGACAATGATAATAATAAATAATCTTCATGAATCTGGGGGCAGGTGCCTTCTTTTAAAGATATTATTAGGCTTTTTCAGAATTTTTAAAGTATTTTGACAACCCTACTAACAAAGACCCAATTCACCTATAGCCGTCCCGATAGACCGTAAGCTAGACCCAAACCCATTCTCCGACTCTATTTCCTCATCCATGACCCTATACACGCCATTGTTCGTCCCTAATCCCCCCATTTCTTGTTGAAATTAGTCTCTTTGAGATTTCGTTAAAATATAGGAAACACTTTATTTCATTTTCCATATAAAACCTTCTATGACGTTGTTTATGGTTTTTTGTTCTAAAGAATGTAATTTTTGTTATTCAAAGAATTTTAAAATAAAGTGCGTACGACTGTACACGAATTTGACAGTTTTATTTCCAACATTGCAATACAAAGACATTTTGAAAATCAGTCATTATGGGAAAAGTCTTTTTTGAGATTTGTGCATTGTGTAGAAGAGAACATAACGATATTCAGACCAACCCGACCGGAAGGACATAATGATACATCACTTACTTTTTATCTTATACTCTTCCAAAACACTAAACATATTTGTGTCGAGTGAAGTGTTTAGTATTATAATACTAAACACTTCACTCGACACAAATTTGCAATATTTACCAAAAAAATTTAATTGTTTTGAGGAGCCAATTCACACTTGCTGACTTAATGTACAAAAAATCGTTTATTTTAAAATTCTTAATCTTAGATTAATGATTGGTCTCGAGCGCAGCGAGACCAATCATCATAGATCATAGACCAATCAAATATTATGTCTTCTGAAGATTATAGCAAATAAAAAATATCTTGCAGTTCCCGAACCGATTGACATACAATGCCGTATGTGGCACTCTAAACACTTAGTACTAGGATGCCGTAATTACGGCATCGTAACCGATCGTACTATGTTACCGCTTGTGGCACTCTATAAATTGTCTACACTTCGTACTGGGATGCCGTAATTACGGCATCGTAACCGGATCGTACTATAATTCCGCTTTTGGCGCTCTATCCACAGCCATTATCTAATTGAATTACATCCAACTGTACTTTTTACCTTTTCTTATCTATTCGAGCGTTAGACTGAGCGTGGTAGAAAATACTAAATTTAGTTTTAAGTTTTTAGGGGCCTCACGAAAATCAAGCAAGCCTAGTGTAAATTAACGTTTATTTTAGATTTCCAAAGGATGAAACACAAAAAAAATGATGATGGAGACATAAAAATAATGAAAAATGAAATCTTAGCGAAATCGCGGCCACTTAAAGTTCTTGAATACTGAAACAAAAAATTATTAAGAAGTAAGTTCTTAGCACAAATCATAAAGTGTGGCGCTTCTGAGATATTGGTGTCAAAACTTGCATATTTTCTTTTATTATCTCATATATTTTTCCCTTAACATCCAAATTTTTTGTTTGTTTTTAACATATTGGTTTTATCAGTGACCGCGATTTCGCAAAATTCTCCTTTGTATTATTATGAATTTTCGGTATTCCACAAAGTTAAGATGAGGTATTTATGTTACAGGTTGTTTAATCGTACAGTAGTTGCAGTACTGAAGAAACATTAGAACCAAGGCAGCAATGCATCTTTTTCACTTAAATAATCTTGACTTTGTTATTCAGATTGATCCTTATTTAAAAACAGCAATTAAAAGTTAAACTTACTTTGAAATTAAAGATAGAAATAAACAATTTAGGCCACGGATTGTTATAGAGTGATTATAATTTGGCTTCACGTGTTATTTTATTAAACATCGACATTGGCGCATCCGCGATTGAACCAAGGCCGTTGTCTGCCAACGCTGGCAAGATCTGTGAATGGAATATAATATTCCATACCTAACAAGACCTCATCAGCGATGGCAGATGCGCACACCGATGGGTCCTTTCCAAGAAAGCAGCTCTGGCCCCATGAGACGGATGCAAAGTAATCACGCAATCCGTCAAAAATCCGCCGACGAGTAGTGCCACAGACGACGCTTCGTCTCCTCCGTTTTCGGTGGACCAACGCTGTGCGGTGCTGTGGCAATGACCAAGCAGTGGTCTGACGAGCCTAGAGGTGCAGGCACTGACACTTTATACCCTGCAGGGCGACTCGTCAACAATAGGTCCAACAAGGAGGGCGCGTGACCTTAGATATCTGGCATCCTGGTAGGCTGGTGTACCAGTTGCGTCAGGTCTTGCGTCAGAGCGAAGGCATGAGCGACTCTACCAGCGTGATCAGTTATGGAGGAGCCCAACCATGTTTCATGGTGGGCGTTGAAGTCCCCCAAAACCACCACCTCGTCGTTTGGGAATCGCTCCTGCGCGATATCAGTCACTCGGCCGAGGTGGTCAAAAAGGCTGCTTGTGTTAGCATCTCCTGTGTGGGACCGATATAGGCACGGGAGCCGAATTCAATGCGCACCCAAAGGATGGGAAAGGAGGGGTCTTCCAAACAGTGCAGACGACGACAACAAACGTCAGCCCTCACATACAGACAAGCTCCGGCTTTCGCGAGGTATTGCTCCTCAAGCTGATAGCCGGGGTACCTTTAGCTTGGACGTGTCAGCAGGGCGACGAATTTGAGTCTCCGTTAGAAAAAGCAATGCAGACCGCGCCGTCTCGAGGTGTTGGTGGACGGTGCTGAGGTGAGAATGGAGCCCACGGATGTTAGTGAACTCCACCTCAAACAGCGAATTGGTGGTGGGAGAGGAGGAAGCCGCTGTATATCATGCATTCCTTTTAGGCACTGTCATTGGAAAACGGGAAGGAAGGGACGTGAACAAGGAGCCACTACTGTTACAAAGAAATGAACAAAGCGAGAGTTTCCCGCTTCACCATTGGAAGAGCGTTGCTACCACAGCCGACACGCCGGACGGAAGGGCCCCCCATACCCTCCTGGAAGTGGTCGCCGGGTCCCATCATTTCCGGTCACCAACCAGCACGACGATCCACTTCGAGATTATGCACGACCTGGTGAGGCAGCCTCCCGAGGTGGTTAGCCCCGGTCGAGCCCCTGTACTATGCCGCGGGCGGCCAGCGGCACCACCGTTTCTACGGGTCTCCCTGGCCGGCGTGTCGAGTTTCGTCTCCCGCTCAATGGTTCCACTGCAGAACTCTCTGGTTCACAGTTTACAACAATAGCCGCTCCCCTGGCTCCGGTAGTGCGGCGCTGTTCCCGGAACACGACCTGCGCCGAGCACAAATCACTTGGCGGGCGTACACTGCCGCACGGTTGTCGATAACCGGGCGAGCTGGGCTCTACCACTAAATGCTCAATTAGCACCACCCAGGGGTCATATGTAGGGTCTCAAGGGTACACACCAACGGATGTGAGCATTGTTAACCCCCAAAAGCTAGATAATAGCGGCTCCCTAAGGCCGTGCAGGCCAACTTCTGCTATCCCTCGCTACCCCCGTTGAAACATCCAGATGGCTCGTTAGCTTACCAGCCGCTTGAGAAGGCGAACTTGTTGGCTGAACTTTTCGCGGCCAATTCGCGCGTCGATGATTGTGGCACCGGTCCACCTATTATAGCACATTGTGGGGCCACCATGCCTGATATTCATATCAGGCAGTGAGATGTACGTGCCTTGCTGCGGTCGATTCAGATTCAATACTACCAACCCCTATCTTCCCTTGGGTGTCATATAAGCGACTAACGTGCTAATAATGGCTCACCACCTAAGCACATATGCAGACTGTGCAGTTGTTTTTTGCTGAACCGTGGACTGTGTGGGCGTGGTCTGAGTTGTCCATAGATTTAAATGACTACTAATTTTACCATATTCTTTAAAAAAATATCTCATAAAAGTTGTCGATTTATGTAAAATAAAATTCATCATCATCATCAGCAGCCTATAAACGTCCCACTGCTGGGCACAAGCCTCCCACGTGGACAACAGCACGTGGGGATATTGGGCCGTAACCCATTGGGCCAGCGGGGTGGCCCAATGCGGGTTGGTGGGTTTAAACGACTGTCATCTTACGACAACAACCGGGACCAACGGCTTAACGTGCCTTCCGAAGCACGGAGGAGCTCGAGATGTTTTTAATATGGTCACCCATCCAGCGACTCGGCATTGCGAAAGTTGCATAGCAGGCAAGATCGCAAGCCGAACGCGCTAGCCGCTGCGCCATCGAGCTCCTCGAGAATATCCTCCTCCTCCTCGAAATTAAATTCACTCATTCCATAACATTAGTAACATTCCAGGAAGTATACGACTTTCTTCATTTTACCCGTCACTCATTTTTCACATGAGTAAAACTAAAACCTAAATAAATTAGCACGTCTGTTCGCCACCAGTGCACTAACGAGACTGAAGTGCGACAAACGTGTGGGACGCTTCGCAAGCGCTTGTGGCAAATTCCCTTTGATTTGTGACAAAAAACCGACACTCGGCCTGCCTAGAGAAAGAGGGTTGGAGTTTGTGGCAAGTGGCAAGCGTGCGGTCGCGGCATAAAAAGTACTCTGTGGCTCAGAACAATATGCTTTAGTTATTGTTCTGAGCTCTGTGGAACCAACTAACGCAAACGCAAAAGCTCGGACCAAATATCACAATGGACAGAGTCTTTGGATTTTTAGCATGTCCGTATTTTGTTAGTGTGCAGCTTTCTATCTGTACATGTGTGCGTGACTAAAGATGTGACTAGTATATCGATATAATCACTTTAATGTGGTGTGTACCTAGTTCGTTATTATAATTGGGGGTTAAAGTTACTCACGTCCGTAGGTTTACCGTTTAGACCCTACACGTGACCCTTGGGTGGTGCTAAATGAGTGACACTGACTGAGTGGTAGAGCCACGCTGCGTTGCAGCACGCCGGGCACGCTGGGCCGGCTCGCCCGGCGTAAATACCAACCTCTCACTAAGGGTGTTACCCGACCAATCGATCGATCGTCGATCGACGGCATCGATCAACGTCGATCGAAGTTGATCGACTGGTCTGGTAGCTTTAATCGATCGACGGATACCTACCGTTTGACTAACCAATCGATCGACGACGGTCGGTCGACGTTGATCGATAGGTGTGGTAGCTTTAATCAATCGACGGATACCGTTCGTCTAACCCATCAATCGACGGTCGGTCGACGTTGATCGATTAACCCTGGCTAAATTCCATCAGTTTCTTTCGAAATGTATTCAGAAAAGGACTCGTTGTTCTTGGCCAGTACGATGTTGCTCGTACTATAATTACGGAGACGCAAACGCAGAAGAATCTGGATGCCGCCGTATTTTAAAGCCAACGATCGCTTATTTTATCCAAATGACATTTTAAGCAGCGGTTTTTGTTTTTGTTTTTTTTTGCGTAGCGATTGTCATGAATTTCGAGGTTAGTAGTTTCGAGGGAGGTAGAGAGGAGGGGGATGGAGGGGGTACGTTAATGGTAACTTAGTAGAATATTTGTTTTTTTTTCCTAAAAATAACCTAAAATAACCTCAAAATAAAAATATTTTGAAACTATGCATTTTCGCACTTTGGCTCCCCCTCCCCCTCCCCTTCCCCCCTTTTTCGGTGTTGCTTAATCTAAAGTGCTTCCCAAGGTGTTTGGGGGAATATCATTTAGTATTTAAACGTTCATATTATCATCACTCATTATTATCAACATAAACATAATCTAATATTACGATTATTATCCATGGGCACGAAATAAATTTATAAAAAAGTGAAGCGGCCGGTGCGTCTAATCAAACAGCTCGATTTAACACCCAATCCATTTTACCGGTCGATTGTCGATCGACATCGATCGATTGGTCTGGTAGAAACTATCGATCGACGTCAACTAATCCATTTTACCATCAATTGATGTCGTCGATAGGTCTGGTAGACACTATCGATCGACGTCGACTAATCCATTCTACCATCGATCGATGCCGTCGATCGACGATTGATCGATTGGTCTGGTAACACCCTAATATCCGGCGTGAAACAATAGCCCTTGGTGCTGTTGTGTTTCGTTCGGGCAGTGAGGGTTCCGGAGGCCTCCTTAAATGCCGGCAACGCATCTGCGATTCCTCTGGTGTTGCAGGTGTCTATGGGCGGCGGAGATTACTCTCCATCAGGTGACCCGCCTGCTCGTTTGCCTCCTTCTATTATAACAAACAAATAAAAAATAATAATTTGTGTAGTAAAGTGAAGAGCAATACTTTTTACTATTCATATTCCCGCCCATATTATTAAGATTCAATTTTGAACTAAGGCTAATTTTTACTGTAAAAGAAGATTTTTCAAAATGTTTGAAACAGAGCCTTGAATATTTTGTAGGCTCTCAGTTATCACGTCTAATAGCTTTAACCCATTCACGTCTTATTTCTGGGTATTTTGGAAACCTAAAAAAAGAATAATAAAAAGAATATTAGTAATATCGATAAAGCTTCGATACACAAATACGTACATCACTAATCATTATGCCAAAAACAAAGCCTTTAAATTACATTTAATTAAGGTTTAAAACCTGATTCTTATGAATAGTGTACGATATAGTATAATTTAGAATTAGCAAAAATTAATGCTTTGCCGTTTTAATTATTAAAAAACTCATAGTAAAGCATATATATTATGAGAAATCACTAACGTATGAAATGATAATTCCTGGTCTTTCACACCTCCTTTTGTTGTTCTTGACGAACAATAAACAGCTGAACAAGACATTATGTCAATTGTATATTACACAAATAACACAAACACTAAGATTTCTTAATATTTCACTATTATTTCGCACAATCCAGCAATGTTTTGACCGAGTAGTCGGTCATGAAATGACACGTCTCACACCGACAGTGCGTCGTTGCCAAACGTACATTAACTATCTCTTTTACTCATATCACACTACAGTCATACAGACGAAGATACAAATACTTTACTTTGATACACGTATGTAAAAGCGGCAACGTCGTAAGACTCTGTCCATGTAATATTTGGTCCGAGATCGCCCCTCACGAGTGGACGGACCACAGTCATATACTTCTTATTATATGTCTGTGGGACGGACGACGCAAGCGGTTGTGTTGTTTGTGTAGTGTGTGACTACGGATCCAGGGCATCTGAAACGTTATTTAATAATTTAATAGCTTGATAACTTGTTTGGGGCATCCGACAAAACATTTTTTGGCCCACGCTCACGACCTAATTAGGTTTTGTCGTCTAATTATATGATTAGAGTGAGTCTCTTTGGATTTAAACAATCACTAAGAGATTTGTTTCATATTTTTCTGTAGTCGGAAGTTCCAAATTCTAACAGTCAGCGATAAATCTACGCCGTTACTTGGAATGAGAATAGCAACGGGGAGAGGACTAATCCGTGTGGGCTGCGGCACACTGGCCTTTATCGGCTTCGGCAATGATATCCTTCGTGTCTAGAACGAAAGTTACGGTTATGTATGTTTAAACTTACTAATTCATTTCAATCACCCTATTTTAGTTATATTATTTTGGAACTATCTGCAGGTCTGGATAAGTGGCATAATGACATAATAATAGATTATATTATATTATTATTATATTCATGTTTTTCTATTATTTTCAATTCATGTCCCAATGGGCAATTTTCCGAGATAAAAAAAAAAGAAATTGGTTTGTAAATGACTTCATAGATGGCGCTTAGCATAGATTAGTATGGCGCTTAGTAAAAGACGAGTTCATGAAGAGCACGTGTATGGCTGCGTAATATTTATTCTATTCCAAAATAGAAATAGGTCCTGGATGTCCTGAATAAAAATAGGTAAGTACTATTTTTTTATTTTTTTGGTAGACAAGTAAAAGTGTAGAATTTATTACAGCCCTTAGGTAAGTACGGGTCAGCTTTCATAAAACGACATCTATCGAGTGTTTTTGAACTAATTCTTACTTTTTAATTTGGGCTGTCAGAAAATCGCCCATTGGTAACTTTAAACTTACAAAGGAATAGATAGGGAGCGTTTACCATTTGTCTAGAGGGGTAGACTAGTCGTTGCCTTTGTCGACAAGTGGCGGAGTAGCCGGCAGTAGTCGCCGACTCTAAATGTAGCCGATAGTCGGCTAGACTATAGAGTGTAGGTAGATCACTAGAGTTAACTAGTATCGTGTTAATTTTATTATTTAAGGGGCTACCACATTGTTGTAAACAATCCTTTCCCACCAGGTCACCTTGGCGGGAGGCTCGTTTACAACTTGTTGTGAACGAGCTTCCACTTGGTTTGCCACAGTCCACAGTGTTGCCATTTTTAGCAGGATCCTGCTTTATTAGTATTTTTAAGAGTAAAATTTAGGCTACAGCTGGATGTTAAGCATTATCGTAAAATTTAGCATATTTCGTTTTATTTGCGAATTTAAATAGCGCTATTGGCATCCCTTCCTTGATATACCTAAGTAGTGAGGAAATTTAAAAAAAAAAAATATTTACTGGAGAAAAACGCGATTAAATTTATATAATTATTAGCTAAATATGAGCTTTTAAACATGTAAAAAATACCGCGCTGTACGTCCATTAATATATACGAACTTGGCTTTTTCCAGTAACCACGTTGTATGTAGGTTGTAGGTTGAAGATAGCGGTTTGTGTGTGGTGTTTAACGCAGTGGCAACACAGCGATTTTCAACGCGCTTTTCAAATTTAATGGGCGATTTTCTGACAGCCCAAATTAAAAAATAAAAATTAGTTCAAAAATACTCGATAGTTGGCGTTTTATGAAAGCCGACCCGTTCCTACCTAATGGCTGTAATAAATTCTACACTTTTGCTTGTCTATCAAAAAAATAAAAAAATAGTACTTACAAATTTTTATTCAGGATCTCCAGGACCTATTTCTATTTTGGAATGGAATAAATATTACGTAGCCATACACGTGTTCTTCATGGACTCGCCTTTTACTAAGCGCCATACTAATCTATGCTAAGCGCCATCTATGAAGTCATTTACGAACCAATTTCTTTTTTTTGTGATCTCAGAAAATCGCCCATTGGGTTTCATAAACGTACCCACATCACTGCTTGGCTCGGACCAAATATCACAATGGACAGAGTCTTTGGATTTTTAGCATGTCCGTCTTTTGTTAGTGTGCAGCTTTCTATCTGTACATGTATGCGTGACTAAGGATGTGACATATCGATATAATCACTTTAATGTGGTGTGTACCTAGTTCGTTATTATAATGGGGGGTTAAAGTTACTCACGTCCGTAGGTTTACCCTTTAGACCCTACACGTGGCCTAAGGGTCTTACCAGACCAATCGATCGATCGTCGATCGACGCCATCGATCAATGTCAGTCGAAGTTGATCGACTGGTCTGGTAGCTTTAATCTATCGACGGATACCGTTTGACTAACCAATCGATCGACAACGGTCGGTACAGGGGGTACAGTAATAGTAACTTAGTAGAATATTTGTTTTTTTTCCTCAAAATAACCTAAAATAACCTCAAAATAAAATTATCTTGAAAACTATGCATTTTCGCACTTTGGCTCCCCCGCCCCCCCTTTTTCGGTATTGCTTAATCTAAAGTGCTTCCCAAGGTATTTGGGGGAAATATAATTTAGTATTTAAACGTTCATATTATCATCACCCATTATCATCAACTTTATGCATAATCAATGAACTCTATTATTACGACTAGTATCCATGGGTACAAAATAAATTTTTAAAAAAAGTGAAGCGGCAGGCGCGTCTAATCAAACAGCTCGATCTAACACCCAATCCATTTTACCGGTCGATTGTCGATAGACATCGATCGATTGGTCTGGTAGAAAATATCGATCGACGTCGACTAATTCATTTTACCATCGATCGATGTCGTCGATCGACGATCAATCGCTAGGTCTGGTAGATACTATCGATCGACGTCGACTAATCCATTCTACCATCGATCGATGCCGTCGATCGACGATCGATGGATTGGTCTGGTAACACCCTAATCTTCGGCGTGAAATAATAGTCCTTGGTGCTGTTGTGTTTCGATCGGCCAGTGAGGGTTCCGGAGGCCTTCCCCTCCCCCTCACAATTCCTATTCCTTTCTAAAACCTATTCCTTCCTTAAAGGCCGGCAACGCATCTGCGATTCCTCTGGTGTAGCGGGTGTCTATGGGCGGCGGAGATTACTCTCCATCAGGTGACCCGCCTGCTCGTTTGCCTCCTATTATAACAAAGAAATAAAAAATAATTATTTGTGTAGTAAAGTGAAGAGCAATACTTTTTACTATTCATATTCCCGCCCATATTATTGTAAGGTTAATTTTAAATTGTTTTCATAATTCAATTTTAGTCTATTCGTAAATCTATAGAACGATTGACAATCTATGATTTGACACATGTCATGCGTCGGGGACTCGGGGGGGAAAAGTAGGGCGGCAGTCGGTAACTCGGTGAGTGAGGCATTCTCGGCTGGGCGCTTGTACTGGAGGGACTAGTAATGTAGCCGAAACGGACGGATGACGGGAGTACTGGTTGTATATTGAAGAAGAATAAATGGTATCTGATGTTGGCTACGTGTTTTACTACATTATTAAGATTCAAATTTGAACTACGACTGTTAAATTTTTACTGGAAAAAAAGATTTTTCAAAATGTTTGGAACAGAGCCTTGGATATTTTGTAGGTTCCCAGTTATCACGTCTAATAGCTTTAACCCATTCAAGTCTTATTTCCGGGCATTTAGGGGAATCTAAAAAAAGAATAATAAAAAGAATATTAGTAGTATTGATAAAGCTTCGATACACACTAATACGATACGTACATCACTAATCTTTATGCCAAAAACAAAGCCTTGAAATTACATTTATTAAGGGTTCAAAACCTGATCCTTATGAAAAGTGTACGATATAGTATGATTTAGAATTAGCAAAAATTAATGCTTTGCCGTTTTAATTATAAAAAAACTCATAGTAAAGCATACATATTATGAGAAATCAATAACGTATAAAATGATAATTCCTGGTCTTTCACACCTCCTTTCGTTGTTCTTGACGAACAATAAACAGACAGAGACAGACATTATGTCAATTGTATATTACACAAATAACACAAACACTAAGACTTCTTAATATTTCACTATTATTTCGCACAATCCAGCAATGTTTTGACCGAGCAGTCGGTCATGAAATGACACGTCTCACACCGACAGTGCGTCGCTGCCAAACGTACATTCACTATCTCTTTTACTCATATCACACTACAGTTATACAGACAGAGATACAAATACTTTACTTTGATACACGTATGTAAGAGCGGCAACGTCGTAAGACTCTGTCCATGTAATATTTGGTCCGAGCGCAAAAGCGTGTAGATGGCGACGTTTATTTCCCCAAATCAATCCAAACGTTTGTAGAGGTTTGGAGTTTGCGGCAAGTGCCAAGCGTGCGGACGCGGCTTGGATTTGTGATTTGTCTTGCAAACCAAGCCGAACGCTCTATCCATCCACACGTTTGAATTTGTGATTGTGACGGCTTGTCGAGGACTCGAGGTTTGACAAGCGTGTGCTTTAGTTATTGTTCTGAGGTGTGGTGCCGGCGTTTATGATATTATTTAAACCAACAGATAAAGAGAAGGTTCTTTAATCACTTATATTTAGTGTTTATAATCAAGATTTCTAGGATTGTTTTGTTATTCATTTTTTAAGCAATCAGGTTTTTTGTTTTATTTTTATTTACATAAGTAGGTAGGTAGGTACCTACTTGTTTTTTACACTCACACCAATTATCTAGCCCAAGATAAGCTTCTAATGAAACTCGTTAATATGGTGAAACTAGTTATCGGATAAATAAACTTAAACGTAGAAAACACCCAGACCAGAAATCAGTTCTAATTAAAATTGCATACCGTAAAATGGGGTGAATAGAATTACAGGGGGGAATAGAAAAAAAATCATTGTGTCGTTGTATTTTTTTCATATGTTAATACCCTCTTTGGTATGGCAACACCATAAATAAACGTGAAGTTGTTTCGAAATGCCAAAAATTACATTTCAAAGTGAACGTTCAACAACTGTGAATTTGAGACGAGATAAAACATATTATTTTTCTGGTATTGGGCTTGTAATCAGTGACGAATACGAATTTATTTGATGTATCAGTTATTGAACTAATGTGAAAACTACAGTTAAGCCTATATTTAGCGTAATTTCTTTTCTAAATATGCTTTATTGTTAACTATGAAGAATTTGTAGCGATCTGGGGTGAAAAGATAACGCCTGGGGGGTGAATAGAATTGAAGTATGGGGTTAATAGAAATGACTAAAGGCTAAATAGAAGTGCCTGAGGGGCGAATAGATATGCTTAGGGGGTGATTAGAATGGTTATGGCTAGGGTTGTCAATGATCATTGTAATGTCCAACTACCTCTAACTCTTTTATAGAAAAATCGGTGCATCATTACTATATAGGTATAAAATTGTCAATCAAAAAGTGTTGCCACTAAAACAACAAGCTGCAACTTTGCGTAAAGGCCTGTATTCACTTTGATTAGTGATTAGTGCAGGTGACGAGTGCAAGTGCTTAGTGATTAGGAGTAAACACGTGTGGACAGCGATTGATTAGTGCGAGTGATTAGTAGCCTGCGTAGTAAAGTAATTAGACGCGGGTTCTATTTTTTTGCGAGTGGACTGCGAGTAGCCACGTCCCGCACGCCCTCCCTTTCCCCTCACTCGCAGCCTGCCTGCACTACACACGTCTGGACAGCAGTGTTTAGTGATTAGTGTTTAGCGCTTAAATATATTATTTTTCTCTATGGTTCAGCGTTTGGCGTCGGACGCTCGCTTGTTTTGCAAAATGGCGAAGTGGACCGAAGACAATATAACCTATAAATTTTAATAATTATTAAATAATTTAAAAAAAATATATTTAATATTTGAGATTTTTTTTGTATGTTTTATTGTAAGTGTGTTCAAGTCAATAAATGTTTATTATTCTTATTCTTATTTTTATTCGTAATAATAAAAATTACAATTAATTAGTCCTTTAATTGCCCCCTAATTTTTTCCCCCTTTTTTTTCGTTTTCAGACACCACTGCTTTTAAAATTTCTTTCATTATTTCTTGCAATTGCAAGCGCGCTTCTTGACGTGCGTCCATACATGCTGGTCGACGGCTAACAGTAACAACTGAATTTACTAAACACAGCCACTTGACAAAATTGGACACTACTCGCACTACACACCTGCACTAATCACTCGCAATATTCACTCGCAACTAATCACCTGCACTCGTACTAATCAAAGTGAAAACAGGCCTTATTTCTATTTTTATTTTCTTAAATATTTTTTAGCAAATTGCTATAAAAATTATCATTACTTTATGACAGTATGTTTATGATCGGTCTACTTCATTAATTTATTTATATTTACAGCCCGTTACTTTTCTCGAAATTAGGAAAATTTTATTTCATTACATTGGCACACTGCAACTTAATTAGAGATACGACAGTATAAAATATCGATATCGACTTATCATAGTAATGTTTATTCTTGCTATAAATTTTTCAGATTTCCAAAAAATGCAAATATTAGGGATATTTGGATCCGAGCCTGTGGAAAACATGGTTTCGTGGGCTCCTATAAGCGCACGAGCACAATTTGTTCACAGCATTTTCCTAATGCTTCTTTTATATTACAACTCAATAACAAGAGGATTTTGAAACGGGGTGTCGTGCCAACTTTGAAATTATCAAAGGTGAATTTTATTGTGTATACCTACTAGATTTTACCTTTGACATTGTTGACGATCAACCAGCCGGCGGCCTTCCAATTAATACATAATATATACTTTACTGAAACCAGCAGTGCCAACATTACTCAACGGGATTTGAGTGCTAGGGCTACATTGTTGAAAATTTATTAAGTATTTGACATTATTATTCAAGTCATTCGCGTTACTTTTCGTTGTAGTCAGACAGACGCCAGTAACTCAACCTACCTCTGGCGTTGTGAATCAATCAATATCGATTAGAGAAATTTGACAGTTTTGGCTAGGTTGACCTGCTAGCGTGTGTACTTATCTACCTATTGTGGTTCCGTAGATAAGCTAAGGTAGGTAGGAAGGCTTAAACAATTTGGTACTGGATATCCAGCAAACATAGTGTATTTTCCTAGTATTCTAAAGTGATTGTGAGTGAGTGAGTGAGCTGAAATGTTAGAAATATAAGTTGAGTCGGTAAGAACAAAACAATTAACTCACGACGCGACGGTACTAAATGTTTGATCATTTTTAGTATCACGTTCGCATCTTTGCCCAGTTATAAATGTTGTCTCCAAAAATCGTAACATAAATCTTAAAATGGCTTAGCAATTTAAAGGTGGTTACTTTTTCACTTTACTTTGCCCGCGTCTTCCTTCTTCATTTTTAGAGAAACTTTAAAGAAAACAAAGAGATATCTTTGTTTTTTTTTAAGTTAAATATATATATATATATATATATATATATATATATATATTGACCTAGGTGCTGTTTGTTTACCGTACGTCTTTGTCAGTGATCGAAAAAGTGAAAAAAGCGGGCAATGTTGTTGGGTATGACGATACACGTGCGATCATTCAGAAACATGGTAATTTGTAGATGAGAGAATATGCAAATAATCATCTTCCTAACGCTGATATACTAACACATTTTTTTAGGCTGACCCTTGTGAAGAGTCTGAAACAGAATTAACAAAAACGCCAATATATAAAAGGAGAAAGTTTGTCAGAAAATTTTGTCAGGACTTTTTCTGCTGTAATTTTTAGAGCATTCAGAGCTTCTTTTGTAAAACCTGGTTTACCGTCGATACTGCCGTACCACTTTGACAGAGCCTGTGGGAGGGGTAAGCACGCTCCAAAGGTTGTACGTAGATTATTTATACGCTTTTGGAGAGTAATAACCTAAGTTAAGTGCGAAACACCTAAATGTAGGCGTATACTTTGTTCGAAGAAGTTTATTGCTATCTTTCATTTACATTTGTCTCTTTAATTGTTCATGCTCTCCCACTCCAATGTTTTCTAAAATTCTTCGTTCTTCCTATTTTATTAAGGATTTTTTACTCAAATCGTTTCACAGTTCAGTTAAATCATTTACCTTGTTCTTTAAATATCAATTTCTTGCTTGCAATATCTTGATCTTTTTACTTTTGTATTCCAGTTGTTTTTAAGTTTTCTCTTCCTATGAGTTTATTTAGATAGGTTAAGTCTTAAAATATAACACGAAAAAAACCCTTTATTGTAATATTATTAATAATCATTTTAATTAATACGTATTTTGGAAGGATGAATAGTTTATGTTTTATATAGGTACTACATATACTTTAATCGTCTATTAAGAGTGCTTTAATATCATGCTCTAAAGTAGGTAGATAAAGATTCATTTGGCATTTGCGTAATAAATAATATTCTAAAAAATACTTTTTTGTTTTTATTGACATCTTTGTCTTTGTCTTTATCTTTGTCTTTAACTTATCGAAAAAAAATAATCGATAGTGTCAACCTCTATAGACGTTTACTTAGATATGACGTTAGACCTGTGCACGGACAGGTAATCTCTGTGTGTGAATTTAATAGTGTGCGTCTATTTTATGGTAGTGTTCAACAATGTTGTCGTTTGCGTGCGTAGCGACGTCATTCAAAAATGCATTATTGTGTTAACAATTTCTATGTGTGTTTCCTTCCCCCCGCAGGAAATGACAGACTTTTTTGCATAGAAATTAGTGCGCGTGTCGTCTCCTGTTGGTTGAATGCTCTAAGTATAGACGATATAAATAATTCATCTTTTAAAAATATTTTTTTTTTAAAGTCTTTATATTGATTAAAATACAGTTATATTTTTGTTTGTTACTTACATTTATTTAATTTTTTAATATTTTGTCTCACTAAAAGTTGTATAAGTATATAATATACCTCTAAAGATAAAATTTTACTTTTTAGCTATAACATTATGTACTTACTTTTAATATATTGAAACAATCTTTTGAAATGTCAAGTTTTTTAAGAAATATAGTTGTTTTCTTGTTAGGACTTGTTATTGTTGATTTTTCTTAATTTTATTCTGAATTCTCATTAGTACTTACATAGGCGCCTGAAGTGTTGTAAAAATAATAAACAATTCAAAATGTATACAAAGTATATTATTTATTACATATATTCATATTTCTACCTAGGTAGGTCGAAATATGAATGAATATAATTATTATACCTGATATATTTTGACAACCCTAGCTATTTTTTCTATTCATTCACCCGTATCGCGGGTAAATAGAAAACGCTTACATTATCATTGTTTTTACAATAATTACAAAGAAAATGTATTTGTTTCCAACTGAGGACAATTTAACAAACCTTAACTCATAAGACATAACCAATTTTAATCGTCTTTATTATTTATAACTTATAGAAATCTTTATTTGAAAGTTGAAAATACTTCTATTCACCCCATTATACGGTACCTATGTAACATAGATGAATGATTGGTTGGTGGTTATGGTACCTTTGTCACAAAAGGTAGGTTAGCTAAGGGCAAATTGACCATGGAAGGCCATTGCCACGTTTGACGGTATAACTTCAGTAAAGAAGACGTGGGACTTTACTAAAAATTTACAAGGATTTTCTGAGATAATTTGAAAGTGATGCTCAATGATGATTTTCATTGGTGATGATAAACTATTTTGTACGTTCACGAACACGTACCTAACCGGTGCTAATTGTCTAATTATTTTTCTAATTTAAAACTACTACTTAGGTCTGTCAATTCTATTCTAATTTAAAACTATTTTAAAAATCAATGTACTTCTACATAAGCCATTGCGATAGATGTTGAAGTTAGATAATTCACTATTAGATATTTTAGTATTTTACATCAATATTTGACAAAAAGAAAATAAAGCAAAACTGCACACATGACGCTTAACCTTCCCGCCAAGAAGTCTTTGTTTGTACTTATTTCATCAGACAAAACTTTACTTTTAATCTTGTAATAAAATGCCGAAAATTATAATAACCAAAGACAATTCTTGATTGTAATGCGTAGCACCACTCTACTACTGACAAACCAAATATCACCGCACCGCACTGCACGACTCTAGCGATAAAAAAAATGAAACATGCGAAGCATTGCATGCGTGACGTGAGTAGACGTGAACGATCGAATGACAGTTCTAAGATTTTAAAAAATACCTATGTACTAATATTGTTAAAGCAGAGTAAATATTTTTACATTTTTTATTCATATTTAAAACAAATTAATATAATAGTGCAATCGTGAAATATAAGTGAATTGTTAAATTTGAGACTATCAGTGACAGTCACGTTTGTTTATTGGTTAACATCCGCCATTTTGTACTGTCGTTTGTTTAGTGACTGGATCCCTTTCCTAGTGATGCTTGATAATTTTCCTGAAAATATTTATATATTGTGACTTTGCAAGTGGTGTACAATGTTTTTTCTAGAAACGTTGTTTTCAAAGGGAAAAAATTAAAACGTGCGACTTGTCAATCTGACGTCGGTATACATCTACCTATGTGCCGGATGTGTCCTACAATCGGTTAGGGCGATTTTACGTGCCACCTTGAGTGGTGTACGTGTCCCGATACCTATGCTGCCAAAATTATGAGTGGCAACGGGAATCAGGTGCCGTTGGCGCCGAGTCAGCAGCGCGGGCCCGGACCGTATCCTTTTTAATTTTATGTTTACTGTAGTTTTATCATATTTACGTAATATATTGCCACTTCAGCACCTGGTTGTGCCGCATTTGCGAATAGCCGTCATAGCGGTATGTTGTGTTACTACAAAATGTTGTGACAACTTTTGTATAACTGTGTCTCTAAGTGAACACGCCTTCGTATGAAATGGATGATATTCTGTTATATTACATTTCATCGGCAATGTCGTAAAACATTAATTATTATTATTTAAAAAGTATGCTCCATACCTATTGCGCAAAACACTACATTTTGCATTTTTTAACAGTTGCTACAGTTTATACAAATTATAAGTTTCCTTTAAACTTTCTGTTCCAAAATTTCTTGTAGACAATAATTCTTATTAACATTTTCCTAAAGTTTCATCCCCTCAAAACATTTTAATCAAACTTTAGTTACCTAGGTATGTTTGATTGTAATCTTAGGTTTTGAGTAACAGTGTCTCTTCTAAGATAATTTTGTTTATCTTACTACCTATTGTAATTGATAGATAAGAGTGATTTTTAAGTTTACTTAATTGTTTCACACTAGTTTGTATGTGTTAAACACAAATTTAATTTGTATGTTTTCTGTAGGCTGTTAATAACATTATAAAAACAAAATTATATTATTACTTATTTTAAAAATAACCCTTGTTTTTATGTGTACAATAACAATACAAGACAAATTGGTTTGCTTTGTATTTATTATATAAATAACCATTTAGAATGCATTATTCAATGATATTGTTGTTGGACAAAAGTTAGTAAGCTTCCTTTTCAGTAAAATTGAATTTTCTGCATTTTGAAGTTGGATATGCGATTGTATCTTATGTGCTTGCAGAGCTGTACTTCATAATATCACTTTTGTTATAAATGGCTGTGTATCATGTTTTGCTCTACTTATTGCTCCCATTGCTGTGTCCCTGATGAGTTGACTTAGGCATTCATTGTTAGCTCTACTCTTTACATACATTTAGGTACATAGACATGTCTTTATATTAAATATTTTGTGGCTCTGGAAGGTAATAAGGCATCTAAACCAGAAGATCAGAAGTTTGAAATAGAAAAGATACCGGAAGTTTCCCAATAGATACCATATTGAGATACTTCGCGTGGAGTATCAATGTCTTTAACGTGTTCCTCGTTAACTAATGATGTATTTGTGTAAACTAATATTGAAATTGTTAACAGGCAAACTTATATTTTAGTCAGTTTACTTCAATACCTCTGATGTGTTTATCCAAATGTACAAATGCAGTGCAATATGGCTTATTATAACTTGTCTTTGGAGTACTGAAGCAAAATAAAGGTAAAACTATTAAAGATCTTCCTAAGGTAGGTACTATAACAAATACTTAAACTATATTATTCTTAATTAGAAATTTGTTTTTAGTGTTTGTTAAATTTTTGTTGTTGTACAGTAAGTAGTATGAAACCAATGAAGTTTATTTTCTTAGTTATAGATAAAATTTATAATTTTATATGTCAAAAAAAAGATGTCAGGATGTGAAAGTTGTTATTACTCCGAAAATTCGTAAAATACTTTCTATAAGCTGTGCTTCATTCAACCTAAATCATTTTACAACCACACCCAGTGAGATTACATTGTACATACGTACCATGTAACCTCAGTAGTACAAAGGTACTACTTATACTTTTACGCATAAGCTTTTGCTATTGCAGTTCTTCATGGCACAATTACACAGCAAATAGATGTTGTAAACTAAGGTAAAATACAATGTGATGTTACAATGTACTAGCATACAATGTGAAAATCCAGTTTTGGTTATTAAATTACGAACTAACAAAACTCAAAATAGTATAACTATTTCATGACAAAAATTAAAAATAAGGTTTTATACATTGTAGTAAATTAAATAAAGATGTTTAATGTTGGCTTAGTTAACAGGACCTATTCACAAAATGGCCTGGGTGCTTATTGTCTAACTTCAACACCTATCGCAATACCCTATGCCGTGTCCACACGCTTGGCAAACCTCAACAAGCCGTCACAAATTAAAATGTGTAAATAGTGTTTGGCTTGATTTGCAAGCACTTGTAGCCGATCCGTCGAGTATAATTATCACAATTCCAAACATTTGGAATTTGCGGCAATTGCCAAGCGTGCGTGGACGCAGCATTACAAGTAGTATAGGAGTATTACGCTAGTTTGATTATTTGAAAATAAGTTTTTAATAAGCAAACTAGCAGAGCAATGTGCTTGTATTGTGGTAGGTGTTGAAGTTAGACAATTAGCCTCCTGTAAGTACTCGTAAAATAACATATTTGTGGTTGGGCTCATTCTGAAATGTTCATTAGTCATAAAATACCTTATTCTACATTAAAAGTCATTCTAAAAACGGACCTAAAAATATTAGTTCATTCTGTGAATAGGATGTGAAAATGTTTATTCAATTTGTTCATCAGAGCAATCTGAAGAGATAAACTGTACTATATCCATATAAAGCATTCCAGAAAAGAAACAATCTTCAATATTGCCACATGCCCAAGAAATGGATTCTTCTCTTCTATGTATTTTTGCTGCCGTTACTGTTAACAGATAATTTAAATCAATCTATTAAACTCAAATAAAATAAAATATGATAATGATACCTAAAATGTCTTATGGACAAATCGTGACTTTTCAGGAGAGCAGGAAATCGAAATGTAATAGAAAAATTAACATAACTTTTTGATTTTTGAAACTATTGATTCGGGGTAAAAGTCATTGTTTGTAATTTTTTGAGCTGAATCGATACAGACCGTTTTATTTGACCTAAATAGCATAGTTTTCGATATGGATGTTCTTTAGGAATCTCATTTCCATTATCCTGCTACTTTAACTCAAAGATTTTATAAACAAGTTCGTAGATTTCAAATGACTTCGTAATTTCAAACTCACTTCATTTTGTCATATGAGCTGTAATTTCGCTTAGTAAGACCAGTAATCTTAGTATTTTTTCTTTTTTTTTGGTTCGGTAAGTACTAATTGTTGATTGTCAGAATTCATCATAAAATCATTAAACAGTTCAATAAGGAACCTAATTTTTTGATTGTGTAGGTTTGTGGCATTCATAATTATTTAATACTAGCAGCCGCCCGCGGTTTCACCCGCGTGGTGTCCGTTCCCGTGGGAATATCGGGATAAAAAGTATCCTATGTGTTAATCCAGGTTATAAACTATCTGTACGCCGAATTTCATCCAAATCCATTTAGTAGTTTTTACGTGAAGAAGTAACAAACATACACACTCACAAACTTTCGCCTTTATAATATTAGTGTGACTAGCGGACCGCTCGCGATTTTATCCACATGGACCCCGTACCCCGTGATGAATTTTGAAAATATTATACATCCTCATTTTTTAGTTGTTTTAATGAAATTAAGGGTGAGTTCAACCCTTGAAACTGAACATCTTTCCCCAAGAAACCTATGTGTAAAATTTACAAAAATATTTCGACCTCACGTACAAAACTGTCCGATCAGCTAACGACAATAGTATGGGAGGTCGAAATTTCTTGGGGAAAGTTTTTCAGTTTTATGGGTGGAACTCACACTTAATTTCATTAAAACGTTCTAAAAAATGAGGGTGTATAGCCTATGTCACCCAGAGATAGTGTAGCTCCCCAACAGTAAAAGAATTTTTCAAATCGGTCTAGTAGTTTCGGATCCTATTCCATCCAAAAAAATAAACAATCAAACCTTTTCTCTTTATAATATTAGTATAGAAAACAAACTAATTATATATTACTAATCAATTTATTAATTACTTGAGCAAGACATTGATAATCACATTCATTACCTATACAATTAGAAAACAAGTTTTGTGACAATCAGAATGACTATGCATGTAGGTAGTTCGAACTGGATATTGTCCTCAGTAGGTACTTAAAAACCATCCTGCCATTGATCGTTAAAGGTTTGTGTAAAAGCCATCTCATTGTTAAAAAAATCGAATGCAGAATGTCTTTTAAAAGCTAACAGTAACCCAGTAGATGTGTTTTAATTGACATGCTATATTAGAAATTAGTTAATCAACTACAAATTTAGAAAAGCTTTTGATAGCACAATGAACATTAAAATTATTTGAACATACCTAGTATTATTATTTTAACAATAAATTTATATAGATAATGTTAAAAATATTATGTAATAAAATAAAGTTATTTATTATGTAACACTTAATAGTTATGTAATAAACGATGAACAATTTTCAAGGGATTTGGCATATTTATTTATATTAATTATTCTTAGCAAAAATATAAAAAAAAATCTCTAAACTGGCAGGATGGTTTTAAGGTACCTACTGGGATGGAAACAATACCCAGTTCGAACTACCTATACATGCATAGTCATTCTGATTGTCACAAAACTTGTTTTCTAATTGTATAATGAATGTGATTGATTATCAATGTATTGCTCAAATAATAAATAAATTTATTAGTAGGTAATCAATAATTAGTTTGTTTTATTAAATAATTATGAATGCCACAAACCTATACAATCAAAAAATTAGGTTCCTTATTGAACTGTTTAATGATTTTAAGATGAATTCTGACAATCAACAAGTACTTACCGAACCAAAAAAAGAAGAAAAAATGCTAAGGTTACTGGTAAGTATCATTACATTTTATAAAGTAAAGTCGCCGTCTTCCTGTCTCTGTGGCACCGCACTATTCTTCTAAACCACTATACTTATACTAGATAATAGAGCGTTAACTGAGGATGGTTTTTGTTTAGGTATATTTTGTAGATATTTTGTACGAAAAGGCTGAAGTATGACGGTGTTTATAAGTCTTAAAGACAGTCAGTCTTAAATAATTATGACATTTTTATTAGGCGAAATTACAGCCTAAAGGACAAATTAAAGTGCGTTTGAAATTAAGAAGTCCTTTAAGCCCTATCTACTTGCAGAAAACCTTTGGGTTAAAGTACAATGTAATGGAAATGAGATTCTTAAAGGACATCTATATCGAAAACTGTTATTTAAGTCAAATAAAACGGTCTGTATCGATTCAGCTCGAAAAATTACAAACAATGACCTTTACCCCGAATCGATAGTTTCAAAAATCAAAAAGTTATGTTAATTTTCTGTATATTTCGTTTTCCTGCTCTCCCGAAAGGTCACGTTTGTCCTCTAATACTACAGTTCCACATGCGTGCTCGCTACTCGCTTCGCCATTCGACGATATGTTCGCCGAAACACTCGCCTTCCATAAATTAAGACGAGTGACTGTTTACACATTCGCGTGTATTCTTTTCTCTACGTTTTAGCAGCATGCGCGTGTCAATGGTTATTAATCAATAATTTTTGCTTATTGTTGTGTCGATCATGTTTTGGAAACCAAACCAAATAACTGGTTGAGCTTGGTAATGTTCCCAAAACATAAGAACTCTGTCGTTACTTTAATCCATTTTTAATATACAGTATATGTTGCTTGATCAACAATTAAAATACAATGAGCGAGAGAGCGAATGTGGAAACACTAAGTTCGCCTCGTCACTCGTGCCCCTTTGACTCGCGTCCAAAAAACCGCTCCGAACGCGAGCGTCACGAGCGGCGAGACGAGTCGCGAGGCGAGTGACGAGCGTGCATTCACACAATCGCGCACGCACATCGCTTCGCCATTCGACTCGCGACTCGCGCGAATGTGGAACTGCGGGTTAGACATTTCCAATTTTAGGTATTGATGTAGTTAACTACGTGTCCAGCACAATAAGTGTGACATCAAAAAATATGTTAATGTAGGTTGTAAAGACTATTTAACATTTAAAGTGACCTATAAGAAAGCATACATTATGGGATAGAACTTTAGGTTTACTTACTCTACACGACTTGGTTTTAATACATGAAAGTGCCTTACTAAAGTGCTCCGTCGCGTGTGCCTAAAGTGCGCGAATGACAATCCGCGGCGCAGAGCGCGTGGCCCCGCGACAGACACTCCCGCGCGTAGGCACGTGTTGTAGTTGTAGCACTTTTGTATTGGCCCGCGTGGGCAGTTTCAGCCCTTACTAGTTTATAGTGTCTAGATATCAGCCGTAGGTGTAAATCCTGGGATGTCAGTACATTATCTGTTGTGTCGCCCAGGTGATTGATTTATTAGTCAGTTAAGAATTATATTAATTTATACATTTTCTCGATAGTTTACTGCATTGTTTTAATAGTGACTTATTTTCCTGTACTTATGTCATACATTATTTGTATAGATACTTAGTTTATATTACAAAATACGAGATTTTCAAGTGTGTGGTTTGTGTCCAGAAAAAAGATGGATGTCGGTCTCTTACAAATGTTATCTTTTATATCCATCTGTCATTTGTCATTTACTAGCAACTAGCAGCATATCAGTGCTATCTATAATAGATCGAGATGATTATAGGTATCTACGAGTTGTTTAAAAATTGTATAACATGCTTGGTATGAACTATTTCTACTCATAATATGAATTTTAAACATGGATTATTTGGTACTTATTATGACTATGCAACCTTTTACACTGTGCTATTCTGAAGCACTGTGTGCCAGGGTTTACCATAGATTTATTTTAAATGTACAACCGTGCCTCCTGCAAACTTTTACGGCTTCACAATAATACAGAATACTACATAGGTACATATCGAATCCATTTTATCCTATAAACATTATAGGCTTTATCTGACAGATCAACATACTACATTGTGTGCCACATTCTCTTGAGACAGTTATTTTATAATTGTACAAAGCTTAGACCTAATTAAATAAAAGTGCTGAACAGAGGCCTTCTCCCATGAACTTTAGCACATAGGGAGATTGGGCCATAACCCACCCTGTTGACCCAATGTGGGTTGGTTGTAAGTTACTATCCGAAAAAGTGACAACAGGTAATTATTCGAATTTTTTTAAATTTCAAAAAAAAACAATTTAATAAAAGCTACAACTTTGTAAATTATCAATAAAATTAAAAAAAACTAGTAAATGATACAGAATTACGTAATTTAAAAATATGTCGCGGTAAGTTAAAATTAACATTTAAATGACAAATTTGTATGTTGAAGATACGTAGGTAAATGCGTTAACGAGAAAAGTGCCTAAAAAGGTCTTGAATTAGCGTATGATCACTGATAATGTAGATCAGTTATTTGTTCGTTTACGAAATAGATAGTAATTATGTGGTTGCATTAACAAATTTTAATTGGTTAAGTAAGTAGGTACTTCGTCTTCGTAATGTAGTAAATGTTATTGGCAAATATTTCTTATCATTCTTACCGTACTCAGAGACGTCAATTAAGTTTTAATGACAATTAAATGTCTTTCCTTCTCTATTTAGCACTGTACTTATGAAAGTGACAGCAAGAGACTTAATTGTCATTAAAACCTAATTGACGTATCTAAGTACGGCAGTTACACTACTATAAGAGACAAACAACAACGATTTAATAATTTTGGCTTAGAAACAAGTTATTTGACAATAATTAATATTCGCGTTGTATAGGTTTTGCACGGGGCGGAGGTGAGGTGACTCCAGGATTGTTTATATACACTTATTTAATTTGTATAGCTAGTATTCTCAGTTTTTCTTACTAAAATTATAAACATGTGTGTATGTACCTACTTAAATAGAATTAAAAAACTATGGTAAAATAGTCTCCTGTCAATAAGTTTGTGAAAACCAGACCTCGGTAGCCAAGTGGTTAAGGCAGCCGCCTGGAATGCGGAAGGTGCGTGGTTCGATTCCCGCCTGAGGAATCCCGTACAGTATAACCTAACCTTTTCTTCATCCTTAAGGGAGAAGTACCAAGTACTGAATACTTTTTGAAAACTGTAAAAAACTAGGATATTTAATAAAAACATTTATTTATATCGACGACCTCCTTGGCCGAGTGGTTTGTACACCGGTTTTCATGGGGTCTTGAGGTCCCGGGTTCGATCCCCGGTCGGGTCAATTTAGAAATTATGGTTTGTCTAAATTGTCTCGGATCTGGGTGTTTTCTATGTATAATAAGTGTGTTTATCCGTTGTCTAGTAACCATTTAACGAGTTTCACAAATGAGCTTCTCTTGGGCTACATAATTGGTGTGAGTGTAGGATAGTTTAGTTTATTTTAGTTTATAGTAATAAGTAGGTATCTTATTCGCTTAACATTACTAAAAGAAATAAACTGTTAACTTCACTTATAATCGGTTCATGATTTTTTTTACTTTAAAATGGCATAGATCAACAATGTAAACATATTATGTACTTATCGTATAATGGATAGTACCTTGGATATCCAATATTGGGTATTTAACACAATATAAGATTACCAGTCTTAGGAAAAAACAAACATATTACCAAAAAAGTAAATTAACCCGTAAGACACAGTTCACAAACATAATCTATTACGTCTGGATCTCTAACCCCGCACAAACTTCACCTACTAATCGAGGTGTTTCCCAATACCTACTGGATATCCAGTATTAGGCTTAGCAAGGTATCCAGTACCGAGTTCAGTACCTATATTTACGAAAATTGTTCACGAACTCTTTCAAACTTATCAAGAAAAAGAGTTAAATACGTCTACACAACTATGTGTCTTGTTAGTGTGTATCCCTGTAACAACAAAAAAATGCACTTACTTATACCGTTGTTCAGAACACTGCAGCACAATATCAAAAATAATTCGAATAACTTTTGTTCACACTTTGAATTTTGACAGTTGACTGCAGCTAGATATGTATGGCGCTGCTGTCGGAGTAAGCATTAAGAGTAAAAATTGACGAAGTAGACTGTTACGATCAGTTACGATAGATGGCGACGTATACATTTTTAGATACCTACTTAGGTAACCAATATTGCGCACGTATCCAATATTTAGTACATTTCCCATAACAGCATTGTCCCACATGTCCCTTCTTCATTGTTTATTTATCTACTATAATTTTGTCCCCAAATCTGTAATCAATCACCAATTTTCTTTTGAACTTCAAATTCAAGCGGAAAATTGCTTTTAGTGTTATAAAAGTTATATAATCCGTTTGCGGCATTACAAGACACTTGAGTGAGCGGCAAAGTCCGACAGAAAAACAGAAATGCGAAGAAGGTCTAAAAAGTGAGTCCAGAAAAAGATAAATGTTGTAATATTTTCACGGACAGGATTCAAACCTTGTGCCTTGTTGATGACCGTACAACTCGTGCTTAAATGGTACAGATAAATTAAAGACTCAAGTACAGACGTCCATTACGAAGAGCATTCCGGAAGGCCATCGGTTCCGGACGAAACGATTGCGGAGTAAAAGAAGCGAAGCTGAAAGATGGGTGACTGTTTGGGAGCTTTACGAGATGCTCCCGGATGTCGGCGAGACCTGCATTGACTACTTTTTACAACTACTTTTTCACAAAATGAGGGCGTTTCCATCATGACAACGCTCTTCCGCACACCGCCCCTGTAACCACCAATATCAGCAGCCAATTTCGAAGGGAAACTGTCACAAACCCGCCCTACAGTCCGGACGTAGCCACTAGTGACTATCATCTCTTCCCTGAGTTGAAGAACCATCTGGGTGGAAGGCATATCAGACCCGGAGAGGAGGTATGAGTAAAGGTTTTAAACTGTTTTGACAGCGCGGCGTGTGGGAGATTTCTACGATTCACGCGCGTCTATAGAAGTCGGTACACGGGGTACACCGTAATGTAATTAAAAATGCATCGATCTCAACGGCAATTATGTCGAAAAATAGCAAAAAGTCTAAGCTTTGCAAAACAACATGCTCTTTATTGTGAATAATCAGTGGGAACCATATTTTACAGATAGCTCTCGTATATCATTTCTGGGGTTAGGCAAAATGTAAAAAAAAAAGTTATGCCGGAGTAGAAGGAAGAGTGGGACCTTCCATGGACCATGAAATGATAACAAGTCTCCCGAAACATACTTAGTGACAGTGCCTTAAAAAACAATAAAATTACTATAAAAGAGGCGACAGCCTGATTGAATACTACTTTTGTACAAATTAATAAAAATGATATCTTTTAAAGTTTTAGAATATCATTAGTTAAATTAGGTAATTTTAGTAAATTTGTGATTATTTAGAAATCTTATTATTTAACAATTATGTTAATAAATATCGATACTAATCAAAAGACAAATAACGATTGTGTATGGGGGTAGCTTGCCTTTTTTTTACTTGCGGCCAGTAATAAGTTGCTGAGTTTCGATTAGGATTTATTGTATCTTGTAAAAATTGTAACACACACATTGTTCTAAACTCAGTCTGTACCGAGATACAGAAGCCTAAACTTTTAAAAACTGCAATGTGTTTAGGACTTTTGTACTTGCTCTAATACTACTTGTTGGTCATATAAATTTCACTAATAGCATTATTAAATTTTTATTTACTGATAGACACTATATCTATTGTTTTACGTTGCCCACGCGCCGAGGTGACTAGCATGTAAAAAATAGACAAAGAAAACGATCACAAAATAGTCTAAGTGTACATTTTAGTTTTGAATAATTATTTATAGTATAAACACATTCATAATATTAGTAATATACACTTATTTAAGTTACAATAAACATAAGCACATGAAAATGTAAGTAATATTAAAAATTATGTTAGGTACCAAATCAAAATAAGTAACCAGCAAAAATGCATTGTTTAGGTTTGGGCTTCTTATCTCAGTTCAGACTGAGTTTAATGCATAATACCATTAACAAGCTTTATTCAATTAATTAAATTGAAATCCCAAGAAATTCAATGTTTGTTAGATAGCCGCGAAAAAAATGAAAAGCAAGCTTTTTTGCAAAGGCTTTTGTTTTGTATTTGCATTTTGTTTTTTTTCGTAATGGTGACCCTATATCGTACTTTAGAAACTTAAACAGTTGTGCGTTGTAAACATTCGCCAACAACAAGTATAACTACTTAGATTAATATTTTATTATTATCATAAAATCAAAACCATTAAAATATGCATGAAATGTTACCTTAATCTCTATAAAACTTAACCCATCAACAATTTTAAGGGTTTCTTTCTTACATGTTGTTAAATATCATCTGGTCACATGTTATGATTGTCTTGACGGAGAAGTTCTGCAGCAGAACGTCACTTTGCAAAGTGACACCCCATAACTTCGATTGCTTTCGCAGAAAGTCATTTCTGTCATACAAACACAAACTCATTGATATTAGAACATGATGTAGTCATGGGAATGGGAAAATCTACTGAATTGGGCCAAAGTTACTCAGGTTCTCAAAAATTTAATAATTCATTAAGTTTACTTTAGCATAATAATTAAGTGATAGTATGTAGGTAAGTACCACTTTTAAGCACTATTATGTCAAAGTTTTGTTTGCGTAGGTACTGCTAATAATATCGGTAAACTTTGCACTTGAGATACGATGCCATCCACTACTGCGGTGGAACTCGTACGTTTGAAAGCCCTTTCCCAGCGCTTCATGTCAATTTTAGTTAAAAGTTTACGTATATGGCTGCCCTGAAATGAAATCGAAAGTTAATACAAATTGGTAGTACTAGGAATCGACGGCACAGTAGGTATCGATTCTCTGTACACTGACAGACTGCACCGTAGTTTTTTTTTTTGCTTCTAGCAATATTATCCACCCTAGACGCGTTAAATAAACTCACTCCCCTTGTCACTTGACTATACGGAATTCGGTCGGCTTATCACGCTTATACAGAAAAAATTGCTGGAGTAGAATACATTGCCATTTCACATAGTCGACTTCCCAGTAAAGAATTTCACACACAGCAATGAACGTTGCTCGAGCGTTTCTCCCCCGGCTTACTAGTCGAAATAAAGCCGGCGTCGTGAGTAACCGGGGGCAATGGCAACGCCTCAAAATCGAGGCGCTGAACTGTTCCAAGTTCTTTTGTCTCTTTCTTTCATTCCACCCCTCTATGAATCCTGCTAAATGAATGTTCTGTGCACCCCGCTATCTTTCATCGGACGTTTTCCGAGATTTTCCGCAATAATTATTACTAAATATTGGTTGTAGTAAATGAAAGTTGTTGAATTGTCTGTACTAAGTCGCCGTTAGTTGTTTACGTTGAAGTAAAAGTGTCGCTGTGGTATTAATTTCAGTGCGAGCGGATAGCGATGTAGCGCGCCGTTTCCTTATCGATTTTCTCTATGCTGCATTAAATTACTATTTAAATTGTGAATGCGGACTGCAAATATTTTAGCAATATGCGTTACGTGAACATGTTTCGTAATCGAACCTCGACATCTGTGTAGTGGATAGTAACCCCGGTGGACTTTAATATTTTTTTACATCGATTACTCTTAGGTAGTTTTAAGACGCGCTCAACCGGAATAAATGTGATTAAAACAAGCAACAATTCTAGTATTACAAGATGATAGTTATTAATTATTAATTGACGCTCTATGCCGATGATCGTGTCTCCTCTATTTTGGGAATGGTTCAACATTTGGCTGGTTCAATTTTTAAAAGATTTGTATCATGAAATTAAAATGGTAGCTCTAAGAGGAACAAATAGCTCTATAAATTCTTTGTCGCACGCGTGTGTCAACCATGGCAATCAGTCACAACACAGTGCGATCGATGTGGCGCAAAGTTTACAAACATCATTGAATATGTCTCAGTCGGCGGTGACACAGCACATGAATGCGAGTCAAATCAATTTGCAGCCCCTCAACAATGTTTCGCTGCAGTTCATACTGCAGCAAAATAACCCCAGCTCCCTTAAACACGAGCAATCCTCTTCTCGTTTCTCTAACTCCAACTGTATGCTGCCTTCGCATCATTATAGGCTGCTGACGCAAGCCAGTAAGTTGTTACTATACTAATGGTATTGTCATGCTTAATATATCGCAATTAAACAAAAAAATATTATTTCTTTTATTTGCAGCTATTATACTTTCTTAGCTATACGTAACACAAAATCTCGCGGCTATTAAAATAACGGCTGCATAAATAAAAATTGCAGTGCTGAAGTGGTCCATTATTGTTATGTCGTTTTATAATAAAACCTATTTAATGTATCCATAATATTTCCTTAGCGCAACACAGTTATCCACGGGCGTCAACACCACACAGTGAGTTGGAGAGTTTACACCGCGCCAGCTGCCAGTCTGTTTGCAATACAACTAAATGGGTTTCGTGTCGTTTCGCAGGACCAGTGGACTGTTACCATCCCACAGGCGCGACAGGAGCCGCGTACATGCCAAGCACGGCTGGCGGCGCGCAGACATCCGGGCAAGCCTCGCTCAGAGTACAACAAACGCCGCAGCCGTCGGCGCCGCCGGCACCTCAACAGGACTTGGCAAAAAACACCATGGTAACTATCCATTGCACCCTTAAGCCTCGATGACATGAGGCTAGTTTACGAGCTACAAGCCAGCGAGTTCGCTAGCAGCTTGTAAACTCGCCCCGTGTCTTCGGCTTTTTACAATCTGCTACTTGATTATCCGATTGTAAAAAAACTCGCTCACTCGCTAGCTTTTAAACTCGCCGGCTAGCAGCTCGTAAAGTAGCCGTGTCGTCGAGGCTATATTATATGATCGCGGTAAAGATTGACGTGTCAAGGTTAAGAAAAGTATTTATGTTCTGTAGTTATACCTAAAAACAAAATAAATGTTTTTATAGAACTTTAAAGCTTGCATGCCCCACCACGCGTTTAGGTTCAAGTTAAAATGGATGCGTGTATGTATTATATTTAATCTGGCTGTGCTATGTGATTAAATAAACTATTAATCTGCGACACTAGTGACACTTTCCGTTAATCGTACAACACATCTTATCATTGAGAATTATTTTGCAACTATTGTTATTTAAGTTAACTGAAATAACAATAAATAATGATTTTGTGTTGTTTTCAGGCTGGTTACGTGGCATCCCAAAATCAATCACCACAAGCACGGCCCCAATACCAGAACTTCCAATATAGGGCGACGCAGCATGGATCAAGACCGAACACGCATCCCAGGTAATTCATATTAGAACTAAAACATGCCACACCACAAAATATTTATGTTTAGTATGTTTTTATGACATCGACCCTATAAACAACAAATGTAGTAAAAGCCAAATTATCAATTTTACAGGACGAGCAAAAAACAATATCGGTAAACATTGATTTTTCCATATCTTTTTATAAAATTAACGTATTATGCGCTACCTTAGCTCATTTTTCTTAGACTTTTGAGTTCTTTACTAATATATAACTTAAAATGATGTAGCTTTGATAGTTACAGAGATAGCATGGCTTTTACTACAAAATATAACTGTAGTTACTTGCTTGACGCCTTTTTTCAAACTTGACTACATTAACCAATTATTGCTTTTGTGTTAATAACCTTCACCAATTGTTTAGAGGAAGGCGATTTTGCATTAAAAGACAAAATGTGATCAAAACAAAATGTGTTTTTTGTAGCAAATGCAGTACAAATAAATGTGTTTTTAAAAATGTAACCTGAATAGTGTCATTTATACCACGAATTTTCATAGAATTTTAAATCAAATTTAACATTAACTGAAAAATATACAAAATGATATACACTCGGCGTCAAAAAAATCGCACCTTTTAAAAATCATCTTTAAAAATTCTTAAACCTTATGTAGAGGATAGTGTTGGGTATCATTAGAAAGGTAACAAAAAGGAGTATCAAAAAACAATTAAATTTAACTTTCTGTTTAATTATAATTATACAAACAACATTAAAATTAATAAAATAATAAAAATCCTTAATTAAGTCCTAATTAACAACAGATAATTTACAAAGAAAAATGTACAAAAAGTGTCTTAAAATTAACTTAAAATCTAGTGTTACCCCCCCTTGCCCTGATCACGGCTTCCATACGGTCCCTCATGGACCTCACCAACTTCAGGAGCTCTTCTTGAGGGATAAGCCCCCATTCTTCAATCACCGCGTTTTGGAGCTCCTTACGTTTAAGATGGTCCCAGAGGTGCTCTATAGGATTCAGATCCGGACTTCGCGCTGGCCACTGCATCACAGAGATTTGGGACCTCTGCAAGAAGTCGCTCACGATGCCTGCAGTGTGAGCGCGAGCGTTGTCGTGCATTAATGTGAACCCCTCGCCAAAAGATTCGGCAAAGGGGACCACATGCACTTCCAGGACCTCAGTGACATAGCGGCGAGCAGTCAGCGACCCTTGTCCGCGAGCACCTCCAGTCCGGGAGACGCAGACAAGGTCGGTTTTGCCGGCAGCAGACATACCGCCCCAGAACATGCAGGATCCGCCACCATATTCCACCGTCTCCTGGATGCAGGCTTGGGCGAAACGTTCACCCTGCCTCCGGTATACTCTTCTCCGTCGGTCGTTGCAGAAAAGACACACTCGCGTCTCGTCTGAGAAGAGAACAGCTCTCCACTGCTCAAGGGTCCAATCGACGTGGTCACGAGCAAACTGCAAGCGGGCTCGCCGATGCGCTGCAGTCAATTTTGGACCCGTAGCAGCTCTGTGGGCCGCTATCTTCTTCTCCTTCAATCTTCTTCTAACCGTAGATACGCTTACGGTGCGTCTGCGAACTGCCTGGAGCTGCTGTTGCAACTCAACAGCGTTGGAGAAACGATTTCTCAAAGAGTTCGACACAACGAACCGGTCGTCTCTTTCCGAAGTGCAGCGACGTCTACCCGAACCGTGTCTGCGGATATAGCCACCGGTCTCTATGAAGCGCTGGTACACTCTTCGAACGGAATAACGGCTCAGGTTCAGTTGCCGGGCGACATCACACTGCCGCACCCCTGATTGCAGTAGTGCAACCACTTGAGCGGCTTTATCAGCTGTGGTATCCATCAAAATCTGTGCGTGTGTCCTCTTCAACGGTTGAATAGCGAATGACCCACATTGAACCCGTGTTGACCGTTTTATACCCACAAAGGAAGCGCAACTAGCAACTCTCACGGGTAGCAAAATTTGCATCGAATTTTTGTGACACTTTATTTGTTGCATTAGGTTTTATTTGATAATGAAAAGTAATGTTTTTTATTAAGTTAATTAAGTAACCTTGTAAATAAAATCATAATTAATGCGACTGCATGTGCATATCAAGAGTAAATGACATTTGAAAGTGATTTTCTAAGAGGTGCGATTTTTTTGACGCCGAGTGTAGTTAAATCTAAAACAATTCAAAAGAGAGAGGGCTCTCTGTATTCAAAAATCTTTTTTCTTTAAATATTTGCTGTAACTAAGTAAAATAAATATTGTTTTTAAATAAAATGTGTCTTGACATGAAACCACTAACTACTACACATATATGTGTACCTACCTATTTAAATTATGACGTTACTGTAAGTTAAATTCGTAAAATATGTTCTCTTCAATAGCTGTTGTTAGCCACAATTACTAGGTATACCATACACCTACTAAAACAATCTTTGAAAAGCTACTATCAGTCTTTTTAGTATACAACAGGTAGCCGTATATATTAATCTACTTTTAACGACATTTTTAAAACTAAACAAAATTATAGCTAATTTAACACTCGTATTATTATTTTAACGTGTATGTGTTGTAATTTTACTATTCTCTCATAATATAAGCAAAAATTGTATACAAAATTGTAATGATAAGTTAAAATATTAAGCGTTTGAATCATCATCACTAATTAAAAATTTCAAAGAATATTTTTTTTACTACTACTTATACATACTATACTACAAATATACTTAGGTTCCTTTTTTTGTACTGTATCACACATTGTAGTAAAAGCAAGGTAATTTAAACTTTAATGTTTCTTCGTCCATGCTTTACTTGTTTTGTGGTGTATTTATTATTCAACGCTTGCTTTGCAGGACGTCGCACATACAGAGCTCAAGTCTGTTTATCTTTGACTCATTAGAAAATAATAATTTTTTCCATTGATTTTCCGTCCAGCTGCCATACTTTTGAGCGAAATCTTGTCTCGCTCGTCGGTGCTGCCTGTTGACGACCGGTACTTTCCGTATTCTATTCTTCCAAATAATTTTGCATCATTCAATCGAGCCCTTGCCTGCTGCCAAAACTTCCCTTCTTACCGTTTCTGAGTCTCTAACTCTTCTTCAGCCTTTTCTGCCCGAACAATCATAGAATCCTCTCGAGATGTCGCTTTCCGAAATTTTAGTTTTTGAGATACTTAAGTTATTGGCAGTGTGAAATTTCTTAAAGTGATTGACCGCGTTAAAAACTTCAGTTTTTAAACATTTTAAATGTTCAGCAATCTTTTTGTTAGACCATTCACATTCATAAAGTGCATTATAATTTTTCTTGTCGAAGAATCGCAACACAACTGTGTTGCTTTTCCATGAATTGTAAATTGTAATAAATAATATTAAATATTTAACAACTTGTAGTTTGTAGACTTGAAAAAATGGCGCAAAAACACTTCCACCTAGGAGAATAAAAAAAACTTTTCTTAAATTTTGAATTTAGACCCATTTTAAAACGAAATTATATTGCGTTCCTAATTATTTGTCCAGCGGCCAGTACATTGTAAAAACATGTCTTGTTTGTTTATTGTCTCGAAACATGATAAAAGTTTATTTGATTTGTATAAAGATTCTGAGTTGGAACTTTAGACATGATAAAAGTAATTGATAAAAAATCAGTGCAAAGTTATTTGAACCAGATTTCATAAAATTGGATTGAATACTACCCGTTCCTAATTATGTGACCACAATACAGTTACTGTACCTATATAATATAATCGCGACTGTTATCCCGAAGGGTTTTCAGACACTAGGCAATGAGGACCGCAATTTAAAAGCAGTCCTCTGCTATAGTCCACTTTTCACCTAATAGCGACTGCACATGTGCTCAGCGTGACAGGTGGTGAGCCCATCGCCGCTCTAAGCTGATGGATGTAAGTGTAGTCTTTAGTCCGTTAGTCGCCTTTTACGACACCCGAGGGAAGAAAGGGGTAGTATTCCTTCAACGCTACGTGACACGGTCTCATGCAGTGCAGAAAATGAACGGAGATATTATTCGTTTCATCAGCCGACCGCTTGCATACAATGTGGATTTTCTGCCTTTTTCATATCTTTTTCATTATGTTTAATTTTTTTAGGCATGGAACTATTTGTTTTGTCACATATAATAATAGACTTGACAATTTCCGTGTAGAGCGTGCGGTTTTAGACTGCTACATAAAATTGAAAATAAACTAAAGCAGGCAGCGTTAGAACTATAAATGGCTTTACCTTCGACGTGTACACATAAGCGCTCCGACTGAAGGTAACGACCACGCGGAGTTGATTGGTAACCGTGTAATCAATCATTGCACTGATAACGCTGTTGCTTTGCGTCACACAGAAAAAAACATCACAAAATGTATGTTTCTATAATTAATACAAAGTGCAGTTATGTAATAACAACGAAAGACTAAATCGATGATGATGATGTAGTTTGTTTAGGAGTGGGAAGTTCTCTTACAATGTCCAGCCTTAACGGTCAAAAGTAAATTTGATTCATTGCGCGATCGGTCTTTGGTAACCGCAGTTTTTAAGGGGGGTTTTAGGCGGTCAGCGAAAATTCCGCCGTTATTCCGGGCCCTTGCGGGTGTTGTGCGGTGCGGGGTCCGTGGTAATTCGTAAGCGCCATTCACATTTTTATCAAAAAGTTAGTAAAAATGTTTAGTTTTTTGGAAATCCAAATCAGTCAAAATAAATACCTGTGTTTATAATTTTTAGAATTTTTTATTGTAAAACACGGTGGTCGTAATGTGCGTTTATCTGAAATTTAAGAAGTAACTAGGATTTTTTCTATCAAGCAAAATTTTTCCAATCGCGTTTTGGAAACAGTCTTCTTCGCACACATACGATCTGTAATACATATTGAAAATTTCAGTGCGAAATATCTAAAATATTTTGAATAACAGCTCATAGAAAACAGCCAATTTTTCCGTTTTCACCGCCTAAGCCCCCTAACACAAATAAAAATCTTTCAATTTGTTTTTTTTGATGCTTTTCCGACATTTTGTGCAAACATAAGTATTGACTTTAATTCAGTCTGATTCGGGTATGATGTCTTAGTGGCCTTGTATACCTACGTATATTGTCAACTAAACCTACTAATATTAATATGTCTTCGTCCTACCTATTTATTAATCGTCAATTTTTAATTATCACTTTATACAGAATGGCCAAAACATTGACGTCCAAAAGAAAAATTTAGGTCCCTCGTGTCGTGGGGTACCCGCATCACCCACCCCTATGTAGGTTCATTAAACTTGAACTAAAAAGAACCTCCAACTGTTTGGATCTTAGCTTACCTGCAGTAATTTTTGGTTACTTAATAAACTAATTAACGTTAAGAATGAATAAATGGCCAAAACTTGTTTTTAATCACTTGACTAATTTTAAGAATTTTTCACTTTGCCGTCTTGAAGCCACACTTTAGCCAAAGCAGCCCTAATAAGTACTTCTTTTTAAAAATGATAATGAAAGCCGATAGTCTGGCCACAGTAATTATATTATATATCCGTGGTCTAGCGCATTTTGAAGCCTACTTAGGAACCATAAAGCCACCGATTCAGATTTTTTATTTAAAGTTGAAAATTTAAGTCATAATTCGCCAAACGTATTTTTTTCACTATAGACCAACTTTTTAATAACTTTCATCACAGTTACGAAGTTGATTATTTTATCCATAAAAGTACTACTCATGAAGATATAGTTGCAATAAAAAATTCTCGACAGTCTTCTACTTTTTTTTAATTTTTTTTTAAAGTTTGATATATCTCAAAAATTCAGAAAAAAAATCATAACTCGATAACTATGAAAAATCGCGGAACATACATGGTACAGATCAGATACCTCACGACACGAGGGTCCTAATTTTTTCATTTATTGTAACTTTTTGTTTGTGCTCTTTTTTATGTGTTATGTAAATGTTTGTGGTGTTAAGTTACAAAAAAAGTGTTGTCTATCTATCTATCTATCTTTATAACCCTGTCGCGTAGCGGTGAAAGAATACTACCACGTCACTCATAACCAGGTGAGATGAAGGCAGAAGCCTCAGTAGATAGTTACATAGCTATCACAAATCATAGGTTTATTTATGAGTAAGATGAAATTATTTTGTTTTGATCAACTAATGAAAACAAAAACTAGATGGCTCAGCGGCTGAAGCGTTGAACTTTCGCAATGCCAGGGCCAGCCACAACTGAACCGCAGCCGTTCTGCCGACTTCGTATAGCGCCATCGCGTGTCGATAGCACTAATATAACAGGTGAGGTTCAGTTGTAGTTTGGTTGAGATTATTATTATTAATTAAAATCATCTGGAGATCCTTCGCGCTTCGAAAGGCACGTAAAGCCGTCGGTCTCGGCTGTTGTCGTAAGATGGCACTCGTTAAAACTTATCAACCCGCATTAGGTCAGCTTGGTGGGTTATAACAGCTCAATCCCTTCATTGTGTAGAATCACAGAATAAAGTACTACGTACAGAAGGTTCACTCTCTAACGTCTTTCACGCGATATTGAAACATATCGTGTGACCCGAGTGTTCATATTCCGTTAAGCAACGCTGACTTGATATCGATTTGATGTCATGACGTCACAGAGCGTAGGGTTTACGCGCGCGCGCAGGGATTACGAGTTAAGCGACGACGCGCTGCATGGAGTTTGCGTCGCTTGCGGCAACCTTTACTGCCATACGCCTAGGCGGCCTGCCTGGGAGGCGCGCCAAACGAACGTACCTACCTTAATGTGCGGAGTGACACCCCCCTGGTAGAATGTAGAAACTTTATTGGCCTATGTATCATACTTGATGTTCTATTAACATGAATTAGTATGTGCTGTATGTTTCTCATAATGCAAAATAAAATAAATTAAATAGCTGTTGTGCCTGTGCCTAGCAGTAGGACGTTTATAGGCTGATGATGAATGAATTTTCTTTGGTCAAGTTATGGTTTTATTCCTCCAGGAGGCGAAACTGCGATGTCCATATCGCAGCGTCAACTCAGTGCTATTGTTATTGCTTGGCGATAACAAAATGGCATACATACCTAGCGATGGCGACAACATAATTGTTATGCGCAGTGTGAGGCTACGACCCAAGGTCTTTGTAATGCACCTACTAGCTTTAGTCCGCGGCTTTACTCTCGTTTTTCGCTGGAATAAGAGCAAATTATCTTTAGGGCCCCATCTATAAGGTGCTATTAAAATCCCCAATAAACAGTAGTATTTTGTCATTGGTTTAGATTTTAATTTTTCAAACAAATTATTTAATTAGCATTGTTGGGGAAAATGTTTTAATTTTGGCTTTAACTACCTGTACTTAAAATTACGCCATTGATTTAATATTAATAGCACCTTATATAACTATACTTACCTAAATTCATCAAAATCTAAAAAAAACCTTACAAACAAACTTACTGTTGCATTTATAATATTACTTAGGACTAGGCGACTTCGTTCGCGTGGGGTACATACATCATCCATTGTAGGACCTATTACCGAGATAAAAAGTATCATAAAGGTAGGTACATTCTAAATGTTGGTGACAGAATTTTGAAATCGGATGAGTGGTGTACGAGTATAGCTCCTATATCTAAACTTGCAATCTTTACCTCTAACTCATAGGTAAATTCATTTAGGCTGAGAAAAATGCTGCATATGGTTTTCAAACGACGACGCGTCGTTTAGTCACTTAAAGTAGGCACTACACCAACTTCGGTTCACGTTTTACTATATATTTTTATATAATGTCTATTAGTTGTTAAAAACAGCAAGCTATTAGATGAAATGTATACTAGAAAAAAAAACAATCAGTTTCAGGAAAACTCGAATGCTATTCGAACCCATGATGACCTTTGGATTGCCAGTCCACTGCTCTAACCGCTAAGCTACCGAGATCACAGTTAGAAGTTCGAATCCCATAGAGCTTTCCTGAGACTGGTTGTTTTTTTTCTAGTAAAATTTTTGTAGCATTGTGAATGCAAAAATAAAACAATAATAAAGCAAGCTATCAGTTAAAGTTTGTAATGTGTAACGTGAACCACGTCGAAAAGCGTTATCGCGGTAACATTTCTTATGGAACCTGTGCACTGGCAAGTCGGGATTGTTATATCGTTCAATAACCTTTCCAGTGTGAATTAATCAGGACGGAATTACTTTTACTAGGAACAGCTTTTTAATAACGTGCAAAAGTCAAGCGACATAAAGTTATTGTTATGCAAAAGCTTCCCTTACTTTTATTTACAGGGTTGCGGCTTTACGCAATCAATACATACATACAATGACATATAGTCCGTCCCAAACGAATTTTCCCTGGAGGTAGACAAAACGATGATCGCACAGAACCATCAATATTTCACAGTAATCCGTCAAAACTAATCAATCGTTTTGCATCCACACATCTTTTAGTCTATGCAATTAGTGCGGGAACAAGTCTTCACTTTATCTATAAAGGCGGATTTTACCCAAGTAGTAAACTAAGTCTTATTCTAAGAATAAATCCTTTATTACTCGCGAGTAAATGAACTTTACGTTTCACTAATGGTTAATTAACCTAAGAATAAAGTCACTACAGTAGAGTAAATTCTTATACGGCTGATTTTAGCCGAGTTAGCCCGAGTTATTCTTAGAATAAATATCACTAATGTCATTTGAAGCAGCTTCAAGTTCAAATTAATATTATTACCTAAAAATGGCGCGTCGTTTGAAATTGGTGACAAATCTGATAGTAGATAGTAGTAGTGATGAAGATCTTTTAGGCCCACGCCCGAGATGGTTCAAGGAAAGAAATAACAAATTACTTCGAAGATTACAGCGAATATGATTTTTTTGTTATAAGCTTTCGTTTAACAAAGGCTTCAGTGTAAATTTTTCTGACAAATATCGAACAGATCAGTCTATCTTTTTTAGGAGGAGCCATTTTAATCAAAATTAAAACACGACAAGCACTGACTATGTACTTAAAACACGTAAAACAATGTTGGCTCGGCTATGATGGTATTATTTTAAACAGTAAGGTTATTCAATTCCAATCCTAACGTCAAACAAACAATGTTTGACGTAGACATATTTAATGACTAGTATGTGCGAAATATTTCTTTTGTATAAAGGGAATCGCCCTTTATACAAAAGAAATATTTCGCACATACTCGGGGCCGAAGTATCCTCGGCTCACAAGTAGTAAATTGGATGTACTTAAAACAATATATATAAATATTTTTCGCGGAAGGCAGTGTGGGGCGCTGGGTGATTCTGAGTCACTATTTATTCAACGCTTTGCATTGTTTTCTATAAATTTTCATAGATATTTTAAGAATTTCTCACTTTTATGTTTAATGTTATTGTTTTAACAATTTGAATGCAAATTTTGTCGAGAACGAATTCTGCTCGTTGTAATTTTTTCACTTTTTTAGTTTGTAATTTGCTTTTATTTTGTATTTGCTGTAATAATGTCACTACACACGTTGTGTACTCTGTTTGTTAGGTTATTATCAAGCTCAACCTGAAATGCCAAGTATGTTGTCTTATATGACTGTAACCTGTATGTGTACCTAAACCAAATAAATAAATAAATGTTACGTCAGAAAATAAAGTGTAATAAAGCGACTTTGCTCTCGTTCGAGATAGACTGCAACTATACTTTGCTGGTTAATACGCTCATTCGTTCGATCCGCATATGTTCGTTCAATAGCACAGAGTAACTACGCGTGAGTAACTTATTCTTAGATTAGCATGGTGAAATGAAATACAATGATATACGTATGATAAATCTAGTTTACCCGAATAGTACTCTGGTAGCTATTCTCCTGTAATTTTGATGTTGAGGAAATCGGCCCTTAAGAGTGATTATTTTAATCATACAGCTCATTAAATTAATGAATTTGTTCATTTAATTATATAATTTTAAGTATCAATTCATAATGCATTGCGCGAAATACCAAATTAGTGAAATCGACTAATAATGCACAAATCGTAACTTTGTATGATCTATGATCAGTTGCATGTTCATAAAGAATGTTGCATAATAAGCGTTATTTTACTAAAATGATGATAAAGAAGAATAATTATTATTTCATAAATTTTCTGTTTACGCCATTATTTATTTTTTTGCTATTAAAGATTCCTCCTAATCAGTTCGACTCTAAAGAGTCAGTTCAGAGCGAAATTAAATATCAAAATTGCACATCACTAATAAGTAGTGTTTGCTAAGCTGTCAAATTCCATGTTTTTTTATCTACACGGATAATTGATTTGGTCCAATCACATAATAATATTCAATTATAATAGTCCAATGTAAGTTGGTGGTTAAACGTTTTAAACTTAACCGAAATGATTATGAGTATGACACAGCTTGGTCGGTTACGACGCGACATAGTCAGACTTGTCGCAGGCGTTGGATCAGACTGGCACAGGACAAAGTTAAATGGCATGGAAAAGAAAAGGCTTATACATAGCAGTGGGTAGATATAGGCTGATTAGATAGTAAATACATAAACGCCTGTATACTGTCTCACTGCAGGGCAAAAGCCTCTTATCATCGAAATTAAGTCATCGCTACAATTGATTGGTGATTACTTCGATCATCTAAACGCTACATACACAATCCCATATAAAATACGTTCGAAAAAGTGGTTCTAATTATTATATACCTACAATTTTGATTTCGAATAATCACAACTCATTTTTAAACTCGGCCTTAATAGGTATTATATTTCGACGGCAATGTCAAATGACAACTGACAGCAATCCAATGCTCCCTCTTGGTTGGAGCATTTGTTTGAGGCGACACTTTGCGAGCGTTAATTGTGTTTAGATGATCGAAGGGTGATTAAGTCAATACCCATCAATTTTAGGGATTATATAGATAGATAATAAACAGCGTGTTTACATCTTTGTCCATACAGGCAACAGCAACAGTATATCCCAGGCGCCGCCGCCACTGCATCCGGCCCCGTCATGTACCATCCTATAGTGTTCCAACCCACGCACATGGGCATGCAAACATACCAACAGCCGCGGTCGAATACGCAGGGGTAAGTGTCCATGCAACCGTTTTAATACACGCAGTCAAGGTTTCCGGTCGACCGCTTTTCGGCGATATTCGCTTGCCTACTCTTTAGGGCCCTATTCCATTAAGACGCCATGGTGGCGCAACCAGTCGCCGACACCAACAAAATGTATACAGCTTTATCACAACCTAGCGGTCGCCGGGTGAAATACCCTCCATACAGCTGTATACATTTTGTTGGTCGCGCTTGCTTGCGGTCAGTTGTCACCATGGTTGCGCCACCGTGGTGTCCTACTGAAATAGGGCCCTAAGGGCACGGCTTAAGCGCACGCTACTACGTAAGTACGTTGCGCTACGAGTACGCACGCGCGGTTTTAATGGAGCACAAGCTAATATCGCCGAAATGTGGTCGACCGGGAACTTCCTCGACTGTACATAGCTACAGTCATATACTCACGACAATTATCCCCGAAGGGCTAGTCAGAGACTAGACAATGACGACCGCAAAAGCAGGCCATTGCTACAATCGACTTCGGGGTATGTTGTGCCAATTGTCATAATGTCCAAGGTGACATAATGTCCGGATGATTTATAGACCGTTAATCAATATGTACAAGTGTCAGAATGTCTAAGAAGACATAACGTCCAGATGTTATAAAGACCGTTAGTCAATATGTACAAGTCTCTTAATCTCCAAGAAGACAACGTCCAGACCGGGTAGCACGATCATGTTTTTACCGACATAAAGCATACGTCCCTCTCATACTCGTACTCACATATTTGCCAGTACGGGCCGAATGCTTTATGTCGGCGAATAAACGTGATCGTGCTAGCCGGGCAGCTGATGTTTTAAAGACCATTACAAATTGTCCTTTTTTAGGTACTCGTGTTAGGGTTCCTGAACCAAAATGGCAAAAGCTGACAAACTATTTGTGATTTTGGTAATTGGCCATTATGTCTACTAGACGTTTTGGCAATTGGGTGTTTTGATATTGGACATTATGACAATCCGACTTTTTAACAATTTGTTGTTTTGGTAACTTGACATTATGGCCATTAGACGTTTTAGCAATTTGTTGTTTTGACACCTGGATATTATGACAACTGGTCATTTTAACAGTTGGGCATTATTGCCTTGTCATTTTGACACACTGGACATTCTGACAATTGGCCCAACATACCCTGGAGTCCTACAATCCACGTTTCACCAAAGTACATCTTTTTACACCCTGTATAACATACCTAGTCTTGCGATAAGTTCTGTCTGTCCCAACTTAAATGAGGGTATTTTAAAATAAATAATATGACGGTAGTACTATTATTAGATATATATTAAAAAGGTTATATACTATTCATTTCGATCTAACACATAGCCGTGTAAACATGGAGTAGGGTACCACAGAGAATCGAATGGCAGTGATTGCATTACACAAATGTAAGAAAACACCAGTCGAGATTTTTAACTTGCTAAAGCCATAAAAAAAAATGTGTTAAAGATAAGTTTAACCGTCATATAACGATAGGGTGTATGCACACAGCTCCCAAGAAAGTACTGAGAAAATTCCGAAGGTCGAAAGAGGCCACTACCCAGTAACTGTGATGGTTTAGTGGGGCGTGTCCTACGAAGGCGTAACAAAGTTCCATTTTTGTGAACAAGGGGTGAAAACCCGAGCAATTAACTACCACAGCGATATTTTAGAGAAGGTGGTTAAGCCACTAAACCCTGTGTTCGTTGGTAAACAACGGATATTTCAACAAGACTCAGCACCAGCGCACAAAGCGAAATCAACCCAGCGCTGGATAGACGTGAATTTAACGGATTTCATCGCCTCTGAAGATTGGCCCCCTGCAAGTCCTGATTTTAATCCTTTGGATTATTGCTTATGGAATATTTTAAAGGAGAAAGCCTGCTCTAAACCTCATCAAAATATCAAGTTGTTAAAAGCAAACTTAGTGAAGACAGCCGCCTCGATACCATTGGATGTGGTATATATCGATAAATGGCCAGGACGTTTGGAGAAATGTGTAAAAGCTAAAAGTGGTCATTTTGAATAGTTCAAATATTTTTGGTAATCTACACAGTTAAACGTATAAAATACATGCTTTTAAAATTTCACTTCTTTTTTTCTTTACACATGTTTATATGAGGGACAGAATTCATGGCAAGATTAGGTGTGTCTACTTTTATATGTATAACAAACTTTTGAGAATTTAGATAATGGTAAATGAGTAGTTATAGTCTGTTCAATATAGCTTGATACCTGTGGGTCATGCCCAGAGTTGAGACATTACAGACGTAATTGAATCAAATGATAAATGAAGTTATCAATTGAATATCATTATCTGTCGTTAATCGTTTTTTGCTTTAAATTATCATTTTGGATGCTATTTAGATCACTTAATTTTTAGAAACACATATTAATATGTAAATAAAAATATGTAAATAGATTTTCAATGTTTTAATAATGATAAAATTCTTAATAATGTATTGATGTACAACCTAAATCATCACTGTAATTACTTGAATCACTAGAACAGCCCTGTAAATTAATTATTAATTCTTGGTCACTAAAGTACTACACGCTTAAAATCACCTTTTAGTTCTTTAATTTTACAAACCACTTTTTTCAATCATCAGGGGTAACATGTTTATTCACATGCATCTTGTAGTAATTTTAGCATTTTATTTTCTGTAAAAGGCGGCTGGGTGTTATGTCGAGCCGCGTGACCTGAAAAATATAATATGTATCGTTATTTTTTAAAGCTATACCTACATGTACTTACATCATTCATTACCTTTGCAACTGTTGGTCAACTCTAAACAAAGAAAATTCTATGAAGTTATAAATAATAATAATAAATTTCACAACTGTCACACCAATCATTCAGCACCAAACTAAGCATAGCCCGAACTATGGTGACTGAATAACGTATAAACAAAAATAAATACTAATAAACAACCATGATTCGGTCACAAATGCTCGTGCTCACCACACAAACATTTGCCCCTACCGGGATTCGAACCCGGGACCGTTGGTTGCGCAGTCAGGACCGCTGACCACCCGGTCGTCCCAGCGTTCAGTTGTAAAGAAAATGGACGAAATTTAGTACGAGTACAAACCTTTGACTTGAGCCCAAATCAGTTCTTGCGCGACTTAGGCACTTGTATCAAAACAAGATGGCTCCCACCCCTACCCAACCCGTCACAGATGCAGTAGTGCGAAGTTTATTTCCAATTAAATAAAACAAAGTGAACATCGAAATGCGACCAAAGGACATTGGCGAACTCCCATACAAACTTTTGTCAACTCTTTTTTTAAGCGTCTATAAATGAAAAAAAATGTTAGTATAGAGTTTGTAATCCTGAACAACATGGTCTTGGTTTTACTTCTCTAGTAAGTCTGCAATTAAAGATATTCCAATTCAAAGTTTTGGAGGTTATGTCTATCATAATTGGATAAAACAAGTACTTACCTACCTAGTTGTGTTAGGATTGGCCAGCACAAGCAACAGACCGCTAAAAGTGGAAAGAGGAGAGGGTAGGTCTTGCCCAGCAGTAGGAAAATATAGGCTTATAATAACAACAATGTGATTTAACTAACTAATGACTAGGCAGTATGGTCTCTGACCTAAGCCTGTTTCGTCAAGGAACAAATTTAAAAAAATACGTGTTGTCAAATTAAAAATAAAAACGTGGACTTCTTGGCGGGAAAGTGAACCGTCATGTCTGCAGTTTTGTTTTATTTTCTATATTTTGTGTTTTGAATATTAATGTAAAATAATGGTGGATTATTTACTGTTAAGTGTTCGTGAGCGTGCATGAGTGTTGGCAAATAAAACAAAACAGTGCAACATCACTTTTCAAATTCTCTCAAGAAGTCCGTGTGAGATTTTAATAAAGTCCCACAGCTTTATCGAGTCACAAGGGGTTTGGGGGAATATCATGTACCATTAAACGTTAATTATCACTAATTATCATCTACTTTATTGATCTTTATGCGCTGACCGCACGAAGCCATTAATTAAGAGAAAGAAATACGTCGTCATTTCCCTAAACAGAACAAGCCTAACTAGTATTTTCGTGTCTTTTATACTTGTTTTTATTTCGAGACTTAGACAGGTTTTTCCTATGGTTTCAAAAATCTTACAAATTTATTTCATCCGTAGTTGTAATAGTGAAATTTAAAGACGCTATAAAGAATTCATTTAGCAATGATTTCGCCATTGTCCTTTATTGATTTAAATTGAGTCATTATACTCAAGAAAAATAACTAACAAATCAGCTAGCAGCTGATTATAATTCTAGCATTATATACAGCTAGAATTATAAATACAGTCAGTCGATAAAGTCAATCGATTGGTTATTGAATATCAATTGAACTTAAATTGATTTACTATCCCAACTCAAGTATTTTTTTGTATTGGAATAACCTTGTGAAGGGGTACGTTTTCTTTATTGTAATATTTAAAAATTGTGATAAATGTGTGTTATGTGACTTTATTGGGGAAAAACCTAATGTAAAGTATAAAAAATAATTACAAAGAGTAATTGTAGTAAGTTAAGTAATATTGTTAAAATGTAGTCAAATATATTTATACGCTTTTACAAAGTCACGTCGTCGTTTTTGATGACATCTGTCACTGGTATCAAGCTATATTGAACAGACTATAATAATTTGAATAATAAAGATATTTGCAAAATTACGTCTTTATCGATTGTTAAATACTTGCAATAGTATTTCTTTCGACTGTGAGGGTAGACTTCACAGTGACGTAATACCGCTGGCTTGCAGCGTATCACAAATTACTAGAAAACATCAACGAGTCTTCTGGGGCTCGGTAGCATAGCGGTTAGAGCAGTGGACCGGCAATCCAAAGGTCACGGGTTCCATTCCCATTCGAGCTTTTCTGAGACCAGTTGTTTTTCTCTAGTAAACATTTTATCCTAATCTATATAGCATTGTGAATGCAAAAATTTCAATAATAAAGAAAAGTACCTACATTTGTATATTCACAATGCTATAGGTATAGATATAGGATAAAATGTTTACTAGAAAAAAAGTTACAGCAGTTGACCGGCAATACAAAGGTCATGGGTTCGATTCCCATTCGAGCTTTCCTGAGACTGGTTCTTTTTCTCTAGTAAATATTTTATCCTATATTCTATATTGCTCAGCATTGTAAATGCAAAAATTTTAATAATAAAGAAAAGTACCTACATTTGTATAATGCATTAACTACTCATTTACCATTATCTAAATTCTCAAAATTTTGTTATACATATAAAAGTAAGTAGACATACCTAATCTTGCCATAAATTCTGTCCCTCATATAAACATGTTTAGTGTAAAGAAAAGAAAGAAATGAAATTTTAAAAGCATGTATTTTATACGTTTAACCGTGTAGATTACCACAAATATTTAAACTATTCAAAATGACCACCTTACTTTTTACTTTAGCTTTTACACATTTCTCCAAACGTCGTCCTGGCCATTTATCGATATCGAAGCCGAAATATACGCATAATGTACATAAAAACAAGTAACATAGAACAGAAATAATTGCTGGGAAATCACTTTTATTTTTAGTTGTTTTCTGCAGCACGCAATTTAGTTTCTGTTGAATAAAGTTTAGTAACAATACTAAAATATAAAAAAAAATGAAAATAAATATTATATCTTTGACACTTGATATCTTCGTAATTCCATTGGTAGGTTCCCAGGTGTGGTCCAGTTCAGAAAAATGTTCGTTATCATGAGCTGAATACTTGGCTCTCGGCTTAGTGAACGGTCTTTTTATACCCTATATTATACAGAATTAAAAAAATCAATATAACGTAAAATAATGTTTTTAATAATAAATTAATATTAACAAGTCTTAGTTTACTTGGTATCCGTTTAAATGACGTTACTTACAGAAACAATAATTATGAACAACTTTAATAATAATTATTATTCTTGTTATGAGCATTACTGGCATAATAAATTACATAACATGCATGCTCCAAGTACACCGAACGCCCGACGCAAAAACGAACACAATGATATCTAAGGGTACTCTACCTAACCTACCTTTTTACCTGCGGATAGCGAAGTACCAACTATACCAACAAACGGTTCAACCAAACAAGTTTCTTACATTTAAGACTTAGCGTTTTTAAAATCATTACATATTTTTTCAACACACTTGCTCGTAAAGTGGCTCTTATTACAACGATTTCAGCATCGTAATGTAGCGTATTACACACTAGTGCGGTAATGTAGTTTCAAAATAGAATCTCGACCAGAGCGAAGAAATAATAGCATTTCTTCCACTAGGGAAAAAGTTTTATTTTTGCCTGTCAAATCACGATGAGCCAACAAAAACGAAAAAGTTGTTTGTCTTATTATGTAGAATAATCATGAATAAAGACTTGACCTTTTACTGTTTACATAAATAAACAACTTATTTGAGATATTTATTTAAAGTTTATGGTAAAATTAGTACCTAATCATTGAATTGAATCTATCGATAACACAGACCACGCCCACACAGTCTACGCTTGGGTGTCGTCCAAGGGAAGAAAGGGGTTGGTAGTATTATTTAGATGAGCCCATAGCCGCCCATAGCCGCCCATAGCTGCTGTATGATGTATGTGCAGTCTTTAGTCCGTTAGTCGCCTTTTACGACACCCAAGGGAAGAGATGGAAAGACTTCGTACCTTTCACATACCTACCTATATTTTGTCGATTCATACAGCGGCTTCTTGTTCAATACTTATTACTTTAAAAGTTAAAAATTAAATATGTCTAGTATGTCTGAATAATAAGTGAAGCACAAAATGTTATTGATAGCCTATTACCATCTAAGTCCAAAGAAAAATATATTTTGGCTTACCAAAGATTTATACACTAGAAAAACAACAAAAACACGCAGTCATTTTCAGAAAATGTGTTTTCATCACAAGTGTGTTGAAAAACGTCGTATGAAACGCGTGTGCATTGGTAATTACAATTCTCGGCTCCATTAAGCCCTCCAGCCTTCGGCTCGGGCTTATAAACCGCCTCGATTGTTGTTGACCAACATAGCACACTTATATCATAACTAGCGGCCCTCGCGGTTTCACCCGCGTGGTTGCCGAATATCGGGATAAAAAATATCCTATGTGTTATTCCAGGTTATAAACTATCTGTATGCCGAATTTCATCCAAATCCATTCAGTAGTTTTTACGTGAAAGAGTAACAAACATCCATCCATACTTACAAACTTTCGCGTTTATAATATTAGTACGATGTATATTAAAGTTTAGTCGCTGTTTTCCTGTGTCTGAAGCTGTGGCTCCGCTGTCTTATTCTAAACCACGCAACGGATTTTGACACGGTCTTCACTGATAGGAAGATCGATAATGGGTTTTTATATAATTTGTAAGTAGGTAGATATTTTGTACAAAATGGCTGAAGTAATATGACGGTGTTTCTAAGTTAGCGGGGACGAAGGCGCGGGTGGGCCGCTAGTATAATATAAAAAACAGCGTATACTCGTAGAAAATGGTCGTAAACAAACGTATGACAGTACCTATGGACCGTCGAGGAAGTTCCCGGTAGACCACTTTTGGGCGATATTCGCTTGCGCGCCATTCCGACCGCACGTACTTGAGGGCCAATTCTGTATCTCAGTTAGTGCTGAGAATCGGCTGTCTCTTTACAATTCTATATTATCAGCGCTGCGCCAGCGCTGACTGAGATACAGAATAGCCCCCCCCAGTGGCGTGCGTCGCGTAGATGGTGTGCAAGCGAATATCGCCGAAAAGTGGTCGACCGGGCACTTCCTCGACTGTACTTAGGTATTGATCCTATCCTATCCTACTATCACTAATATTATAAACGCGAAAGTTTGTAAGTATGGATGGATGTTTGTTACTCTTTCACGTAAAAACTACTGAATGGATTTGGATGAAATTCGGCATACAGACAGTGGCGGTACCTTCATACAAGCCGAAAAGCCCGGCTTGCCCTAACAAAAACTCAATATCACTACTGGTAAAACGCAATTATTAAAATCACTTAATATTTTTTACCAATGTTAATTTTCTTTCATCAGCATTCAAATTATCAATTTTAGTTTCTCATAAAACAAATCGCATAAAGCTGCTTATAAATCGTGCGACGCTTTACATCTCTCTCGCACAAGTTGGCTTGCAACCGGGCTTCGGATTTAAAGTATTTCCGCTCTCTTCTAACTTTAACAAAATTGCTACTCTATAAACATAATACTGCGTAAGTATGTATAGATTCTATGAGAAATTCATACTCTTCGTCAAAGCCAGCTTGCGTTATGAAGTTCGCAAGTAAGGCCTTCTCCAAATCAGGCTTTATTTCTACCGAATCACGTACAACTTAAACGCGGGCGAACCAATCAGAGGCGACCGACGACAGCTCGAGCTCGGGCGAACCAATCAGAGGCGAGCGTTAATACGCGATTGTGCTGTGCAGCAGCCACAGGCAGCAGCCAGCCATTTTTTATTCTTTGTTATTGTCACACTTCACTTTGTTTGAGGGATTATTTGTAACAAAACAAGTGTTTTCGTAATTTGTGATAAAAAAATGTGTTCCGAGTTCAGTTCGTCGCTTTATTGGTCTCTGTGACGAACTTAGATGTGTTGGGCATGTGATGTGTTGCAAACAAATGTGTACTTAAACGTGTTGATGATTGGCATACGAAAGGCAGAGGTAGGTAAATAAATTCTTTGAACATCACACACATGATTTATGTATTTCGCAAACTATTAAAAGTCATCTAGGGCATTAATTATAATAGGTCTATGTAAAAAACTCTTTGGATTGTTGGTTGCTTCCATTCAAATAATTAAGTACCTAATAGTTAATAAATTAAGTGTAGAGGCCTACATATCGACTGTGATTCCCGCGCAAAATGCCCATATTCGCATTTTGTAGTAATTTTCCAGTTGTATTTATCGTTTCTATCGAAATACGATAAATGCATGCTTAATATTCTCTGCGAGAATAAGCTGAGTTCGGACGGCCGGCGCATCGCATTTTGTTGTAATTATTTTGTACTTAGTTGTATTTATAGTTTTCGTCGAAATAGGATAATAAATTCATTATAACGTTTTTATTCCTCATGAAGTAACAATTATTCTGGTATAAATTTTACTCAATAATATTATCGTAGATAAGAGAAATTCACAGTTAACTTAACGCGATTTTCGAAGTTTTTTTGGTTTTGTTTCATTTTTTTTATTTCATTTGTTTAGAACAGTAGTAGTTCAATCCAGGAGCTCAAAAAAGTGCCCTCGCGCAATTTATGAAAATCTTTCTCTGCAATTTTGAAATTTACAATAAGCGAGGCCGCTACGTACTATGCCAATAGCTATTCTACACTATTCAATAAGTAAATACTGTTAATGTATTTTTGTTTCTGAGATAAAGAACGCCTAAATTGGCCAAAATAAAATTCTCAAAAATCACAGCCAAGATGTAATAGAAGATAATAGCCTGTTTTTTTACCAACGACAAGAACGTTTGGAATGCCACGGCCTATGACGATTTGAGTAAAAAATGTGGCTAGTGTCACAAAGGGGCACCAACATTGTACATAAGTACCTAGCAAGATTAGGAACTTCAGGTTTCGTGGCTTGCCCCAATTTGAAGCCCTAGGCACGCCACTGCATACAGATAGTTTATAACCTGGAATAACACATAGGATACTTTTTATCCCGATATTCGGCAACCACGCGGGTGAAACCGCGAGGGCCGCTAGTAGATTATAAACATTTATTTTAAAAAGGCAGTCTGCCTGTGGCATCATCCTGTACACTTCATCCCGTGATAGTGTGGCCAAGTCCGAAACAATTTACCGAAGTTGTGTCAGAGAAACGCATACATGTTTATTTTAAATAAAGGTTTATGCATTCTTGATAAGGCAATTACTGCTTGTAATTATTGTGCTCTTATCGATTTGTTTTGTAACAAATTCAATATAGAAGTTGACTTTAGTCACAAATCTAAATAATAGCCCAAACTAAGCAGAACATTAAATGAGTATGTTTGTGTCATGTTACTTAGTAAATGAGGTGTACCAGATGTGCTTAGCTTTCTTCGATTCCTGTTGTTAGCGTTTGGTTACAATATAAGCAGCTAAATTGCGCCATTTTGAAAAATAATTTGCATACTATTTGTTGGTTTTGTTTACTAATATTTATATAAACATCCAATAAATCGGGTACAATCGCTTAATTCATCTCAAAAACAGCTCTTACGGGATCAGACCGGACAAACGCGATCGCGAATAGCTAAACCAAACTGATCTTTTATGTGATTAAAAAGTTCTAGTTAAATAGGTTGTGAGGCTTTTACCCAGAAATGGAGAAAATAAAGTCATTGTAAAAGAAATCTCGGCAGAACTACCTGTCTGTTGTGGAACAAGGAATGCTCTTAAAAATAAGCTACACTTCCAAGAATTCCTTTATAAAAGTTAACTCTTTTGTTCGAAATCATAAAATGTTATGTTTTGTTCTAATTCTGCACGTCGCGGAACGAGATAATACAAAAAAAGACTTTTACAATGTTTACTTATTGTGTGAAGTTGAGGCTTGTAGTTATGCTTATTTAAGCTATGCTTTTGTGTATTCTTCATTGTTTTCTATTTCCAACTATTAACTTTGACACTATCGCCCATGAAATATCATCTTCCCTATCATTATAAAATAACACGTGAACTTGCAGGCGCAGGGTCAGATATCGCTTCATTTAACACAAAAGGGCCACATTTCAAAAAACATTTTATTCTAAAAATGTGATTATAATCAAATGATTTTCGAAATGTGGCCCTTTTGTATTGAATGAGAGCGATATGTTCATCTCTGTGGACTTAATAAAAAATTCTTGTTACAGGTACCACTACCCTTACGTGCCCTATATTTATAACAATCCTCCAAGTCACACATCTTCTTGTAAGTATAGCTGATTTTATTACTGATTGTTAAAATTAAAATAATATTTTATGAATACATAGATAACTTTTAAAATAGTTTATATTTTGAGGAGCTCGATGACGCAGCGGCTAGCGCGTTCGGCTTACGATCTTGACCGTTAAGCAACATTCGTAATGCCAGGTCGCTGGATGGGTGACCAAATTAAAAACATTTCGAGCTCCTCCGTGCTTCGGAAGGCACGTTAAGAGGGTTTACGCATTACGGTTTCCCATACAAACTTCCAAGTCAAAATTTTTAAAAACCAATAAGCCAATTAGCCAACATTTAAAAAAAATGTTTATTTAACTGAGTTATTGCGATTTTTACTTTCTATAGTGGACTTTAAATCGTAGTAACTCAGCTGAAAAAACGTTTTTTATAAATGTTTTCAACAAACTATTTAGATCTCTGTGTTTTACTTTAGCATGCAAAGTTTCATCAAATTTGGCTCATTGGTTTTTTAAAATTTCGACTTGGAAGTTTGTATGGGAAGCCAAAATGCGTAAACCCTCTTAAGCCGTTGGTCCCGGTTGTTGTCGTAAGATGACAGTCGTTAAAACCCACCTACCCTCATTGGGCCAACGTGGAGAGTTATGGCCTAATATCCCCACGTGCTGTTGTCCACGTGGGAGGCCTGTGCCCAGCAGTGGGACATTTGTAGGCTGATGATGATTCTCAAGCTACATTTAATTGAGTGTAAGCAGATCATGAGCCACAGTCTCCAGTGCTTTCACATGCAAAACGACTAGTGTGGCTAAGCATAAACCATAATATGTTATTCCGTCACTGTTGTTATTTTTACTTTTGATCTCGTCCGAGTTAGATTTGATTTGGTAATGGGTGCAGCTTATAGTTATAAAAATGGTACTGTTCAACTTAGGAAACAGTAAAACAAGTCACAGTTAGGTTAGGTTGGTTCTTACGAAAGTGACGTATGTTTAATTTGTATAGTTAACAGTGTAAGTTTATCTCCCGCAGATTATTACACTTCCAACAACCAACCTCTTCCTACACCCAACCTCCAGTCTAACGCGCCGGGCGGCAGGAGTAACCCCACCACTTTAGTTGGCCCCCAAGGCACCCCCGCGACGCCCACCGCTCCCACATCGTCATTGGCACACCCCCAAGGACCTGCTCATATGCATCAAAATATACCTGGTGAGTTTCAACCACATGTTCCCTCCTACCTATGACATAGGGTCATTCGAACGAGGCGCGAAGAGGCATTTTGTGAGCCGCCAGAGTTAGGTTGACTGATGCTCTCTTACGAGTTGCGCTCGCGCCTGGACTTCACTTACACTTAACATCAGTTAGAGTGTTTTGCCTGGCTTAATATTTTTATAAAAAAACAAGCCCTTCTATTAAGAGAGCTTGCGTTTCAAACAATATCATGAAAAAAACCCTTTGTAAAGTAACTTTCTCAAAGTAAGAACAGACTAAACAAAACTGTACACCGGACACGAGACAATAAAATTATGAGTTATAATGAAATTAATTACACTTACGTCACATTGTTATTGAAATCGCATTTTCGATTTAAGATTGACAAAAAGAAAACAGGTATCCATGAAATGTTTATAAAACAGATTACGTTACGTACCTACTACATTTTCAAGATGTATAGTGTTATATTTTAATATGATGTCGGTATATTTAAAATATAAAAAATAGGACCATTTTAAATGTTTATGTCAACTTTTGTAGACGTTCTTCGTAAATACCATTGATACATACATACATAATAATATAATCACGACTATTATCCCGGAAGGGTAGTCAGAGACTTGGCAATGAGAACGGCAAAAGCAGTCCTCTACCATAGTCATTTTTCACCAAATAGCGACTGCACATGTGCTCTGCGTGACAAATGCCCATCGCCGCTCTATGCTGTTGGAGTATATACAATCTTTAGTCCGTTAGTTACCAGTATTATATCGAATATAAATAGTGATGAATATACATTACATTTAATGTATTCACAGGGATACGTCCAAGTTTACCGCCAACGAAGCGCCCTAGCCACAGATTAGCTATTATTAATCCAGTCACACGTAAGTATTTGCAGAACACCAATTTCATAATGAACATATTATTGAAATACCTTTGGTTAAAATCGTTTCATTGAGTTACTAATTGTTTCAGGACAAGATATTTTTTCTGAGTTAGATTCGAATGAGAATCAATATAGTGGTGACTCCAGTGAGAGACAAACGCCACAACCTGTAAGTAATTATAGTTTAATGATAGTATATTTTTACTTAAATTTAATATCAGTATAAATATTTTATCATTATGTTATATTATTATAACACTACATATTAGAGCACTGTACAAACCGCTACCGCGACTATATCGATAAATCCCTGACATCTGTTTTAATAATTACCAAATGGTAATTTAGACAGAAACTTTAAATATTGTTTAACACCAGTGACGATTTTACAACAAAGTACCAAATGATATTCAGAAATTAGATCTTAATAAATTTAACATCAAAATCAAAGAAAAGCTTTGTATAAAAGCTTACTATAAAAGTGTCAGATTACACAAGACAAAACAGCTTGGGTCTGAAATGCTCAAGTACTCCAACAGCTATTTCTAATTGTCTATAATTAATTTATGTGGAGTAATTAATTTATGTGGAGTTTTTTTAAATTCAAAATCATGTTTTGTATTTTATGACCTGGTAACGACATATATATTTTTTGTAAATGTCGATGCTTCTGTGCACTGTGGTTTCTTGCGCCCGTTCTTTGCCACAGCTAAAAAATTAAGTCCTGAATGGGTGGTAGGTAGGTCTAAAAATATTTGGACGATTCAAAGGACTTATTAATTGAGTTTATTGAAGAATATATTTTGAGTTTGACTTTGAAAGTTATATAATAAGATAAATTACATTTTTGTTGTTATTAGGAGCAGCAACAGCAGCAACCTACGCATAGTATTGCTGAAGAATTTACTAGAATGGTAAATGAAGTGGCCAATCAGCCTACCTCAAGCGAAACCGCTGCAAAATTGATTAAAAGTAATGACGTGCCTACGACATCTTCCACACCAAACTCGCAACCTCAAATAAATGCAATAACTTCTATTAATAGTAATTTAGGGAAGTCTGAACTGTTAACTAATAACGAAAATAAGAATTTAGGAACTGATATTGCTGTAGAATCCAACGAAACTCCCGTTGTATCAGCAATATCAGACAGTCCTGTTATAGTGCCTAAAATGCCTAAGCAACTCCAAAAAAATAGTGAGCCGATTATTCAATCTTTAGTTCTAGATAAGAATCCAGCAAATAAGCAACATAAAACACTTGTTAAAAACAAACCACTTGTGCCTCAAAACGAAGAATTGGAGAAATCCGCTGATAATAGTAATATAGGTCCCCAAGAGGCGGCGACCCCGTTGTTATTGCAAGCGCAGGCGGCCGCGCCGGTGGCCATGGCGCCCGCAGCGCCCGCGCCGGCGCCACTAGTCGCGCCCGCGCCCGCGCCGCTAGTCGCGCCCGCGCCCGCTCCCGCTCCCGCGCCCGCGCCCGCGCCCGCACCCGCGTCCGTGCTTGCGCTTGCGCCCGTACCTGCTCCCCTCCTACCGGTCGCGCCTCAAGCTCCAATCCCCATCGCCCCCCAACCCCAGAGGATAAGAGAAAACAGACAACGACTTAGATCAGAAGAGAAAGAGAAGAGCAAGGAAAAAGAAGTAACGCTAGAAAAGGAATTTACTTCGACGATAATGAACGGACCTACGACTACGGTACCTGTTGGTAAGTACAACACCGATTGTTTTACAGTACAATAAAAATGTCTTGACACTTTTTTTGTCTTGATGTTATAAAATAAACAAAATGTATTTTCGATTAAAAATCAGCTTAAACGTCTATCTTCCTACGAGTATAATGCTTAATTTCTATCCATATCGTAAACCTCTGTTAACCAATACTTCATATATTTCTTTCGTAAGTATCATTATGCATGTCACCTAAATCGGTACGGTAATGATTTATATTTAAATATCATTGGATTAAATACATACATATTGTTGTATAAACTTAACTCGTGCACTACACATTGAAAAAAAAGCAAAATTGAAAAATTAAGCAAGTAGATTCGTACACCCGGAGTAAATTCGTAAGAAAGGTTGAATTTCAATCTTACACTATGTTCATACAAAAGTCGTTTATCGGCAGCTTAATACATTAAAATTACTTGCTTAGAATACATGTTTGCGATGAATTATAATTAGCGCCGGGTTTTGGTGTAGCCTAAGATATTCGGTGAAAACTTGGTTTTTCCAAGCTTTATTATGAATATCAGTATGATTCATTTATCTTTAGAGAGTAATGCTGTGTTTGTATTTATAAACATAAACATATTGTCGTGCTACCTACGAACTGTATTACCTATTATTAATGTCGTATTTATAGGTAACCATTTGTGTCTGTCAATTTGTTTTTTTCTATTCTATTATTACGATAAGATTAAACATATTTTAATTTCTAGACTTGGCGCCGCTGTGGGTGTGAAGGGGTAGGTAAATTCTATCCACACTTGTGGTAAAAATCAACACCTAGTAAAAATCAACTGGATCTAGATACATAATATGTTTTAGCCGTCAAAAACTAAGCTACACCTAAACCCAACCAGTTATGCAGTCACGCCTAGTTGTATCCGGCTAAATCTAGGTCGAAAGCACACTTAGGGTCTTACCTTTACATACACATGTACACACGACAGCAGTTAAATCTACCACTAAATTTCAAATCTTGGCAACAAATTTTGCACTTTATGATTTGGGTTTAAAAATTAATATCGATAGAGAAATTTCACAGTTTTGGGTAATCGGTTTAACTTGCTACTGTTGGTTATTGCTGTGGTGTTATTTCATGAGAGTTGCGGTGAGTAGGTACGACAATTTTTCAAGCAGCACATCTTTCTAAGACAGGTTTGCTCCCAATCTTTTAGGTGCTCAAAACTTATCATTTTTGGTAAAACTGTATAAACGCGTTTCCTAAATTGGGTGGGGGCAGTGGTAGGGGGAGGTGGGTAGTGGGGGGGGGGTTCACACCTGCTCCCCCGTCCCGAAAAAACGCTTGGTTTTAAGAGTTGCAATAAATAAATGTTGAGGTTATGAAGATTCATAACCTCAACATTTCTTTATTACAACTGCGGGTTTAAAGATTTAGAAGTTATTTTATTATACATTTAAGGGTAAAATAAAAACGTTATATTCGTGGCTCTATAAATTCATTACCTTTGCTTGAACACAATTAACAAATACAATAAAAATCAAACCTGTCAAAATGGAGCCCAAAGGCGAAAAAGTATTCGATTCAATTTTCCTAATTTTTTCAAAGTTACACTACGAATATTCTCGATGTGAAACTTTGCACAAATAACATATTTAATGCAGATCTTTTCAATAAAAAAATTACGAACATTCAACTTTGGAGACGGGTTTGTACAGTTTAGCCGCGGTAATACCACGTGTATTGTGGTAATACCGTAGCTTAGCCTCATTTTTTTACTACCTATAGTATTTTATGGGTCGTTTATTTCAAAATTATTTAACGGCTTTACTTAGACGTTGTTTTAATTTACGTGTAAGGTAAGTTTTACCTACTTATGATTTGATTGACATCCATACTTTGTAAAGATATCAAATCTTAGATAACCAGGTAGGTACCTACTTGTCATTTTATTTAATTCTTGTAAGTACTTAGGTAGGTTTAAGCGTTTAGTCGCATAATGCCTAACTCGCAAAATGCCCACCGAGTCTCGAAAGGACTACTTCGCGTAATGCCTAATTCGCTAAAGGACCAGTTCGCAGAATGGCTATGGCCAAAGGACTAATTTGCGAAAGGACTACTTCGCAAAATGGCCAATAATTACCATAGTGCTTCAAAGGCCAATATTAACTAAATTACATCAAAACGATGTAACTAATAACCCGTTATAATATACTGTAGGCAATTTAATCAATATTTATTCGTGTTTTCGGCAGACCTTGCGTTTCGTTGACGTACGGGTGTTGGTCGATCATTAACCGAACCAGTGGACTCAAATTTATCCACCACACGACAAATAGTCCTCTCGGTAGGACGATTATGGTGACCGTAAAATGGGCAAAGCGCGTGGTGCGTTGCCCGAACAGAACACTCATTTTGATAAAACAATTTTATCATTTGCACGTGTTGTTGAACGCTATAGCTATCCATGATGATTTGGCAAAACAGAATGAATAAATGACAACCAATTTGACAGATGTAGCTTCAACCAGATGGCCGCTACCAACTGTAAAAGTTCGGACGTGCCTATTGGAAGACCCTATATTAATGTACGTACAGCGCGGTATTTTTTACATCTTTAAAAGCTCTTATCTAGCTAAGAATGATACTATAAATTTATTCGCGTTTTTTTTCAGCAAATTGATCAATTTTTTTTTTAATTGCCTTCACTACTTAGGTATATCAAGGAAGGGATGCCAATAGCGCTATTTAAATTCGCAAATAAAACAAAATATGTCAAATATGCAAAATTTCACGATAATGCATAACATCCTGCTGTATCCTAAATTTTACTCTTAAAAATACTAATAAAACAGGATCCTGCTAAAAATGGCAACACTGTGGACTGTGGCAAACCAAGTGGAAGCTCGTTTACAACAAGTTGTAAACGAGCCTCCCGCCAAGGTGACCTGGTGGGAAAGGCTTGTTTAGAACAGTCTAGTAGCCCCCTAATACACAGAATCCAAAAATATGTAGTGATTCGATTTTTTTAAAAGAAAAATAACTCGTTTTTACTTAACAGACTAACTGTTCAATAATAAAAAAATATCAATTCCATAAATATTACCAATGAATATAAATGAGGTTATTTTATTTCATTTAGAGTCATTTGGTTAATATTTGCCATTTTGCGAAATAGCCCTTTTGCGAAGTAGTCCTTTCGCGAATTAGTCCTTTGAATAAGTAACCATTCTGCGAATTGGTCCTCTAGCGAATTAGGCATTACGCGAAGAAGTCCTTTCGAGACTAAACAGGTATAAGTAAGTAAGTTTGTAGTCCTTTTAAAATTGCCATCTTTAATTTGGTTCTTCATTAGACAGCGTTTTTTAAGTTTTAATCATAAATAGACAAGTTTCAATACTTTAATGTGCTAGAATATCTTTATATATGTTAAGTTATGTGCAAAATTTACGGTTAGCCCATCTGCAGGCCTATTCTCTAACTCGACTGACTTAAAAGTGATGAACACCCAAGAAAATTCGTCGTACACTGCTGTGCTGCGTAACTGTGTAATTAACCAATTTCTTGTGAAAAATACAGCGCGCGCACAATAAAGATGAACGAACTTAAGTCTAAAAACGTTGCAAAACAAGATGTTTCTGCATTTAAAAATCGAACAAAAGTATAAAAAGTATGAATGATTTCTAGACTGTTATTATTAAATCGCAGATATTTTTACTAGCTTTTTACTGAGCATATGTTTTTCTAATTTAGATTACCGTAGAAATTGCCAACGCCACCAGTCTGTTAATAAATCGTTAAAAAGAACTTATAACTTTGTGCATAACCTCATAAATTAATAATACTACGTTTATGATAGGGACATGGGTTGCACGCAGCGCATGAGCGCAGTTGTCCCGCGTCCCTACTCCGCATTCCCCACCACGAGAGTTGGGCGACGAGCGGCGATAATAGACATTCTCAGTGTAGTTTCCTTGGACACGCGTCGTTTATGTGTTGTGCGGATTAGATTAAAAATATTGTGATGAGTTACAGTTAAATCTGCAGTGGCCTATGGCATTGTTTACAACATCAAAATTACGGATACATGTTTTATCCCTTCATTGTGCGAATTTGTTTTAAAATATTGTACCTAATAGAATAAATAAAACCAGTCATATCTTCAGTCTTCGACGGGATATCAGCACCAGAATCACGGTATGCATAACTAGCAAAATCTAATTTTGACTATATTTAAATTACTTCAAGCATAAAAGTTTAAATTCTTTACTTTTATTAACTACATTTTATGATAGCTGTAATATTTCACTACCATAGAACAATGTACAGACGCCAGCACTTCAACCTACCACAATATGTTAAATCTCTTCCATACAGTCTGAATACTTTATCTTAGGGTATAATCATTAAAAAAGCGTCAAATTTCATCTTATCTATATAGATAAGATGAAATTTGACAGTTTTGGATAGGTTGATCTGCTGGCGTGTGTACATAAATTGTAAAAAGGCCACGTGGCATTATCCTATAATAGAAAAATGTTTCAATCATTTGAATCGTCGCAAGTGTTCTATATTCTAAGCCCTTCACTTACAACATTCACTATAAAACTTGTTTACTTAGTAGTAGTAAATTGGTAGGGTCCTATAGATAATAATTTATCATCAATTCGATTACTCGAAATATATACCTACGAATATACAAACAACGAATCTTAGTAATAATGACACAAGCACTTTCTTAAGTCCAAGATTAATGAAAATTCCATTATTTCATATTAATTAAGTTTTAAAATCGTTACCGTTTTGTAAATTCGGTTGTTGTTTTGTGAAATCTCTCACAAATAAAAACAAAATCCTGACAAATTGTGAAAACGTTCGTGTGTGTTTATACTGGTATAAAAACAAATCTTTAAAATCAATCCATCCAGAACTCTTGTTTCGATGTGAATAATAGATAGTAATAATAATACATTTCTATTATTTTATTAGGATTTTAGCTATTACCGTTATAACGTTCCAAGAAATTTAAAATATTATAATTTATCTTACAAACAGACCACGTATTCTTAGCTGAAGCTCGAGTAAAGCACACATACTGCACACGTACGTACAAGAGAAGTCGCGCGTTTTGTTATATTTATGCTATGGTCTTATTGAATACGTTTTCATATTTTCTATAGGTAAATTATGTAAGAGATGACATTCTTGACTTGATCAAAACGTAAGCATTGATTATTATGGTAAATTTTGCAATTTCGCAGGATATTTGCTTTTGTTCTATTATGCCGCGTCCACACGCTTGGCAAACCTCAACAAGCCGTCACAAATTCAAACGTGTGGATTGAGCGTCTGGCTTGGTTTGCAAGCGCCGTCGAGTGTCGGTTTTTGTCACAAATCGAACGGAATTTGCTGCAAGCACTTGCGAAGCGTCCACTCGTTTGTGCGCACTCGGTCTCGTTTTGCACTGGTGGCGAACAGATGTAAGTACTATCGTGGCCTCCGTCGCTTTACCAGTCTAAAGGCCAAAATCCCTTCCACACCGCGTCTTCTATTTGGTACGGGCACGTACCCGGGCGGCCGGTGCGCTTCATACGAAAATTTCTGCAAACTGGTAAAGCGACGGTGACCCCGATAGTACGTATGTTGTGCTAATTTTTATGAATTTTTAACATTCACCATCTTCTTTGCCGTATTTTTCGTTTTCTTTTACTTCTTTTCACAATTTTGTACATAAGTAATAAAAATAAGTAACGCCATATGTTACGGCCGACACAACAACCTCCATGTCCGTCATGCTTGCCTCTTCAGAACAAACTAACGCACTCGCAAGCGTGTGGATGGCGACGTATAATTCCCCAAATCAATCCAAACGTTTGTAGAGGTTTGAAGTTTGCGGCAAGTGCCAAGCGTGCGGACGCTGCATAAGAAGTAAAAAAAAGATCCATTCCGGTATTTTTATATACTTAGGATATGATTTATTCTTATAATTATTACGAATATTCAGTTATATGGTATTATCGTTTCATAAACATGTAGGTTAGGATAAATGGTGTTGCAAATTATTATTGCAATGCTTATAGAATTAAACCAACAATGCTTTAAGTTGCAATGCATGGAATATAATTACATGAAATTCATAACCTAGTATTTTGTCACAGGTACAAGTACTTACTGATATCATGTGACTATCAATAACGTGACGTCAGTCTTAGTTAGTTGTGCACTTCGTTCAGGCATTGTTATCACAGCTGTAGGTAGGTAAGGTAAGACTGATGCTAGTAAGCAATAATTAAAGTAATAATAAATATTTCGTACGTACTCGAATGTTAATCATATTATTTGATTTCTCACAAAATTCTATGTGGATAGTTAACTTTCAAGATTTAGGTACCTTGTTTCCCTCTTATCTTGCACATTTCTATAATCTAAAGCGGGTTCTAAAAATAAGAGTAGGGTAAGAACCTATTACTCTTTTTACATTGAAAAGAAAACAAAAAAGTTCAATCGATCGATTTCGTACTTGCGCACAACACTAGTTGCACCGGGCCGCCTGTCCGCATGGAACGATTCAATATGGCGGATTTTACTTCACTCTCAGTCACATTGAGCATGGCTGCGATTTAAATATTTTTAAAACTATTTCTCTTGTCATTTTTATAACTAAATTGACTATTATTTGTCATTTTTAGTATTAACTTTTTATTTAAGTTTAAAAATAAGTAATGTGGTTAAAGTGCAAAGAGTGCGTATAGTCAGACATTCTAGATCCTTGAGTGACCTTTTGGATAGCCTTTCTTTACCATATTGCTGCGTTAACATTAACTTGTTATTTTTGAACGGAGTTTTATTTAGGAAAATAGTGGAATTAGATACTGTGATATATTTTACCTAACAGTGCCACATAATAGTGTGATATCAGGTACTGTGCGAGCAACTCCCACGTGGAAATACCTCACCTCTCTATTTATAGAACTCGAACTTGGTTCTCAAAAAGTGATAGGCGATATTGAAAACCTGCTGCAGCGTAGTTTTATTCTATGCTATGACTTTACAACATTCATAAAATGGTGTTTCAGTGATTATACTCGTATCAAGATTGATGTAACATTTATATTGCTGTCATTACCAACGTCCATATTCAGATAAAATTCATTACGAAATTGCAATTTTCTTAGTGTTATTCCATACCATTGTTTAAAAAGTCTGAAAATTTCCATTTAAATTTAAACTGGTAATACCACGAAGAAACTGGGCGTATTTATCACTTTCTAAATGTACCTACCTCACCGATGAAGTCAAGTCGACATAATACCTACATATGCGGGGCAAGTGAGGTAGGTACGTATCTACGGATTTGAATATATTCAATGTCATGATAAAATAGCTTTTTGAATAAATTCATAATTCATAACTTTGGCTGACTCAAAATGCATTGAATTCTGTCTTTACAAACCTTGAACTATTCTGTCTGTATTTGTTCACCTCTGCAATGGGGCTAGGTTATACTTTAGTTCTATCAGTTTATTCAATGATCCCATCTGAATTTGCCTTTCATTAGTGTTATTATTATCTATAGTCTGATAAAAAGAAACTTGTAATGTCATTGCAATACAAGTAATATTTTAGCATACTAATTTGGCATGTCTAACTGTTGACAAATTGTGATATTTTTTGTTGCTGATTCTAGGCTAAATAAGATAGTTAATGTGTTCTCCCCTAATTATTATTCCTAATCTTTTAACAGAATAAAATATAATTCTCTAAATAACTTCACATATAAGTAGATGTGTCTCAAATAATAAACAGTTCCTTGTTGTTCACAGTGACTAGTTCAGTTGATAGTTTAGAAGAAGTTATTAACCCTCCAACTAGTCAAAGCAGTCAAAGTATTGGTGCAGAATCTTTGAGAAGACCATCATTAAAACAATTGTCACCAGCCTCAGAGACCTTCGTTTTACCAACAATTGAAAGCAAAACAGAGATTCCAAAAAAAGAGAAAACTCCAGAAGTTGTTCCACCAACTGCTACAGAGCTGTTATCTGCAAGTATAGAAAAGGTGGCTAAGGAACAGCCATTAGTGTCTGAGACAGTATCTGAGCCAAGAGAAACGACTTATAGTGCTATTGAAGCTCAAGCCAAATTAACACAAAGCTTATCCAGCTGCCTCCGCACTAATCAACCTGAATCTAAAATGAAAGATATTAATCTTAATAATAACAAGACTACAGGTTTGTAAAATTCAGTGTTGTTTGTAATAAAACAGTGTGGCCTTTTTATGTTAATAAATTTATACCATATTCTTTTATTTACTAATAATTGTGTTACTGTTATAGATCCAGATACTGCTAATGGTAACTCGATTGACGAAACTAAATCTGAAACAGCCAGCAATGAAGATTTAAATAAAAATGAAAAAACAATAAAAAATAATAAAAATAAGAAAACTGCTAACAAAATGGCTAATGATACCAATGTCACAGAGACAGAATCATATGAAAATGGTAAAGATGAGACTGATAAAGTAAGTAGTATAGAACATGAATCAGAAAATGCTCTAGCTGACGACGAAGAAGATGAAGAAGAAGACATGACCAAGTTACCTTCCGCAGAGACTCCGGAGCCAGATACAACTTCTAACGTGTTTGTACCTAAATATAAATATAGCGATGGTGAGTTAATGGTATAGTAATTCATTACTGCTGTCTTCAATAGTAGAGTAAAACCAATTAATAATTCAATCTGCAATGCAATGCATTAATAATATTTATTTTACAACAACAATTTATTAACTGTTAATAAGTATTACTTAAATGTGAAATCTGAGTAAGAATATGTTTTAAAATAATAAGAGTAGGATAAAATGTTTACTAGATAAAAATCAACTCTAATCAGCTGAAATGGGATCCCATTCGAGTTATCCTGAGACTGATTGATTTTTTTCTACTAAACATTTTATCCTATATCTAGCATTGTGAATGCAAAATTTCAATAATGAAGATATAATAAGAGTCATTTTAAAAGTAATTTTATTAACTAACAGATCAATGGTCGCCTTTCAACAAATCTGGCAAGAAGTACTATGACATTGGATTGCTCAAGCAAATCAAAGATGACCCACTTTCAAAGAACAAACCTGATGCTCCCTTATTAGAAGCATGCAACATCATTAGGGTGAGTGGTTATTTCTAAACTAAACCAAGAATATTTGTTGGAATCTAGTTATAAGGGTTAGTTATCCAACCTTGACTGTTTACAGACTGCTCCGATGCAGGAGCCTGTGGCTTTTGCTGCTTTCGCAAGACCTATGAATGATTCCCTCTTCCTCCCATCTTTTGCTAATAAAGGCCCTGGCATGGGCTCTAGGAGTAACACTCTGCGTGACACCAAGAAGGATGGTCGGAATATGGTTCCAAGTGGTAAGAATTAAAGTTTTACATGTAGTTTAATACTAGATTAATTACAACACCAAAGGTATGGTAATAATGATATATGTTTTTTGTAGGAAAGAGTAGCATAAAGATGTCATCAACACAAGGTGGAAACAGCTCCCAAAAGCAAGTTATCCATGTTTCATTGTCTCTGCGAGAGGAAGTAAAACTTAACCAAAGTGATTCTGCATGGAAGCCACCTTCTAGGTACAGAAAGGATAATCTTACAGAAGATGATTGTAAGACACAGGTTCGTATTTTTTGTCTATCTATTATAGAGATATGCTGCTTATCATATGTTGTGTACATTTGCGGCTTAGGCTATAAATATATGCTAATAACATTTTGTTATAATTACAGGAAGTTTATAAGAAGTTCAGAGGAATTCTGAATAAGTTGACACCACAGAAGTTTGACACTTTACTGAAGAAAGTGCAGCATCTTGAGATCACTAACCAAAAGCGTCTTGAGGGTGTTATTGATCTGGTATTCGAAAAGGCCATTGATGAGCCTAACTTTTCGGAAGCTTATGCAGCAATGTGCACTAAATTAGCAATGCTAAAAGTGCCAGCCGATAATGCGGCTAATCCCGAACAATGCGTCAATTTTAGAGGTCTTATTATCAGCAAGTGTCAGAATCAGTTTCAAACTGATAAAGTAGATGAACATGTAACAAAAATGGAAAAGGAAATTGCAGACTGTGCTGACCCTGTAAGTATTTTAATACCATAAGGTTTATGTGATTGCTTAAATAATGTATCTTTGTATTAAAATGTTGTACAACAAACTTGTTTTTAGAATAAGAAGAGAGAGCTTCAGGCTCATCTGAATGAGGAGAACAGGCGTACAAGAATGAGATCTGTTGGAAATGTGAGATTCATTGGTAAGTTTCACATTTGGTTTCATCCTTTTCCTTACACTTTAATTTATGTAAATAAGTTTATGCAAAAATTTTAATTTTAATTGTCATTACCATTTATATAACTTTTATGTGAAAAAGCTTATGCTGCAGTGAAAGTAATTGATTAAATATTATGCAAAAGCAAAATTTTACAAAGCGATTGTGTTTCTATAATAAGCAAAGCGAAATTAAAAAAATGTGTTTAAATATTAACAATACTAACTACAAAAAATAGAATGCTTGTAATTATGTTTTAGTACTAATGATATCATTCAACATTTAACAATATAAAATGATTCTAATAATACTAATGTGTAGGATTCCATAGAAAACTGAACCCTTGTGCTAGCAGAATTAGATGAGACTGCAGTACATTGGATATATGTTTTTTACATTTTCATTTGAAATTGTGTTCAGTGAGCTCACCTTGTCTCTCTAAGTGTTTTGCTGACATTACAGTTTCGTTACATCTGTCCGTGTGTCATGTCTGTCTTTATGTATCATAATTATTTTTTGGGAGCTTGTTCTTTTCGGAACAACCTGTGTTGAGACTCCATTTTTATTTCTATCTACTGTACAAAGGCAAAAATTCTAAGCGGAACACTTGATATTGGCAAAATATACATATTAAGAAAACGCCACAAAACAAAGAAGAAGAATTCTTTTTTGAATGTTTTGAGCTTATTACCTTGACCATTGTATCTAACCATATGTGCAATAATATACTGCTTATCCCTTTTATTTTTGATGTCTGAATCTGAAATAATAATTAATATTTAATTAACCTTTATAACCTCCTTATCCTTTTGTTTGTGAGAAAACTATTAATCATTTACTAACAATTGATTTTATATTGTTTGGTTTTATGGCAGTTGACAGGATAAACAGAGAAAATATAATTATCAGACCTTACAAAAAAATTGCAGTTTTCTCAAATTAATACTATAATAATGCAAAGTAGTCTTAAAAATAACAACCTAACCGTAAGCAAAATATAAAGTTACTAGGCTACAAAACCCTTTAGCGCGTGGTTAATCCAGTTTTTTATTCTTACCTTTTTAAATAGCTGGCAGTGCGAATTTACATTTTATTTTGTTTCATTTACACTGCATTATGTTTTGACTCTAAACATATTCATAGAGTATTCCATTGCGATTGTTTCAGGTGAATTATATAAATTAAAAATGTTAACTTCCAAAATCATGGGCTACTGTATGAATTACTTGATTGAAAAATTAGAAGAAGAAAAGCTGGAATGTCTATGCAAATTGCTGACCACTATTGGAGAGCAGGTCGAAAGTGAGTGCAGAGAACAACTTGATAATGTGTTCAAGAAAATGCAAGAAATTGTTGATCGCAAATCAATCAAAATTAGCAGCCGTGTTAGGTTTATGATTCAAGATGTTATTGAGCTAAGAAAGAGGAGATGGGTTATAAAGAGTGTTGTAGACTCTCAGCCTAAAATGATGGATCAGATCCAGAAAGAAGCTGAGCAACAACAGCGCCATATTGAGGTGAGTTAACTACACAGTAAATGGTCATAGCTGTAATGTATTACATTGAATGCTTAATAATTGAATGGTATTTTTAGTTCATGAATTCCACTCCTCTCGGTGGCTTTCGCGGTCGCGATGAAGGAGGCCGTAGCAAACGAGGCGAAGGTCGCAGACAGAATGCTAATAACAATGCCTTCATGGACAGTAGCAACTGGAAAACTCCAAGGAACAGCTACACTGTTGACACTTTGAAATTAAAGGCTGCTACTCCTAAGGTAACATTTAAAAATAGGTGTTACTGCATTTTTACAGAAAAGAGATTGTAATTTACTTTTTAATTTGTTAATGGTTTTTCTAGTACTAAGACTTAATAATTATTATGTGTAGTAATATTATGATTTGTTTCAGAATTTGAGTAGTATTAAATTAGCCCCAAGCTCTGGCTGGGCACAAGGATCCGGTACGAAGAATACAGCACCTCAAATGGGTAGCAATTCTATGATTAGTTTGACTAAAAATAACATGTATGGTATCTTAGAAAATGTTCAAACAGATACAACTACTCTTAGAGGTAAATACATTCCTTTCGTTTTGTTTTCATGTTTAAGCTGCTTGATATGTCATCTAAAATGTGGTATTCATTATAGGTAACAAAGACATGTCAACATACCATTCTAAAGGTGCTTCTATCGAGAGATCGACATTTAACTCCAGAGCAGACTTTGGTAAGTGCCAAATTTCTGGTATCGTTATCATTAGTGGTTCCACAGTACAAAACTACAAGTGATAATTTGTTTGAAGGATAAAATGTTTACTAGAAAAAATATCAAGTAGTCTGAAAGCTCGGATGGGATTCGAACCCATGACCTGTGGATTGCCCGTCCACTGCTCTAACTGCTAAGCTATGTAGACTCTAGAAGACTCGTTGAATTTTTTCTAGTAGTTGATGATTTACACTGCAAGTCAGCTGTATTACGTCACTGTGAAGGATTACCTACCCTCACAGTCGAAAAAATCTTGAGGGTGTATTGTCCAAAGTGCTAAAATGTCCAAAGTGCTAAAATGTCCATAGTGCTATAATGACCAATATCATAATGACTAACTATACTTACATATTGTCCAAGAATACCAGTACTTAAATGTCCAAAGTATTAAAATTACCCTTTGGACTACTACTCAAATAATAAAAGTCATTATACTTACTAAATTGTAATGTTTACTATACAAGTATTAGTCTTATTTTAACTCAAAATGTTTTCACTTGGGTGTACAAATAAGAAAAAAACTTATGCAGTTATGTATGGCAATTACCATTCTCAGAACAATTCAATCAATCAACCTTTTCCCTTCTAGTGTACCAGTTTGAGGTACTTAATTTTTTTTAAAATGAAATTGGCGTAATGTTTTCTCTTAGAATGCATAGAAGTTTTTATATTTATTATCAAAAAATATATTTCTGTTACGCCTATTTTGGACCTTTGAAAATTATAATCTAGCACTATGGACATTTTAAAATTCTGGTAATTTTAGCACTACGGACATTTTAAAATCATGGTCATTTTAGCACTATGGACATTTAAAAATTATGGTAATTTTAGCACTTTGGACAATACACCCCGAAAGGGAAAGTATTAAACCAAATTTTTTTGTAGGCTCTAATAGTGGTAATGGCAGTCGTTCGGGCTCCGTGAGGGTGGCCCGCTCTAACTCGGGCAGCCGCAGCGCCAGCGCCGCGCCGCCCTCGCCCCCGGCCGCCGAGGCGCCCGCGCCGCTGGTCGCCGTGCCCCAAGAGCCGCTCCCGGATGCCAAGAAGAAGTCCGTCAAGTCCACGATAGACCTCTGCCTCATCAACCACGACGACGAGGAAATGGTCACTGATATCAAGCAGCTGTTCTCGCCGCAGTACCACGCTGCCGTCGTTACGGAAATACTCAATGTCGCTTTAGAAAAGTGAGTGGGAAGCGTTTAGTGAAACTTTTCAGACACCTAGGTGTTGGCCTGTCCTCTGTTTAACAACTAAATGTCTATTAGAATATAGAGGCCTCTTTTTTACTCTCCGAGTTATGCTATGGGAGAACCAACATAACTTTATCTGTGCAAAATTAAATGTGATTAGATTATGTTAAGGCGTAAAATGGGGACTAACATTTCGTTGCTTGCGGCTCAATCTTTTTTTAGAATAGTTTTAAAACTTATTTTCGTAGAGAAAATTATAGATAACTTATATAATGACTAACTATATACCAATTGTCTGGGAAAAGATAGTATTATGAAATAATGGTGATTAAGCCAATCTCCTACAATAACTGTAGAGTTGATTTGACTTGACTTGAGGCCTTTGTTCAGTTATGGGACAAAATACATAAATAGTTTTTATTACTTGTATATTATTGTATGTTTATTACTATTGGGCTTGCTATTCTTATCGCTATTTCTCGTAGATTGGATTTGCCCATGACTGAACATTTAAAATGTATTCTTTATACAGGGCGTAAACTGAAGTCATTTATATATTAAACATAAAAAAAACCAAGGCGAGTCACCACATAATTACAATTCACAAATGTAAATACGAGTATATTACCGACGTAATATTATATGAAACGTGCGCTCTTATATTAATCTAGGTCTTATATTAGTGTGCTTATAAATCCCCTAGGTCCAACTTGAACACTAATTAATTTTTCTCTTTACTTTCATTTTTCAGGGCAGCCAAGGAGGTTTCGATATTAGCAAAGTCGTTGTTACATTTAGTGTCAACTAATACAATATCAGCTGAAAACTTCGTTTTAGGCATGAATGAAATATTCGAATTTGCGCCTGATCTGTATATTGATATTCCTATGCTGTATGAATATTTAGGAAAGTTTATTGCACCGCAAATTGAAAAGAAGGTAACACTTTCAAAGATTTTATATGTAATCGGCCGCAACCACCCCAGGCCGTGGTGGCGACCCTATTGAAGAATACTACCAACTCATCCTCTCTCCTTGGGTGTCATAAAAGGCATCTAACGGACTAAACACTGCACATACATCCAACAGCATAGGGGCGATGGACTTGCCACCTATTACGCTGAGCACATTGCAGGTGTTATTTGGTGACAGGTGGACTGGGGCAATGGACTTCTTTTGCTGTCCTCGTTGTCTAGTCTCTGACTTACCCTTCAGGGGTGTGACTGGTATGTATGTTGTTTATAATTATGTAATTTTTGGGGCCTATTATTGAGGAAACCTATTTTTTAGCATATCACATTCAAGCAAACATTAAGGCTGTCACAAAGCATTATTGCTTCAAATCATGGACATTTATTACTAAAAGCAGTAATAAAAGATTTAAAAGAAAGTATGGGGCCTACTTTTGTAAAAAGTAGATGGCAAGAATCTGAACTTCAGCTGAAGGAGTGGATGAACGAGGACCAGGTAAATAATAAATAAAAATAAATTTTGTAAATATTAAAAACTAATAGACTGTAAGATTAATCTAAAATATTTTATATAGTTGAATTCTTTTATTGGTGGCCGAAACTTGTGCGTTTTGTTTTTCAGGTTTAAACTATTTGTACTTTACTTTAGTTTTATTTAGTCATCACATCGGTCACAATATTATGTGTTTTCCTTTACATTATTTACAATTTATATTTTTGAGTCAAAACTCGTTTAAATACATTTACACTATGGTATGTGTGACTTGGCAATAAACTCTAATCATTTATGTGTAGATATTTACTACTATATTCATGCATAGGGAATAGTGCTATCTCTAGTCAACTTTTATCTCAATCAAAATACTTTACTACGAAAACAGGTAGAGAAGTGGATTGAAGAAAATAAATTCGAGTTCCTGGAAGGAGGTTCTAGGGACAGTGACGAAACTAAAAAGATATTGACTCCCGCTGAGACGCAGGCAAAACTCCTGCAGCTCATGAACTCAGACGAAAGTTGTGACTGTGTTAAAGGATGGGTACAGGTCAGTTTCAACTCTTATAATATATAACTTCTGTAACAGATTTTATGGGAGAGTGAAACGTAATGACTGCAGATTAGTTTTATTTTCTAAAATTTATGTTTTGGTCTAATATTTATGTCAAATTGTTCGTGAATGTGCATAAGTGTTGGCAAATGAAACAAAACAGTGCAACAACACTTTTCTAATACACTTGAAAACTGTGTGAGATCTTAAGGGCAGAGAAACTTAGGGGTTTGGTGGAATTTCACTTACCATTAAGCATTCACACTATAACTAATGTCATCTACAAATTAAACTAAGTAAATATTTACTAGAGTCTCTTACTTGACACTGGCTAAATGATCAAATCACACCAAGGCATAAAAAAAGAACTGGTCTAAACTGCAAGAGATAAATTGGTAGATGCTTGTTTAAAGTGGTACATAGTTTTCTTATTTAATATAGAATTTTTATATTATTTTAACTGGGTAATAAACCAAACTAAAAAACACACATTTCAATGTACTGAAAGTGTACTTTAAATTGAAATTTTTAATAACTTACCACCCAAGTCAATATAGCTTAATAAAATAGATAATATTTCACAATGTTTTTTTTGTTTTTCTAATCTATACTATAATATTGTATACAAGCTTAACATGCAAGCTGTATTGAAATTATAGAAGCACACAATTTGTTCCTTAGGTGTTATTAAATTATTCACATTAAATTATTCACTTGTATCATATGAGTCTGAGTTGGCAACGAATTTGTTTAATTTTAAATTACTTGTAGGATAATTTGGGGAAAACTTCGAACGACGATTGGTTCATGCGAGCCTTGATTCAAGCTATTTGCGAACACGCCCTATTCGGCGCGGACGGGCGTGACCAGCCGCACTTCAATCAGGAGCGAATGAATAAATATGCTGGGCTCATCAATGATTTCGGCGATACCAAACAGGCCAGAGAAAGTAGTTGTTTGTTTGGCATACAACAATTGATACATAGGCTAGAACATCCACAAGGTATGCAACATTTTTCACAAATAGTAAACTGATGGTTGTGTAAAGAAATACCAGTTTATGTAATAAATAATTTATTTTTCGTTACAGGTTTAACATTAGAGATATTCCAATATTTACATGAACAATATATAATAACTGTAGATGGATTTATTGCGTGGGAGGTATCGGAAATGGAACCAGAAGGCAAAGGTACGTCATCTGTTTCAACTATTTCTTAAAAAAAATGGTTTTGAAATCCCTTTCGTTCGCGTAGAATACCCGAAAATAAGTCTGTGCTCTTCGATATTAAATTGTAATTATTACAATTTAAAGTCTTTACAGGATACAGAAAAGATTTGTTTAACACATGTGTGTTTGTAGGTGTGATGATGAAGGCGCTGACCTCCTTCTTCACGAACATCAAGGAGGCCGACAACGAGGACTCGTGTAGCGAAGACTGACGCGGGCTCCCGGCCGCGGCCGCGCCCGCGCCTGCGCCGGCGATACCGGCCGCCTCCGACTCATCCGCTTACAATGTCTTCTATATTTTTATATATTAGAATCACTTAAACGGAACTCATAGATTTATATTATTATTATAATAATAATGCTTAACCTAACAGAAGCTAGAGAAAAGTTGTATAATATTTTTAAAGCGATAGTTATTTATCAAGGTTCTAAATTAAATTTGCTTTAATGCGTAAACTTCTTCGGATATCAAATGATTTTTCTATCGAAATAATGATGTTGATTTGCGTTTGACATGAGCCAAAATTATTTACGACTGCAATTTTTTGTTTTACTATTATTATTATTTATAACTTATGAAATCACAAAATTAAGGTATATTTCCTATATTATTTTTTGGAGACTCGCTAACTAATGTTAGGGGTAGTATAAATATGAAACCGACAAACATTGGTGTATTCTCTGGTCGCCAGGTGTCTGTAGAACTTATGTTCGAATATTATTGTCTTCATTCTGAAATGCAAAAGATTTTAAAAAAACTTCTTTGTTGTTCTGCCTACACTTCTTCGTATAAATTAACTAAACACTCACCATTTCCTTACTAAAAGCGGTTTTCCTTTACAAAAGTAATATATTTTATTTATTTTTGCTAGTTGGTAAGTTATATTTATGAAGTTATTTATAAAAAAATATAACATTTATCGTGCGTGAAACCTCGCATTGTCAATCTATCTGGCTATCAGAGAATATTGCCCTAATAAGCAATAATTAATTAAGTCAAACTCGCGCCAGCTCAGTTATACAAAGTAACGGAAAAAATATATATTTATATAGTTATAATTATATAATAGCTGAATACGTACCAACAAAACTGCTTAACCTGGCTACGGGCAAAGCAACAAATTAAACAGTTGAATAATGATAATAATAAAACATTTCTGTAGCATGGAACGAATGCACCAATGATACGTCTTATGTAATAGATAGTGCTTTGAGTACCTTAAATAATATAGCAAAAGATGAACCATGTATATTATTGTATCGGGAACCTGCCGTTCGTACTTTATAAGACTTGTAGAGATTATACAATACTCTAACATACATAACTATAATTTACGAACCGCAAGTTATTAGTTCAATAAATGATGTTAAAAGATTTTATATTATTATTGTAATATGTATACACTTCGTTTTTCATTAAATAGTATAGACAGCTAATTTGAACTGATAACAATAATGTTAATGTAAAAATATTTGCATAATTATTACTTCTATTACTTACTACAGTTAAGTTTATAATGTTGATCTATATTTATAGCATGAATTTCCAAGTAATTATTCACTTATAAGTTTTTTCGTTAAAACCTATCAAAATCCCGTTTGCACACACCTAAGTACATTTTCTGCAACTTTTTGATTTTATAAATATTTTATTGTTTAGTTTTAATTTTAATATAGCGTCTCAGTTAGCAGTGACGATCGTCTCAAATCCGCCGTGCAGAGAGGCAGAGGCCGCTCGGTGAGAATAGCGCAGTGCCCTCACTCTTTATTTTCTTTAACTGTCTCCGCTACTGAGTTTATTTTTATTACTATAGCTACTCTTGTCAGTTACTATGTATGTTATGTAAATAAACTTTTTATGAAAAAAAGCTAATCTTTACTGAGTCTTCTTTTAACACACCGTTAAATTTAATAGTAACAATTATGTTATGACAGAAACTCACGGCACCATAAATACACAATCTCCCTATTCAAAGGAGCTCTTATCATTTTGTATATAAATGACAGAGCTCTATTTGTTAAGATTGTATGTAATCTAAATAATTAGTTTAATATGTTACATATTTACATATGAATATTAATTTTATAAAAAAATATATAAATAAATCTGAATTAGAGATTTTTGTACATACTCGTTGTTTGATTTACAAACTTATAGTTTTGTTTTACTTTTTTCTTTTTTGCTTTTATGATGCCTTCTTAATATTTATTAAAACGATCGGGGATTTACTTATTCAAAAAGTAAACGATCGGGGTTGGGATAATTTTAGAGCTGGGTCTATTATTTAAAAAATACGATTTAGGTGAATGAAGAAGACAGTTGAATTAATCTGGCACTTTAAATGATTTTTCCTAAATATCTGAACGGTATCATTACAACTAAACTTGTTATAACTATTTTCAAAATAACTACGGTCGATTCACATATGTTCATATCGCTGGACGACTCAACTACTGTTTAATTCACAAATTTTGTTTAAACTAAAATTAATTGGACCAACAAACGATTAATCGAATGGTTGTTTATGAGGCCTATTACATCTCTACTGATTTTTGCGTAAAATGGCCAATTTTGGCCTTATGGATCGTGAGCGTCTAGTGGGCAGGCACACCACGGAATTAGATGGATTTGACTATGTCAAAAAATTGTGTATAAATAGTGATAAATAGTGACGTATAGCATATAAATAGTGATACTATGGTTCAAAAGATATTTGAGTATCTTGGTGTGCCTGCTAACTTGACGTCAAGATAGCAGGTACATTAAGAAATACAGTTTGTATCAATATGTCAAAAAACTGTGCATAAATAGTGAATCGAATACGCAAAATTTCAACAATTGTACTTATATACAAACCGAGATATTACGGTCTTTAAGTGGGCTGCCAACTTGACGATTCTTGCGATGGCGGTTCCAGAGAAACGGGTTGAAGTTTTAAACAAATAAATTCATGAAAAAATTGTGTGTGAAATTGTGAATCTTTCAATATCAATAAAAAAGAATTCTTTGCTTTTTTCCAAAAATGTAATGTAAACTTCTACCATACATTCGATATTATGTACAATCGTGCACAATTTTATTTATTGACTTAAGATACTGACATAAAGTCTAATTATTTTTAATTCAAGTCATAAAATTACACTTAAATCTATCGTTGTAATGCCAGTTTCACGTTATTTCTATGGAAACTTTTATGTCAAGCAATTTGTAATTTTAGTGACTCGAATTAAAAGTCTCGGGATAGTGGTGGACGAGCGAGTGTCGTAAACGACCGAGAGATGGCGTGATTTTGTTTACGTGCGGTGAGCCGGTGATACGAGAATGGTGCGCGAAAACTTATAATTGTTTGTGTTGAAATTGATAAGCAGTGAGTACATTTGCATCAGAAGTGAAAGTTTTTAAATCGTTTAATAACAACCTACATTTTTATAGGTACCCAGCTTATTTTCTATTATGGTATTTACAAAAAAGATATACCTAGGTACGGTCGGGGTCGCCGTCAATTTATAATAAACAAAAACATACTAAGTATATCTAATATAGGTAATAAATTTGTTATTTTTTTATTGAAGAAAAGATCTAAAACAATTATTATATTTATTTAGGCAAAGTTCTACGCGACATTTGTCGCAAGATAAGAATGTTTTTCCTTTGCAACCAGGATTTTTGCATCGTTGTTTTTTTTCACCCCAAACAGGAAAATGCTCAAACGCATCACGTCTGATATCACGAGCAGGTATGATTGATGTATTGATTGATGTATTTCGCTTCTGCCTTTTATGATCAATTTCATCATATAAACTCGGTCTACCTCTCTTTTTGTTTATCGATAGCCCATACATGCATAACTTTTCCCTACTTCAAATTTGGAGTTCTGTTTCATTAGGGTTGGCGTATGCTGCTACTCCCAGACTCTTCTGTACAATAACCAGCAATTGATAAGAGTTACAAGAAGATGATAAAATAGCTTCAAGTACCATTTTCTGGTCCTAATTTTTATTTTATATTTCCCTAGGAATCAAAAAACTATAAAAAATATTGAAGGGGAATTTCAAAGTCTATAATCGGTGACCGTAAAGTGTTTCAAGTAAATGTAAAAGAAGGTGATTGAAAAGATGTTTCCTTGCAATAAATCTTCTCTTTTTTCTTTGGGTGACAGTTATAGAGCCAGGGATTCTAGATCTATGACCGATTGCGTTACTAATAGTCGATTATTGTCTAGGTGCCCGAGATTGTGTAATGGTCCTGTAGTTGTCCCTGAAGTCATTCCTGATGTACTATGCTAAGGGTCTGATATTTCTGGCTGACGATTTTCAATGAAGTTTCCACGTCGCTAAGTGGCTCGGATAAAAAGTTTTGGATGGACTGAATCTTTTAGATGTCATCATCACTTTCAGCGTCAGAAAAATCTTGTTCATCTTCACTCCCAGAAGGAATATTCAAGAAACCCTCAGTATCTTCATCATGCAATCTTCTTCGCGACATTATCTGCAATAAAATGAAAGTATTGATAAGGAAAGTTATCGTATGTACGTATAAGTAAAAACGGACACTAAAGCTCAACGTACCGTATGTGGAACATACATTAAAATATGATTTACTAATACTTTTAATATTGCAATATAAAAACACAACTTACCTCTGCAAAATATACACTTTGTTATATAACACACAGTATTTTTTTCGAATCAAAATTGTTCAAAATCTATTTTTTTAAATTTTTTGTTTTTAGACAATACGACTAACGTGTCACTTTCATTCAAATTTCACACGGAGTGCACTATAACAAAAACACGAACGACATCTTTATGAAAGATTCGTATTACTACATTGCTAAATGTCAGTACCTTCTATCAAGATGTCAAAAGATGTCGCTACTAATAGTTTTATAGCTATAGGAACGATTAAAGTGGGTGTTCCACACATGGAACTGGGTGCCTGGGTGCCTTGTAGGGTTAAAACTTCAACCCGTTTCTCTGGAACCGCCATCGCAAAAATCGTCAAGTTGGCAGCCCACTTAGAGACCGTAATATCTTGGTTTGTATTGAAGTACAATTGTTGAAATTTTGCGTATTCGATTCACTATTTATGCACAGTTTTTTTACATATAAATCACATTGATACGAACTGTATTTCTTAATGTGCCTGCTATCTTGACGGCAAGTTAGCAGGCACACCAAGATACTCAAATATCTTTTGAACCATAGTATCACTATTTATATGCTATATACTTAGATTAAAACATTGTTTTAATCTAAGGCTATATATCACTATTTATACACAATTTTTTGACATAGTCAAAACCATCTAATTCCGTGGTGTGCCGGCCAACTTGACGCTCACTATGGATCTCGGAAACAAAAATACATTAACAATTATGACTTATTTTGGAATAGTGCGTAGCGGCCTCGCTTTTTGTAAATTTTGCTAACTTTTTTGCAAAGAAAGATTTTCATAAAGTGCGCGAAGGCACTTTTTTGAGCTCATCGATTGAACTACTGTTCTAAACAAGTGAAATAAATTATTTTTATGTTATCTCTTAGTGTAGTCGAATAGTGCGTAGCGGCCTCGGAATTTTTAGATATCATTGATTTTATATATGAAAAAAATCTTATTCTAAACCAAAAAACTTCGAAAATTGCTATAAGTAAGTTAACTGTGAATATTTCCTATCTACGATAATATTATTGAGCAAAATTTATACCAGAGTAATTGTTACTTCCTGAGGAATAAAGATTTTATAATAAATTTATTATCCTATTCCGTTAAAAACGATTAATGCAACTGCAAAATTACTACAAAATGCGATGCGCCGGCCGTCCGAATTTAACATAATGCTCACAGAATGGAGATTCGTAATCGAACGATAAATACAACTGCAAAATTACTACAAACAGCGAAAATGGGCATTTTACGCAAAAATCACATTCGAGATGTAATAGGCCTCTTACCCGCCGTGGACGCTCCGTCCACTTTGATCCACTGCATGGATCCATTGATGGCAGCCGCTGCTACCAAGGCTTAAACGATGTTTGCGCTTAGAAAATCGCACTTAAAGCACATGTGCACTTGTTATTTGGAAAAACGGTTTATTCCGCTAAGGTATACTTTTTGAAAATGCTCGCTTTTATTCCCGTTAGATAGGTAGGTACCTACACTATCGTGTAGTACTGTCCAAAAGATAAATAGGTAATGAGAATATTTTAAAATATTTTATTTTTATTTCCACAGTGTCTATGTAGATAAAAAACAAGAATAACATAAAAGGTTTCAATTCCTTAACGTAACTATTTTTTTTGTACGTTGCTTAATATTTTTATACGTACCTATATATGAAAGACGCCGTAAACATTGCTCCATATCGATTTTGTCAGCAATTAAGTCTTTTACAATTTTGTTAATATGTTTAACAACATCTATATCTTGCTGTTTTCGAATGCCACAATCAACATATATTTGGGCTTTTGTTTCATTCGAAATTCTTGCGACAAGCTTTCGTTTTTCAACACTTGAATTATAAAATATAAAATGGGATTTTTAACACCATTTTTTTATTTAAACGGTTAAGTATACCAACCTTCTACCGAATTCGTAGTGCGGTGTCTCTGTCCATAAAATCATATAAAAGTAGTTGGCATTATAGTAGGGGTCTGATACTCTAGTTCGAATGACGTTACCTCGATAGTCATTACCTCGATGTCTCTACCTCGACGATACACTTCACCGATGGCTCGTTACCTCGAATGGTCAATACCTCGAAGGATCACTTCCTCGACGGGTCTTTTCTTCGATGGTACATTTGATCGATGGGTTGTTACCTCGAAAAATCATAAAAAGTACAGTTATAATTCCCATGACTTTTGGAAGTCTCCCTTATTTTTATTGTGTATTTTAGTAACATTTTGATAAAAGAATAAGACAAAAGTGTCTTTTGAACCATAGAAATTATAAATTTATATGCAAAGTGATAATAAATGTTGCCTCTATGATTATTTCGATATTCATTTCAATTCACTAGTATATTTACACCTTTCAGTTACACACACAAATACTTTACATTACTGTACTTTTGATGATTTTTTCGAGATAATAACCCATCGATCAAATGTACCATCGAAGAAAAGACCCGTCGAGGAAGAGATTCTTCGAGGTATTGACCTTTCGAGGTAACGAGCCATCGGTGAAGTGTACCGTCGAGGTAATGACTATCGAGGTAACGTCATTCGAACTAAAGTATCAGACCTTTATAGTAGAGTAGGTTTCATCCAATGCTTGACAAAGTATGCATGAAATATTTTTATTCGTTCGTCATTGGTCGATATTTCTGCAATGGTCATTAATGCCTCTGGAAAATAATTTAAACGTAAATTATGCAATAGAAGAGTAGTTACAAAGCAATTACTTTTTTGTGTGATTTGACAGTTGTTAGCTCTAAACTCTTGGGCTTTTTTCCATAACGCCTGTGTATAGTGAAACAAACAACCTCTGATATTGCATATAGGTATTGTAAACTAAACCTATTTAACGAACTGATAATAACGTGCTGTCTTTTTTGTCGCTCGATTGAATACTAAAATACGATCCACAAAATATTTATGTGCGTATATGTACCGAAAAGTGTATCTGTTACCATCAATCTGTATAATCCGGTATTCTATACAATACCTAGGCAATGTAACAGAATACCTAAAACGTGTAGGTAATGTATGAAATATATTTATTTATACTTTGCCTAGGTATTTTAAACAATACCGAATGCGCATCCGGTAATTTGTGAAAAGGCAATACCTACTTATTATTCTTACAGAATTGTTTTGTTCCTTAAGTTTTTTATGCTTATTACGAACTTACCTAAGTACTTGTAAGCAGATTACATTGTGTTAGGGTCAAGGAGGTAACAGTGACTCAGTCGACAACAGTGACTCATTAATGTTTCCAGGTTAGACAAAGCATAAAGTAGGTTTGTCTCTTTTGCACACTATAGCACGTAACCCCCAAACGTGTTTGAACTAGTCGGCCGGCCGGTCAGTGTCGTTGTGTTGTGTCACAGGGAGAAAACAAATTTCGCTTGGATGAAATTAGATTTTAAGGTAAGTTTCTCTGTTTTTTTTACGTAAAATAATGGCAATTGGTTATGACTATTATATTTGCTGGTTGATAAATATTGTATAATCTTCAGTCATACAGTTTTATTATGAGAATTGGATTTCAGTTTTATGTTACAAAACAAAGTTTTCAAAATGGCGTAGTAGTGCACAGTGACTCAATTATAAAAAGTACATTGTTAGCATTGTTTGTAAGACAAAGAGTTTGTAGACTGTTAGAATAACTTGTTTTTTTCTTTAATAAATATATAAAACTTGAATTATTTTGACTATTTTTATTACTCCTCTTGATGAGTCACTGTGTACCTTTTGAGCCACTGTGGACCCCAGGGTTGGGTCACTGTGGACACCTGGGTGTGCACAGTGGCTCAAAAATCTTTTTTTTGTTTTCTATTATTTATTTTATTTTAATACTATTTTATGGAATTGTGTTGATGCAGTGTTAAACTATAATAGTTAATGAAAAATATGTATAAGTTTCAGATCAATCCAGTAAGGATATATATTTAATTTAGCTTTTCAAAAAACACAAAATTTTTTAGTTACACTTTAATGTGATTTTACTGTAGTAATAGAAAGATACTACTTAGGTGCTTTTTTGAAGAGTATTTACAAGAGTTATTTATTGATTACATAAATAAAAGTTTATTATGACTAAAAAGTGTTCAAGTCTTAAATATCTAATATTTTCCTGCATAGGCCCTAGTAACTTAAGATTAAATAAATACCTTTTTTATAAAGAATATTTTTAAGAAGCACCCTAATTGTTAATTTTAATAAAGTTGTTTTCATTGTCATTGTGAATAACATTGTGAGATAAAGACCAAAATCTATTTATTTTACACATTGCCGGTGGACCAGCAGGTACTCTATACAATCTCTAGGAATTTTATACATTACCTAGGTAAAGTATGTAATGGACAATAATATGCTTAATATTTCATAAATTGCCTGGACACCCCAGGTATTCTATACATTGCCTAGGTATTGTATAGAACACCTGAATTATACAGATTGCCGGTAAGATATCTAAGGCAATGATATTATATAATATCATTAATCTAAGGGTAATGTTTATTCAGGTTTACAAAAAGTGTATCTATCGGGAATAAAAGCGAGCATTTTCAAAAAGTGTATCTACTGAGAAAGTGTACCTTAGGAGAATAAACCCGTGGACATAAAAGAATAAGAGATAAAAGAAAACTATTTCTTTTATTAAGCCGAAACCACACCATTCTGAATTTCTGAGCCGCCACCGCACAGCTCATTTTGTTTTTTGACAATAATATTATTTTTTTATTTAAGGGCTTTTTTATTATTGGCGTAGGCTCATCTTGGCATGGCTACCATCACCAACTCTAAATCTGACTTTATAGAAAGTATTTTGATAGTATATGTCGCCAAATATTAGAGTTTGTCGGTCTACCGTTCAAAGATGGCCACCTGTATCTCAAAAACTACTGCTCGTAGAGAAGATCTGACTTCCCCAATAGTAAGTATGTCGAAAGTATGTCGAAGTATGTCGCCAAATATCAGAGTTTGTTGGTTTACCGTTCAAAAGTTATAAGGGGTCATTGGTGGCCATGCCAGGATGACGCTCATCCTGGCATGGCCACTTTGTATCTCAAAAACTACTGGTCGTAGCGAAGATCTGATTACACCAATAGTATGTCGAAGTATGTCGCTAAATATCGGAGTTTGTCGGTCTTTGTCGGTCCGTTCAAAAGTTATAAGGGGTCATTGGTGGCCATGCCAGGATGAGCTCTCATCCTGGCATGGCCACCTGTATCTCAAAAACTACTGGTCGTAGCGAAGATCTGATTTCACCAATAGTATGTCGAGAGTATGTCAAAGTACGTCGAAAAAACTCCAGAGTTTGTCGGTGCTTCTATGAAAAGTTATATCAACTTCTTTTTTCTGTACAACAGCAAATAGTACAGTCGCCTACACGAGTATTAAATATTTTTATTAAGCTATTTAATGAACGCATAAAGTGTTGAACGAAGAACGGAACTTCGATGTGTATGTATGTTTATCAGATGCCTATAATCGTGCAAAACATAAGTTTACCGAAAATAAAGCGTTACCTGATATGGCCTTGATTTTGGTGTCATAAATTAGACTTATATTTTATCATTGCATTTCTTTATATGGGCTATTAGCGAATAGACGCAATTTAGAACTGTACATTTTGTTATTTGTTTTGAAAATGGCGTCCAGTAAGACACTAAACGACAGAAATATTGAAATTAACCTGAACAAAGAAATAGTAGGAGAAGACTGCTCAGAAACAGAAGACTCTTTAGAAGTAAATGAGCATGAATCAGATTCGGAACAAGATTGTGATGAAGAGGACGAAATGGTTATACCACTGAGTCCAGTTATGCAGCCGTTATCAATTCAAATCACTGAAAGTGAACATACATTGCAACCGATTTCACAACCAGGTGAAGGCTTTTATCGACCTGCACTTGACTACTTTCGTCCAGACTTAGATGTGCTGCTTTGCTGGAGTGAACGCATTTGTTATTCGTGAAGCCAGATCAGATTCCAACGACTTAGTACCTACGTAAAGACTTCCTAAAATTATTGGCTGTTACGATGATTCAACCATACCTACATCAAAGAGTGGTTTTATGCGTTACAGGCATTCCACAGCACATCAAAAAATCGATTTAGGGCCATAATACCTTAAGTCGAACCACCGCCAGAGCCAAGTCAACCAGTAAGTAGACGAAAAGTTCGTTGCTGTCTTTGTACTTGAAAAAAAGACAAAAACCAAAATTTCTTGTGCCAAATGCAATGTCGCTATTTGTGGAGAACGCACAAAACAAGTTTGTGTAAATCGTTACAATAATATACAGAATAGCCAAAACATTGACGTCCAAAAAAAAAATTAGGTCCCTCGTGTCGTGGGGTATCCGAATCACCCCCATGTACGAAGGCTGTTCCAAAAATTTTTAGTAAAATGAAAAATAGTTAGAATACCAACAAAGTTAATTTACAGTTTTTCAAAATATTCCCCTCCAACCCTTATGCACTTATGCATTCGAGCAAACCAGTCCTCAAAACATTTGAAAAACGCATCTTGCTGGAGGTCGAAAAATAACCGACGAAATTCTTCGACGGCGTCGTTTGCGGTGTTAAATTTTCGTCCCCGAAGCATTTTTTTTACTGTGGGAAATAAAAAAAAATCGCACGTAGCTAAATCTGGGCTGTACGGAGGATGGGGTAACATTTGTGCTCCCGAAGTTGACAAATAGTCGATGGTGCTAGCAGCTGTGTGAACGGGCGCGTTATCTTGGTGAAAAAGAATGCCACGGACGCCGCTCCTTGGGCGCTCACTATACTCAACTGTCCAAAAGCTTGAGGTAGACAAACTCCGGAATACCATTCACTATTAACTGTTCTACGGTCTTCTAGCGGGATTAATGCTACTGGTCCACTACGTCGATCGGCAATCATTTTTTTATTAACGCTCTGACCGCAAACAAGTTTTGTGGGCAACTTGTCCTCCTTAAACACCCATTACGTGGATTGCTGCTTTGTAAGAGGATCGTAGCTATAGATTCAGGATTCATCAGTTGTCATGATGCAGGATACGTTTTGTGAAGTTCCTCCTTCGAACTTTTTCAGCATAAATTTGCACCAATCAACACGACGATATTTTTGCTCTTCTGTGAGAGAATGAGGTATCCACCGCGAAGCAACCTTCCTGACTTTAAGGTGTTCATGTAGGATAGTGGAAACTGCCTGTGATCCATTCTTCAATTCATCCTGAATCTCCCTATGTGTAATATTTCTATTTTCCCGCAATAGCCACTCCACGCTGATGACGTTTTCATGAGTTACTGCCTTAGATTAAAAGAAAATGTTTTAATCTAAGGTTACTGCAGTTGTTGGTCGGCCGGGTCGGGGTCGTTTAGGTTCTCTCGACCACGTTTAAATTTACGAAACCAATAAGTGACTGTTGCTAACCCAGGAGCCGACTCCCCAAAGGCAGCAGATATTTATAACCAGCCAATGATTTTCGCCAAGGAGGTTTGTATTGAAAGGAGGTTTGCACTCAAAATAATTTCAGGAAAAAAGAGGTAATATTTACTCTGTGGCTAACAATTTTTGGAACAGCCCTCGTATGTTCCGCGATTTTTCATAGTTTTCGAGTTAAGATTTTTTTCTGAAGTTCTGAGATTTTTCGACCTGTCCAATTTAAATAAAAATAAAAAAAGTAGAAGACTCTGTCGAGCCCTTTTTTGCAACTGAATCTTCATGAGTAAGTAGTACTTTTATGGATAAACTAATTAGCTTCGTAACTATGAAAATGTTGGACTACAGGGAAAAATTTACGTTTGGTAAATTATGAATTAAATTTTAAACTTTATATCAATAATCAAAACAGGTGACTTCTAAGATTTTTTTCTGAAGTTCTGAGATTTTTCGAAGTGTCCAATTAAAAATAAAATTTTAAAAAAGTAGAAGATCTGTCGAGCCCTTTTTTGCAACTGAATCTTCATCAGTAGTACTTTTATGGATAAACTAATTAGCTTCGTAACTATGAAAATGTTGGACTACAGTGAAAAATTTACGTTTGGTAAATTATGACTTAAATTTTAAACTTTATATAAATAATCAAAACAGGTGACTTTATGGTTCCTAAGTAGGCTTCAACAATGCGCCAGACTCTCAGCTTACATTATCATTTAAAAAAAGTAGTCCTTAATGGGGCTTACTTTGGCTAAAATCAATTAGTCAATTGATATTTTTGCTTTGTCATGACAACGAATGGCCAGTACTCGCGGCCGACCTGTATGCTCTTTGCTAGCCGTCACAATAACAGTCGCCACCTAATAGTCCGATGTAAAATCGAATTGTTAAGACTGCCTTAATATTTGGAGTAGAGTTACTCTTGCCTTAGTCAACGTTTATTAATAAGACAGTTTGTGTTTACTGCTACTCGTGCCGCTTTTTTGTCTTTACCACACTCTCTTTGCCCCCGGACCCAGCTGCTTTCTTATTTGACTACTTTGCTTGTTTATTGGACTTTGTTTACTTAGTAGTGTAAGAGATGCATTATTTTAATGGAGTTGCACGAGGAAACGGCCGAGCAGCAGCGCGACTGTATCGCGAACAACGTCAACGTCGGAGTGGGCCACAACCTGAGCGATATCCCGACCATCGTGTTTTTGTGAACACGCACAACACATTAATGGCAGGCCGCATTCTTGGTCAACGCGGCAGTCACGAAAGAATTCCTAGAGCTGACCCGGATCGCAGAGAAACGGTGCTGGAAGAAATTCAGCAAAATCCGTCTACGAGTACGAGAGTTTTAGCTCGTAATCTGGGCATCCCAAAGACTTCTATCCAAAACATACTCTGCGATGAAGGATCATCAATTACGCGTTGATTTTTGCCAAACCATGTTACGAAAGGAGGAAGAGGATCCTGGATTTTTTAATAAAGTTTTATGGTCAGATGAGTCACGATTTGAGCGATTTTTAATCTTCATAACTATCACACGTGGGCGATTGAAAATCCACACCAAGTAAGAGCTCCAACGTTTCAACATCGTTTCAGCGTTAACTTGTGGTCTGATATCCTCAATGGCGAATTAATTGGTCCGTTTGAACTGCCGTCCAGACTTAATGGAGAAACCTACAGAAACTTTTTAGAAAATGAAATTCCAATGTTGCTGTGAGATGTAAATCTTGAACTTAGACGAACCATGGTGTCCCCATGTCACTACGCTACGGAAGTCCGAAATTACTTAAATGAAACATACCCCAACAGATGGATCGGACGCAACGGATCATTTAGGTGGCCTCTACGCTCACCTGATCTCCACCCCATAGATTTCTTAATTTGCGGCTATTACAAGAAAATAGCATACGCTCGAGAGTGAGCAATAGCTGAGGCAGAAGATTGCAGAAGCCGAACGTGTCGTGAGAGAGAACAGAGAGGCTTTTAGACGATTGAAAGACCATTTTTACGTAGGTTTAATGTGTATTGCTGCTGGAGAAGGCCACTTTGAAAACTTTTTGTAAATTAAAAATTAATAATTTTTACTTTATCATTTGTGTTTTATTAACAAAACACTTGGTACTTACAACTTGTCCTAAGTAACATCTGAAGCTATTTGTTGGTTAGTTTCCAATATTATTATCACTAATTAAACTTAGGAATGATAAAATTACTAAAAAAATGGTTTTTATCAGGTGGCTAATTTTAAGAATTTTTAACCTCGCTGTCTTTGTAGCTCGATTTTAGCCAAAATAGCCCTATTAAGGACTACTTTTTTAAAATGATAATGAAAGCTGAGAGTCTGGCGCATAACGGCGCATTGTTGAAGCCTTCTTACGGCCGAAATTAAAAACCGATCCCGAGATAGAGATATGCCTAGTTCCTCTGTTCTCCTCAGTAGAGGATTCCGGGTGATGCGCACTTCCTTCTGTATGTTAACTTATGTAGGTACATAAGTTGGTTTCTCAAGGTTCAGTATTATTATGATTGTAGTCACTATTGTACATTTTGCGAAATTTCATGCGTGATTGATTATATTCGAACTGGTGGTAGATTCTACTGAATCTGACTATTGTTAAGATTTAACTAAATGATAGATAACTGTTATTTTATTAGATTTCGACGTCAAAAAGTAGGCACTTTTTTCATTCAATATAAACCTTCAATTTGTCTATATCCAAGCTTCCGATTAAGTAACCACCTATCACTCATATACACATAATTAATCAAGTTGCACTCTTTATATCAAGGAACCTTTCATTCAGATTAAAATTATTCATTTACTTTTTCAATAAACTTTATCCACGCAATTGTACATCTACTATAGGAAAATTAAAAATTGATTTTTCTCTTTATAGAAGCACCGACAAACTCGGGAGTTTTTTCGACATACTTCGACATACTCTCGACATACTATTCGTGAAATCAGATCTTCGCTACGACCAGTAGTTTTTGAGATACAGGTGGCCATGCCAGGATGAGCGCTCATACTGGCATGGCCACCAATGACCCCTTATAACTTTTGAACGGTAGACCGACAAACTCTGATATTAGGCGACATACTTCGACATACTCTCGACTTACTATTGTTATCAGATCTTCGCTACGACTTGTAGTTTTTGAGATACAAGGTGGCCATGCCAGGATGAGCCTCATTATTAGTATTAGTAGTATTTTTTTCAGTTTCTTTAAATTAAATCTAATTTAGTGATTTTGTACAAAATATCTACAAATTATATTTTTTTTAAACCAGCGACCTAAATTGAAACAATTTATTTAGACCTTTTGGTGATGCATGAAGATTTGTTAGCCGTAGGTCCAATACGCAGTTCGTCCAAATTGTATTTCAACGCTCATTTTGTCCGATTCGTATATAGTCAAACATCTATTTCTCGAACACGTATTTGGTCCAATATACATTTCGTCCAACAGGTTTTTTGTCCATTTCGTCCAACGTGTATTACGTAAATACGTATTTGGTTCAACACGCATTTATTTTTTTATAGTAGGTACTTAATAAATAAATTCCTTTTTGTTATTATATATAATTTATTTGTCTTCGATGTTAAGGTCTATAATTCTTTAGCGGAACGGGTGTAGAAAAAACAACGTGCTTTCTGACGAATGGCTTTGTTGATACTAGTTTCGGATGGCAAATAATTTGGTTTATAAGCATCGGACATACCGCCCGCCAAAAACAAGAGTTTTAAACAGTATTTAAAACATATACCTAATTAATTTTACTTATTAATTTAGACTAAAACGGCAAAAAAACGGAAGTTTATTTGCAATAAACGGCAAAAAAAAATCACGTTTGTTGTATGGGAAGGGGGGCCCTTCAATATTTTTTTTTCTGATTTTAGTATTTGTTGTTATATAGCGGCAATAGAAATGTACATCATATGAAAATTTCGATTTGTTAGACGTAGGTCCAAACTGTCAACTATCACTGTTCATGAGATACAGCCTGGTGACAGACAGGCAGACAGACGGACAGCGGAGTCTTAATAATAGGCAAAGAGAAATATAGTTATAGGGTCTCGTTTTTGTAAACCCTACAAACTACTGCAGGATAAATTACAGCGGCTAGATTAAAGCCTACTGCAGGATTAATTAACGAATTCGTTTCACGACTAAGCCCCTCATTGATGAACTGCGTAATGACGATTCACGAAATGGACGAACTGCGTAATGACGATTCATTAAATGGACGGACTGCATAAAGACAAATCTCGAAATGGACGAACTGCGACGATTCGCGGAATGGTCGAATCAAGTTATTGACGAATTGAGTAAGTAGTAGGTGAACGGCAAAATGAGAAATGGACGAATTGCGTATGGGACCTACAGCTAACAAATCATCATGCAACAGTAAAGAAACTTAGTTTTGTCAGATTTTTTATTTTATACTTGGCCGAACAGACGTAACGTTCATTGATATAGTTAAGATTTGTAAATGCTTAAGCAAAATTTAATATCGTATAATTCCATGATGGCCGTGTACTCTTCAGTGAGCGTCTCCACAACTTGTTGCCAGTAACTCCTTTTAGCATATTCATCTTGAATTTGAATTGTGATCTGTTTCATCTCTGTAAACAATACAAACAATTATATTATATATATACCTACAACGTGTGTTTAGGTATTATCCCTCAATGGCTTAAAACCTTAAATGAGTTGTTCACAGTCAAGAGATAAAGCGATTCCACAAAAAGAAATATGGGTCTCATTATCTATTAATAAAAATTAATTGCCGAAATGTTGGTACGCGCATCACTTTAGAACGGCTGCATCTATTTGGCTAATTCTTTTTTTTGTTGTGTTCGTAATTGTTAGGGCAAAGTTTGTGTGGAAGAAACTGCGTAAGGTGAAGGCGGGGCACAGACGCAGAGCAACAAAGCGAGTGCCTGCGCCGGCGCTCCGCGCCTAGTATAAATTCACCATAAATTCACGATCACAACACAATCACGACATTCCTCCTCCTCGACCTCGTACATTTTGTATGAAAACGTTTTGAAGCGGCATCATGTCTGCGCTGCGCCGTCACCTTACGCCGTTTCTGTATAATTCACGCCTTACTGTCACAGACGCCGCAGGCGAGGATCTGCAGCATCCTCTTGAGGTCCACCTCGTCGTCCACGCGGCCGATGTAGGCGAAGCGCACCAGGTGAGGCAGCAGCTCCAACACGCGTCGCAGCGGGAAATTCGCGAAACGCCATTGGTGGATGCTTAGCGTCACTGCACACACGTCATCATCATAATACAGACGTCAGCACTTCAACTTTTTTTAACAAGGTTAAATGCTTTACGCTTACCTAGCTACACGGAGGCCTGGGGCGACCTCGGGTTATGTGGGACTCTCCTCCCTCTCCCCCTCCCAGTCAAAAAAACTCGAGAGGGTGAGTGAGCGTCAAGTTAGCAGCCTCACCACGGAGTTAGATGGTTTGACTACGGATTTTTTTGTATAAATAGTGACGTATAGCATATAAACCGTAATACTATGGTTCAAAAGATATAATTGAGTATCTTGGTCATGCTGCTAACTTGACGTCAAGCTAGCAGGCATCTTAGAAATACAGCTCGTATCAATGTAATTTATACGTCAAAACCTGTTCATAAATAGTGAATCGTATACGCAAAATTTTAATAATAGTACTTACTTCAATACAAGCCGAGATATTTCGGTTTCTAACTGCCGTACTCAGAGACGTCAATTAAGTTTATTATTATTATTATTATACTCTTTATTTAACATGTATCTTAAGAATTTTTTTTTACAATATTTTATATAAAAACATATTTACAATATAAAATATTATAAAAAACTTAACCTAGGTTGCCACCGGCAGCGGGGATAGACCCAAGCTATCGGTGGTTAGGGCTGCAGAGTGAGGAACCTCCTGACAATACGTGCCGTGTCAAGGAGTACTGCCTTTTGCATCTGACCCTTGACCCAACCTTTCAGCGAGAGCCTCTCTAGGTGTTGGTCGAGGCTCTTAGCTATAAGACCGTGTGCCGAAACGACTATCAGTACGGTACAATAATGGTTGAATCCACATCCCACATGGCGGTAACCTCGTGAGCCAAGTCAAGGTACTTACTGAGCTTGTCCTTCTCGGCTTTCACGAGGTTCTCGTCATGAGGTATGGTGATATCAACCAATATTGCCCGGCGCTGAGATCGGTCGATCACCACGATATCAGGCTTATTAGCAACAATAGTCCTGTCCGTGATGATAGAGCGATCCCAGTAGAGCGTTGCATGACCATTTTCGAGAACTGGCGCAGGTGCGTACTTATAGTACGGCACCTCTGATTCAACAAGGCCATATCGAAGAGCAAGTTGCTGGTGAATTATTCTGGCTACTTGGTTGTGTCTGTGCAAATACTCTCCGTTAACAAGATGAGAACAACCGGAAATAATATGTCGGAGTAATTCTCTCGGTCGGCGGCATGCCCAACAGATGTCGACCGTACCGTCCCTCATAATATATTTCCGGTAGTTATTCTTCTTGATAACTTCATCTTCAATAGCACGGACAAAACCTTCGGTTTCCCCAAAGAGGTCACCGTAACGTAGCCAGTTCACCGAGGCAGGCAAATCTACATCAGGCCCAGTTAGAGCCCGATAGTAGCGCCCGTGTAGCACCTTGCTCTTCCATATGTCCTTGCGATCGAGAGTGCTTAGCACCACTGGTTTGTGCCAGTTTTCTGTTGCCAAGGAGAGCGGTGTAAAGTGTCTATCAAATGCCACGACATCCAAATGCATCCCGCACTCACTGTTAAGGAAATAATCCCTGAGACTGCACACCTCACGGTTATGTAGGTCCTTGGCATTTAAAAAGCCGCGACCCCCACATCTCCGCGGGATGTACAGCCTCATAATAGATGAGCGCGGGTGTAACATTCTGGAACTCGTAAGCATTTGACGGACTCTTCTATCCAAGGCGTCCAATTCGGTCTGAGTCCATCTTAGTATGCCAAAGGAGTATGTGAGGAGAGGCATAACCCAGCCATTAAAAGCACGCGTCCTATTGCCACCCGATAAAAGACTGTTAAGTACTTTTCTTAGGCGGCAAAAGAATCGCTCCCGTAATGACTGTTTTATGTCCCCATCCACAACACCCAAAGACTGTGACATACCAAGATATTTATTTGTTTCAACTTCGGAGAGAGATCTGAAGTTTATCGTTTCGGACGCTGTACATGCATAACCGCACACTTATCCACACCAAACTCCATCTTGATGGCACTGCTGAAAGTCTCAGTAATTTTCAGCAGATTCACCAAGTCTTGGCGGTTTAGTGCGAACAACTTGAGGTGATCCATGTACAACAAATGCGACATAACTTCACCCCCTCTCCGCAGTTGACAGCCTAACTTTGAATTTCTCAACAAAGTACTGAGAGAATTCAAAGCTAGGCAAAACCATAAAGGACTCAGACTGTCGCCCTGTAATATGCCACGCTCTATCCTTATAAGATCCTGCGTGGCAGAAACACTATCTCGACATCCTGGTTGACATAAGACCGTGGTCCACTACCGCATACATGATATCAAAAAGGATTTTAAAGTTATATCAATTTCATATAACCCTAAAATCCTCACCAACCATGAATGCGGCACCGAATCATAGGCCTTCTTATAAGTCAATCCATGCTGTAGAGAGAGTTTCTCTGCCACGCCGGACCTTCTGGCATATGATCATGTCAATGAGGAGAAGCTCCTTAGTACCACGGGACCCAACCCTACATCCATTCTGAGTCATGTCCAAAATATTGTTTGCAACAATGTGCGTGTTAATTTTTGTTCTCAGAATGGATGCAAGGAGCTTGTATAAAGTAGGTAAGCACGTGATGGGTCTATAATTTTTCGGTTCCGTGGTACTACCTGATTTATGGAGCAGAAAAGTGACACCAGTAGTCAACAAACTTGGGAGTGAGCCGAGCTGTATGGCTTCTTGGAATTACGTTGCCAGTAACTCGTGTGAACATCGAAACCATTTGATCCAGAAGTTCTGCAATCCGTCCGGTCCTGGGCATTTCCAATTTTGGGCCGTACGGATTGCGCAACTTACGTCAGCTGTACTTATATTTATAGGCTGCATGGTCTCGATAGGTTCACACGCGTCACTGACAACACTCATCCATTCACCTTCCGTGTGCTCGACGGGCACCGACCAAATGCTGCGCCAGAAATTAGTCATGGCATCAACATCTGGTAGCTGCCCGTCGCTCACACGTTGATCAGCTCCTTCCCAACGTCTGTATACTTTTCTTTGGTCACTTTGAAAGAGGCGATTTTGTTGGTATCGGTCCACACGCACTCTGTAGTAGCGACGTATACGGTTTGCCCACGCATAGACTTTTTGCTTCAGAAAGTCAATACGTTCCGTCACACAAGCCATATAGTTTTCCGGATGAACATCAGTCCCAACAAAGGCTTGTGTGACGAATCGCATGACGCGAGGACGATTATTGCCATTTCTGAAGCAAATTAGCTTTGCAATGAGTGTCCTGAACTTATTAATACGCCCTTGATCCTCAAATGCCAAGCAGGGCCAGTCCCGGTTCGCCGCGGTACTCGGTCAGAATCCTGGAATTTGACACGAGCAACGCGACACACCGTGATGGCCCCACAATAAAGGATCGAGTGGGTATCAATTAAACATTAAGTAAATCGTCAAGGCACTCATAAATCCAAATTATGTCTATTCGTGGGCAAACAAGGTATACCTACGCGGCCTAGAGTTACGCGTGTCACGATACTGTAGAATAGCATCGTTCAAAGCGCTCCTCATTTGCTCATTCGCCTGTGTACTTACATTCGTATTTATGAAATCTTCATCGTCGGGTACCGGACCTACTCGCGGCACCAAAACCGACGTCACGGCCGGTAATTGTGGGGCAGGGCGATCCTGCACCGAAGAAGAAGCCGCACAAATACGTTGTGACTCCAGGCGTAGCCGTTCAAGTGCTGACTGATCCAGCAAGTTGTTACGCTGGATCACCCGCACTTGATCCGGCAATCGTTGGGCCGACACGTCTATGGTTGGTTCAAGGGCCTGAAACAAAGACAGCATCCTAACACGATACGCAGTAAGGTTAATTCCTCCCTCTGTTGCCCTATAGTAGGCGCGCATGCAGTTCTCATTTATTTCTTGAGTCCATCGCATGCGGCGCACTACACCACCGGTAGCGGGGGTCGTACGCGGTGCAGATTGCCCCACTGATCCCAAGAGTGCCGGCAGCGGTGATCGTCCACGTCGCGCAGGTTGTTGTGGCGGCGGAGACGGCGATCGCCCGCTCACGCTGCTCGACTCGTTTCTGGTAAAATCATCAGACGAGGAGCTTACGGTCGGCGGAGCGGGCGATAATGGAGGGCGTGCGCTTCGTCTTGCTCTTCTTAGTATCATACTTTCATTTTTATTGTAGTACATTATGTTTATTGTTTCAGGTGCGTAATTGTTGGATCAATCTTTGTATGGCATATTGTGTTGACATACGTCACCATTCTTCAATTTTGTTATTGTTGATTTTCTCATTTTTAAACTATTGTGGTAGGTATATTTATATGTTTTTGATATATTTTTAGCTGGTTTTCTCGATAAATAAGTTTATAAACTGTTGTAATTTGTTGGAGCATTAGTTTGAGGCGTCACTTTGAGAGCGTTAATTTTGTATCTAGTGTTTAGATGATCCAAGCTTTGAAGTTACAACACGATATACAATAATCTTAATTATTATGAATGATACGTTAGTAGTTATTATTATTATTAGCCTTAATTGTCTCACTGCAGAGCAAAGGCCTCCCTTCCCTTCTTCCATTCCTCCCTACTTGCAGCGATTTGAGACCAGTCCTTCAGGAAAGAGTCCAGCTCGTCCCGCCATTGAGTTTAAAGGACAACTGAATGTATTTCCTTCTCTATACATAAGAAAGTGACAGCAAGAGACTTAATTGACATTAAAACTTATTGACGTCTCTGATTACGCATTAAGTGGGTTGCTAACTTCACGTTTCTTGCGATGGCGATTCCAGAGAAACGGGTACAAGTTTTAAACAAACAAAGTTTTAAATACATGAAAAAATTGTGCGTGAAATCTTACGATATAAATAAAAAAGAATTCTTCTTTGCTATTTTCCAAAAAAACGAATGTAAAGTTCTACATAATAGATAGTCTTAATATAGGCTGTCTAAACTTTATTTTAATCATGAGGTGGTACTATTGAGCAAAAAAGTGAAATATATATTTTTTTACTGTGTCAATAGATATCCTCGGTTCAATGCACTATTGATATGGTATTTAAACAAATATTTTTCTACCCAATTTTTTACGTCTACTACTGTTATTTTTATTAAATCATATTAAATATTTGATTGTGGCAATACTTACTCTACTCTCTGTTTAATATTATTTATTCGGGAGTAACAAATAATATTTTTCTACCTCTTTTTCTACTTTCTACCTACTACCTACCTACTGATACTAATTTTATTATAAATCTCATCAAAAATAACGTTACAATTATAAATGAGAAATTGACATTGTTTTCCGATAGATGGTGCTATTCTTATGATTATTATTAATTAAAATCGATATTGTTTGATAACTACATTAAATGAATAAAACAAGTGTAGGTAATAATTATTATAAAAATTCTTTAATAAATCCGATTATTTTTACATTTACAATGTAACATTAAGTGTTCTTAAATCAGTCTTATTTTTAGTGGTACGCATACATAATTAATAAATGAAATCACAGATTTGGAAATAATCTTAACAGAATAGATATAAATCAGTCCTATTTTTTGGTGTTACGTACCTAACATAATAATTTTAAATCAAATCACAAATCGAAACATTTTAACCAACAGGATATTTTTTTTCTATTCATAATTTTGTCAAAATGACAATTGCTTGACATAAGTTTCCATAGAAATAATGTCAAACTGACATTACAACGATAGATTTACGTGTCATTTTACGAATGGAATTAAAAATAATAACACTTTATGTCAGTACGCCAATAAATAAAATTGTGCACGATTGTACCTAAAATCGAATTTACATTAGATTTTTGGAAAATAGCAAAGAAGAATTCTTTTATAATTTATATCGTAAGATTCACATCTTCACGCACAATTTTTTCATGTATTTATTTTTTTAAACTTGTACCCGTTTCTCTGGAATGGTCATCGCAAGAAACGTTAAGTTATAGTCTAAGATCCGAGTATAGAACGACCTTCACCGGAAAGGTTAATGAATGAAAAGTATTTTATATCAAATTTAATATGTTAAATAATATATCGCGAGTAGGTTGGCTGAAAAATTTCTGTCCAGTACCATTAATGATTAATTTCATATTAAAAAAAATATTTTTTTTTACATTGCACTGGTTTGGTGTGTATGTGTTTGTAATGAGCTTATCTTTATAAAAACATAAATTTTATTTATTTAACCAGACGGTTGCCAATTTCTAATATTTACTTGCCTGTTTACACCTGCCTACCCAATGTTATGACAGGAAAAAAATAGACAACCTGACGTTTGCATATTCTATATGCTTCATACTTTCGAACCTATGTAATTTGTCTATTTTCGAAACAAGTGCAATATCTATAAATATATATTTTTTAAAATTTAATTAATCATATACTGGACTGGACTGAAATTTTTCAGCCAACCCACTCGCAATATATTTTTTAACACATTAAATTTGATATAAAACACTTTTCTCCATCCATTAACCGCTCGGTGAAGGTCGTTGTATAATTGGATCCTCTACTATTAGCAGCCCACTTAGTGACCGTAATATCTCAGCTTGTATTGAAGTATTTACTATTGAAATTTTGCGTATACGATTCAATATGTATGCACAGTTTTTTGACATATAAATCACATTGATACGAACTGCACATACAAAGGTACTTGCACATACAAAGGCCCGGTCTCTACGAAGGCCCACTTTAAAAACGCCACTGCCTAAAACATTCGAAATTTCGCGCCCACATTCACCTTGGCCCTATATTAAATGTGCCAAATCACTTCCGCGCCGCCATTTTGTTACAACTCGGTCATTTCTCTCTGGACGCCGCCTCACCAAGATACTTAAATATCTTTTGAACCATAGTATCTATCACTATTTATATGCTATACTTACGTTATTATTTATCACTATTTTTACTTAATTTTTTGACGTAGTCAAAACTATCTAATTCCGTGGTGAGGCTGCTAACTTGACGCTCACCCTCTGCCGCAGTCCACGTTTTACCTAGTTACAAATGCTCAACGTGACAGGTGGTGAGCCCGTCGCCGCTCTGTGCATCAATATTGATTGTAGAAATTTGTCAGTTTTGGATAGGTTGATCTGCAAGCGTGTGTACATTACATAGTACATCACGTTTCCCGGAGTGGTGTGCAGGAGCACAGATTTCCATTTTCTTCGATGCTGACACACGTGCTTCTATTTTATGGTTCTTGATACTTGCTCATCGGCCACAGGCCTTCGTACAGTCCCCTAGTTCTTCCCCTAGTCCCCTAGTTTAACCTAGTCTTTCCCATAATACACGTCAGGCTAAAAAAAACAACCTACCTACAGCTTTTCATTAGGCTACCTTACACGCTGCTTTTGCTTCATTTAGGTAAATCTTCCTATGTAAAATAAGTATTTGTATCTTTATATGGATATGCATTTTTCGCTCTTTTAGGTAGCGTTGCCCCACTGATACGTATTTTCGTTTTCATTAACGTGACCGAATGGTTTTTACTAGGTACGATACAAACTTACTAACCTAAATTATTTCCGTAGCGGTAGGCGATGTGCCGCATGAAGCAGCTGATGTCAGAGTCCTGTCTCTGCTTGATCTCCAGGTCTATACCAAACGACAGATGGGTCTCTCTGAGTGGTATACTTGGCGTTAGAAACCTTCTGACGTTATCGTAGTCACGAACGCGAACTGTGAAATCAACATCGCACTGTATAGTACTACCCTGTTTGGTAATTGGATGCGAGCAGCACAAGACCGGTCGTGGTGGAGATCCTTGTGGGGAAGCCTTTGTCCAGCAGTGGACTCTTCTGGCTGATGATGATGAATGATGAGCTGAATTGGTATTGTAATGCCGCAACTGGCCATCCTACTAAGTACAAAGCACAACAATATGCAATCGTAAAAGAGCAATTCTTAAAATTCGAAAAAAATTACTGTTCTAGGCATTTACAGTATTAAGAAGTTAGGGAACAGGTTATATTTTATTCGATTTCAGAGTGTTTTGTTTTTACGCTTTTGACTTTTAGTTTTTATAGCAACAGTGTCTTATCACATATCAATCCTCTTAGAATTTAAATTCCTAGGTATCTGAACGAAAATATATTACAATATTTTAAACATTCAGTTAAGTTAGACTGCTTTATAGATTCGTAACATTTGAAAAATTTCGTCGGTCTAACCAATACCTCGGTGGCGGAGTGGTCAACGCAGCCGATTGCGGTGGACGCGGGTTCGATTCCCACCTGAGGTACAAATTTTTTTCAACGTTTCGTTATCATTGATTTACAAGGTGTTACAAAATACCCCGTAAAAATATAATAAATTATCAAAGCCAAAAATATTTTCAACCCTAGCAGCCGTCATATCAGGGAACCGGAGTTAGCACAGTTAACATGTAGGCCGCTCACCTACCAATTTTACCTACCTCCTTTTTTCCTTTTTCTCCACAAAAGTTCCATACTATAATGCCCTAAGCCTAACTACTGGCTTCAAAAAACGCCAAGACGGAAAAAAATTTATGTTGTCTATTTCAAATCTTCTTCGATATTCTATAATTGTTTCGTATTTTTTTTCTTTTTTTTTTCCAAAACTCGAATATCTAAGTAGGTATCTAATCGAATTCTGTACATTTTGTTAGTATGTCTCTTTATCGTTTCATGAATTAGGTAAAAATGTACATAAACATTCTGCTTAGTTTATTCTTTAATTTTACTGAAATAGGGTTTGCACTAGTGATGTAACGAATATAAATTTTTAAGCATTCGCGAATGAGAATGCGGATGCAAATATCTGCTGCCGATATTCGCTAATGCGAACGCGAATATTCACTTTTAAATTTGGCGCCATTTATCTATGGCTCTATTTTGACTAAAATTGATTCAACTTCGGAATTAAGAAGAAAATTTAATTGAACTAAAATATTTCACATGGAATTAAAATATTTAATATTATTCAAATACATTTCAATTTGTTGAAATGAAATTTTTCATTAATTCAACAGACAAAATATTTTGGTATTACCATAATGTTTTAGTTGCTTATTTATTAATAATATTTATTTTATCTTACGGATAATATGGGCATACATGTTTAATTTTATATAGCATCATCTAGTTTCATTTATTCACATCTGGTAGTTTCCATAAGATTTCGACAATTATGTACTTAGGGCATACTGAAAGTTTCTGGATTCTGATAAATAAGACTAGATATAAGACTTACGATACATTTATTGTTTTTCAAAGTCTATTCCCTCGCAATTAATGTATTTTTAAATTTACTGAAACCACTGTGCAAAGCAGTGGACCAGTATTCCTTAGGGACCTCTTCAATGGTTTCATGGAACGCATTCACCGCCGATTCAGGGCTCGTAAAACATGTGCCTCTAAATTTGTCCTTTGTTTTTGAAAACAAAGAGAATTCGCAGGGTGCTTGGTCATCAGTTTCACAATTGAAGTCTACAAATAGGCTTTTGTTACCTTAGCGAAATGTGAGGATGCGTTATCGTGGTGAAGGACAACATTGCTTCGAGGACGCTTTTCGCTAACTTTTTCTGAGACTCTGGACAAGCAAGTGTTGACGTACCAATCTGCGGTCACTGTCCTTTGATCTTTAAGCTATACTGTAGTGTATTGTCCTGATTTTATAAAAAAAGATAAACCATTTTTTTACCCATGCTTTGCCTTTTCTTAACTTTCGTCGGCAAATCTTTACTCTACCGACTGGCTTTTTTTTCGGGTTCAAAGCAGTACACCCAGGTTTCATCACTGTCACGATATTATAGACAACCAATGACTGTCCTACGTTAAGTTTTTTTTATCATTTTACGGCACCACTGGACACACAGTCGTTTCTGGTCCTCCGTTAAGTCATGAGTGCTAAGCTACCGCACCTTCAGATGCACATTTAAAATGTTTTGCACTTGGCTCATTCCTATGCCTAACAAAGCACTAATTTGCGGGCATGTCATTTTTTTGACAGTTTCAATAAGTTGTCGTACGGTGTCAATATTAGAGTCTGTAACTGCAGTCGCCGGCCAACCTTCACGTACCTCGTCATGTAGATTATTGTAGATGATCTCGTCCACGTCGAAATTCTTCAAACCACGAATACACAGAGCTGCGACATGGTGCTTCATCACCAAATGCCAATTGAAGTCTCTGGCGACTCACTTGTTGACCTAAGCCATAACGAAAATCATAAAAAATCATTGAGCGAAAATGTTCATGAGTTAAATTCATTTTGCTAGCGATACACAATTTTCAATAGAACGTCATGATTGAAAAACAAATGACAGTCTCGCAAAATAAAAAGTAACATGTTCCCAAAGAGTTCCATTTTCGAATTCCATTATAATTTTTTTTTATTGTAAGTGGCCACCAGATCCAGAAACTGTCAGTATGCCCCATAAAAAAAGATGTCGTTACCTCCTTTGTAATTTTGCGGATTGTATGAGACTGTCCTCCCTCCAGTTTACTTATCGAAAGATCGTACTTAAATAAAAACACGTGAATTTTGAGGACAGAGCGTAATTAGTCTTTTTATAACATGTATAAATACGTTTCTAGTGAAATATGGACTTATTTAACTTACATCTTATAATATTTTTTCAGACGTTGATATTCGCACAAATTTTGCGAATGCGAATGCGAAAACGAATGTTAAAAAACATGCAAAATTCGCGAATGCGAATGCGAATATTCGTTACATTAGTTTGCACATCAATGGAATAAATAATTGTTTTATTTTTTTGACGGTAAGTCATACAGTGATAGTACGGTTCTTAAATATTGTAAATGGACTCAGTTTTATGGCACCATTTCACCCCCTTTCGGCTTTACGGGTATTTTTGTAACACCCTGTATATCAAAAATAAGAATAGCATAGAATTGACCCTTTTGAAAGTCCCATTTTTACATGAGAACCAGATGACTTACTTTCATTGACATTGACAGTTTGTGTTCTGTGTTCTAGAACTAAAATAAGACTTTATCAAATTAAGCGCAAAACCTTAAGGCCAACCTTTGAGGCCATAGTAATATAACTTCATCACCAGTTTCAGGTGCTCAACGCAATCAAGCCTTGGATAAGGCGCAGAAAACTCCAAGAGCGTTCTGACTCTGAGTCTTCTTCTCTTCAACTTTAGCTGTTGGTGGTCGAGTTGAAAATCGGCAACAGATTTGTGAAGTTTTGGGTAGTCTGACGTGCTGTTGTCCGTACAAGACCAAACCATCTAAGTGGTACAAAAATGGGACCAACTAGAAATACGTTTACATCCTTAAACAAAAAATAACTATCTAAATCGGTTCATCCGTCTTTGAGTAATCGGGGAACATACATAAAAAACCACCGACGAATTATGAACCTTCTCCTTTTTTAAGTCGGTTATAAAGAAATGAGCAAACGTACAGAACGCCATCAGCAGATAGAGGTCTGGGCAGGCGATGCTGACGCGTCGCCAAGCGGTGTCGGGCACGTCGTAACCGCCCACGCCCCGCGACGCGTCCGCCCGCCCTGGCGTGTGGTCCTCCCGGCATATCAGCTGAAGATAATTGAATAATTACGTATAGGTACAGTCGAGGAAGTTCCCTGTCGACCACTGGCGATATTTGCTTGCACATGATGTACTACTGTCCTCCTACGGGTCGCCGCACACGGGCCACCGGCCACAGCCACAAACGCCGCCACGAGACGCTACAAGCGTGTGGCGGCCACCGGCGTCAACCGTGTGCGGTGGGTGAGTCCCTAAAATGTATGAAAATTACAGGAAATATGCCGGTGGCGGCGTTTAGTGGCCGGTGTGGGCCACAAGAAGCGAGCAGCGACGATTTGTGGAGTGTGGCGGCCACCGGCGTCAACGTGTGCTGTGACTCCCTAGAATGTATAATAATAATAATAATAATAATGCTCTCTGGTCAATGTCATCATAACGTCATGGATTTTTATCGGAATTTTATTTTATTTCTATAACTTGATTTTTTAACATTAATTTGATTAACAACCGTTTAAAAATATTGTTTGAAAATAACAACAATGAAAAACAACAAAAATGTTTGCAAAACACTGGAAAAAATCACAAATAAGGAAAAACAATGTGACGTTTACACGTCAACGACCAACTAATATGAAAATTATTATGAAAATGACATGATGCAAACAAGAGCCAAGCGAAGCGCACGCCCTCCACCATCGCCTGCTCCGCCAACCTCAAGCTCCTCGTCTGATGACTTCACGAGAGACGAGTCGAGCAGCGCGAGCGGGCGATCGCCGTCCCCGCCGCCGCTACAACGACCTGCGCGACGTGGACGACCACCGCTGCCGGCACGCTTGGGATCAGTGGGGCAATCTGCCCCACGTACGACCCCCGCTACCGGTGGTGTAGTGCGCCGCATGCGATGGACTCAAGAAATAAATGAGAACTGCATGCGCGCCTACTACAGGGCAACAGAGGGAGGAATTAACCTTACTGCGTATCGTGTTAGGATGCTGTCTTTGTTTCAGGCCCTTGAACCGACCATCGACGTGTCTGCCCAACGACTGTCGGATCAAGTGCGGGTGATCCAGCGTAACAACTTGCTGGATCAGTCAGCACTTGATCGGCTACGCCTGGAGTCACTACGTATTTGTACGGCTTCTTCTTCGGTGCAGGATCGGCCTGCCCCACAATTACCGGCCGTGACGCCGGTTTTGGTGGCGCGAGTAGATCCGGTACCCGACGATGAAGACTACATAAATACGAATGTAAGTACACAGGCGAATGAGCAAATGAGGAGCGCTTTGAACGATGCCATTCTACAGTATCGTGACACGCGTAACTCTAGGCCGCGTATACCTTGTTTGCCCACGAATAGGCATAATTTGGCGTTAATGAGTGCCTTAAACGATTTACTGGTACCTTATCTTGGAACCAGTGAAAATTTAATTGATACCCACTCAATCCTTTATTGTGGGGCCATCGCGGTGTGTCGCGTTGCTCGTGTCAAATTCCAGGATTCTGACCGAGTACCGCGGCGAACCGGGATTGTCCCTGCTTGGCAATTGAGGATCGAGGGACGTATCAATAAGTTCAGGACACTCATTGCAAAGCTAATTTGCTTCAGAAATGGCAATAATCGGCCTCGCGTCATGCGATTCGTTACACAAGCCTTTGTCGGGACTGATGTTCGACCGGAAAACTATATGGCTTGTGTGACGGAACGTATTGACTTTCTGAAGCAAAAAGTCTATGCATGGGCAAACCGTATACGTCGCTACAGAGTGCGTGTGGACCGATACCAACAAAATCGCCTCTTTCAAAGTGACCAAAGAAAAGTATACAGACGGTGGGAAGGAGCTGATCAACGTGTGAGCGACGGGCAGCTACCGGATGTTGATGCCATGACTAATGTTGTCAGTGAGGCGTGTGAACCTATCGAGACCATGCAGCCTATTATTATTAGTACAGCTGACGTAAGTTGTGCAATCCGTACGGCCCAAAATTGGAAATGCCCAGGACCGGACGGATTGCACAACTTCTGGATCAAATGGTTTCGATGTTCACACGAGTTACTGGCAACGCAATTCCAAGAAGTCATAGAGCTCGGCTCACTCCCAAGTTTGTTGACTACTGGTGTCACTTTTCTGCTCCATAAATCGGGTAGTACCACGGAACCGAAAAATTATAGGGAGCTTCTCCTCATTGACATGACCATATGCCAGAAGGTTCGGCGTGGCAGAGGGACTCTCTCGACAGCCTGGATTGACTATAAGAAGGCCTATGATTCGGTGCCGCATACATGGTTGGTGAGGATTTTAGAGTTATATAAAATTGATATAACTTTAAAATCCTTTTTGATGTCATGTATGCGGCAGTGGACCACGGTCTTGCGTCAACCAGGATGTCGGGATAGTCTTTTTGCCACGCAGGATCTTATAAGGATAGAGCGTGGCATATTCCAGGGCGACAGTCTGAGTCCTTTATGGTTTTGCCTAGCTTTGAATTCTCTCAGTACTTTGTTGAGAAATTCAAGGTTAGGATGTCGACTGCGGAGAGGGGGTGAAGTTATGTCGCATTTGTTGTACATGGATGACCTCAAGTTGTTCGCACCAAACCGCCAAGACTTGGTGAAACTGCTGAAAATTACTGAGACTTTCAGCAGTGCCATCAAGATGGAGTTTGGTGTGGATAAGTGTGCGGTTATGCATATACAGCGTGGGAGAGTAGTAAATTCAACCAATTTACAACTCTCCGAAACGATAAACTTCAGATCTCTCTCTGAAGTTGAAACTTATAAATATCTTGGTATGTCACAGTCTTTGGGTGTTGAGGACAGGGACATAAAACAGTCATTACGAGAGCGATTCTTTTGCCGCCTGAGAAAAGTACTTAACAGTCTTTTATCGGGTGGCAATAAGTCGCGTGCTTTTAATGGCTGGGTTATGCCTCTGCTCACATACTCCTTTGGCATACTAAGATGGACTCAGACCGAATTGGACGCCTTGGATAGAAGAGTCCGTCAAATGCTCACGACTTCCAGAATGCTACACCCGCGCTCATCTGTTATGAGGCTGTACATCCCGCGGAGATGTGGGGGTCGCGGCTTTTTAAATGCCAAGGACCTACATAACCGTGAGGTGTGCAGTCTCAGGGATTATTTCCTTAACAGTGAGTGCGGGATGCATTTGGATGTCGTGGCAGTTGATAGACACTTTACGCCGCTCTCCTTGGCAACAGAAAACTGGCGCAAACCAGTGGTGCTAAGCACTCTCGATCGCAAGGACATATGGAAGAGCAAGGTGCTACACGGGCGCTACTATCGGGCTCTAACTGGGCCTGATGTAGATTTGCTTGCCTCGGTGAACTGGCTACGTTTCGGTGACCTCTTTGGGGAAACCGAAGGTTTTGTCTGTGCCATTGAAGATGAAGTTATCAAGACGAATAACTACCGGAAATATATTATGAAGGACGGTACGGTCGACATCTGTCGGGCATGCCGCCGTCCTGGAGAATCACTCCGACATATTATTTCCGGTTGTTCTCATCTTGCTAACGGAGAGTATTTGCACAGACACAACCAAGTAGCCAGAATAATTCACCAGCAACTTGCTCTTCAATATGGCCTTGTTGAATCAGAGGTGCCGTACTATAAGTACGCACCTGCGCCAGTTCTCGAAAATGGTCATGCAACGCTTTACTGGTATCGCTCCATCATCACGGATAGGACTATTGTCGCCAATAAGCCTGGTGATCGACCGATCTCAGCGCCAAGCAATATTAGTTGATATTACCATACCTCATGACGAGAACCTCGTGAAAGCCGAGAAGGACAAGCTCAGTAAGTACCTTGACTTGGCTCACGAGGTTGCCGCCATGTGGGATGTTGATTCAACTATTATTGTACCGATAGTCGTTTCGGCACACGGTCTTATAGCTAAGAGCCTCGATCAACATCTAGAGAGGCTCTCGCTAAAAGGTTGGGTCAAGGGTCAGATACAGAAGGCAGTACTCCTTGACACGGCACGTATTGTGAGGAGGTTCCTCACTCTGCAGCCCTAACCACCGATAGCTTAGGTCTATCCCCGCTGCCGGTGGCAACCTAGGTTAAGTTTTTTATAATATTTTATATTGTAAATATGTTTTTATATAAAATATTATAAAAAAAATTTCTTAAGATATATATTAAATAAAGAGTATAATAATAAAATCTTTATTGAGTAACTTATTTTACGAGATATCCAGAATACTAAACTTACTATTAGTGACAATAATACACAAGTGCCTGAACTAGGATTATCCTGTTTTCCAGGCAAAAATGAAGGACTTAAGTACTAAATACTTAAATTAGCAATGCAAAATACTTTTTTATTCTTAGTGACTAAATAAAAAAAAATCAAAACTATATACTATATCTCGAACTCTTTAATTGAACTTCCTGGCTACGACTTATTCAGAGATCTATCATCTCTCGTTAAGTGGCCCTTAGAAAATTGCGGATACCTTCTGCCCCATGAATACAACTTCGTGCAATGGTTCAAAAACACGAACTTGGAACAACTTGTGGAAAAGCCCACGAGATTTCGTCATGGTAACCAACCATCTTCTCTTGACCTAATAATGACCAATGATGAAAACTTGATAACACAGGTAGAGTACCAAGCCCCAATAGGAAAAAGCGACCATAGTTGTCTACTGGTGACTGTACAACTGACCTTAGATAATAAAAGGAACTAACACAAAACTTTTAGACGTTGCTATAACAAGGCCGACTATCCAAAAATAAAACAACACTTTGTCAACATTTCTGAGCTTGTCGATCAGAAAAAGTGTACACAAGAACAATTTAACGCATTCCATCGGCAACATTACTAAAGCATTTAACACAACTTTACGTCCCATTAGCCGAAGTTCGCAACTAAACAACAAACAAACCGTGGATACGGAAGGATATTGAAAAAATTGTCGATCAAAAAGTAACACTATGTAAAACTGTGGAATAAGTATGCACTGACTGGACTAAGTGACGACTACAAAAAATATCGGGAATTAAACAACAAGTTAGTGAACCTATGTAGACAATCGCGATTAAAGTATGAAGCTAATATTCTACAATCAACTCCAAAAAATTTTTATTCGTACGTCAGACAACAAATGTCTTCCAAATGCGGAGTGCCGTTGGCGATACAAAAGAAGTAGCTGATATCTTTGCAGACCAGTTTCCTGGCGTTTTCCAAGAAGAGCCAACTGGAAACTTGCCTGTGCAAGACACAACACGGCGAGTTGATGCCTCAATAGACGACTTGTCATTTACTGAAGACATTGTAAGGAAATATACCAGGCAATTGAAAACAGACTGTTCACCTGTGCCTGATGGAATTCCCGTTGCTATATACTACACAAATGTGACCTCTCAGAACCTTTAGCACGCATAATGCGAAAGTCCAATAATCGCAATGGAAAACAGCTACCGTTACTCCAATATACAAGAAAGGTAACAAGTTGAAAGCGTCTAACATGCATTGTACATTCTGTCAAAAAAGTTTTAGGAACGGATGATTTGTTTATGATTCCAAATTCAATTTATTGTTTTTTTTTTTTGTTAGATTGGCACAACTGTTGTCCATTTTGGCGAGGAGTTTGAGTTGCATCTGTTATTTAGATTAAACACAGTGCTGTTTTTAGTTAGTTTTATCTAGTATGTATTGCGAATTTCATAATTGATAAAAACATTGAACAAAGAGTTTGTCTTAAGTTTTGCGTCGCCAATGGAATTTCGTGTTCGGAGTCATTGAAAATGTTACAGAAGGCTTACAGTGAATCGACTTTATCAAAAACACGTGCATAAGAGTGGTACAAAGCGTTCAAAAGCGGTCGAGATGTGATGGAAGATTTGCTTCGCTCTGGTAGGCCGTCAACGTCTTCAACTGAAGTTAACATCGCAAAAGTGTAGGAAATGGTGACTGAAAATCCTCATTCAAGTTTGAGAGAGATAGCCGCTGAACTTTCTGTATCTCACGAGTCGATCCGTACCATTTTAAATAATCACTTGGGTATGAAACATGTTGCCGCTCGGCTAGGGGTATTCCTCGAAGCGCACCCATTTTGAAACGCACCAGCCCAAGCGCACCTAAACTATCCCTCCAAGCGCACCCGTTGGGTGCGCTTCAGAGTAGGTAATTAAAGTATTATATTTTTATTGCTCGAAGCGCACCAGCAGATAAAATGAGGAAAGAGATGTAGTAAATAACAGAAAATATCGATAACGAATAACGTACGTTTATTTTTAGAGTATCTACCTCTTTTCATTTATGTCACCCTGGTACTTTTAGCACAGAATAAATAATAGTACTACCGTACTTTTAGTTCAAAATAACTGTCATGATTCAATTTATTATTGACATAATTAGTAAGTTGCAGCACCTAGTCCTACTCGTTTATTTCTTTTTTCCTCATAGTTAAGGGTAAGTAAGATAGCTAAGGCGCCTATCTACCTGCTTTCATTTATGTCTCCCTGGTACGTTTAGTTCAATATGACTGTCATGATTCAATTTATTATTGACGTAGTAAGTTGCATAAGCACCTAGTCCTAGTTTCTATCGACATCAATATTACGAATCTTTTAAGCTCCTCTCTATTTTTTTACCGTAGGTGCGCTTCGAGGAATAAAAATATAATATTTTAATTATCTATTCTGAAGCGCACCCAACGGGTGCGCTTGGAGGAATAGTTTAGGTGCGCTTCAAAATGGGTGCGCTTCGAGGAATACCCCCTCGGCTAGTCCCAAAACACCTGAATTTTCTACAAAAACTCTATCGCATAAGAGTCGCTGAGGACATGCTAGAACGAGTCAATTCCGACCCAACATTCATGCAATGCATTATTACATTAAAAACTTATCTATCTAATGTATATAAATTAAACATTATTTATTTCCCTTTGCACGACTAATGTCCAATTATGAAAAATTACAAATAGTCTTAAAACGTCCAATAATAATTCAAACTAGGAACCTACTAAATTCTTAAATAATAGTGCAAACTACTCTACTACACTACGTATGAAAACTACTTACAGGAAATATGCCAGTGGCGGCGGCGTTTTGTAGCTGTGGCTGGTGGCCCGTACGTGGGGACCCTAAGTGTGCGCGGTCGGAATGCAGTGCAAGAGCGAATATCGCGGATAAGTGGTCGACCAGGGACTTCCGTGATCGTATCTACTACGTCGTGTGGCGTTTAAAGAAGCCTTTACCCAGCAGTGGGTGTTACCAGCTGAGTAGATAGACCTACGTCGGCCTCAGAAATAGCTTAACTCTTTGTTACTATCATACTAACTTCTGCGTTTTAGTGGTTGCACGAGCGCAATAGTTCCGAGCAAGTGGGTCTGTGACCAGTAGTAACTAGTAGATCCTTAATCAGTGCCTGGCTAACGCCGGCCAAACGCGGGTTATTTCAATGCGGGTTATTATCATCATCATCATCATCAGTCTACAAACGTCCCACTGTTGGGCACAGGCCTTACCACATGAATAACACATGGGGAGGTTGGACCGGGTCCATATTGGCTCACCTAAAGTTCTTTACTTGAAATTGTTCTCCCTACCGATTTGTAATCCAAATGATCCTCTTCCTAAAAAATTTCTTCCTAAAGTTTTCATTCATACAATTTGTAGTACCTACCTACCAACGATGTTCATAACACTCATGTTTCCGAAAATTGTATTAATATTACCACAAATGAAAATATATTTCAACTCCTACTGTTGTTAAACATAATTTCCATAATCATATTACTTATATTAAAAGAAAATACAACGGTGACCTACAGGAGTAAGGCAGCTAGGTATCTGTTATATGTACTTAATAAAAAAAATACCTCGAAATTCAAGAAAATCGCTACGCTGCGCTTCGCGATTGTCTTAAGTTTCTAACCTATCACGTGACCTACAGGAGTAGGGCAGCTAGTATCCTCAATAATAGTGTAAATGACAGTTATGTTATGAAATTATAGGGAAAGAAATAATAGTTTATTAGATGTTTATTGCTACTGACATTATGAAGGCGAATGATTCGGAATTATGAACATTAGAAACAGAGTAGTTAAGAATTGTGATTGTTAGGATGAAAAATGGTAGGAAGAACATTTTCGGAGTTTCGATTACCGGAGTTGAAAATTTAGGTGAACTTTGGCGCACCTGATTGGACCATATCCAACCACGCTGGCCAATGAGAGTTTAACGACTGCCATATCTTACGACAACAACCTGTACCAACGGCAAAATGTTGACTAAAAACATAAGCATCAGCAACTGACAAATTTCGACGGTTGAAAGAGACCTCGGTAGCCAAGTGGTTAAGGCAGCCGCCCGGAATGTGGAAGGTGCGTGGTTCGATTCCCGCCTGAGGTTGTCGTCTTTTTTCAGTGTTTAAAATTTTACATAGGTATATTTAAGCGTTAATAAAACGCTAAAATATAAAACATTAATCTGTACTAACGGCTTCAGAGGAAGCACGGGAGAGATGGACCATAACTCACCGCGCTGACCAATGCGAGTAGGTTTTATTGACGACTGCCACATATTACGACAACAAAGGAGATCAACGGCTTTACTTGCCTTTTCTTCAGAAGCACAAGGTCCACATACAAACCTCCAATCGAAAATGTGGTCTCTTTAGAACAGGCAGGAGGGAGACGAGCACCATAACAGTCACCAATGGCTTTGCGTAGTCGAGGAACTTCCCGGTAGACCTCTTTTCCGCGTGTACGTGCGCGTAGATAGTGAGATAGTGTGCAAGCCAATATCGCCGAAAATTGGCGACCGGGCACTTCCTCGACGTACATTCTCTTCAGAAGCAAAATTCCACATACAAACCTGCAATCGAAAATGCGGTCTCTTCAGAACAGGCAGGAGGGAGATGAGCGCCCCTCCTGTGCCGTCCGCCACGTGGGAGTACTCCAGGGCCAGTACACGCAGGTTCCTCAGCTCGCTCAAACTCCTCAGGAAGCACTGCTTTGTGGTAGGCCGGAGGATGTATTGCCCGCTGCCTAAGGACGATTTAGTTTTTTTTGTATTAACAAGCCGTTTGGTATGGACAAGTTACGGTCGAAATTAATAAGCAATGTTTGTTCTTTTGCCTGGTAGAGTTAGAAATTTGACATAATTTGTATAAACTAATAGGCAAATAAAGCAATAGATAACTATACAATTCAAATAATTTTGAATTCTAATCACAAAACTCGTATTAGGTACCTACTTTGTCTCACTCTGCGGACTTAATACTTAGTGAATAGTAGATAGATAGATAGGGCTTTTTCGAGGGTTGAAATGAGGCTCAGGGCTCTTTCACATTTCCTTAATATGGTATCAGTATTGAGTTTAGCTATGTGTTCTCCACATGGGATGTGCGAGACAAAACGAGAAAGAGTGACTTCTGAAGCCGGGAGGCCATGCTGAGACAAGACAAACAAACGGTTTTGGAGGAACAAGTTTGGATAAAGGATTTATTTGGGGATATTAGGAATATTTGGGGATATTAGGAATTTTTGGGGACATTTGGGGAAGCGGGAATTTTAAAACTCAGTGCCAAAATTTTGAGAAGTCCTCATTTTTTAACCTATTGTGGTAGGAAAAGTAAAATAAGGAGAAACGAAGGGGAAGAAAAAGAAATTAGAAAACAGAGAAGAACAGGAACAACGTGCCATGTGCTCAGTTTTCACACCCAACGTTTTCCCAAATGGACGTAGATAATAGCACCGAAACCTCCCGGAAACGAGCCCTATCCGATAATAATATACCTCAACCTCCGAGAAAGACTAACATTCCCGTGTCTTCCCTTAGTACTCTATCAACATATGTAAGCCCTGAATTCTCAGGTAACAAGCTGAAATATACCTCTGAAGGCTCCTCACCCTTCCTCGTTCACGTAAGCAAACCCGTTACGGTGCCAGAGGAGGGATCATGATCCCTCCTCTGGCACCGTATTACGCCCCATTTTTTTGTTCAATAATAAAATAAAAAATGTGGTAAGGGATGGCATTAAGCATGTTCGTAGAAACAGGATTGTGGAATTCAAAACCTTTTCAGATGCTAATGCCGTCCTTGACCACCCGGCACTCACTGGTAACAACTATGAAGCAATCATTCCCACTTATAGTATCAATAGAATGGGTATAGTGTGTCAAGTATCCATAGAGTGGACTTTAGAAGAGTGAGTGGAGTCAGTAGAAATCCCAACAGGCTATGGCCCCATAGTTAAGGACCGTAGACTTAATAGAAAAACATTTAATGATAATACACCTGTTTGTTCAGCAAAGTTCAAAAGTTCAGCTTCTCAATCTTTCCTTCTCCAATGGCTCCCATTCTTGAATGGAACTGCCGCAGCAGCACGCAAAAAATCGGAATATCGGAGCACCGATATTGAAATACCCATTTTGAGATTTTAGTTTTATTTCATATAGATAGGTTACTGACACCGGTCATAAATCAGTTTCTTGGCTGACTGAACCTGGACGTTGCCGTGTTAACGCAACATGTTTTAATCGTCATGGTAAAATTGTTTTATGGAATAAATAACTATGAACTAAAAGAAAAGTCATTAGAAATAATGATCACACGTCACACGAGTAAAAGGCGCAAAAGCAAAAGTAAAAGGAAGTTCATCGAATGTCCATACGAGTTCACTGACAGGGTGCGGCACCTGGTAAAAGAACCTAGCGCGGCAAAGAAAATTAAGTAGATTTATATTACCAAAAACAACAGCTTTATTACATTTTAACAAACCATACAATTTTAAACACAAGTCGTTAAACAAGTTTGACAGCGGTTTCATCGTTAGGGGCAGCACTCTTCTCAACTTCATGAGCTTTAGGTAAAATGGCGGTGGCTGTGGAATTTTCAATTTTGCGATACTGAAAATTGGGTAAGTTCTTTTTGGCAGCATCGACAGTCTCCCTCAGCCGGTCTGCTGGCACAGGTCGGGAGTAGCGAGTCTCTTCTTGACATTCCTTTACCAGCTCCTGCATGTCTCCATCCGCTAAAGGCGCCATCATTTCGCCGGCCTTTTCACGGTGACGCTTTATTTCGCTCTCTATGCGCAGCAGTCTTTCTTTAGTAGAGTTGGTGCGCCAAGGCCTCTTTGGATCAAAGCCGGTGAGAACTATGCATTCGGGCAGTTCTTTCTTTGCTCTGCAAATAAGATAACAATATTTGAGGCTATTGGTCGATTTCGTTAGTCAACTAGTGTAGACTATTACGAACACAACAAAAAAGAATCAGCCAAATCGGTCTAGCCGTTCTAAAGTGATGCGCGTACAAACTTTTAGGCAATTGATTTTTATTAATTTATATGATTAGAAGGTTTTTTTTTTTTAATTGGCAACGGGTAAGCGCTTGGCCTTCATCTCACCTGATGGTAAGTGACGATAAGGCCGAAGGTGGAAGCGCGCTTCACCCGGAATCCTCAACCACTGAGGAACTGGCTATCTTATCTCAAACTGCCGGAACACAACAATGCTATAAACATCGTTGTTATGGCGACAGACTTAGATAAGATGGTGGTAGCTAGCCAGGCGGACTTAACAGCCCTACCACCAACCAAACCGAGCACACAAAGATGTACTCCCCGCTGGGAATCGAACCCGGGACCTCTGGGTCTGAAACAGGTAGCTTAGCCACTAGACCACAGAGGCGGTTAAAAGGGGGTACTACAACCACAGTATAAAGGTGCACTGTTGACAACAAAATTAAGTCTAAACGGTTTTTGACGCATTACCTATCTCAGAATAAAACGCATGTCATGCATGCACATCATCAGTGGCGTAGCTTGCCTTAGACTAGCCCTGTATCAAAATTTGTAGGGGAGCAAGTGCTTCTAGGAGCTAAACAGAGAAGTCTGATAGCTGTTCCTGTCGGGCAGATGTCCTATTTTATTTTTTTCACACACGTTGGGAGCTCGAAGCTAAAGTATATTTATACACAGTATAAATATACTTTAGCTTATATTTATACTGTGCCGGGGGCCTGAGAGAGATTGTTTGGTGTATTGTCTATTGTAATCATAGATTTAGTATAACGTTATAGATTGGCAATACAAAAGAGAAAATAGCATACGCATTTGTGTTAGAGCGAGATAGATAGCCGAGACCATTCATGTACACGACACGCTATCGGCATGTATCGGCCTGGAGTCAGTTGCAAACCAAACAAATTCCGTTTATTTTTGTAAAATCTAAGATTTAAAGTATAAATTAGTATTTAAATAAAACGGAATGACGTGATTAATTATAGTTACGTGTGCTGTATCTCTAAGAAAGAAAACCCACATAATTATACATTTCACACGTAGTACAATTTGAATTGTTTAGCTGTCTAAATGCAATTTTTTAGATATCCTACAAAAGTTGTTCTACACGCAAAATTATCGCCTTTTGCTCTGATTGCAAAGGAATTAATTTTAAAATAATAACAAATACGTGAATTCCTACTATTCCTAACCTCACTTTTGTAGAGATTGACACTATCGATAACTTCTTATGGATATGTATCAACCGGCGAAGGCGATCTTCGATCAACAATACAACTAAATGTCAGGTTGGCGCTAAAAATATGTCTCGGTAAATAACAGCCCACTTGAGTGAGCTGAAGTGAGCTCTTATTTTCTCGCAAGAAAATAACAGGGAAAAGTAGGTACTTTGTTTGTTGCCTCTTAAGGTTGATTACACCACTAAATGTTATTGACGTCTTATCTGTCTTAAGTGTCTTAAGTGAGCTCTTATTTTTTCGCAAGAAAATAACAGGGAAAAATAGGTACTTTATTTGTTGCCTCTTAAGGTTGATTACACCACTAAATGTTATTGACGTCTTATCATTTAAGTGATAGGAGTAATCATTGCTTTGCTCGTTGTTTACGAATGATCGTAAGTATAATGATAATACTTAGGATGGTGGTAGGTGCCGCCATGGCTGTAATTAGGTTGAACTTAAAACTGTTCTATAACTTTTTTGTCTCAGTTCGTTAATAAAGAAAAAGTATTTATTCACGTGGACAGAATTTAGCTTTCATTTTGTACGTGACGCGTTATCTAGTTGGTATTGTTGATCCAAGGGCAAAGGTGTGCTTTGAATGTAGCCCTTTTCATTTTGGGTAATATTCTTACTACAATAATAAATTTCTTATTAATTTCTGTTTTTATTTTCGGAGTTCCTTAGCCAAGTGACTCTATTGTAAATATAGGTAAGTACCTACCTACTTATAATTGAAATTTTTGTTACGTTTCAGGTTTCCTCAAAATATTAATGTTCGAGAAAAATGGCTGAAAATGATAAATAGAGAAAAATGGGTTCCCAAAAAATATTCGAAAATATGTAGCAAACACTTCGAATAAAAAATGTGTCTCTCAGGCGCACAAAAAGTAAAATTACAATAAATTAATCGGTTTAGTAGACTTAATTCACCTGCAAATGGGTGAATTAAGTCTACTGAAGGAAAACGTTAACCTTTAGTAGACTTAATTCACCTAGTCCACTAAGTTCAAGTATACATAGGTACGTGCCTACATGTACACATACCTACATGTAGGTACATCACCTCTTTCAATGCATAGTACCAGAAACGCAAGTTAACGTGCCGTGCACGCTTATGACCACGTTTTCAACAGCGTACCCGACCCGATTTTTTATTGGCAAATTACCGTTATTACCCATACGTCCAAGTTTTCATCAGCATAGTACCAGATATGCAAACGACCCGATTTTTTCGCAAAAGAGGACTTAGTCCGTTTATGTAGGCTTTCGTACATTTTTTTATAATATCTTTGGTCGTACATTTATCATCGCACTTGATACTTATACTTTTTGCTGATAATGATTATGGCCACTTGCAAAATATAAATGCTGTGGATATGCTGTGGTGTAATATTGATGGGAAATGTCAGCATTACGGAGCCACAGAGATACTATTGTGCCAGTACTGTCTTGAGCTCCTGGGGTTCAATAGGGGCTGGTCGATTGTAAATTCATTTCAGGTCGTATGCGTACCCACATGGTCGATTGCAAATTCATTTCAGCTCGTATGCGTACATGGTCGATTGCAAATCGGGCAAGTTGCGAATTTGGAATAGGGTCAAGCGTGCACGGTAACTTACGTTTCTGGTACTATGCTTATATGGCGTACAACTTACTATGTTACGTATAAAAAAAACTTAATTCACCCATTTGCAGGTGAATTAAACTTAATAAGTATAATTAAGTATACTTATTTACAAAGCCCAGCAGTAGGTACATTACTAAAGTACGTTGCATAGCCTGGGTGCATTAAGTCTACTTAAAAGTGCACTTAAATCACCTGGGTGAATTAGGTATACTATTTGGTAGACTTAATGCACCCAGGTGACATCAGATAGGTGAATTAAGTCTACTAAACCAACGATGTGTCAGTATTTAGTCCGTTAGTCGCCTTTTACGACACCCAAGAGAAAGATGGGTTTTGTAATAAGGAGCCGCCCCCACCCTGTTTGGAGGAACATAAAATTCATCACTTTCTATCTGTAGTTTTATTTTAATTCCTTCAAAATTAAAGATATTCACTTTATAAGTAGATCTGTGCCAGCAGACACAAGACGCTGCAGTCTGTGTCGATAATCGAAGTCGAAGCAGGCACGCGCAGCACTGTTTAACTTGCACAGATACGTATCACACGCACACCGAAGTATATAATTTTTGGTCTCGCTTAATTATTCCATCGCCAATCTATAGCGTATACTAAATCTATGGTTGTAATAGTCTTGTTCCAATAATACTAACTTTAATTTATATTTTTGTAAATAATGGGGTAGGTACAAGAAGAGAGAAAAAACCTGAACCCTATAAATAAATAATTACTTATAAGCTAGATGATAGCTTTAGCAGCGATTGCGGTAACTATGATTAAATTTCCCGATGGTGCCAATGCAATTGCCGCCTATACCGCCTTACGCCTGCCGCCTGCCACCAAACATAGCTAAACGTAACTAACGTACCTTTTGCCTTGTATCACCAACTCTTGCAACTTTCTGTCGATATCCTCAATTAGCCGCCTGTCCACCCTGTAAGGGTTCTCGTACACTTCATCCTTGTTAGTATCTGCCTGCACCTCGGATTCAACCTCTTCACCGAACTTCTGCTGAAAGTCTTTGACTAAGTCGGAGCATCTCTCAGTCAGTTTAACCTCTGGTATGTCTATCTCTTGGAGGAGTTTAGCTAGCTTCGCCTTTTCCTCGTCAGTCACCATTCTTTGCAGTGACTTTTTTCTGTCACCATGGAGAAACGTGTTGCGTTACCATGGCAACGTAGCGTCAGCCAGAAACGATTGTTTGCCAAAATAAATTCGATAGGTACAATAATAGGTTTCTTGTATGGCTTGCTCGGCTCGCTATGATTCGGCCTGTTTATTCTTGAAAGTTTTTATTGTGTGTATTTATTCTTATTCCGAGACTCCGTTGAAGGGATCTTTATTAGGAATTATATTATTATTATGACACATTGAACAGAATGTCTAACTTTTCGTCCGACGTTGGCGCTCTTTTTACTTGCCACGCGTCTATCGCGTTTCAAGCGAAATTCCTCTCTAGAAAGACGTTTTATTGGCTATCGTGTTGAGTCTCACGAAGGCGACGTCTGAGAAATAGCTGAACACGCCGCTGACCCACACGCCCGCCATGCCGAGCAGAGTGGCACACGGTATCAGGAAGCAAAACAACTTCGTGCTCGGACACAAAATGAGAAACGGCACACCATTTATCATGGCTGTGACGTGTTTGATGACTACCCAATTAAACTTTAATATTATTTAGATTCAATTTAGTTTCTTGTATTGCTAGACAGCTATAACCACCAAATCAGCTATAGCAAGGCTGGAATTAGATGTGTGAGATGTGTCTTGCTTTAGGCAGTAGACGTTAAGTTTAGACCTTGGCCGTGACTCTATATCGTAGAGGCTTTGTGCGCACGCAAAATAGAAACAGTTTAAATGTTTTTACTTATTTTTTGTATTTCATGTATTTTTATTGTATTTAATGTTTATATTTGGCTAAAAATTTTTGGCAATAAACTTGTCAATTTACCCAACAATTTACCTAACATTTGTCATGTCAGAATGTCAACGTACAAGCTTGACAGTGATACGTAATAAAACGCCGAGTTTTATTCTTTGACTATTACATGATTTAATCAAAGGTTTTATTGTAACTAATAATAAATTTTGTATTTTGTGCTATGTGTAGGTAGGTATACCGGCTTCCTAGAGCATGGGTTTAATGCTCTAAGACCGGCTTAGGACAGTATTAAGGTAAGTATTGCAAAATGCATAGAACGATGCCTTAGTCACTCCAGTACCTTTATGCGAGACAGAATGTCGAGAAAAAGTCGCCATTTTTGTACGTGACACGTGTAAACTCTATGCGGGTCGCGTCACCACTGGTGCTGCAGTTCACGCTCGCTGAGCGCCGCGGCCGCAGGCCGCAGTGTTGCCGCGCTTGGAAACATTTGGTATGTAAATTACAGCACTGTCTTAGAAGAGTTACACTTCCAACGCACGAACTATTGGAGCTGAAATTCAGTCTCTAAGAGAGGTCATGGTCGAGCGTTTGAACACATCCTTGAAGGAAGTATCCAACTGGGATGACGCGAACCTGGTCAAGTTCAATGCCATCAAACACAGGCGTGTCTATTCTCCGCTAAACGGAGTCCGTTCACCTTGACTCCTAGGTACTTTCCAAAGTGTCTCTGTTCATATTTGTGACCATCTTGAGCTTCTTGGTATGACACTGTCATCAACTCTAACTCCTACCTGGAGTCACAAATTGCCTCAAAAAATCTGGGTAATCCTCTCAAAGGTAAGAAGATACTTCACACCGGGACAACTGCTTACTTTATGTAAAGCACAAGTCCGGTCGTGTATGGAGTATTGTTCCACCTTTGGGACGGATCTGCTAAATACCAACTTGGAGCACTGGATGACTCCAGTGCTCCAACGGGAGAGTCAGAAAGCTCATCAACGACGACAACCTTTTTGACGCCAAGCCAAGCAGAGCTTAGAACATCGGCGCCAGTTCGCATGTCTATCAGTTTTTATAGGATACACTTCGAAGAGTGTGTCATGCAATTATTCGATTCAATTCCTCCATCCCCTTTTTACCATAGGATAACCAGACAAACTGAACGACGTCATAGATTCACAGTGGAGATTCCGCATATGCGTACGAAGCGTTTTGCGTCAACTTTTATCATTCGTACCGCAAAGCTGTGGAACTCCATGCCAGTGTCTGTGTTTCCTATCAGTTACAATATTGGAGTCTTCAAATCACGAGTGAACCGGTTTCTTCTAGGTAAGCATGTTCCACCATAGGCCACATCATCACTTACCATCAGGTGAGATAGTGGCCAAATGCAAGCCTAAAGATTATTTCTAATTTATTTTGTTAAAAAATACTCTTTCTCCTCTTTTTTATCTTGTTTGTTCTTTTAGTATCGTCGTATAGGAAAACGAGAAAAAGTTACTGTCATAAAATTATTAGAATATCACTAATTTGTTATTACGCGCTACAACAACAAAATAACGTTGTTTCAAAGACATTTTATAATTTTAATGTAGTATCGGAATTACGATATTAAAACTGTTCTATTCCGGAAGCATAATATCGTGAAATTCTGTCAGACTCAGAATATCCGGAATTACGAAATTCCGGAATCCGATATTTATGCTACTTTAAATACGACATCGCAAGGACTAATGTCGACAAATAAACATTGCTACTAATTCGTAAATGAGGAAACGTTCTAACCAGTGATGTAGCTGTAGTTTATGAGTAGAGGGTTTTCATTGGGTAACACGAAGCGCCATAAGAACAAGTATCTGAGGGTATGGGAGTTGAAGCAAGCCAGCTGCTGGATCAAGCGGACACCCTCCAGCCGCTTGCAGCACAGGTTCTCAAACGAGACGAGCTGCAGGCGATCCTGGAAACTGCAGAGAAAAAGCCCTCTATGTAGATTTGTAATATGATGAGGTTTTGCCCGAAATTCGACTGTGTTGTGTCACATGCGTCCATGGGCTTTGGTGGCTCCTTTTCTACCCGGCGAGACGAGCGTAAGCAAAAGCATGTTAGCCGGATCAGTATGCTAAGAAGAATAAAAAATGCACACTATTAATATTATTAGATTTAACCTTACCTCAAAATATTTTGCAATATTCTAAAGAATGTTTTCCGTTTGAAATAGTCAAGACGATCAATTTTAATCAACTGATCAGAAACAATGAGTCGATCCATTTGGGACTGCTGTGCCTCAATTTTCTGTGAACAATTGCAATTTAAGGCGTCACACCAAATGCAGATCAGAAGCAGAACAAATTGAACGCGGGCCCAGAACGATATGACGAACGTGAGCGCCGCGTCCCTGACCCAGCCCTCCCTGGACTTTAGTAGCAAACGCTTACCCCCTGCGTCTATTCCTAATCGTCGTCCACTGCTGTGCACTGTGCCAACCATTTGCAATTGCAAAATATAGCTGCGCTTTGTACGACGAATTACGAATAGACAGGGGATGACCGTTTGCCATTTGCTTAGGGGGGCTGGTGCTTTATTCATTCTATAAGCGCATCCCGATTCGCCGTAAATGCGTGCACGCTGCTGACTTTTTCACAAACGATTGGGACAGTATATTTATACTCAGCAGGGTACGACGAATTACTTACGGGCCAACGAAGTTTTGAATGCCTGAGGCTGCTCTAGACCTGCCGGCAGTTTGTTCGAACACCCGCTCGCTTCAAACAAACGACCGCTTTAAAAACGTTGTAGATTATGTCGCGTCTCGCACTATTTCTGCTCCATGTTGCTCTGACTTGCTTTTGGCGATTATGTAACTGCTACATGTTTTTGGTTTAAGACTTATTGCTTTGTTGTATAGAGTTTAGCTTAGAATTGTGACTTACACTCTGATCATCACGATTGTATAAAAATTTAAGAAAAAAATGGTGATCTCAAGGAATTGGTACAGTAAATTTTTGTACAACTTATCTAGCCACTTCAAAGTCGTATTGAAAGTTAAGCTTACAATTTGTTTCTGCCTTAGATTGTTAAGCCAATCAAGTATCAGTCATTTAATCATATTAAATATTAAAAATTACTCTAATATGTGGCTCATTATTAAAAGAATAACACCAATCCTCTTTCTTCTCTTAGGTGTCGTAAAAGGCGACTAACGGACTGAAGACTCTGCACATTCACATGCAACAGCATAAAGCGGCAATGGGCTCACCACCACCAGTCACGCTTGCCGTCCTAGTGAATATGCAGTAAAGTACATCGCACTTATTCCGAGAAAATGCGCCCAAAAGATAAAGACTTTCATCTTTATCTTTAGGCGCATTTTCTCGGAATAAGTGCGATGTCTTTACTGCACATATGTGCAGTTGTTATTTTTGGTGTGCCGTGGACTGTGGCAAAGCACTGCTTTTGCGGTTCTCATTGCCTATATCTACCTATGTCTCTGACTGACCCTTAGGGGATAAGTAATGGTCGTAAAAGTAGGTACGCATGTAGTATTAGAAATTAAATGGAAACCTTTAAAGTGATTTCAAGGGATTGGTGCAGTTCCTTCTGGTACAACTTGGGTGGTAGCTTCAGGGCCGTGTTTGCTCTCCAAAAGTAGCTGCCGAGACGCGTCGGCATCCTCAGGTTGGGGTATTGGTAAGTGAACAGCACTTTCTCGCAGTGCAGATCGCCGAAGAAGTAACGTTGCACGTCGTGGATGGACCAGTAGCGAGTGTCTGTACTTCTGATGAGAAAATATGTTTTTTTTTCATAATTTTCAGCCTTTCTGAAGCCGCTGCGAAGCATCTCTATGTTTATGCCATTCACCTCAGTCCAGTGCTACTCCACTGTCTTAATTACCTATCATACATAGTAACCAAACCCACATACATAGGTATCCACTATTAAACATCTCCACATTTCGAAGGGGTAGTCAAAGACCACAGCCTTTTATTTGTTACGTTCCTGACATCTAATCTTCTTATCTTAGTAGGCTAGTCGAGGTTTCACTCTCACCTATGATTTTTTGTCTATCTGAGTTTTTTAGTTTCTAATTGGATACGACCCTGTCAAACTTTCTTTGCTCTATCAACTTTCATAATAACATTCTTTAATCATTCAGACGGTTTAGGTTAGGTACACTTGACCTGACATTCAAGTGAACGTATTTCTAAACTCGATGGATGGATTTTTGGAAGCACTTGCATCTAAGATCAACATTTTTTTACAGTATTTATCGTTTTTATCGAAATAGGATAATAAATTCATGCTTAATATTGCAAATCCCCACTCTGCGAGAATAAGCTGTTCGGACGGCCGGCGCATCGCATTTTGTAAGTACCTACCTACTTAGTAATTTTGCAATTTTTATTTATTGTTGTAATAGGATAATAAATTCATTATAAAATCGTTATTCCTCTACTCTTACTACTATACTTCATGAAGTAACAATTATTCTGGTATTAAATTTTACTTTATCATAGATAGGAGAAATTCACAATTTTCAAAGTTTTTTGGTTTAGAATAAGCTTTTTTTCTATATAAGTAAAATCAATGATATCTAAAAATTCCGAGGCCGCTACTAACTAATTTTTTCTTTCATTTTTTTTAGAACAGTAGTTCAATCTCTTCTAGATTAGAAAAGTACCTCTGCGCATTTTATGAAAATCCTTCTCTGCGATTTTGGGTTTAATTAAAAAGTTAAGCAAAATTTACATTAAAGGAGGCCGCTACGAACTATGCCAATATGAATGATTGGTCTCGCTGCGCTCAGCGAGACCAATCATTCATCTAAGGCCAATAGCTATACTATACTATTAAATAAGTCAAAATTGTTAAGAGGCCTATTACATCTCGAATGTAATTTTTGCGTAAAATGCCCATTTTTGCATTTTGTAGTAATTTTGCAGTTGTATTTATCGTTTTTATCGAAATAGGATAATAAATTTGTGCATAATATTACAAATCTCCATTCTATGAGCATAAGTTGAATTCGGACGGCCGGCGCATCGCATTTTGTAGTAATTTTACAGTTGTATTTATCGATTTATTCGAAATAGGATAATACATTCATTATAAAATCTTTATTCCTCATGAAGTAACAATTACTCTGGTATAAATTTTGCTCAATAATATTATCGTAGATAGGAGATATTCACAGTTAACTTATAGCGATTTTAGAAGTTATTGGTTTAGAATAAAATTTTTTTTCCTATATAAAATCAATGATATCTAAATATTCCGCGGCCGCTACACACTATTCGACTATGAGATAACATTATAATTTTTTTATTTCACTTGTTTAGAACAGTAATTCAATCGATGAGCTCAAAAAAGTGCCTTCGCGCACTTTATGAAAATCTTTCTCTGCAATTTTGGGTTTAATTAAAAAGTTAAGCAAAATTTACAGAAAGCGAGGCCGCTATGCTCTATTCCAATAGCTATTCTACACTATTCAATAAGTCATAATTATTAATGTATTTTTGTTTCAGAGATCCATAATGCCAAAATTGGCCATTTTACGCAAAAATCACAGTCGAAATGTAATAGGCCTCTTAAGCTGTGGTTCCGGGATGTTGTCGTAAGGCAGCGGTCGTTAAAACCCACTAACCAACGTGGTGGAATCCCACAATGTGTTATTATCTTTCATGCAGGAACGTCTGAGTTGAACACAAGTACCTGAGATTAAAGCCTATACTGAATACAAAACCTGAGTATACTTACCATGGGACGTTTATAGGCTGATCATGATGTTGGAACTTTAATTTTTATATTTCTAATGTATCTTTACCTACTTATTTCATATCGGATCGTTAGATAGTGCGCCTGCCTGACTCCGTATGTCAGAGAGAGCAGGTACAAATCGTCCTCGTAACAAAATTTACAACTTCTTTATTTCTAATGCACATAAGTACATACTTACATATAATATATATTATAATCACAACTATTATCCCCGAAGGGTTAGTTACAGACAGGCAATGAGAACAGCAAAAGCAGTCCTCGGGGTCCGCTTTTCACCAAATAGCGACTGCACATGTGCTCAGCGTGACATGTGGTAAGCCGCTCTATGCTGTTGGACATGATGTGCAGTCTTTAGTCCGATAGTCGCCTTTTACGACACCCAAGGGAAGAGAGGGGAATCAAGGAATTGGTGCAGTATTTCTAATGTTTCAAACAATAATAAATAAATTTTTTTTGGTACCAATAAAAATCTGAGCACTTGCAAATATTCCGTGCGTGAGTTACTTCCACCTTTGCAGGTTTCTTAACTCACATTAACAAAGGGTGTTCCTGCAGCAAGCCGTCCGAGCTCTCGACATAGCGCAGCCATATGAAGGGGTCTTTCGTCCAGTCCCCGATCGCCAGGTACCCGGGACTGGGCCGGTTATCCCGGGGCCAAAGGAGCCACTTCACATCCTCCAGGTGCCCAATGATCTTTACACATTTGCAATCCTCTGAGAAGATACCGCAAAGTTAAGAGATTTAATAAAATAACAGAGTGCTGACCGAGAAGATTATTCACGATCGATTCGTTAATGAAACTGAAAAGTATGCTGCTTTTTATTCTTTTCGAGGCAGCGACAGTTACATTTCTGATATTGCTTGACCAAAAAGCTGCCACGTTAGCAGCATTCTGGTTGGCCTCGGCTAAAGTGATTAAAATAGTAATTAGTAGGTATTAATCTCTTTGGCGGAGGCCAACCAGAAGGCTGCTGATGTGGCTGGCAGCTTTCAGGTCAAGCAATGTGAGAAATAAGTATAACTGTCGCTGCCTCAAAAAGAATAAAAAGCAGCACACAATTATTTTCAGTTTCATTAACGAATCGATCGTAAATAATCCTCCCGGTCAGCACTCTGTTATTTTTTAAATATTTTGACTTTGACTTCTTGCACGGTGGGGGATTTGGCCGAGGCCAAAGACATTAAACTATTATATAGGTAGGTACTATTAAATGTCTTTGGCCTCGGCCAAATCCCCCACCGTGCATGAAGTCAAAGTCAAAATATTTTTATCTATAAACTTATAAAATAAGCACTTTGGATCGTTCAAAATTTATTTTCTAGCTTTCTGGGAGTCATTATTAGCTGTGGAGAAAAATAGGCGCATGAAACTGCACAAGGAGCGACGAGGTGTCACTTCCAAGAGGCATCACACTCGCATTCAAACCCACAATTGCAAACATTCTGCTCTGCAGCACAGAATAATATTACTACAGCAGAGAATGCGGGCCCGCATCCCGCATATTGACCTGTGCTGCTGCTTCAGTGACATACAAATTCTCGTTTTTTTTAACGATATGGAATGGTGAATATACCTACACACACTAATTAGGGGCACTAGGCATTGCTAAAATACTGAATACTTTTTACTGCCAGTTGTATTCAATACTTACTTAATTTAAAACGTTTTAGGCTACAAAAAAAGGCCTCTTACGTCACTACGGCTACGCCACCGGTTCGTGGTTCGTAGTCCGCAGTATTCACACACAGTTTTGGTACCAATTTCCAATATCAGATGATAGGTACCTACTCTATTCAGTATGGTTGGGTTTCTGTCGCCATGTCGAAACACGTGTCCATTATCAAGCAATTGTAATCACTACGAGACGAAAGTTGTATTATAATAACTGACGCTTTCTTTTATCAGAAATCTTAATTTAACCGCTCTCTCTTTGCATAGATAAATTAAATTGTACTTACCCTCCTTTTCCATTGTACGTCTGTATGTCTTGGATTTGTAAATAATACTAAACTAACAGAGGCAATAATATCAAAATAAACATGATTAATTTTTAATACACCTGACCTCAATGATGTATTGACCGATTTATTGAAATGACATTAACCACTTCGGTGTACAGTTAATCGAAGATTAAATATCGAAGCACACTTTTATAATAAATTCCATTATTACTATTGAAATAATTTCAATAGTCAGAGATAATGCTGTAAAGTTTTCAAATAATTTTTGTCACATAAATTAACTTTCTTCCCTTCGCTCAGTCACGGCGCCCACAAATAAACAAAGATATTTCAAATTCAATCAAATAAACAAAAAGACGTCACTGGCCATAGAGTTAAAACTTTTTTTTATGCTTACTGTATAAAACCTTTTTTCTGACCTTATCTCTATGCAATAATCCTACCTTATCCACAGACGTATACTTTTTATTAAACATATGTGACCTTACCTAACCGGGTCATAACCATGACTTATCTTATTTAAATTCATCTAAAAAATTAACGTAGGGATAACGTAGTTTTTAGCCGGTCCAGCTTGCCGGGAAACAAATACACAAACTAACAAATACACCAAGAAAAAAACACAGACAGGAAAAGCTTAAAGGGGTGCCGCGCGATCGCAAATACTGACATAAGTCTCTTACTGAACTTCAAAACAAAATCAATCATACTGTTAATTATAATTAGAACAATTCTGCTTTAAAGTTTCAGACCTAGTAATTTAATTAGAGCAATGTTTTTATTCTGCGAAATGTGCAAAACCATCACGCGCTTGTGTTAAAAATAAAAATTAACTTTTTAAAGAAGGGGGTGCCCTGCGGAATGTCAATACAAATATTTTCATGTTAGAATTATTGTTTCATGCGTAAAATTAAGAAAGTAGTCGATAAAAAATGTTTTAGGAGTCATTAGATTCATGTATTGTTTGTTATTGTTTTAAGAATTTGTTTCAAATTTGTAACCTTAAAACCTTGTGCAATGATCAGGGTAACTTACAAAAGTTCTGTTAATATTATATAGGTAACTAATTCAGCGCATTGTACAAGTGACTTAAGAGCGTTTACGCCGAGCGCGAGACCTCAAGTTTAGGTTTTTAAGTCCAAATATCACGCACACAGAAGCGAGCTGTGAGCGCGCGCGACTGTGTGTGTAGAATAGGCTAGTTCTGCTCACTGTAGTCAAACTCACTCACTTTGATCCGTTAGATCGAATTTGCTTTTTCGTAACGATTATTTTTTTTAATATGGGCGTAAGTAATGCATTAAATATGTAAGTATAATATTATATTGCATGTATTTTTATTAAACTTGCAATGTATGTGTCTTGTTCGGGTGGAATTTTGCAACTCAATTTTGACTCACTTCCCGTTTACTGATTGAGCTAAAAATTTGCATACATGTGTAAATCGCGTGACAATTCAAATTTATGATTGACATGGTGCTGATCTGATGATGGAGATGGAAGGTGGCCATTGAAACTTTGCAATAAAATAGCACAACCTAATTGAGTTTGGGCTCGTTTGAATCGTCTTGACGAGTAGTTTGTCTTTCAATGGTAACCAGGGTCTGATGATGGAGCTGGATGGTGGTCATAGGAACTCTGTAATAAAACTAAGCAACCCCATCGAGTTTCGGCTTGTCCCATTCGTCTTGACGAGTCCTTTGTTTTTAAATGGTTACCAAGGTCTGATCTGATGATGGAGCTGAAAGTTGGTCATAGGAACTCATTGAAGAAACGACGCAACCCCATCGAGTCGCGGCTCGTTTGATTCATCTTGACGAGTACTTTGGTGCTAGATGGTAACCAGAGTCTGATCATGGAGCTGGAAGATGGCCATAGGAACTGAGTAATTAAACAACATAATAACCCCATCGAGTAAGGGCTCGTTTAATTCGTCTAGACAAGTACTTTGCTGCTAGATGGTAACCAGGGCCTGATGATGGAGCTGGAATGTGGCCATGGGAACTCCGTAATAAAACGACGCAACCCCATCGAGTTTCGGCTCGTCTCATTCGTCTCGACGAGTACTTTGGTTTTAGATGGTTACCAGGGTCTGATCTGATGATGGAGCTGAAAGGTGGTCATAGAAACTCAGTAAAGAAACGACGCAACCCCATCGAGATGCGGCTCGTTTGATTCATCTTAAAGAGTACTTTGGTGCTAGATGGTAACTAGAGTCTGATGATGAAGCTGGAAAATGGCCATAGGAACTGAGTAATTAAACAACATAATAACCCCATCGAGTAAGCTGATGTTGGAGCTGGAAGATGGCCATAGGAACTCAGTAAACAACATAACCCCATCGAGTAAGGGCTTGTTTAAATCGTCTAGACGAGTACTTTGCTGTTAGATGGTAAACAGGGTCTGATGATGGAGCTGGAATGTGGCCATTGGAACTTCGCAATGAAATAACACAACCTAATCGAGTTTGGGCTCGTTTAAATCTTCTTGACTAGTAGTTTGTCTTTCAATAGTAACCAGGGTCTGTGATGGAGCTGGATGGTGGTCATAGGAACTCTGTAATAAAACGACGCAACCCCATCGAGTTTCGGCTCGTCTCATTTGTCTTGACGTCACAAACAACAAAAAAGGTTGAAGTTGAAGGTAGATTTTCAATACTTTTTGGACCAAATTAAAATACTTAGTAACCACAATAGAGCCACAGGATGTACAATTGATAATTTACAAAGGATAAAAGAGCATAAAGTAGGCTTATTATCTACATTTTTAATGAAGTATAACATTTACCTTTAGATAAGTTTAAGAATCATGTAAAATCTTGTTTACATAAGAAAGATCAAAGTGTTTTTAGTTGACAATACAGCCTGGTCATAATTATATTTTCACATTATAGTTTCTTAGTCAATTATTTTTATAACTAATTAATTTACGCTGGTATGATAGCCTTTAACAGCAGTGTCTTACAGACAAAGGTACCTACTCAAAATTTATGTTGAGTTTAAAGTAAGTATTGCTCGATATAAAATAAAATAAACAACGTCTTACAGTATCTCTGAAACAAGAAAAAGTAAGACTTTTCAATACTACCAGTAAAAAATAAGATTGCAAGAGCAGACCAGCCTCCACAGGCGGCACCCGTTCACGAGTATGACATGTGAATCAGCCATCGCTTCGTTTAACCATGTTTGAGGGAACGTAACGACCCGACGCACATGCCACCACCCCAGAGACACTTTAAGAGAACATGACACACTCGAGCAACTCCAACGAAAGTAAGAGAACAATACTATAAACGCAACATAAGTTTTGAGTAGGTACCTTTGTCTGTAAGACACTGCTGTTAAAGGCTATCATACCAGCGTAAAATTAATTAGTTATAAAAATAATTGACTAAGAAACTATAATGTGAAAATATAATTATGACCAGGCTGTATTGTCAACTAAATACACTTTGACCTTTCTTATGTAAACAAGATTTTAGATGATTCTTAGACTTATCTAAAGGTAAATGTTATACTTCATTAAAAATGTAGATAATAAGCCTACTTTATGCTTTTTTATCACTTGTAAATTATCAATTGTACATCCTGTGGCTCTATTGTGGTTACTAAGTATTTTAATTTGGTCCAAAAAGTATTGAAAATCTACTAGTCTTCGACCTTCAACCTTATTTGTTGTTTGTGGAACCTCATCTTCGATAACCTGAAATGAAAATACATTTTAATTTCTTTCTTTCTAGCACCAAACTACTCGTCAAGACGAATCAAACAAGCCGAGACTCGATGGGGTTGCGTCGTTTCTTTACTGAGTTCCTATGACTACCTTTCAGCTCCATCATCAGATCAGACCCTGGTAACCATCTAAAAACAAAGTACTCGTCAAGACGAATGAGACGAGCCAAAACTCGATGTGGTTGTGTCGTTTTATTACAGAGTTCCTATGGCCACCTTCCAGCTCCATCAGCAGACCCTGGTTACCATCTAGCAGCAAAGTACTCGTCTAGACGAATTAAACGAGCCCTTACTCGATGGGGTTATTATGTTGTTTAATTACTCAGTTCCTATGGCCATCTTCCAGCTCCACCATCAGACCCTGGTTACCATCTAGCACCATAGTACTCGTCAAGATGAATCAAACCAGCCGAGACTCGATGGGATTCCGTCGTTTCTTTAATGAGTTCCTATGACCACCTTTCAGCTCCATCATCAGATCAGACCCTGGTAACCATCTAAAAACAAAGTACTCGTCAAGACAAATGAGACGAGCCGAAACTCGATGGGGTTGCGTCGTTTTATTACAGAGTTCCTATGACCATCATCCAGCTTCATCATCAGACCCTGGTCACTATTGAGACACAAACTACTCGTCAAGACGATTTAAACGAGCCCAAACTCGATTAGGTTGTGTTATTTCATTGCAAATTTCCAATTTCCACATTCCAGCTCCATTATCAGACCCTGGTTACTATCTAACAGCAAAGTACTCGTCTAGACGATTTAAACGAGCCCTTACTCGAAGGGGTTATGTTGTTTAATTACTCAGTTCCTATGGCCATCTTCCAGCTCCATCATAATACCCTGGTTACCATCTAGCACCATAGTACTCGTCAAGATGAATCAAACCAGCCGAGACTCGATGGGGTTCCGTCGTTTCTTTAATGAGTTCTTATGACCACCTTTCAGCTCCATCATCAGATCAGACCCTGGTAACCATCTAAAAACAAAGTACTCGTCAAGACGAATGAGACGTGCCGAAACTCGATCGGGTTTCGTCGTTTTATTACAGAGTTCCTATGACCACCATCCAGCTCCATCATCAGACCCTGGTAACTATTGAGAGACAAAATACTCGTCAAGATGATTTAAATGAGCCCAAACTCGATTAGGTTGTGTTATTTCATTGCGAAGTTCCAATGGCCACATTCCAGCTCCATTATCAGACCCTGGTTACCATCTAACAGCAAAGTACTCGTCTAGACGATTTAAACGAGCCCTTACTCGATGGGGTTATGTTGTTTAATTACTGAGTTCCTATGGCCATCTTCCAGCTCCAACATCAGCTTACTCGATGGGGTTATTATGTTGTTTAATTACTCAGTTCCTATGGCCATTTTCCAGCTCCAACATCAGCTTACTCGATGGGGTTATTATGTTGTTTAATTACTCAGTTCCTATGGCCATTTTCCAGCTTCATCATCAGACTCTGGTTACCATCTAGCACCAAAGTACTCGTCAATATGAATCAAACGAGCCGCATCTCGATGGGGTTGCGTTGTTTCTTCAATGAGTTCCTATGACCACCTTTCAGCTCCATCATCAGATCAGACCTTGGTAACCATTTAAAAACAAAGGACTCGTCAAGACGAATAAGACGAGCCTAAACTCGATGGGGTTGCGTCGTTTTATTACAGAGTTCCTATGACCACCATCCAGCTCCATCATCAGACCCTGGTTACCATTGAAAGACAAACTACTCGTCAAGACGATTCAAACGAGCCCAAACTCGATTAGGTTGTGCTATTTTATTGCAAAGTTTCAATGGCCACCTTCCATCTCCATCATCAGATCAGCACCATGTCAATCATAAAATTGCATTGTCACGCGATTTACACATGTATGCAAATTTTCAGCTCAATCAGTAAACGGGAAGTGGGTCAAAATTGAGTTGCAAAATTCCACCCGAACAAGACATACATACATTGCCAGTTAAATAAAAGCTAGTAATAATTTACTCACCAAAGTACTAAGATTTGCAAATCAAGCTATAAATTTGCACTATCTTCAAACTTACGGAAGGGTCGACAACCGCGCCGGGCAGAGCGTCGAGCGACGTGACCACTCTCTCAGAGGCCTCGCGGCGGACTGATTTGAAGCGAGTGGAGCGCAGGGTTTTGTAGTAGTTTTAGAGCAGTTTTAAAATATTCATAGAAAAATTATAGAGCTTATTTAGTAAAAACAATTTTGTTAAAATTTTAAATAACACTTTTTTCTATAGTATAAAGCTTTTATCTTCTAAAATATATTTAGTACATTAGAGAAAACAATCACTTTATCACCTATAATTTCTTTAAAAATTCACAATGTTTGGAATTTTATAGTTTTTGTTAGTAACCAAAATCAAAAAATGTTTTCAACAAACTATTTTGCTGAGGATCTTTCAAATTGAAATAAAAATGTTGTTATTAGATTTGTTAGTAATTTAAACACATTTTTAAGCTTCGAAGTTGACGCGGAAAGTCAATTTATGAAAACCTCTGTTCAGTTATCTTGTTATAAATTCCAAAATATCCATAAATTTAAAAATGTTTTCAACAAACTATTTCGACTACAAGATCGCCTAATGATATAAGTTTTTAACATATTTGTAAAGTAAGTATTAACAGATATTAAGAGGTTTAAAAAGTACAGTTTTTGAGCAAAACGGCGCAAGAGGACGTAAACGCTCTTAAAAATACGTAAACATTCACAATTTCGTGCAGGACCCCCTTAACATTAAAAATAATAACAATACATTATTATATATTTGAAATTTTGTTATATTTGAAAAAATATACAAAAAAACAATATTACAATCAATTTGTTCTGTACAATGTTAACATAATATAAAAAAACACTAATAAATGCGCTACTAATAAAAGTGAACAATCACTAAGTCCATTCAAATACACAATTTATTAAATATTTCAGTGTCGACAGCATTAGCGCGATCTATATCCGTAACTAATGCATATTATTCTGTGCTAATGCATAGGTGAAGTTAATATTATCTATACATTACCTTTATGATCTAACGTATCCTAAACACGCCACGTTAGCTCATAATATGCCAGTATCTACTTTATGTACAGTTAACGAGTAGGTTCATACATATAATAAATACATAGGTTACATAGTATCTAAGTGCATGTTATTTCCTTGCTATTATATTCGCGGCAAGGCAACTAAGTGGAAAAGTAGGTAATAATAAATCGACTAGCGTTTTATATAAGAATAAAACAGTGATGTTTACGAGAATAGTTTTTGTTATTCTTCTAGGTTTATATTTAGTAGGGTGGTTAGCTGGTAGTGATTCGGTTCTCACTATTTTTACCGCGATTGTTCTAGCCCAATAAAAAATGCAGTTATATTGTTATTGAGTTTTTAAACCATCTACGTATTGCGGTTTTACCTTAGCGGATTGAATATAAGCCGAAGACAGAAGCCAGAATCCTTTACCAGCTGTAAAGAACTGGCTATCAGATTTAGATATGATGGTGACACCAATCAAGCCGTGTATAATATAGTGTTGGTGCCCCCGCTGGGAACAGAACCCGGAATCCTTTGGGTCAGTAACCGAAAGTCTAATTCCAAGACCACATCGCTGTTTAAATGTGTTTACGGTAAAACACACTTCTTAGAAGCACTTGAGCCTAATAATGTAATAACAACCTAATAAAATGTTTGTAATCTATTGCGTAATGTATGAAAGGTACTGAATCAGTAAATAATTGATATTATACATTTCATATAAGCAGTGTAACACAACTAAATACCTACTTATATTTAGTTTTCGTCTACTTACTTACGAAAAGTGATGTGTAGTTAATTAAGTGCTAATTATATATTAAGTCGTTTAGAAGTTACATTCTGTTTGTTTCTTGCCTAATTATAATTTTTTTCCAAAGTAGCACGTGAAAAATGATTAGGTTGATGTTATTAAGATATATTGGACGCAATTTTATTGTCAAATCCTGAATTATTAATTTTCAGTCTTTGTGCTATACGAGATGTAAATGGATGGAATTCATTATTCTAATCGAAATTTTAATTGGAAATTTGAGGATAGGTACCTATATCAAAAGATTGACGCAATTTCCTCGCTCGAGAGGACTGTGGTACTGTCAAGGTAGTTCCTGGTCTGTAATCACAAAGTTTTTAGCAGATTGCGCTTTTGCACAAACGATCCCAATGGGTCGACGTGCTACTCGAGAGGGAGACCTCTGCAGGCCCCACTAAGATAAGATAAGGTTAAAGGCTTGTTACTTGATCGGGCCGGCCAACAATTCTTACTACCTCCTTATGTTATATATGTTTTTTCTTATGGATTGTAAAAGTTTTACTAAGGAAATGTAAATGTACCTAAGTGAATCCTGTATTCATATAAGAATAATGTATAATATAATAAAGAATAATGTAAATAATAATTGACCCTGGTAGTAAAACCTCCACGACACGTTTAACCTGAGCCGAGGTCCATGCGTCTAGAGACGCCCTCGGGTTTTCCACTAGTCAACCGACTAGAACCTCCCAAAGAATATAGTAGGGGGCGGAAAAATACCTAGTGTCTGTAGAAGTCAGCCCCTTTCACGCCCTTATCTGAAACTATTTAAAGCGCTTTGACAAAAAATTCGTCACTGTTAACTTCCTCGACTGGTATTCTAAATATTATTATTTTACAAATCACAAGGAATTTAAATCGTGAAACAATATTCTGTCCATCGCGTAAGTTCAAATTTATTACATGTAACATTTTGAACTTTTTGCATAATATAAATAAAATGCCTAACAGAGTCCAGCAAAAACTCCTTTTTTTAGATAACCTAGGCATACCTTTTTGAGTGTCTGACGTTTCAGCCGAGTTCTACGCCGGCCGTGGTCAGGGGAATCATGGGATGACTGAACTCATTTTACCTAATGGTACGGATACAGCTGATCTAGGATACATAAACTAAGGATATCGCGTTATACTCCTTAATTGATTTTACTTTATTACATATGCTAAAATTATCTGTTCTGCACCTATTTCTTCTGTTTTGTGTTCTGCATTATGCAATTCAGGCTCTAATAGTCATATTGGTCGACAATATTTTTATGCATAGCTTTAAATATATCAGTAATGTAAAGACATTCTTGTAAAAATTGTTAGAATAGAGGATGTTATAATTTCAAAACAGTATTCTATAAATATGTTTTATTGGCAGTAAGGTAGCAGTAAGGGCCGTACTAATTTAACAGAAAATATAATATTTACACAATATAATGATCGTATCTTTTGGCATTACAATATCCTTTTTTCTCAACTTTGACGTCACAAATAACCATGGTTTAATCAACTACTTTACTACGTTTTTCACGTTAACACATTGATTTAAATCCGACACTAATATACGTAACAATTAGTACACACAATAATGGACTTTAACCTTTGAGACATAAGTCTTACTCTACCTACGGTTGCAGCCTCTATACATTGTTTATCACTAATATCAAAATAAAAAAATAATTCCGTACGTTAGATTATTAAATAAAATTTATTCTAATCAGGTATTCAAAACTTATTACGCTAGAATTGAATGAAGAAATTACGGGTGGTTGGTACATCATTAATTTTAAAACAAGATCATCACTTGAATGAATTTTAACTAAGTAGTAATTGTAACTAAGCTTTTAAATAGCAGCCAAACGTGAGCCAAACACATTACTTATGAAATGCATCCTTATTTTGTTGACAACGAATATTTTCAGTTCAGTATGAGTACCTACCGCCATGGCTACAAATCAGTCAGTAATTATATTATTATTAACAAAGCAACCCGAAAATCTTTTTATCTATTTGTTCTGACTCTGCACACCAAAACCAAGGTTTCGTCCCCCCGATTATCAAACGCATTTGAAATCAAAAAGTTCATACATACCTATAATTGTCATTTAATTTTGTATTGTATAATAAAGAATAAATTGCGTTTTATTTGTCACATATTGGGCGTATAGGTATGGCCTATTACGAATATATACGCATTAAGTTGTGCCCGAATCAAAACGATTTAAAAATAGAGAGGGCTGTGGGTGATGCCTTAGTCCAGGTGATATTTTAGCGCATGTCAGCATACCGAAATTTTACCAAACAGAGCAGTGGGAGTATATATATAGAGTAAGTTCATAAAGAGCTCGTGCGATAAAACACCTTATCTTGAGGGCGGTGGGAACAATATGTACCTACTACTACTTTTCTATCAAATGCCTATCTGTAAAATCGATAGTCTGCTGTTGTTTAGCAAAACTCTATAAGGTAAAAGTTGGTCAAATATATTGCCGTGTGTACCAGGGCTTAGGTGTTGCGCGTGAGCAAGAATGTGAGAAGCAAGCTGCATTCGTTTATCTTATCACAGTTCACAGCCCAAACATAATATTACACTTACTGCCTGAACAGTGAGATCATACACATTGGAGTTCTGTGCATTATTCATTTTATCCACTTTAACTATCACTTATTGCTGGAAATTATGGCGAAACGTCTACCGTTTAGGGGAATATTGGTTTTAACAGCAAAAACCGCTCTATAGTTATTATATTATGAATATGATAGACATGTAACTTACAATATTTTATTATACTGTTAAAATCGATAAGTAAACTCATCACATTTATTTCAATTTCAATAAATTTTTGGAATAATTATTGTTTTTTTGCAATATTAGTAAAACAAGTTTTTTTTAAATTTTTACCACACTAAATCCTTTTTATAAAACTAAGTGTATCGGCAAATAATGTTTCAATCATATTAAGCTAAGTATATAGATTTTCGACTATGGCACAAATTAGGAATACATGTTATATCTATTAGGTACACATCTATTACACGTAAAGTCCTAAAGCTTGATGCGATACACAACAATCACTATAAATACTATACATGTTAATAGGAGAAAATATGGGTTCATTCGCCGTTATGCATAGAGGCCGAAAGTATATAAATACATATAATTTACAGCATCATGGTTCCTTATCAAATCGTAACATTGTTTGCATCATAAATCACTTCAACTTCAGAGTCAGCCGATACTAAAGGAATGTAAAACTAATCGACAATTAATAAATTTTGTTTATCGCGCAATATTTGCCTAGGAGTATAAAAAAAATTTGACAAAACCCCAATCGTGCAATAAATATATTACGCATTCTTACTATCCATCCATCCAACCTGTAACAGTATTTGATCGATTCGCCGCAATCACCAGCGCGCAACGGGAGGGACAGACTCACCAGCATTCATCAAACAAACTAATTAACTAGCCAAAGTCAACGTCTGCTTCAAACGTGGAATATCCCTCGAAACTGTTACAAGCCGTGAGATACCAACTTACATATCTTAGAGTATACCTTTTCAAAATAGCACCGCCTTTCAATTTCATATAAATAATTATTAATTCTAATTTTGCCTCTAAATTATTGTAGTTTTACAACATTCAAGGAATTGGTCTCTCGTCACGTGTTAAACACAATTGCAATAAATTCTGTATGTTCGGTGAAATCGTCTACATCTGATGCGTCTTATTTAATTTATCATAATATCCAGAGAGCACAAATTACTTTTAGAAAAGGCCTTTAATTTACCTAACGCAATCATTTTACACATATTTAAAGTTGTCGATTTCTTGTGCGCGTAAAACATTACGATTATGTTACAACGAATCAATCTTTACCTCGTCAATACTGTTTTGCGGAGCGTTTAACCACAAAAGGACAGGTCTGCAGGCCACTCGGACGCCGAAGTGCGCGCGCGTACGCGGTCTCTAGTCTCTTAGCACATGGCGCAAATGACACAGCGGCGGCGGCGTTGCACCCGCGCGGGGGCGGGCGCGGGGCCGGCCGGGCCTCAGGCGGTGGGCTGGGCGGCCGACTGCGCGTGCGTCAGGTGCGTGGACTCGCTGCGGCGCGGCGGCGCCGGCGGCGGCCGCTTTTTGATCGGCTTGGGCTCCTCGCGCCGCGGCTGAGGCTCGCGCCCGAACACGTTCTCGTAGAAGGGATCCTCCACACCACCCCCGTAGTGCTCCTGTATCCACATCGACACACTAGTCTCTTTGTAATCCTGCGTTAGCGGATACTCCCGAAAACCCAACACCTCGTGCGGCGTCGTCGCCGGCTCTAACTTACATTTCTGCGCGACCTGCCACTTCTTTCTCATCACCCTTTGCAAATCTTTCAGAAACTCCTTTGGTGGATTGCTGTTGGAATCTGCCAACTTTTTGGGTGACGAAAGACGTGTGCTCTCGTTTCGTTTCGGCGGAGTCGGCTTCCTGGGTGACGGCGGAAGCGGCTCTTTGAGATTGAATGTGATTTTTTTATTTTTCTTATCATCGTTTTTGGTGGGCAGGTCATCGGCAAAAATAACTTTCTTAATGGATCCCGTTCGTTCTTTTCCTGGTTCGCTAGGTAACTTTTTTTGGATAGACGGACTGCCGTTACTTATCTTTTTGGTTTGCAGTTCAACAAGGCACGCTCCGTACGCGGGGTTTTGTCCGTAAATGCTTTTGTCGGAGTGTAGGGACGAGGTCCGCGAGTGGTCCGAGTTGACGCTGTCGAGTGAGGGCTGGCGCGGGAAGGTGCGGCCGGGCTCGGCGCCGCGCGGGGCCCGGCCGCCCTGGCACAGGCCCGCGCGCGCCGCCTGCTCCAGCTGCTGCGCGGTCAGCTGATTGACGATGTCGCTGACCCTGCCGGTGTTGGCCTCTATCGTGTGCTCCGGCGGCGGCGGCGGCAGGCTGAGCTGCGAGCCGCAGAGGTCTTCCATTGTTTCCATCGGCGGCGGCGGCGGGGGGAGGGAGTCTAGACTGAGAGTAGAACTGAACATGCCGTCGGGAACGTCTTCGCTCGGCGGTGGGGGCAGGGGTAAGTCCTCTACTGCATGAATGGGCTCCGAGTGCGGCGGTTGCATCACTTTCTCGTAAATGGTAGTGTAGCCGTACAAAGTGGATGTGCTATCTGTGATGCCAATCGGATCTCTCGGAATGGTTTCGTAGTGCCCGTAGGATGGCGTCGGCGCTTCGGGTCGCGTCGGGCTGCTCGTGGCAACCAGGTGACTAGTTGTAGCGGTACTGTAAACTGCACTGTCCGTTGATTCTGAAAAGATGAAAAAAAAACAGTAAGTAGAGGTAAGCACAAACAATCAAAGTAAGTAGGTATACCTTTTTTATAAGTATCGAATCATTAACTGACTATAACGTGATGGCAACATCTCGTCAGGATGCCGCCGCCGCCGCATTGCGTGACGTCACTTACCTATGACGTGGTGCCGCTTGAGCGTGGAGTGGCGTGACGTCACTCACCTATGGCGTGGTGTAGTTTGAGCGTGGAGTCACGTGATGTCACATCATCTATGGCGTGGTGCCGCTTGAGCGTGGATTCACGTGAAGTCCTCACCTACGGCATGGTGCCGCTTGCGCGTGACGTCACTCACCTATGGCGTGATGTCGCTTGAGCGTGGAGTGGCGTGACGTAACTCACCTATGGTGTGGTGCCGCTTGAGCGTGGAGTCGCGTGACGTCAATCACCTATGTTGTGGTGCCGCTTGCGCGTGGAGTGGCGTGACGTCACTCACCTATGGCGTGGTGCTGCTTAAGCGTAGAGTTTCGTGACGTCACTCACCTATGGTGTGGTGCCGCTTGAGCGTGGAGTCGTCGCGTGCGGGTCGCGGCCGCCTCGTGAGCGTGCCGCCGTCGCCACCGCCTTCGTCTTCTCCGTCGCAGTCACCCCCCTTCTCCACCATTTCCTTTAGTTGTCTCGTCATCCATGTCAGAGGTATGTTGGGCTTCATGGAGGGCTTGCGTTTAATCGTACCTGAAATCACGTTTTATTTGTAACTGTTTGCTGACGAATATGGTATTATCTTAGATTGATATCACGCGTTGAAGTATATTTACCCATAGGAAACTCGCAGTCGAAAGCACTCTCCGATGCCGTCCCTCCATCTGACAAACAGCCACTCGAGCTGGACGAAGACGCGCGGGAATGCCTAATCAAAAGAGGATACATTTAAAGAAAGACATTATATACCATTGTTACATTTAACAACCATCACTCAAACAACTTAAGCCCGTAAAGGGCGGGTACAGACCTGCGTTTTAATTCACGCTATCCGAATCCGCTCTTACAGTGTACTTGCTCTAATTCAAGTGTAACATATGTCACAGCTCCTGTTCTTTGAAGTTATTTTCTACATGCAAACTTTTCCTATGATACTGGATGTCAAAATTTGGGCCGCCTAGAACTCTAGGGGAGATATAGCAGCCACTTCATGCGCTGATGCACTTAACACCCTTAATTTATAAAGTAGGCAACTTACAATTGAGGAAGTTCCCTCTCGACCACTTGTCGCGATTTATTATTATAACTTATTTAATAGCTTCGCGCAATTTCAAGTGGTATATATAAAAAGTGACTGCTAGAAACCGCAAGAAACTTCAAGGGCTGGTCAGGTCAAGTGTTTTAAACATGACAAAAATTACGAAAAAGAAATTCGTGTTTTTTTTCCGCGTCAGCTGGGCGATAAATACCTACGTTGACGGGTCAATAGACGGCCGGCCGGCCAGCCGTAGCCCTGGCGTTGTAAATAATCGTTATTTTTAATTGTTTTATTTTTATTTTTCTTATTTATTGCTTTAAAATAAATTAGATACTCAAAGACTATCTATAGTTAAAATTCACAAAATAAATTATTTAATTAAAAATGAAAAAAATACGAACTCCTTTTTTGTCATTTTTGTCATGTTTAAAACACTTGACCTGACCAGCCCTTGAAGTTTCTTGCGGTTTCTAGCAGTCACCTTATATTTTTAAAGTACATTTTAAGTAGTATAATTTTTAAACACTGAAAAAAGACGACAACCTCAGGTAGTTTAGTAGACATTTACATGACGGTAGATTGAATTAAAATGGAGTCTCACAACACATGTTGTTGCTAAAAGAATATGGGAGAAACTCCCACTTTTCGCGATAATCGCTTGCGCTTCATTCGAACCGCGCGTACGTACAGTAGCGTGCGCGTAGAAAAATGGTCGACCGGGAATTGGCTCGACTGTATAATACCAAGAAAATGTGTAAGTTATGGTGGACCACACTAACTACTAGATTTTATTTAAAACCCAGTTTCATGAAGTTTTCATGATCGAAAATAATTCCAAACATGTTTACATTTCAATTACTTACTTATTTAGTTAGCAGAGTAAGAAATTTAACTACGATATGTTAAATACCAGCATCAAAAGCATACAAGCATCCTAATTGGTCAAATATAACATAATTTGCCACTGCAAGTAAATTGAGTTATAGGTACTCAAGAGGTAACGTCAATAATTATATTGAGTGGGTACCTATGTTTGCCTAAATCAGAAAACATAAAGTGGGCTTTAGTTCTAAGGCTAATATTATTGTAGCAGGGTGTACAATAATTAATCAAGTACTTAATGCCTATTTTAACTATCAACTCCCACATTACATTTTACTTCAAAATTCAACATAAATGTAACTAAAAAATTGTAAGTACTTAATAATGGACATTAATTAAAATACGGAAAAGGATAGGGAACACTTAGATATATTGCAGTCGCTTGGATTTTCAAGCAAGACCTTTGTGTATATAAATAACTCATTTGTAGCATACCGGACAAATCTTAGTAATTTATGGTTTGCTTTTTATGTGTATTTTCATTTGGCATTTAGTTGTATTAAAAAAAACTAATATTGACGTAAATTATATACGAGTAAATAACCCGTTTGAATATATTTTATTGCATGCTATAATGTAAAAACATCTCGCTAGGCCAATCACACATACAAACCAAAAAAAACTCGCTTAGCAAAATCAATTTTAAATTCAACTACAGAAAAAAAACATAAAATACAGAAAACATTTGCATAGCACCACAAATGAACATGTAGGTAATTTCTGAAAGTTCAACAAACGACTTAAATTATATTGGTTATAAATCAACGTTATTTTACAGTTTTTTTAAATTAGACCTATTAGGGGCATGTCTACTTTCAGTGCCAATGGAGGGGCATGCCGCATGCCATAATTATGTTAACGTGGTAGATTTCAACAGTGCATCAGTGCTACAGTGCACTGGTATGTCTGTTGAACTCGTTCGTCTACTTTTCGAAGACAAATACTTAATTTTACATACAACGTAACTTAGTTCTAAACTCGCTACTGAGGCCCTACTGTCTAACCGCATTCGAAACTTCGTTTGCCCATAATTCGTGGTACACGGCTGTGCGTGCATGTACTGCGCCAATCGCAAACAGCAGCGCTCGTGCATTGCACGACAAATTACGGGGCAACGAAGTATCGGGTTCGCTTGGAGAATAGGCCCTTTGTTCATTTTGAATTGTAAATCTGCCTTCACGCTAAGGGATCTGTCAAACGAGCGGCAAGTTGGCAACGGCAGAGGTAACAGCAGTTGGTTGGCTAGTCTCCACCTCATGACGCCAGCAGGTTTGCTTACGTGTCGTCGGTAAATTGCCGTTCGTGTATTAGAGCCACAGTAACAGATCTATATAGAAGCCGCATGTTAGCTCAATTGTATGAAAACCAATTGTGTCACTTTTTTCTGTGTCAACTTAATAACAAAATTACTTACCGATGAAGAGAAATGTTGGTTATCTCGGCGAACCTTTTTTGTACTGTTTTTACAGTTCGATATGGCGGGCGCAAGTACCTACCTATAAAGTATTTTTTTGAATTCCACTTATGTTTGGTGCTGACAAACGCGGGCTAACGCCCGAAATTTTAACCTAAGATAGGTTAGCCTTCTTAAGTCAAAGGGTTGACTTAAACTCCTTACATATTATGTCAAATTTCTCATTTTAGTAGGCTAAACAATCTATGGATACGTTATTAATTGAGGGTGTGAATGAAACGCGGTCGAAAGATGGGATTTTACCATCCTATTGGCACTCTTTTGGCACATAAAGTACGTAGACATGCGGCTTCTATTCAGATCTATTTCTGTGGTTAGGGTTAAGTGCTACGGACCTGCCGCTGCTGATGTCCGAGTTGGCGACGCTGCCGGCGGTGGACTGCGCCGGGCTGCTGACGGCCGGCAGGATGCCGTTGGTCTTCGTGGGGATCGACGTTATCTACGTTGGAATAAGGTTCAAAATTGTAATAGCACATTTTTGTTTGATATTGTCTTGATGGTGGACGGTTGACAATAACGCGGTGTCTCCGTGTGGGTGACTAATTTAAAAATATCTCGAGATAATAAACGCTTCGGAAGGCTTGTTAAGCTTTTGGGCACACTCTTATTGGACCAAACTGATGGATTTCGATCCTATCTTCCCATATGTCTGTGTAACTTGTAAGTGTAGAATGACTGATGATGTTTTTTTCTTTAGCATCAATATGCATTATAAGTTTGGTACCTACTGACTTTAAATGAAAGGCTTTTACCAACTTTACATCTGGGACACTAATAAAGACATTTGCTAAAACCTAAACCTAATTAGGCTATTGATCAGTCTCTATGATATGAAGTAATTTTTTTATTTTTATTTTGAACATAGTAGGTGTACTTACTGAACAGGATCGTGCATGCGCAAGGTGGTCCAAATCCTCCTGTGTCAACTCTTCTACTAGTGACCGATAATTTTCTAACAACTGTCTCCCATGCTGCAAGTAGATAGTACACATTGAAATCAGGTAGCAGTTTCTGTATGCACAGATCTATCATGACTATCTACCTACATAATAATACCTCTACGTCATATTTCTGAGCAATAATCAAGAATCAATATCAATTATTCAGTTTAGGCAACAACACTTATGAATCGCATTACGCCGTCGGTTCGTAAGTCTATTAGGGTGGGAGACCTTATACTGAGAAGAATCAGCAAGAAACTCAGCAAGGGCATTTCTTTTCTCCCTTTCTTTTACAGCGTCAAACAAAATTGAGCAAGTACCTACTCTAATGTAGGTACTTGCTCAATTTTGTAATTCATCCCTATGAAAGAGAAAACACGAGCGGCAAGATATTTAAAGAATGTGGACCTATGTCCTATGTTCTGTCACGCTCTTACATACATAGTCGAATAGCGAGCGAGAGAGTAAAAAGATTTTCTCTAATTTCATCATTAGCCAAGAAGAGAACTGAGAAACACATTTGTGTTGAACGAACTTTTCCCGCAATCCCTTTTAAGAAGCAAATTGGATTTAAAAGCTAATGGAAATTCAAAAGTTACGCTTTTATAATTTCACACAACAACGGGGAAGGAAGCTATTAACCTTCATCTCACATGGTGGAGCACAACAATGTCACTAACATTGTAGCTTTAGGGCAGACTTGGATGGTAGCTAGTGCGTTCTTTGTAGGTAAAATGCTAAAAACATCAAGTGATTACCTCTCAGCTGCCGAGAGAGCGCGCTGATTGGCACCCGTGTCTGCCGCGACATTTTACGATTACAGCGCTTTCTGTATAGGGCTCGAAATAACTGTATATTTAAATAAAAATGTATGGTGGACATATAACTAACGATCTTATTTGAAAGTAAGCTATCTTCTTGCATTATTTTTTACTGCTTTAACATTTATTATACTATTATTTCAGACTGGTAATCGAAGCATTCATGCAATTTTCACTACTAAATATACACTCATAAATATTGGAACCTTTGTGTTATTTATGGTTTTATGTATTATCCCCCTTAGTTCATTATCAGAGCAAAATACTCATATGAAAAATACAACTTTTCTAGAGATAATTCACTTCTAAATACTATTTTGAAAATCACAATTCACGTCACTTTGACAATACGAGACCGGTACGAAAATTTCAAACTGTCAGAGAAACGGTTCTGTAAGCTTCACTCTAAGATTGTTTTTTTTTTGGGTTCGGTCATTCATCGGAGTATTTAAATAAAATATTTAGAGCTTTATTGTCATGCATTTATGAATTAAAATTGAACGAAAAGTGTCCCTAGTCGGAAGAGCGCTGAGTGGCGCTGATCCGCGCTTATGCACATAAGGCCAATGCGCTGATCCGCGCTTCGGCACTTGATGTTTTTTAGCATTTTACCTACAAAGAATCTTAACATTTTTAAAATATTTATCTTCAAATAAGTACAGGTATAAAGTACAATCTAATTATTCTAGAAAATTAAGGACCATGATCAAAATGTCTAGTGTCTAGACAAAAGGATTGCAGGTCGTTTTTTTTTTCAACGGCGAGTCAAGGACACTACACGCCGCTTTCAGTAGTTAGAGATCGCGCGTTTGACGAAAATATAAACAAACGTGATATCTTACTACACCCCCCTCCCCCCTTGTGATATTTCGTGATTTTTGCCGACCCCCCATCCCCCCTTTCGAGGCCCACGTGATTAATGGAAGCTCCTAGCCAGGTAGACTTAAAACAGCTGCACCACTAACCAAACTATGTACGGCGTCAGATCAACCTACCCTAAACTGTGAAATTTCTCCAATGAATAGTGATCCTTAAAACCAAACACTAAAGTTCAAAATTGATTGTAGAAATTTGACAGTTTTGGGTAGGTTGATCTGACGCCGTGTGTACAGTCGAGGTTCCCGGTAGACCACTTTTAGGCGATATTAGCTTGCGCGCCATTCCGACCGCGCTTAAGAACCGTAGCGCGGGATGTATAGAAATTAGAATAGAATAAGAACAAAAATAATGGAAGAAACATAAAAAACAGTGTCCCATATGTAGGAAATCATTTACCCCTCTATATATAAATAAATAAAGAGGAATGGATAGGCTAGTTAGAATAACATAATAATATGCGGAGTCCCACCGTTAAGTATAAAAGACTAGCAGCCGCTCGCGGTTTCACCCGCGTGGTTCCCGTTCTCGTAGGAATATCGAGATAAAAAGTATCCTATGTGTTATTCCAGGTTATAAACTATCTGAATGCCGAATTTCATCCAAATCCGTTCAGTAGTTTTTACAAGAAAGAATAACAAACATCCATCCATACTTACAAACTTTCGCGTTTACAATATTAGAGTGATTATTAGGATTAGGATAATGATGAATGAAAGCGCAAGTATGAGAAATAAAAGTACGAGATGCATAAAAGCGAGAACTTGAAATAAATCTCCAGTTCTGTTGGAGATGTAATAGGTATAAAAAGAAGAAAAAAACAGAAAATAGAAAACCGTAGCGTGCGCGTAGATAGTGTGCAAGTGAATTTTGTCGAAAATGGTCGACCAGGTACTTCCTCCACTGAACAATGAAATGCTTAATAAGCACCCCGTTGTTAATTAAAATAAAAAAATATAATAATACGTATAAAGAGACATTTGCTGTTGTTATTATCACAATGTACCGTACCTTGGCTATCCGCATGGCAGTCACCCATCTATCTAGCGTTGGCTGATCATCAGCACAGAGGAACTTTATAAATTTAACACTCTTTGGTTGCTGCAGTCTCGGGTGCTTTATGGCGAAGCAGTGGTCCGTCGGCGACTTGTATTTCTTCTTCCAATTCAACCCTATGTATACTTCGTTAGTGTCGAAAGTCGCTAAGCAGACCAGCTCCTTCAGCGTCTTCACCTTGTCCTTCGGCGAATAGTACAGTCCTATTGGGGGACAAATCGAAACACAATTGTAGAACTGTATGCGTATACGAATAGAGGTTATTATAACACAACTCGCTTGAGCGCTTTTGCTTTGATACAACAGGAGAAAACAAAAGAGTGTGGCCACACATCGCATAGCTTAGTTTACTAACCAGAAGGTCGTAGGACGAAGTGGAACTTCTTCCATCCCCTTTTGGCGTCGCTCTTTAGATAGAGAGGGCCTTCCATGGGAGGGACCGGGTGTCCCGATACGGAGGGCGCGGCGCTAGAGGTCCCTCCGCTTTGGCCGAAGAACTCTTCAATGATCACTTGTCGCGAATGCTCGTCGTGTTCGCTAGACCAACCTTAGGAAGAAAATATAAATGAGTGAAATTGTTAAACATTTTTGTGGGAAGGCATTGGCTACTATTTGTCATAGAACAGAAAATAAACATGTACTTACAGTCGAGGAAGTACTCATGGGTACTTTTCCTCAACTGTAAGTCGACTGAAGTCGACCACTTTTCGGCGACATTCGCTTGCGCTTAGGGTTACCATTTAAGAATTTGAAAAGTCCTGACAAAAAGCCTGACCTTTCCATAAAAGTCCGCACATTTTAGTCACAAAACGGAAACATTACTAATTTTGTATTTTATTTTTAGATAAATGAGAGGTTATTAAAGTTTAAAGACTTATTTGATATTACTTAAAATGTAGTTTTGTTCCTCATATTCCAAAATTCGGAAAAATTAAAGAGCCGAACAAAGTCCGGACTAGAGTGTAAAAGTCCGGAAATGTCCGGATTAATCCAGACAGGTGGCAACCCTACTGGCGCTCCGTTCCGACCGCGCGTACATGTATATGTCGCAGTGATATGAGAAAAACAGAGATTTGATCAATTCCCTAAGTGATTTGATCAAATCACGGAGGAACATCCTCCGGGGAAATAACAACACGATTTTTTGATTTCCCTAAACAAATCCATCGATTTGAACAAATACCAGAACTGGTTCAGTGAAATGACAAAAAAGCTTCTCTATGGTATTTTAAACGTCGTTTATTTGTAATTTTAATAACAATTACATGCATAATTAAAATAATTAGTAAGTGTAGTAAAATTGATCTCAAAAATCATCACTAGAACATAAATTGTCCTACTCCTGTAGGTCACGTGATAGGTTAGAAAAAGGTTATTTTTTTATTAGACAACAGAAATACTACGAGTAGCTGCCCTACTCCTGTAGTTCACATGATCACATGGTTATTTTGTCATTTCACGGAACCAGTTCTGGTATTTGTTCCAATCCATAGATTTGTTTAGGGAAATAATAAAATCGTGTTGTTATTTTTACATCCCCCCGTGATTTGATCAAATCAATTAGGGAATTGACCAACTCTCTGTTTTAACATATCCCTGCGACATACAGTAGCGTGCGCGTAGTTCGTGTGCAAGCGAATATGAAAAGTGGTGGACCGGGAACTTCTTCGACTAGACGTGTGTACCTACTTAATTAAAAAATAATATTAGGTCGTTGCTTATTTAAGTGACAAAATTTAAACACTCGATTTAACGTTCATTATTACAGAATAAGTATAATTTGTTATTTAAAAAACTTTTACATAGTTACATCAAAGAACTTTTTAAATGTATAATGCCTGAATTAAATAAATAGTACTAATAATCAAATAATAGTTCCTGTTTGCATTGCCTTAATTATGAAATAGATAGATTATATACTTACCTACTTATATTGTAAATCATGAATTTATGTAAATCGTATGAAATCACTCCCATTGAATTGAATTGTCAATAATTTATTAATTTTGTTCTTAGTTTTTAATTATATTATATACTTTATTAAGTGCAATAATACTCATATGGATCTATGTCATCCATGTTATCTGAATAAATGAATTTGAATTGAATTTGATTATTTAGTAGGTACTTACCTATAAGTGTCCTAGACATGCCTATACTTTGTAGTTTGCGATAAGGGTGTATATCTAAACCGTAGTAGTAGTATGCAATGTGTATTCTTTATAACAAAAGAAGAGTGTTATAGTGGACTAAGGTGTTCTTGAGATAATGGTAGATATAAAGTAGTCCCTGCTGCACCCCTTCGGGAAATGGAGGTAAGTAATGTATGAATGAATGTAAATTTATGTACTGACCTCTGTCGTCCTCGGTCAACAGGAATTTCTCCGGTGTTTGGAATAAAGAGATTTTATCCGCTCGATCGGCAAACAAAATTTTGTTTTTAGACTCCCTCGTCCACAACATCAGATTGTCTACCAGCATCTCATGGTCTTCGTAGACTCGTTCTAAAATTATAAAAAAATACTTTTTAATTATTTGTTATTCAATGTTAGAAGACTCAGGGTTGTTAAGTGAATCACAATAGTAGATAAAACGGTGAACTGTGACATTTTATCATCTGTTTATATTTATCAGAAGACTAACCATGCGACGGGCGCGTGTATTAACAATTAATGATTGTTTTTTTAAATATTTCCGTATTGTTTGCATTTTTAACAGATAACAAATTGTAATGACTGTTACACTAGATACGGATATACTCGCGTTTTACGCCTCGTTTGAAGGACTTTAAAGATTCACAATAAAGTTGCATTTAGGTTGACTTCGATTTGATTTTACGATATCTGGTCTGTATAATTATGATTTGGTAACGAAATGTTATATATTTTTTATTTTCTTTGTTAATGTAAATTTCGTTTTTCTGTATAAAGATGGGCAGCAGTTTCTTGCAACCATTCTTCGTCACATCTAAAAAATTACGTCCTGGGGGGCTATTCTATATCTCAGTCAGCGCTGCCGCAGCGCTGAAATTGACTCTGTCTCTTTCATATTCATAGAATGGGAAAGAGACAGAGTCGATTCTCTGACTGAGATACAGAATCGGCCCTCTGAATGGGTGGTAGGCTTTGATCACAGTTTTTATATGTGATCGAGGGTGGTAGGTAAAAAAAGAAGTTTTGGAGGATGAACAGTACTTTTTACTAGCGGCCCGCACGCGACATCGACCACGCAAATTTAGAAACACCCATCATACTTCAGCCATTAATATGTCTACAAATACAACTTTAGTTATCGCTCTTTCTGTTAATGAAAGCTGCAAAAAATCCATTTCTTGATTTAGAAGTAGGAAGCGGAGAACCAACACAAGAAAACGGCGACTTTACTTTATAATACTTATGTAATGATTGAATAAAAAGATTTTGACTCTCGACCTAAGTTTGTCGACTCATTGTAAGTAGTACTAGTCAACACCCACCCATATGCAGGTCCGGCAGATGCTCCACTATAGCCCATTTCGGTTCCATGGTGACGTGGTTCTTGTCTGCGAGCAGCCTGGTGACGTAGCCGCACGACATTTTCTCATCCACCAGCAGACTCTTTGAGGACCCGTCAGTGGAAAACGCCTTTATGAACAGCTTTTTGACGTTTGCCTCCCGCATTCGCTCCAGAGCTAGCTTTATCTTATCGGCTTTCAGTTGGAAACTTGCGTCCTGGAAGAAACAATTGAATGTCTGTATTTATTGTGTGCCAATCGTTATGGCTTTAATGTATTTTTTTTACAGATTAACAATAGATTATAAAATTGTTATCGCTTGGCCTGGTATATTTGATGGCACTATGTGGGTGTGCGCACAGTCAGCAACTAAAGCCGCTGAACTTAAGTGCCTTGCGAATGCTGCACAGTCAGCAACGAAAGCCGCTGAACTTAAGTGCCTTGCGAATGCTGATTTCATTAAAATTACTGCCTATGATAATATAACTAAAGTGGTCAGACACTTGTTGTCAACCGTACCGATAAAATGTTATAAGTGTTATTCTCTTAAATAACATATCTATTTGAAATACCAAATGCAAAACGCTATTAAGTTTATACTCCATGACATAACAAAGTAAATGCTTTTGGTTCGACTTACTTTTTGGTTTTGGTGTAGATTAAGCTTCAGCGCTTTACATTTCGAACTAGCACTACTCGAAGCAGACGATTCGCTTGACAGCATCGATACCTGCAATTAAAAAAACCTTAACAACTCGAATGGGGTTCTTTCATAGAATCCATTATAATACAAATTCCAAATGGAGCAAAAGGAGAGAGTAACAAATGAATCGCTGTGGGCACAATCCACTCCCCTCTGTTAAACAGCGAGATGTACTATGTATGTATGTCTGTTTCGATTGAATGAAACGAAACGAAAATAGATAATCGAAATTCCATTCCTTCGTTCGACGAGGCGAGCGTCGCAAATAAACAAGTGTAGGTAAACGTAATTCATTCATAGCAGATTCCCCCCCATTAAAAGACATCCTGGGTTGCCTGAAGATATCGCTTTTAGTAATAAGGCCGCCCATTGTACGACTTCTTTTAAATTGTAATATTTTATATTTTTCGTGTTTTTGGTTTTTAGTGTACAATAAAGAATATTCTATCATCTATCTATCTACCTGATTCCAAGTCAAACGCTAAACAATAATAACATGTTATGAGGAAACACTACGTCGAAGTGGCATGCAAAATTCTCTTACAAAACACAGAAAAACGACGTTTCGTAGTCCCCTGTTTCCTCCTTCAGAACTGGGCCAATTTTTATAACTTTTTCAGCATCGGTAGAAAGAGATTTTCTATGTCTGTATGTTTGATTTTTTTTAAAGCCGGCCATTTATTGTTTCTGAAGACGTTTTAAAACGGAGTGATTTTGCTAAATTTTGAAGGGTCTTGGTTATTAAATAAAGAACTTAATGCATTAAAATCAAACATACAGACATAGAAAATCTGTTTCTTTAACCGATGCTGAAAAAGTAATAATAATTGGTTCTGTTCTGAAGGAGGTACAGGGGACTACGAAACGTCGTTTTTCTGTGTTTTGTATGAAAATGTTTCATGCCACGTCGACGTAGTGTGTCCCACGGAAGTGTGTCCTCATAAGGGCGGTGAAAACGGAAAAATTGGCTGTTTTCTATTAGCTGTTATTCAAAATATTTTAGATATTTCGCACTGAATTTTTCAATGTGTAAGTATTACAGAACGTATGTGTGAGGGGATGACGAAGTCAAAACACGATTGGAAACATTTTGCTCAATAGAAGAAAATCTAGAAGTTACCTCTAAAATTTCATATAAATGCACATAACGACCGTGTTTTACAATAATAGTTAATTCTTTTAAAATCATAAACACATAGGTATTTACCTTTTCGATTTCTTGACTAATTTGAATTTCCAAAAAACTAAACATTTTTATTAACTTTTTGATAAAAATGTGAATGGCGCTTACGAATTACCGCATTTTCGCTGACCGCCTAACCCTCCTTAATCTCTAACTCTGGAACCCTTTCTTAACTATTGACCTTAACCTCACCAATCAACCTCAGCCTAACATTATTCTAACTTCCTACATTGTCATGAGGAGATTGGGTGAAATACCACAGTTCTGTTACTGTGCCGCCTGGTATAAGTCTTACGAAAAGAATTCTACCTACCAAAACCTATATTTCATTCGTAAAAGGCGACTAACGGACTTAGGCGGCGATGTGCTCACCACCTGTCACGCTGACCGCATGTGCAGTTGTAATTTGGTGAAACGTGGACAATGTGGTAGATGCCTGCTTCTGCAGTCCTCCTTGCCTGCCTCTGACTAACCCTTAGGGGATCATCCCCTCGTACTAAGACGATTTGCAATGTGTACGAAGTGAGAAATTGGTAATTTAGACATTTAGCGACTAAGACGATTTGCGATGTGTACGAAGTGAAAAACTGGTAATTTAGAATTTAGACATTTTGCTATTTGCGATGTGTACGAAGCGAGAAAGTGGTCGAATTGCGATTTAGGGAATTTGCGCCCGACCCGTACAGTCGAGGTTCCCGGTAGACCACTTTTGGGCAATATTCGCTTGCGCTCCATTTCTCAATGGAGCGTACGTGTACATTAAGCGTGCACGTAGAGATAGAGTGCAAGTAAATATCGGTCGAGCGTGGGTTCCCTAAATCGCAATTCGTCTGATTATCTACCAGTTTCTCACTTCGTATACATCGCAAATCGTCTTAGGGTGGATTCGACCAAACTGGAATAAGACTTACTCCGATATTAGTCTATACAAATTCGGCGTTTTATCTAGGTATAAGACCTTATTCCTATTGGAATCGAATCCACCCTTTATCGCAAAATGTCAAAATTTTAAAATAAGTATGAATCGGGTCGGGTCGGGCGTGGATTACCCAAAACCTAATTTTCTGAATTATATTTGATTCATATTTCGACCTTTTCCAGTAAAATTATGAAACCTCTTTTAAAAATCATAGCATTTATGGGTAGGAATAGAATTATAGGTATTCGAATTATTATTGATTAGGTTTTGGGTAATCCACGCCCGACCCGACCCGATCCATGGGTACTTATTTTAAAAAGACATTTTGCGACTAAGACGACTTGCGATGTGTACGAAGTGAGAAACTGGTAATTTAGAATTTAGACAATTTACGAGTAAGACGATTTGCGAAGCGTACGAAGTAAGAAACTGGTAATTTAGATAATCAGACGAATTGCAATTTAGGGAATCCACGCCCGACCTGTAAATATCGTCGAAAAGTTGTCGACCGGGAACTTCCTCGACTGTATGTACAAGGTAGGGCAAAAGTTATCACCCTATTGGAAGACGCTCTAACTTTTGTTAATTACGCCAAATGTCAATTCGGTTCTGAGATTTGTGAAGTAAACAGACGTAGAATACAAGTCGACAAGCCATCAATCGGTTTACTCCTCAAGAGCGGGGAATAATTCTGAAGGAAGCATTTCCGGGTCGCTTAATCTCTCGTTTTGGTGATTTGCACTGGCCGGCCAGATCACCCGATTTAAGCGTCCCGTCCCAGCGTTTTTTGAAGTCGCGGGTTTTAGGTTAAGGCTAGGTGTTAGAGAAAAATTAAAATAACACGTTCTTAGAATTACTTTTTGAAGTAAAAAACAGTAAAATTAAAATCTGCGAAAATTATGAAATATTGTTGAGGCTTTATTCTGTAAAATAGATCCGATGGAAACACGATTTGATAAAGTTGACTCGATAGAATAAATTCACAAAGTTACATATTTTTGTGTCATTTTATCTTCTTTTCCAGGTTTTATTCTCAAAAGAAGTGATTTGATATTATGAGTCATTTACCAAAATGAAGTTCATAGATAACTTGAGGAATTATAACCGATTGTTTTTTATTTAATACATCTATCAATTTTTTTAAATATAAAACGCGATTATTCGCGCCGCTTTGCTGTTATACCCGTCCCTTACCGTCGTACCGTCGAGAGAGCGAGAGAGAA